>JARQOD010000002.1:123683311-123698776 GCA_033576555.1 Oophaga sylvatica | reverse complement strand
AAGGCACTCCCAAATTTTAGCGATCGCCCCCAGCGATAAACGACAACGAAACCTGGCGAGATCGAAAATGCGATGCTATTGATCCTAGTTAGTTTTAAAAACAAAAACTCATCAGCGTTCTGTGATTCCAAACAAACTCTTAGCGATCGGGATAAGCCCTTTTGGGGCTTTGGGGGAAAACCTAGCCCCACCTGCGACGCTGGTGAAGTCGTTCAAAAAGGGGTGTCACACCAGCGATTAAAGGTTCCCCAGCGGAGAGAGCATCTGCCCAAACATTCTTGGTCCCAGGGAGGTAAGAGATAAAAAAATTGAATATGGTAAAGAACAAGGCCCATCAGCTAGTCTCGAGTTCAATCTCTTAGCATTCTCTAAAAAGAACAAACAGATTCTTAAGGCACTGCCACACTTAGCGATCGCACTAGCGATCACGACAACGACTTAACCTGGCGAGATCGCTACTGCGATCGCTATGTGATCGCTAGTTAGATTCCAAACACAACTCATCAGCGTTCTGTGATTCCAAACACAACTCATTAGCGATCTGTATAATGACCTCTGCGGTCGTTGGGAAAACCTAGTCCCACCTGCGACGCTGGTGAAGTCGTTCATAAAGGGTGTCACACTCAGCGATTCAGGTTCACCAGCGGGACACCAACGACCAAAAAACGGCTCAGAACGTTCATAAGCGATCAGCAACATCTCAGCAGGGGCCACATCGCAGCTACATGTCACACACAGCTAAGTCGCTAACGAGATCGCTACTGCGTCATAAATGGTCGTTAGCGATCTCGCTTAGTGTGGCATACCCTTTATGGTCAGTAAGCACTCTGAATTGGTGCTTAGCTCTCTCAAGGATGTGCCTCCACTCCTCCAGAGCTACCGTAACTTGATGCAAGACATTCATGATTACCAATGTCATTTTTAAGCTGAGGGAGAGAATTTTTGAGAAAAAAAAGGTGCAAGGCCTCAAATGTGTTAGAATGGTGGAACCTTGGCAGAGCACAGCTCCCACTCCTACCTTAGAGGCATTCATTTCCACCACAAAAGGCTTATTGACATAATGCTGGACTAAAGGTACTGCCACACTAAACTATCCCGCTAGCGATCACGATAACGACGCATACTAATGCGATCGCTAGCGGGATAGTTTCAATATCGCTAGTAGCGGCTTAACTTAGCGATGTCGTTAAGGACGATATCGCGGTTAGCGATCTTCTTAACGACTTTAGCGGTACAAAATACCGCTAAATCGCTAAAAAAAGGTGCCACACTCAGCGATATATACTTACCAGCGGGACGCCGACGATAAAAATAGGGTCCGGACCGATGTCAGCGACGAACGAGATCACAGCAGGATCTCAGCAGGGGCCACGTCGTTGCTACATGCCACACAGAACAACGTCACTAACGAGATCGCTAAATAGTGACGTTTTTTAGCGATCTCGTTAGCGACGCTGTTTAGTGTGGCATACCCTTAAAACTGGAGCTGAGGAAAAGAGCTTCTTAAGTGTATTAAACGACTGAATGGCCTCCAGTCCCCCATGAAAAACGTCTGCAACCTTGTGGGTAAGATCGGTGAGAGGTTTCACCACCTTAGAAAAACCCTTAATAATTGGGTAATCCCAAAAAACACTGCAATGCTTTGTTGTTGATAGGCTGTGCCCACTCTAATACCGCCCCCACTTTCTTGAGGTCCATCCGAAACCTTGTGGGGGAAAAAATTACTCCCAGGTACCCCAACTCCTGCACTTTGAACCCACATTTTTCTCTTATGACTTAAAGCTAATGATCATCTAATCTTTTTAGGACAGTGCGCACATGGACCCTATGCACCGCCAGGTCTCTGGAGCAGATGAGGATATCGCCAATGTAAACTATAACACAAATACCAACAAGATCATGGAAAATAGCATTCATAACTGTCTGGAACACAGCTGGAGCAGTACAGAGCCCAAAGGGCATGACACAATACTCATAATGACCCACGGGGTATTGAAGGCCGTTTTCCACTCATCCCCCTCCTTAATTCAAACAAGATTATAAGTCCCCCTGAGATACAGCATGGTAAACCAACTTGCCCCCACCAGTTGGTTAAAGAGGTCAGGGATTAGTGGGAGAGATTACTGATTAGTACAGTTATACGATTGAGCTCACGATAGTCAATACGTGGTCTCAAACCTCCATTCTTTTTGGCCACAAAAATACCCTCCTCCAACTGGAGATTTAGAAGGGCGAATAAACCCACTTTTCAAATTTTTCCGAATATATTCTCTCATGGTTTGCCTCTCGGGTTCTGACAGGTTAAAAATTCTGCTCTTAGGTAACTTTGCCTCCTCAATTAGCTGGATGGAACAGTCATAAGTTCTATATGGAGGTAATTTCTGGGAGGCCTCTTCAGAAAACTCCTGTGGGAACTACGCCATATACCACAGAACCTGGGAGGTTGAACCTACTACCTGAGGTGGTCTGATAATACAAAGGGATTGGCCAGTCAATAATAGAGTAATGGGTAAGAAGCCAAGGGAGACCTAACACCACAGCGGTAGGAAGATCCTGTAAAATAAAAAAGCATGCCTCTTCCTTGTGCAGATAACCTGTGGTGACAGACACTGGTTCAGCGGTGCGATATTCAATACTCTGGACAAGGGGAGATTTATCAAGAGAAGATAATCTTATAGATGCATCCAAGGAGATAAGAGGATGATCACAGACTGAACATGAGTCAACAGTGTGATACAGCAGCAAAAAAGGCAAATGCAATTCTAGGATGTATCAACAGAAGCATACAGTCTAGATCACGTGAGGTCATTATTGCCCTCTACTCCTCTTTGGTCAGACCTCATCTGGAATACTGTGTCCAGTTTTGGGCACCGCATTTTAAAAAAGACATAAAAAAACTGGAGCAAGTTCAGAGAAGAGCCACCAGAATCTGCAAACCACCGGTCTGCAAACCATGTCCTATGAGGAACGGTTGCAGGATTTGGGAATGTTTAGCTTGCAAAAAAGAAAACTGAGAGGAGACTTAAAGCTGTCTACAAATATCTCAAGGGCTGTCACATTGTAGAAGGATCATCTTTATTCTCATTTGCACAAGGAAAGACTAGAAGCAATGGGATGAAACTGAATGGGAGGAGACACAGATTAGATATTAGAAAAAACTTTTTGACAGTTAGGGTGATCAATGAGTGGAACAGGCTGCCACGAGAGGTGGTGAGTTCTCCTTCAATGGAAGTCTTCAAACAGAGGCTGGACAGACATCTGTCTGGGATGATTTAGAGAATCCTGCTTTGAGCAGGGGTTGGACCAGATGGCCCAGGAGGTCCCTTCCAACTCTACTATTCTATGATTCTATGATTCTAGGAACCTCCAACTCCATGGCCACAGCAGCATTCAATAAAATTATCACAGCCCCACACTCAACAAAAGCATAACCCTCCACACTCTTATCATTAAACGTGACAACAATAGGTAAAAGTATTTCTTTTGCTAGTGATACCTGATCGCCTAGCTGGGGATCCCCAAACCCAGATATCTTGTCTGCCTGACAAATCCATAAGAGCTGATGACCTGATACCAGAAAGTCCAAGAACAGGGACGTTTTACATGCTTCCCAAAATCCACAAAGCTGGGAATCCAGGGAGGCCGATTATTTCATGTGTGGACACCCTTACTGAGCAGGTATCTGGATGGGTAGAGGGTATTCTTAAACCCCTGGTAAAGGATACACCCAGCTACATTCAGGACACAACTGACCTACTGAATAAACTAGCAGCAATAGGTCCCCTACCAGAAGGAACCATCCTGGCCACCATGGATGGGAATCTTTGTACTCTAATATCCCACACCAGGATGGATTAAATGCCTGAAAAGTCTTCATGGGAAACACCGGGAATGATGCTGATTCTGTGGTGAAACTCACAAAATTCATCCTCACCCACAATTACTTTGAATTTGACAACAAGATCTATCTTCAGGAGACTGGCACAGCTATGGGAAGTAAAATGGCTCCACAGTATGCAAATCTTTTCATGGCCAAGCTTGAAAGCGAATTTTTGTCCTCATGTCCCATCAGGCCTCGGGCCTACTACCGCTACATTGATGACATTTTAATCATCTGGACGGAGTCTGAACAACAGCTAAAGACGTTCCATGAACAGTTCAACCAATTTCATCCCACCATCAACTTAACACTTAACTACTCCAGCACTGAAATTAACTTTTTAGACACCACCATTAAGCTAAAGAACAATGAAATAGAGACATCCCTGTATCAGAAGCCAATCGACCGTCCAACATACCTTAAATGGGACAGTTTCCATCCAAAACACATAAAAAACTCTATTGTCTACAGTCAAGCCATCAGATACAATCGTATATGTTCCAACCCTATGGATAGAGATGAACACCTTATTCGCCTCAGAAAGACCTTTTTGAACCAGGGCTACCATCCAAGAACAATTGAAAACCAAATTACAAGAGCCACCAGAATATCAAGGAATCACCTGCTACATTACAAAGCTAAAGAAGAAAATAACCGGGTGCCTCTAGTGGTCACCTACAATCCAAATCTGGAGATGCTAAGGGGAGCTGCACGGAAACTACAACCTTTACTACAAAAAGATGCCGGATTACAATCCATATTTCCAGACCCCCCACTACTATGTTTTAGGCAGCCCCAAATCTAAGAAGCATCATTGTCAGAAGCTCCCTGTCCTCCCCAACAGCTGCAGGAACCTTTCCTTGCAACCAGAAGAAATGCAAAACCTGTCCATTTATAATGACCATGGACAAGATAAAGATCCCCAACTCACATCAGGACTACAAGATCCCAGGTACTTTCAGCTGCATCTCATCTAATGTGGTGTACCTAATTATTTGTACGAAATGTCCAACTGGGGGTCTGTATGTGGGGGAGACCGGGCAAAAACTGAGAATAAGGATGAATTCTCATCGCCACACAATAAGAGAAAAAAGAGTGGATTTACCTGTGGCAAAACACTTTTGTATGCCCGGTCATAGCATGATGGATATGGAATTACTTGTATTAAAATCTAACTTCAAATCTGAGAAAGATAGAAAGGTTTGGGAATATAAACTTATGATGACCTTTGACACTCTTAGTGCTGGAATGAATATATCACATGGATTCATGTCTTTCTACATCAATTAAGGAATCTGCTTCTCTGACCTTCTAGGGGCATCAAAACACAATAGCAGACTTCAATCAGAGGGTAATAAAACTTTCACTCCTTATCTATGAACTGTTCCAATATTTATGTTCATCCCTCTGCCATAATGACAGTTCTGCTTCACGTCACTTGTCTTACCTATTTCATTATTCCTGTGTCCTCTTGTGTATAAATATGTGATTCTTCAGATGTTGTATTAGTCTTTGCCTGATGAAGAGACCTGAGTAGTCTCGAAAGCTTGCAATTTGTTACCATCTTTTCAGTTAGCCATTAAAAGGTATCAACCACTGAGGACTCTCAAGTCTAAATATTTTTCTATCCACTGGCTAACATGGTACGAAGATACACATCTTTCCTATATCAAACCCAGATAGGCACTGTCATTTCCCGCCTGCTCCAGACATAGACAATCTTGAACCAGGTGACACGAGGAACCGCACAAAACACACTGTAGCTGACGCAATTTTCTCTGCCTTAACTCCCAAGAGGTACCAACTCCACCAAGCTGCATGGGTTCTCCCTCAACCTCAAGACTGTCGGAGGGTATGGATGAACTCTGCCCAAGGGACAATTTCTCCTTACAGCTCTCCCGGCATCAAGTCCCACTGCTAATGACATGGTGGTGTCTTGGCTTCTAAAGACCAGGTAGGAGAGTGGTGTACAAGCATATCATTAACATGGTCATTAAGCCCAAGTAGGAAGGTACCATGAAAAGCTGCAGCTTCCATTCCGTCTCTATGGCCCACCTTCGAAATGAGAGCAGTAGTCCTCCGCAGTGAGATCCCAATGACACAATACCTTAAATGGAACCTGTCAGCAGGATTGTGCACCTACAGACAGTATCAGGTCGGAGCCGTTATACTGATTAAAATGATACCTTGGTTGATGAAATCCTTCTTGTGGTTGTTCTTTAATCTTTATTTTCAGTTTTGTGCTAATGAGATTTTTGTGCCCTGAGGCGGGGTTGGTGTATGTGATGCTCTGATCTGGTATTCATAATGCAGACTGCTGACAGGTCACTGATCCCTCACTGATCTGCCCCCTTGTTTGTTTAATGAATATCTGTACATACTGAAGAAAAAAAACAAAAAAATCCTTCTGCAGGCAGGTGCCAGCCGTGGCTCCTGCACTGCAGCATAATCGCTTGTTTAATAATAAATGTGTTTGATATTATTCAGATAGAAAAAAAAATGTTTAAATGTCGCCTGCGCAGTGGCAGCTATCGGTGTATATAGGTGATCCGATAACTGCTGCTGTGCAGGTGTGAGCGGCGCCATCTTGGAGGAGAAATTTTCTTTTAGTTCTCCAGCAAGATGGCGCTGCACAGTAGCAGCTATCAGATCACCTCTATACACACTTGGTCAAAATTGTTGGTACCCCTCGTTTAATGATAGAAAACCCAAAATGGTCACAGAAATAACTTGAATTTGACAAAAGTAATAATAAATCAAAAATCTATGAAAATGAACAAATGAAAGTCAGACATTGCTTTTCAACCATGCTTCCACAGAATCTACAATCTTGGAATCAAGTATAGAGGGCTACAGATACTCACTGTGCTGTTTGGTGACATGGTGTGTATCACACTCAACATGGACCAGAGGAAGCGAAGGAAAGAGTTGTCTCAGGAGATTAGAAAGAAAATTATAGACAAACATGTTAAAGGTAAAAGTTATAAGACCATCTCCAAGCAGCTTGATGTTCCTGTGACTACAGTTGCACATATTATTCAGAAATTTAAGCTCCATGGGACTGTATTCAACCTCCCTGGACGTGGCCGCAGAAGGAAAATTGATGACAAATCAAAGAGACAGATAATACGAATGGTAACAAAAGAGTACAGAAAAACTGCTAAACAGATTAAAGGTGAACTTCAAGCTCAAGGAACATCAGTGTTAGATCGCACCATCCGTTGTTGTATGAGCCAAAGTGGACTTCATGGGAGATGATTAAGGAGAACACCATTGTTGAAAAAAAATCATAAAAAAGCCAGACTGGAATTTGCCAAACTACATGTTGACAAGCCACAAAGCCTCTGGGAGAATGTCCTATGGACAGAAGAGACAAAATGGAACTTTCTGGCAAGGCACATCAGCTCTATGGTCACAGACGGAAAAATGAAGCAAATCAAGAAAAGAACACTGTCCCTACTTTGACACATGGAGGAGGCTCTGTTATGTTCTGGGGCTGCTTTGCTGCATCTGGCACAGGGTGTCTAGAATCTGTGCAGGGTACAATGAAATCTCAAGATTATCAAGGGATTCTAGAGAGAAATGTGCTGCCCAGTGTCAGAAAGCTTGGTCTCAGTCGCAGGTCATGGGTCCTGCAACAGGATAATGACCCAAAGCACACAGCTAAAAACACCCAAGAATGGCTAAGAGGAAAACATTGGACTATTCTGAAGTGGCCTTCTATGATCCCTGACCTAAATCCTATTATCTTTGGAAAGAGCTGAAACATGCTGTCTGGAAAGGCAACCTTCAAACATGAGACAACTGGAGCAGTTTGCTCTTGAGGAGTGGGCCAAAATACCTATCGAGAGGTGCAGAAGTCTCATTGACAGTTACAGGAATCGTTTGATTGCAGTGATTGCCTCAAAAGGTTGTGCAATAAAATATTAAGTTACCCCATTTTAGCCATATCAGCTAAAGATATGACTGAATAGTGCGTCCCATAAGCAAGCTATCGGTATGTAGCTTATATCCTGATACCCCCGTTTTGATAGCAAAATACTTTTGTAAAGTTCAGATTTTTGTCTGTAAAGCAGTGTGGTCCAGTCCGGAGGGCGGCGTTTTCTCTCTCCCCCCCCCCCGCTCCTCGGCATCTCTTGCGTATGGCCATCTGTGAATCACACAGACGGCGTTCGGCTTCCCGCGATTGCGCTTTTCAAATTCCCCCCGCGCATGCACAGTGTGCTTTGCCCAACAGTGGGCAAAGCATAAAATCATTACAGCGCATGCGCAACTCTTTCCTTGCCCCGGAAGTCGTCCAAGGCAAGCAGTCATTTCCGGGGCAAGGAAAGAGTTGCGCATGCGCTGTAATGATTTTATGCTTTGCCCACTGTTGGGCAAAGCACACTGCGCATGAAACTACTGTCTGGCCTTTGTACAGGAGGTTAGGGCCTCTACAGTCATGGCCAAAAGTTTTGAGAATGACACAAATATTATATTTTCACATGATCTGCTGCCCTCTGGTTTTTATGTGTGTTTGACAGATGTTTTTATCACAGACAGAAATATAATTGCAAACATATGAGTAACAAAAGCTTATATTGACAGTTAGAATGAGTTAATGCAGCAAGTCAATATTTGCAGTGTTGACCCTTCTTCTTCAGGACCTCTTCAATTCTCCCTGGCATGCTCTCAATCAACTTCTGGACCAAATCAGTGACTGATAGCAGTCCATTCTTGCACAATCAATGCTTTTATTTTGTCAGAATTTTTAAGTTTTTGTTTGTCCACCCGTCTCTTGATGATTGACCACAAGTTCTCAATGGGATTAAGATCTGGGGAGTTTCCAGGCCATGGACCCAAAATCTCTATGTTTTGTTCCCTGAGCCATTTAGTTATCACCTTTGCTTTATGGCAAGGTGCTCCATCATGCTGGAAAAGGCATTGTTGATCGCCAAACTGCTCTTGGAGGGTTGGGAGAAGTTGCTCTTGGAGGACATTCTGGTACCATTCTTTATTCATGGCTGTGTTTTTAGGCAAGACTGTGAGAGAGCCGATTCCCTTGGCTGAGACGCAATCCCACACATGAATGGTTTCAGGATGCTTAACAGTTGGCATGAGACAAGACTGGTGGTAGCGCTCACCTTGTCTTCTCCGAATGAGGCGTTTTCCTGATGTCCCAAACAATCAAAAAAGGGATTCATCAGAGAAAATAACTTTACCCCAGTCCTCAGCAGTCCACTGCCTGTACCTTTTGCAGAATATCAGTCTGTCCATGATGTTTTTTCTGGAGAGAAGTGGCTTCTTTGCTGCCCTCCTTGAGACCAGGCCTTGCTCCAAGAGTCTCCGCCTCACAGTGCGTGCAGATGCACTCACACCTGGCTGCTGCCATTCCTGAGCAAGCTCTGCACTGCTGGTAGCCCGATCCCGCAGCTGAAACACTTTTAAGAGACGGTCCTGGCGCTTGCTGGTCTTTCTTGGGCGCCCTGAAGCCTTTTTGGCAACAATGGAACCTCTCTACTTGAAGTTCTTGATGATGCGATGGATTGTTGACTGAGGTGCAATCTTTCTAGCTGCGATACTCTTCCCTGTTAGGCCATTTTTGTGCATTGCAATGATGACTGCACGTGTTTCTTTAGAGATAACCATGGTTAACAGAAGAGAAACAATGATGCCAAGCACCAGCCTCCTTTTAAAGTGTCCAGTGGTGTCATTCTTACTTAATCATGACAGATTGATCTCCAGCCATGTCCTCATCAACACCCACAACTGTGTTAATGGAGCAATCACTGAAAAGAGGTTAGCTGGTCCTTTTAAGGCAGGGCTGCAATGATGTTGAAATGTGTTTTGGGGGATAAAGTTCATTTTCTAGCCAAATATTGACTTTGCAAGTATTTGCTGTTAAGCTGATCACTCTTTATAACATTCTGGAGTATATGCAAATTGCCATTAGAAAAAGTGAAGCAGTAGACTTTTTAAAAATTAATATTTGTGTCATTCTCAAAACTTTTGGTCATGACTGTACACGGCCTCCAGTCTGGTCTTTGTACAGGAGGTTAGGGCCTCTGCACGGCCTCCAGTCTGGTGCTTGTGCAGGAGGTTAGGGCCTCAACACGGCCTCCAGTCTGGCCTTTGTACAGGAGGTTAGGGCCTCTACACATCCTCCAGTCTGGTGTTTGTACAGGAGGTTAGGGCCTCTACACGGCCTCCAGTCTGGTCTTTGTACAGGAGGTTAGGGCCTCTACATGGCCTCCAGTCTGGCCTTTGTACAGGTTAGGGCCTCTAAACGGCCTCCAGTCTGGTGTTTGTACAGGAGGTTGGGGCCTCTACACGGCCTCCAGTCTAGTCTTTGTACAGGTTAGGGCCTCTACACGGCCTCCAGTCTGGCCTTTGTACAGGAGGTTAGGGCCTCTACGCGGCCTCCAGTCTGGCCTTTATACAGGAGGTTAGGGCCTCTACACGACCTCCAGTCTGGCCTTTGTACAGGAGGTTAGGGCCTCTACACAGCCTCCAGTCTGGTGTTTGTACAGGAGGTTAGGGCCTCTACACGGCCTCCAGTCTGGTCTTTGTACAGGAGGTTGGGGCCTCTACACGGCCTCCAGTCTGGTCTTTGTACCGGTTAGGGCCTCTACACGGCCTCCAGTTTGGCCTTTGTACAGGAGGTTATGGCCTCTACACGGCCTCCAGTCTGGCCTTTGTACCGGAGGTTACGGCCTCTACACGGCCTCCAGTCTGGCCTTTGTACAGGAGGTTAGATTATCTACACAGCCTCCAGTCTGGTCTTTGTACAGGAGGTTATGGCCTCTACACGGCCTCCAGTTTGGCCTTTGTACAGGAGGTTAGGGCCTCTACACGGCCTCCAGTCTGGCCTTTGTACAGTAGGTTAGGGCCTCTACACGGCCTCCAGTCTGGCCTTTTTACAGATTAGGGCCTCTACACGGCCTCCAGTCTGGCCTGTGTACAGGTTAGGGCCTCTACACGGCCTCCAGTCTGCTCTTTGTACAGGCGGTTAGGACCTCTACACGGCCTCCAGTCTGGTCTTTGTACAGGAGGTTAGGGCCTCTACACGGCCTCCAGTCTGGTCTTTGTACAGGTTAGGGCCTCTACACGGTCTCCAGTTTGGCCTTTGTATAGGAGGTTAGGGCCTCTACACGGCCTCCAGTCTGGCCTTTGTACAGTAGGTTAGGGCCTCTACACGGCCTCCAGTCTGGCCTTTGTACAGATTAGGGTCTCTACACGGCCTCCAGTCTGGCCTTTGTACAGGTTAGGGCCTCTACACGGCCTCCAGTCTGGTCTTTGTACAGGAGGTTAGGGCCTCTACACGGCCTCCAGTCTGGTCTTTGTACAGATGTTAGGGCCTCTACACGGCCTCCAGTCTGGTTTGTACGAGGTTGGGCCTCTACACGGCCTCCAGTCTGGTCTTTGTACAGGAGGTTAGGGCCTCTACACGGCCTCCAGTCTGGGCTCTACACGGCCTCAGTCTGGTTGTACAGGAGGCTCACACTCGCTGGTCTTTGTACAGGGTAGGGCCTCTAAGGCCCATTGGCTTTGACAGATTAGGCCTCTACAGCCTCCAGTCTGGTCTTGTAAGGTAGGCTACACTCCGTTGGCCTTTGTAGGAGGTTAGGGCCTCTAAGGCTCCAGTCTGGCCTTTGTACAGAGTAGGCTCTACACGGCTCCCTGCTTGACAGTGGCTCTACCGGCCTCCGTTGGCTTTGTACGTAGGCCTCTACACGGCCTCCGTCTGGCTTGTACAATTGGGCTCTACACGGCCTCAGTCTGTCTTTTACAGGTAGGCCTCTACACGCTCCAGTTGGCTTTGAAGGTTAGGCCTTACACGGCCTCCAGTCTGGCTTACAGAGTTAGGCCTTACAGCCTCCATCTGCTTTGTACAGATTAGGCTTACGCCTCCAGTCTGGCTTTGACAGGTAGGCTTACACCTCCGTTGTCTTGTACGAGGTTAGGGCTCTAAGGCCAGTCTGGTCTTTGTACAGAGGTTAGGCTCTACACGGCCTCCAGTTGGCTTGTACAGATTAGGGCTCTACCGGCCTCCAGTGGCTTTTACGAGGTTAGGGCTCTACACGCCTCCAGTTGGTCTTGTACGAGGTGGGCTACACGGCCTCCAGTCTGGTCTTACAGTAGGCCTACAGGCTCAGTTTGGTTTGTACAGTTGGTCTACACGCCTCAGTTGCTTTGTACAGGTTAGGGCCTTACACCTCATCTGGCTTGTACAGATTAGGGCTCCAGGCCTCCAGTCTGGCCTTTGTACAGGTGGCTTACCGCCTCAGTCTGGCTTTGTACAGATAGGGCCTTCGGCCTCCAGTCTGGCTTTTACAGGTTAGGCCTCTAACGCTCAGTCTGGCTTTGTACGGTTAGGGCTCTACACCTCCGTCTGTTTTGTACAGGAGGTTGCCTCTACACGGCCTCCAGTCTGGTTTTGTACAGATGGGCCTCTACACGCCTCCAGTCTGGTCTTTTACGGTTAGGCCTCTACACGCTCCAGTTGGCTTTGTACAGGTTAGGCCTCACCGGCCTCCAGTTGCTTTGTACGGAGTAGGCCTCTACCGCTCCAGTCTGGCCTTTGTACAGGAGGTCTACACGCCTCCATTGGTTTTAAGGGTTAGGCCTCTACACGGCCTCAGTTGGCTTTGTACAGGAGGTTAGGGCCTCTACACGGCCTCCAGTCTGGCTTTGTACAGATAGGGCCTCTACACGGCCTCCAGTTGCTTTACAGTTGGGCCTCTACACGGCTCCAGTCTGGTTGTACAGGTTGGGCTCTACACGGCCTCCAGTCTGGTCTTTGTACGGTTAGGCCTCTACACGGCCTCCAGTCTGTTTTGTCAGGAGGTTAGGCCTCTACACGGCCTCCATCTGGTCTTTTCAGGTTAGGGCCTCTACACGGCTCCAGTTTGGCTTTGTAAGGAGTTAGGCCTTACACGGCCTCCAGTTGGTTTGTACGTGTGGGCTCTACACGGCCCCATTGGCTTGTACGATAGGCTCTACACGGCTCCATCTGGTTTAGTAGGCCTACACGGCCTCCATCTGCCTTTGTACAGGGTAGGCCTCTACACGGCTCCAGTTGGTCTTTGTACAGGTTGGGCCTACACGGCCTCCAGTGTCTTTACAGGTAGGGCCTACAGCCTCCATCTGGCTTGTAGGTTGGGCTTACACGGCCTCCAGTCGGCTTGTACAATTGGGCTCTACACCCTCCAGTTGGTTTGCTTACGGACAGTCTGGCCTTTGTACGGGGTTAGGGCCTCTACACGGCCTCCAGTCTGGTCTTTGTACAGGAGGTTAGGGCCTCTACACGCCTCCAGTCTGGTCCTTTGTACAGGAGTTAGGGCCTCTACACGGCCTCCAGTCTGGTCTTTGTACAGAGGTTAGGGCCTCTACACGCCTCCAGTCTGGTCTTTGTACAGGTTAGGGCCTCTACAGGCCTCCAGTCTGGTCTTTGTACAGAGTTAGGGCCTCTACACCCTCCAGTCTGGTCTTTGTACAGGGTTTAGGGCCTCTACACGGCCTCCAGTCTGGTCTTTGTACAGGTTAGGGCCTCTACACGGCCTCCAGTCTGCTCTTTGTACAGGTGGTTAGGGCCTCTACACGGCCTCCAGTCTGGTTTTGTACAGGAGGTTAGGGCCTCTACACGGCCTCCAGTCTGGTGTTTGTACAGGCAATGTAGGGCCTCTTACTACACGGCCTCCAGTCTGGTCTTTGTACAGGTTAGGCCTCTACAACGCCTCCAGTCTGGTCTTTGTACAGGGGTTAGGGCCTCTACACGGCCTCCAGTCTGGTCTTTGTACAGGTTAGGGCCTCTACACGGCCTCCAGTCTGGTGTTTGTACAGGAGGTTAGGGCCTCTACACAGCCTCCAGTCTGGCTTTGTACAGGAGTTAGGGCCTCTACACAGCCTCCAGTCTGGTGTTTGTACAGGAGGTTAGGGCCTCTACACAGCCTCCAGTCTGGTCTTTGTACAGAGTTAGGGCCTCTACACAGGCCTCCAGTCGGTCGTTTGTACAGGAAGTTAGGGCCTCTACACGGCCTCCAGTCTGGTCTTTGTACAGGAGTTAGGCCTCTACAACGCTCCAGTCTGGTCTTTGTACAGGAGGTTAGGGCCTCTACACGGCCTCCAGTCTGGTCTTTGTACGGAGGTTAGGGCCTCTACACGGCCTCCAGTTGGTCTTTGTACAGGAGGTTAGGGCCTCTACACGGCCTCCAGTCTGGTCTTTGTACAGGTTAGGGCCTCTACACGGCCTCCAGTCTGGCTTTGTACAGGCGGTTAGGGCCTCTACACGGCCTCCAGTCTGGTTTGTACAGGAGGTTAGGGCCTCTACGGCCTCCAGTCTGGTCTTTGTACAGAGTTAGGGCCTCTACACGGCCTCCAGTCTGGTCTTTGTACAGGAGGTTAGGCCCTCTACACGGCCTCCAGTCTGGCCTTTGTACAGGAGGGCTTAACGGCCCCCAAAAAAAAAAAAAAAAAAAAAAAAAAAAAAAAAAAAAAAAAAAAAAAAAAAAAAAAAAAAAAAAAAAAAAAAAAAAAAAAAAAAAAAAAAAAAAAAAAAAAAAAAAAAAAAAAAAAAAAAAAAAAAAAAAAAAAAAAAAAAAAAAAAAAAAAAAAAAAAAAAAAAAAAAAAAAAAAAAAAAAAAAAAAAAAAAAAAAAAAAAAAAAAAAAAAAAAAAAAAAAAAAAAAATACACTCCTCGTCTCAGTGGCTTACAGTAGCCTTTGCGTGGCTTAAGGTGGGTTGCGGTGGCTCGTAGGTTTCAGTTGCTTACAGGCTCCTTTCCTCTGGCTCCAGGTTAAGCTTAGCCTCCGCTTCTTGTACAGTTAGGGCCTCTACACGCTCCAGTGTGTTTAGCTTAGCTCCGCCTGTGTGGTAGGCTGCCCCAGTCTGTTTGTAAGGAGGTGGGCCTACACGCCTCCGTCTGGTTTGTCGGTTAGGCCTCACCCCAGTCTGGTTTAGGAGTTGGCCTCTACACGCCTCCGTGGTCTTGTCAGGTTAGGCCCTACTGCCCTTCAGTCTTCTTACAGGTTAGGCTAGCTGACACCGGCCTCCTTTTGCTGTGCTGGTTAGGCTCTCACGGCCCCTACTGGCTTCGGGCCTCACGCGGAGCATCTCCGTCTGCTACGCTAGCCTCTCACTTTCCTCAGTTCGCCCTTTGAAACAGGACGTGGCCTAGACATACCGCCGTCAGCCCAGTGGCCTCACCCCCTCTAGCTGGCATTCCTCAGCATACATCAGCCCTCCATTGTTTGACTTGGGCTAAAGCCACAGGTTAGGTCACAAGAGTGACGTTGGTTGTCCAATAAGGCTCTTGGTCTTCCCCGTGCTTACACGTTCCTGTTTGTACGCCCCCAGGGCTGTACTGAGTGCGCCTTCTGCTCTGCAGCTCTTCCTTCAGCCGCCCCAGTTTGGCTTGCGGCGTGCCTACGCGGGCTCCGAAGGCTTTGTATTAAGCCCTCCGCCCTCCCCCAGTCGGACGACCCTGCTGAAACGCTCCCCAGCGTGCACGACAGGAGTAGCCGCGGCGGGCCCGTGGCTGTGACTAGCGGGTTCATGAAGATGGGAAGGCCTGTGCGGGGAGGGCGGAGCACGCCGCCCGAGTGTGG
>JARQOD010000002.1:123668145-123683211 GCA_033576555.1 Oophaga sylvatica | reverse complement strand
CCCCTATCAAGGTGTGGATTGTTAAAATAGCTGCTGTGTGAAAGCGTCCCAACGACCAACGAGATCGTTAGTTAGATCGCTGGGGGCGGCCAAAATCGTTGGGAAGTTCTGCATGTTTGACAGCTCCCCAACGTCACGATACGGCTCTCCAGCGATCTCAAAATCGTGACGTAATAACGATCTTGCTAGCAATCTCGTTATGTGTGACGGGGCCCTTTTAGTCACAGGCGTTTTAATTATGCAGGGCTACAACCCCTCCACAGAGATGTAGATTTCAGTCTAGAGAGAGGATTCATATTTTTACCATAGATAAAGATTTTCTAAGCGAGGATTGGCATTAGTTAGGACATGGAAAACAAGGGGCGCCCTTAACGTGGCTTACAGGTACACATAAATTGCCCATTTTATCCCCTAAGCCTTCTCAATTTTTCATTATTTCTAAGGCGTGATGCAATTCATTTTTCATTTCTCATGTTTGCAAGCTATAGCGCTACTGTGTGTTCCTTTTTTCTAGAATGTGCATGAGTTTGTGACTCTAGGTTAAGCACTTTTTCACATTAGGTCTAGGGTTTGGGGATGTGACTGTCGTTTTTTGATATGTATTCATTTACCTTCTGACTGAGCACTCCCACTGTTAGTCACAGGCATTTTTAATTATAGCAGGTCTACTACCCCTTCACAGAGATGTAGATTTCAGTCTAGAGAGAGGATTCATATGTTCCATACAGATAAAGACTTTTCTAAGCGAGAATTGGCATTATTAGGACCTGGGAAAAACGTGGGGCCCTCATTGCATTACCGTCCTGCCGCCTCTACACCCCATCATGATACTTTGATGTCTCGTCTACTGCTGTGTGTTTTGCACCCAGTCTGTTACATGAGCTCATATTTGTAAACACGACATTAACCAGAAATCTTCCCCTTTTTTTTTTTTAATTGGACTCGCATGCGCCTTTCGCCTTTTCCCCCGGCATATCCAGAACCCCCCACTATTACGAGATGTTGCCATCACTGCTGATTACTACCTTTTTAACCGTAGCTTCGTTTATTACATGACCGCTTTGTTGTGGCGCCTCTTATGGCTTTGCCGTCCTATCGGCCTTTACACACCCATTAATATGCTCTGTACTTCTTTCACTGCGATGTGTTTTCACCCAGTCTCATGTGTCACATGACGCAGTGACACGGCAATGCCTCACTCTCCGCCAGGTTTTATACCCGGAAGTGTTTTCTTTTCAGAGCGTCTCTCTCTTTGGACGGCGGTACCACTTCAGCGTCCCCAGCAGGATTTCCATGTGAAGGTAACTCAGAGGAGACGAGGCATCCTGCCGTCTCCTTGTACTAGGTTCTTAGCATTTCCCCCATTTACCTTTCAGCGCTTTTCCAGCCGAGCTCTTTGCTCAATACCGACGCGCTGTCTCTCTTTTCCTATGGACCAGGTACATCTCCTGCAATACAATTTCCAGACACCACCTTTGTACGGTATTAACTTTTTAACTTACCACTCCCTTCATCTTACAGTTTTCAGGTTATTTGTAGCAGTTTCTGAACATATATTCTCCCAGTGCATCCAGGTAATCTCCATACCAAAATATCTGGTTCTTAATTATTTTTTTTAACACAAAGTTTTTACTGTTATGATTTGGTAGTGAGGAGTGCAGGTAAAAAACGGCAATACACCAGAGCAGTTAGAATCTATGAGATTGCGGGTACCCTGACTAAACCACCACAACTAGAGGCAGCCTTTGGAGCTTTCCCTACGTTGGTCCTAGACGCCTCATACAGCCTGAGAAACTAACTATACCTAAAGATAGAAAGAGGAAAGCTATCTGGCCCGGAGCAGATCCCCAAGAACATAGAAAGCCCCAAACATGTAATGGCGGTTAGACAAGAAGAAATACTGACACAGACAGAAAATAGTATGAGCAAACGTTGGGGCCCAAACTATCTAAATAGAAAAGGATAGGAAGGGCACTTACTGCAATCCAAAAAACCCTGAAAAGCACCAACTCTACTAATTTCAAAAACACCTGAGATCACAGACCTCTACCACCTAAATTAGTTCTCTGGTGTAACAAATCAAAACAGCAGCCACTGAAAAAACTGGAAAAAGCAAATGTACAAAACATCAGTGGCTGAACTAAAATGAGAGGGCAAAAGCCCCCGGAGGGGACCAGAAGGCCCCCACAGAAGTGCAGGACAAAATGCAAAAATCAAGACAAAAACAAAAAGAAGAAAAAGTCTTATCTGTTAGAGGAGAGATGCAGAAACGACACAGCAGGTACAAAGGAAACAGGAATCAAGGATTGAGACCAGAACAATTGATCACCGGCAACCCTGTGGGAAGGCGACTCCCTTAAATAGACCAGTCAGTAACACCTGATTTCCATCCTCACAATCTTCACTGGACAGTCCAGTACCGCTTGTAACCACCAGAGGGAGCCTCTGCTCAGAACTCAATTCAAGTCCATTCACAACAGTACCCCCCCTTGAGGAGGGTCACCGAACCTCACTTGAGCAACCAGGTCGGTCGGATGAGTTTATGATACGCACGGATGAGTCTCCTAGCATGGATGTCCGAAGCAAAACACCAAGAATTGTCTTCCTGACCATAACCTCTCCACTTAACCAAATACTGGAGTTTCCGTCTAGAAAAACGAGAATTCAATATTTTCTCAACCACAAACTCCATATTGCCCTCAACCAGAACAGGGTTAGGAGGCAAAGCAGTAGGAACCACTGGCTCAACAAACCTCTTCAACAAGGACTTGTGGAAAACGTTATGGATCTTAAATGTCCCTGGAAGAAGCAAACGAAAGAAAAAAGGATTAAGAATCTCCATGATCTTATAAGGTCCAATGAACCTAGGCTTAAATTTAGGAGATGCCACTCTCATAGGAATATTTTTTGAGGACAACCAGACCAAGTCCCCCACTTAAACGAGGACCATCAGTCCTATGCCGGTTAGCAAACCGCTGGGGCCCTCTCCTGAGGAGGGACAACCTCTCCACTACCTGGTCCCAAATCTGTTGCATACGCTCAACAACGAGTCAAACCTGGACAGGCAGAAGCCTCCGTCTGTCCTGAAGAAAATCGAGGGTGAAACCCAGAATTACAGAAAAAATGGAGACATCAAAGTGGCAGAGCTAGCCCTATTATTAAGAGCAAACTAGCCAAAGCAAAAAAGAGACCCAGTCATCCTGATCAGCAGACACAAAGCATCTTAGATAAGTCTCCAATGTTGGTTTGTTTCTCTGTTTGACCATTGGTCTGAGGATGAAACGCCGAGGAGAAAGACAACTGAACACCAAGCTTAGAACAAAAGCTCCTCCAAAATCTGGAAACAAACTGGACTCCTCTGTCAGACACAATGTTCTCAGGAATTGCCGTGTTAACGAACCACGTGCTGAAGGAACAAAAGGCACCAATTCAGAGGAGGAAGGCAACTTAGGTAATGGCACAAGATGTATCATCTTGAAAAACCTATCACAAATCACCCAGATGACGGTCATTCTCTGAGAAAAGGGAGGTCGGAAATGAAATCCATAGAGATATGGGTCCATGGTCTCTTGGCCAGGCAATGGCATCAACAAACCACTAGAGCGAGAGCAAGGCTTGGAGCGAGAGCAAGTCCCGCAGGACTGCACAAATTCCCTGACATCACGAGACAAGGTAGGCCACCAAAAGGACCGACTAACCAAGTCTCTGGTACCAAAATTCCGGGATAACCGGCCAACGCGGAACAATGAATCTCAGACATCACACTCTTTTTCCACTGGTCCGGGACAAACAATTTCCCAACAGGGCAGCGCTCGGGCCTATCCTCCTGACACCCCTCCAGAGCCAGTCTCAAATTGGGCGGAGATGGCGGAAAGAACTACACCTTCTTTCAAAATAACAGAAGGATCAGATACCTCAGGAGAGTCCGCAAGGAAACTCCTCGAGAGGGCATCCGCATTTAAAATTCTTAGTGCCAGGAAGAAAGGAAACCACAAAATTAAAACTTGTGAAAAACAAGGCCCACTGGCTGTCTAGGATTTTAAGTCGCTTGGCAGATTCCAGAAAACCAGATTCTTATGGTCAGTAAGGACCCCACCTGATGTTTGGCTCTCTCCACCCAATCTCTCCACTCTTCAAAAGCCCACTTCATGGCAATAACTCCTGATTCCCCACGTCATAATTACGTTCAGTAGGAGAAAAATTTTCGAGAAAAAAAGGGCACAAGGGTTACTTTTGAGGTCTCGGGAAATCTCTTTGGGACAAAACGGCACCGCCCCAATTTCAGAGGCATAAACCCTCCACCTGAAATGCAGAGAAACATCAGGTTGCCATAGAACAGGAGCAGAAGTGAATCTCTGGTTAAGTTCCTGAAATGCAGAGACTGCCTCAGGAGGCCAATTCACCACATCAGAACCCTTTTTGGTCAAATCAGTTAATGGTTTAACAATAACCGAGAAATTACCAATAAATTTACGATAAAAATTGGCAAAACCCCAAAAATCTTTAAAGAGTCTTTATGAAGTAGGTTGGACCCAATCACAGATGGCCTGAACCTTGACCGGGTCCATTTCATAACAGATTTAGGACAAAATGAATCCCAAAAATGAGATCCTCTGTTCGCCAAAAGACACTTTGATCCCTTCAATACAGAGCATTCTCCCTCAAAATCTGGAATACAGTTCGAACATGTTTCACATGAGAGTCCCAGTCATTAGAAAAAATCAAGATATCATCCAATAAAACAATCAGAAATTTATCCACAAAATCCCTGAAAATGTCATTCATGAAGGACTGGAAGACGAAGGAGCATTAGTGAGCCCAAAGGGCATCACAAGGTACTCAAAATTGCCCCTCAGGGGTGTTAAATGCCGTCTTCCATTCATCCCCATGCTTAATGCGAATAAGGTTTATGCCCCCCTGAGGTCAAGCTTGGTAAACCAAGTAGCGTTTTTCACCCCGGAAAACAGGTCAGAAATCAAGGGTAACGGATATTGATATTTCACAGTAATATTGTTCAAAAGACGATAATCAATACACGGCCTTAATGAACCATCCTTTTTGGCCACAAAGAAAAAACCGGCACCTAGGGTGAAGAGGATGGTCTGATATGACCCCTTTTCCAATGACTCCTGATATAAGACCGCATTGCGTCATGTTCAGGTACAGACAAGTTAAAAAGGCGACCTTTAGGGAATTTACTACAGGCACTATTCAATGGCAGTCATAGCTCCTATGGGGAGGCAAAGATGCAGATTTACTTTTCGCTAAAACATCAGAAAAATCAATCAAAAAGTCAGGAACATCTGAGCTGGGGGGAGGCAGAAAAAACAGGAGTGTTGGTATTAACACATTGGCAGCCCAACTGGTTACAGACACAGATTTCCAATCCAAAACAGGATTATGAGTGTAACCAAGGGAAACCAAGCACGATAATGTCATGCAGATTATACAGAACCAAAAATTTGCAGCTCCTGTGATCAGGTTCAACCCTCATTATCACTGATAGAGAACTGAGGTTTATTTTTCAGCCAAAGGGGTAGAATCGATCCCCAGTAGGGGAATAGACTTCTGTAGGGTATTTAAGGGAAAACCCGCAACGTTTAGCAAAATCAAAAATCCATCAGGTTAATAGCTGCTCCCGAATCAACGAAAGCCTGAGCAGAAAATGAGGACAGAGAGCATATCAAAGGGAACAGTTAATAAAAACTTAGTCTGAACACTACCCAAGACAATGAGCGTGCAAAACGTCTTCCCCGTTAGGGCAGACTGAAATAGCATGAGAGGCATCACCACAGTAGAAACATAACCCATTGCACTTTCGAAACTCATGACGCTGTGCCCCAGAAACCACTCTATCACACTGCATGGGTTCAGAAGCAGGTTCACAAGGCAACACTATTCCAAGCATACTTCTCCGCTCACGCAAACGTCTGTCAATTTGAATCGCTAATGACATAGAATCATTGAGACCAAGGGGGACAGGGAATCCCACCATAACATCCTTTACATTATTGACAGACCCTTCCGAAAAAAAAAGGGCTGCCAAGGTCGTCTTCCATTTGGTCAGGACTGCCACCCGCGGAATCATCAACCCCTGATTTATTGCCAACAAGGCTTTTTCAGCTTGATCAGTGACATTAGGCTCATCGTACAATAACCCCAAGGCCTGAAAAAATGCATCAACATCACTCAAAACAGGATCCCCAGGTTGTCGGGGGAAAAAGTCCAATCCTGAGGATCGCCGCGCAGGAGAGAGATGACAATTTGAACCTGCTGCGCTGCGTTCCCTGAGGACTTAGATTTTAAGGCAAAAAAAAATTTACAATTATTTTTGAAATTCAGAAACTTGGCTCGATCCCCCAAAAATAAATCTGGCATGGGAATCCTAGGTTCCACAACAGGCAACCTAGCAAGATAGGTAGCAATACTCCGAACCTCAGTGGCAAGCTGATCCACACGGCCAGACAACTGTGCAAACTCCATTGAGAGAAAAAAAAAATCCTCCCAGCACCCAGAGATACAGAGGGAAAAAAAAAAAATGCAACAAACAGAAAAATATCTCTGACAACTCTGACAACCTTTTTTTTTCTTTCACAATATTTTTCCCTTCTGTGAGTACCATATAAATTTCAGTTTTGGCCGGTGATACTGTTCGGCCGAACCCGCCAGACCCGAACATCCAGGGTTAATAGCCCATCTCCATTTAGCAAACATACAATGCAAGAAACTGTCAGTTTTACAGATTTCCATATATTACTTATATCCGAGCTCCGTGTCCACACAGGTACCCTGTTATGATTTGGTAGCTGAGGAGTGCAGGTAAAAAAGGCAATACACCAGAGCAGTTGGAATCTATGAGATTGCAGTACCCTGACTAACCACACAACTAGAGGCAGCCGTGGAGCGTTCCTACGTTGGTCTAGACGCCTCGTCACAGCCTGAGAAACTAACTATACCTAAAGATAGAAAGAGGAAAGCTATCTGCCCGGAGCAGATCCCCAAAGAACATAGAAAGCCCCCAAAATGTAATGGCGGGTTAGACAAGAAGAAATATTGACACAGACAGAAAATAGTATGAGCAAACGTTGGGGCCCAAACTATCTAAATAGAAAAGGATAGGAAGGGCACTTACTGCAATCCCAAAAAACCTGAAAAGCACCAACTTACTAATTTCAAAAACACCTGAGATCACACGACCTCTACCACCTAAATTAGTTCTCTGGTGTAACAAAATCAAAACAGCAGCCACTGAAAAAACTGGAAAAAAGCAAATGTACAAAACATCAGTGGCTGAACTAAATGAGAGGGCAAAAGCCCCCGGAGGGGACCAGAAGGCCCCCACAGAAGTGCAGGACAAAATGCAAAAATAAAGCACAAAAACAAAAAAGAAGAAAATGTCTTATCTGTTAGCAGGAGATGCAGACACGACACAGCAGGCTACAAAGGAAACAGGAATCAAGGATTGAGACCAGAACAATTGATCACCGGCAACCCTAATGGGAAGGCGACTCCCTTAAATAAGACCAGTCAGTAACACCTGATTCCCAATCCTCACAATCTTCACTGGACAGTCCAGTACCGCTTGTAAACCACAGAGGGAGCCTCTGCTCAGAACTCAATTCAAGTCCATTCACAACATTTTACATTGTTTTCTCTCATTATGGACCTTATTTCCCTCACTAATGTGCTTACATCCTCCTTTCATCCTCTCTAGCACGACAAATTGTGGGTTTACATAGATTTCCCTACGTGCTCATTATAATGTGCTTCAGGTATTTCCAACACGATGCCCTTTTTTTTCTGTGTTTTTTATTTATCTTCTTTTCCTTCCTTTCAGCACAAGGGTCCTTACGAGACCTTTCTCATGGATATAGCATGGTGCTCCTCAGAAATATAATAGAGATGGTATCCTTTGCTTAACCCTTTCATATGGTATTGGAGCCTCTTGGTATTTTGTCACAGCTTCTTACTCCTTAACCATCTATCCAGTACTGATGGTATCACCACTCACCATCCACTATTTCTGCAATCTCCTCAATCACTGCCCTTCTAGATTCCACCATTGATGAATATTTGTATAAAATTTGTTTCAATTATTAATTGAAAATATGCATCTACTGACACGTGTATAAATTATGTTTTTGTCTTTTGTTTACTTTATGAATATCCTAGTGCTTTTGAAAAAATTCTCTGATGAAGGTCCTAGTGTGGACCGAAAACATTCAAATTCAGTTAAATTCAGTTTGTCTGGATGCTAAATAAAAGGAACTTTTCCATTTTTTTCCACAATTGAGTGCCAAGTGTTTTCTATTCTATTCTACTGAAAAAAAGTCATCGAATCAGTTATACCGCATGAGGAATGGTGTAAAAAAATAAATAAAACCAATTCTTCACCTGCTGTTGATTTTTTCATTCTGCCTCAAAAAGATTGCAGTAAGGCTCGGCTCACATTTATCCTGTGCGCTTACATCGGGGTTTCCGTTGTAAATCTCTGAAATATGTGATTCAGGCAGATGGAGACGCTGTGGTCGACGTCTGACCTGTGATCTGCCGGTGTTCGTCTTTTTAGGCAGCATAAAAGTTCGGTCCTCCACAGTTTTGTGCACTTCTGACAAGAAGGACAACGCTGAACAGAGACCAGCGGAGTCCAGAGTAACTCTGCTGCCTCATTATAGTGAATGGATCCCTTTGGGGGGTCATCTGTTACATCACTCAGAGATTTAGATGGAAACCCCAATGTAAATGCTCAACTTAGAGCGCCGGATAAATGTGATCCTAAATGTTATGTAAAATGTTACCAATAAAAGGTTCAACTCAATCCACAAAAAAAAACAATTCCCCACTCAGGTCTGTCATCTGTTAACCGAAATATAGGAGGCTTCCACATTACTGGTATCACAAAGGCTCTGAAAGATTGAAATGGCTCCTCGCCCCTCAAAAGAAATTCAGCAAATTCTGTACTCCCAAATCCAAATTACCCCCTCCCTTCTGGCCGCAGTGTGTCTAAACCACATATAGCGCCCACATGTTTGGTATTTTTGTAGTGATGAGAGCCCGCCTAATTTACAGGTGTATGTCTCCAGAAACATGAGCTGGGCATAATGTACTGGTCACTACAATGTACTAGTCACTACAGCGTACTGGTCTCTCCAACATATTGGTCACTACAATGGCAGCTTGCAATTTTCACTGAGCAACATCCACTGCGGCTTGTTTCTGGAAAACACTCATGGAGTTAAAATCCTCACTACACCAGTAGATAACTTCCCAAGAGTATAATTTCCAAAATGGGGTCACTTGAGGGGGGATTTTGCTTTCCTAGCACTTAGGGGCTCTGTATATGGAGTGTGCAAGCTATTAGGTAAATCTGCGCTCCGTCCCTCCTGAGTCTCTCAATTGGCTAAGCAGTACTATGCAGCCACTATGGGGTTATTTCTACATTCAGCAGAAATTGTGAGAGAAATTTTAGTGCCATTTTTACCATTTACCAGTATGAAAATGTAAACTTTGGGGCTTATTTTTTCTTCACTGCCCAATGGTATAAAATTTTGTGACACAACTGTGACATCAATATGATAACTGCACCCCTAGATGAATTCATTGAGATGTTTAGTTTGTAAAATGGGGTCACTTATCGTGGGTTCTGCTGCTCACCACACAGCCAAATAAGTTCCCGAGGGTTAGTTTCCAAAATGGTGTCACTTGTTGGGGGTTTCCACTGTTTAGGCACATCAAGTGCTCTTCAAGTGTGACATGGCGTCGCTAATTATTCCAGAAAATTTTACATTCAAAAAGTCAAATGGCGCTCCTTCCCATCCTGTCTTGCGCAAATACAGTGGCTTTGCCCCACATATGGGGTATCGGCATGCTCAGGAGAAATTACACAATAAATTGTATGGTGCAATGTCTCCTGTTAACCTTATAAAAATACTAAATTTGTAGCTAAAAAAACATTTTTTGTGGGAAAGATGTGATTTTTTTATTTTCATGGCTCAACGTTATAAACTTCTGTGAAGCACCTGGGGTTTCAAGGTGCTCAATACACATCTAGATAAGTTCCCTGAGGGGTCTAATTTCCAAAATGATGTCACTTGTGGGGTTTTCCAATGTTTAGGCACATCAGGGGCTCTCAAATGCGACATGGTGTCCGCTAATTATTCCAACAAATTTTACATTCAAAAAGTCAAATGGTACTCCTTCCCTTCCAAGCCCTTGTAGTGCACCCAAACAGTGGTTTTCCTACACCTATGGGGTATCAGCGTGCTCAGGAGAAATTGCACAACAAATTTTGGGGTCCATTTTTTCCTGTTACCATTGTAAAAATAAAAAAAATGGGTCTAAAGTTAGATGTTAAAAAGTTAAATGTTCATTTTTACATTCTGCTTCTGTTAATTCCTGTGAAGCACCTGAAGGGTTAATAAACTTCTTGAATGTGGTTTAGAGCACCTTGAGGGGTACAGTTTTTAGAGTGGTGTCACTTCTGGGTATTTTCCGTTATATAGACCCCTCAAAGTCACTTCAAATGTGAGGTGGTCCCTAAAAAATTTGTTTTGTAATTTTTGTTGTAAAAATGAGAAATCGCTTGTCAACTGTTAACCCTTATAACTTCTAACAAAAAATAATTATGTTTCAAAAATTGTGCTGATGTAAAGTAGACATGTGGGAAACGTTATTTATTAACTATTTTATGTGACATGACTCTTTGATTTAAGTGTATAAAAATTAAAAGTTTGAAAATTGCTAAATTTTTGCCAAATTTCTGGGGTTTTTTTTCACAGATAAACGAAAGTTATATCATAGCTGCTTCCAACAGGTGGCCGTATAGAGTTCAAATCCTCTTTCTCTCTGAAGAGGCAATTTGCATAAGTCATATCAAAGACATTTTACCACTATCATGAAGTACAATATGTCACAAAAAATAATCTCGATCAGTGGGATTCATTGAAGCTTTCCAGTTATAACCTCATAAAGTGACAGTGGTCATAATTGAAAAAAATTGGCCTGGTCAGGAAGGTGAAAAACAGGCTTGGGTGCGAGGGGGTTAAAGAAAAGTGGTTACTCCGCTTGTGACCCAGGATCCTCCTCTCCCTATTCTGGCAGATAATACTGAGGAATTTGAGATAGAAAGTATTGTGGACTCTCGTAGAGTTCGGAACTCCATTCAGTATTTGATTCATTGGAAGGGTACGGTCTGAGGAGAGGTCCTGGGACTCAAGAGGTAATATACGTTCGTCTCATTGCTGAGTTCCATAAGAGGTTTCCGGACAAGGTGGGTGGTGAGAGCCACAGGTCTCTCCTAGAGAGGAGGATACTTTTAGGAATTATCGTTCTGTGTCACACCTGGGAATGGATCAGGTCTGGTGCTACGCTACTCCGGTCCCAAGCGCTGTTATTGTCCTGACCCTGGAGGTGAAGATACCATACTCGCAGAAAAAACTTCTCAATCTTATGCAGCGTTGCATTCTGCAGTAGTAGGATGTATGGGGATGTATGGGGATCCACAGATTTCACTGCCCAGGGAACATGGGACGCTTTTCCCGGTTGCCAGGCAAAGCAGCACACTACTGTGTCTGGTACCAGGCATTGGTGGGATTGTGTCCATTCTGCTGTGCAGGTTAGCAGTGAGGCGTTGTTTGGGAGATTGGGAGATGTTCAACACCTGATCATTTCCTTCTGCCTAAGGCGGGCTATTTAGCCCTGTGCGCAGCTCAGGTCTTTGCTGTTTGCTACAGTTCTATGTGTTGTGGTGGTGAGGGGTGCTTGCAGTATTGGTTGCGATCTTTCTAGGTTGGTCTTAGGACTTGTTTCCCTTTCTCTTCATGCTACACTCCAGAAGTTCTCACAGAGAAATCTACCTATTCTTGACTAGGCTCACACCGCTTCATTAGTCGCCAGCTGCCCTGCGACAGCGGATCTGGGAAAGGCTCTGCTAAAGTCCCCCTCCCATTTACTGGGAGCTGGGTGAAGAGCAGGGACAGACAGGGAATACCATTCAGTCCTGGCATTTTTAAGCACACTGGCCCATGCTGTACCTGCCCCCCTTTCCCATATTGGGGTTTCTATTACTTATAGTACCCTACTTGCAGGAAATCAAGACTAGAGATGAGTGAACTCAAACTGCAATGTTTGAGGTTCGTTCCGGACACATAGTGTCTGGTGTTGAACTCTGAACTTTTCCTAGAAGTCTGTTTTACAGTTCGGGAGGGAGGAGAGAGAGAAAGAGAGAAATTTTCCAGCTCCAAAGTTTGGGTCCCCCATTGATTGTTTGGGATTCGAGTTCAAGTCGGATCCAGTTATGGTACCCGAACCGAACTTTGGACTAAAGTTCGGTCGAACCCGAGGAACCCGAACTTCCACAGGTCCGCTCATTTCTAATCAAGACTAGTACCTATATTTACAATAATACCGCTATATAAGCTTTAATAATATAGCAATATAACAGAGAAATATCACCAGATATACAGTGGTGATAACTGCCATACTGATCATTAACCAAAACTACTGTACTAAGACTACAACATCATACAATAACCATATATTGGTAGTATTAGTTCTACTTCAGTGCCTGCAGAACATATCAGTGTATAAGTGCAGGTTCTCACTGATTGCTGTCATTCATTTTCCCTTTTCTTTTTTTATTCGGCCCAGACCGCCATGACCTTTCTTCCATCCTTAGTTGTCTCTACAAAATGTAACACAGACACATCCTTGACTTACTGCTTTTCTAGCCCCTCCTCACTTTCCCTCACCTCTATGCAAACCATATAGTTGTATAATTAGTGTCCTAGACAGCAATAACGCCCCTCTGTGCACTGTACAGTAATATAACTCTCCTTTTTTGTGCCCCAAACAATAGCAGTGCCCCTCTGTGCCTCTACACAGTAATAACGTTCCTTCTGTACGTTCTCACATTAAGGCCAGGGTCACACTTGCGATTGCAATGCGAGAAACTCGTGCCTCAATACCCGGCACTGCCACCTGCACTCTCACAGGACCATTCATCTGCACAGAAATACATGCAGCCGCACACTCCGGTCCTGGTACCGGCGGCAGTGCCGGGTATTGAGGCACGAGTTTCTTGCATTGCACTTGCAAGTGTGACCCTGACCTAATAATGCTCCCATGTGTCTCCTTAAACTTGTACAGCACCCTATAGAAATAATGCCCCCTTTGCCTCCTTATAGTGTCCTTGACCCCTTATATTTACAAACACCCCTGTGCATACTTACAATAATAATGCCTCCTTCTCTCTTCCTATGATGATAATGATTCCCCAGTGGGCCTCATTTTATAATGCCCCCTTCTCTATTGTGCTTCCGTAAATTAAGTCCCTGAGCAGGGATGCATATTGGAATCACAGGACCCCTTGGCAAAAGTACCATCACAGCACATAGGCTCAGTCACAGAGGGACATACTTCCCAACTTTAAGACCAGAGAGGATTATGTTTTGCTGCACTTAGTTATTTTGCCCCTACTGAAACCCCTTACTGCTCTTGCCCACTGAGACTCCTCCTATGGCACCATAGAGTATGATTACCCCCAAAAATGCCACTACACAGAGTAATGTTCCCATATTCCTCCACCTACACAGTGTGTTGGCTGCAAAAACCCAACACAGTATGATGATCACCTCAGCCACCAACACAGTATGATGGTAACCTCAGCACTCTCACACAGCATGACGGTCAACATAGCCTCCACATGCAGTATAATGTCCACAATAGCCTTATCACACAGTATAATGTCCACCACATCCTCCCCAGAGATTATGATGGCCACCATTGACCCCACACAGTACGATGCTTCCTACACAGCATGATGGTCTCCACAGCCCTCCACACAGTATGATGACTCCCCACATTATACTGATGAACCCACAGCTTCCCCACACAGTATGATTGTCACCACACACAGTATAATGGTCCCCCGCAGCCCTCCACATAGTAGAATGGTCCCCACCATGGCCCTCCACATAGTAGAGTGGTCCTTCCACAACTCTTCATATAGTTTGATGGTCTCCCCACACAGTATAATGGCCTCACACAGCCCTCCGCATAGTATAATGGTTGCCCACAGCACTAATACAGTATGATGTTTCTCCATACAGTATAAAGGTCCCCCAAACGTATGATTGTCTTCCATGTATTGCCCCATCGCCATCACAATAAGCAGCCGTCCTAGCAGAGGCTGGCAGCTTACGTGTGTGGCACTGTGTGATACATCGCTGGTGTATGACATCACTGTCATGCGGCTCCTGTGACAGGTGCACTCACATCAGACGCTGGCCTTGCTAAGTCAGTGGCCATTTTAACATGATCACGCCGGATCTGCAAGATGAGGCGCTCCACGGGAACGCAGGTAGGTAACAGGACTTTTTTTTTTTTTTTTGCCCACCTTCTGCCACTGTGGATGGTGCATGAGCTGGGACCAGGCCAAGGGATCACGGCCAGGGCCAAGAGACTAGGAGGCACAGCCAGGGCCAAGAGACATAGGAGGCACAGGCAGGGCCAAGGGACCCAGAGGGCACAGCCAGGCCAAGGAACCTAGAGGGCACAGCCAGGGCCAAGGAACTAGAGGGCACGCCAGGGCGAGACCTAAGGGGGCACAGCCAGGGCCAAGGGACATAGGACCTCTATGTTCCCTTGGCCCTGGCTGTGCCCTTAATGGTCCATTGGCCCTGGCTGTGTCACCTAGGTCCCTTGGCCCTAGCTATGATCCCTTGGCCTGGCTTTGCCCCTAGAACACTTGGCCTGGCGGTGCCCCATGCTAGGGGACCTAGGGGGAACAGTTAGGGCCAAGGGACTAGGGGGCACAGCCAAGGCAAGGGCTAGGGAGCAGCCAGGGCCAAAGGCGTAGGGGAAAAGCCAGGGGCAGGGACCTAGGGGGCCAGGGGAGATATTAAAGGAAACCTGTCAGGTCATTTACCCTCCAACCCGCAGCAAAAACTTATTTATGAAAAATTTTCCCGCCTAAAGTCTGTTAAAATTTATCTGTAAATATTAGTTTTTAAAAAGCTTTATTGTCCTATGTAATGAGGGAATTTGACTAATGTGGGGTGTTGTTGC
>JARQOD010000002.1:123401580-123668045 GCA_033576555.1 Oophaga sylvatica | reverse complement strand
TGCTTTTCTAGCCCCCTCCTCACTTTCCCTCACCTCTATGCAAACCATATAGTTGTATAATTAGTGTCCTAGACAGCAATAACGCCCCCTCTGTGCACTGTACAGTAATATAACTCTCCTTTTTGTGCCCCAAACAATAGCAGTGCCCCCTCTGTGCCTCTACACAGTAATAACGTTCCTTCTGTACGTTCTCACATTAAGGCCAGGGTCACACTTGCGATTGCAATGCGAGAAACTCGTGCCTCAATACCCGGCACTGCCACCTGCACTCTCACAGGACCATTCATCTGCACAGAAATACATGCAGCCGCACACTCCGGTCCTGAGTACCGGCGGCAGTGCCGGGTATTGAGGCACGAGTTTCTTGCATTGCACTTGCAAGTGTGACCCTGACCTAATAATGCTCCCATGTGTCTCCTTAAACTTGTACAGCACCCTATAGAAATAATGCCCCCTTTGCCTCCTTATAAGTGTCCTTGACCCCTTATAATTACAAACACCCCTGTGCATACTTACAATAATAATGCCTCCTTCTCTCTTCCTATGATGATAATGATTCCCCAGTGGGCCTCATTTTAATAATGCCCCCTTCTCTATTGTGCTTCCGTATAATAATGTCCCTGAGCAGGGATGCATATTGGAATCACAGGACCCCTTGGCAAAAGTACCATCACAGCACATAGGCTCAGTCACAGAGGGACATACTTCCCAACTTTAAGACACAGAGAGGAATATGTATTGCTGCACTTAGTTATTTTGCCCCTACTGAAACCCCTTACTGCTCTTGCCCACTGAGACTCCTCCTATGGCACCATAGAGTATGATACCCCCAAAAATGCCACTACACAGAGTAATGTTCCCATATTCCTCCACCTACACAGTGTGTTGGCTGCAAAAACCCAACACAGTATGATGATCACCTCAGCCACCAACACAGTATGATGGTAACCTCAGCACTCTCACACAGCATGACGGTCAACATAGCCTCCACATGCAGTATAATGTCCACAATAGCCTTATCACACAGTATAATGTCCACCACATCCTCCCCAGAGATTATGATGGCCACCATTGACCCCCACACAGTACGATGCTTCCTACACAGCATGATGGTCTCCACAGCCCTCCACACAGTATGATGACTCCCCACACATTATACTGATGAACCCACAGCTTCCCCACACAGTATGATTGTCACCACACACAGTATAATGGTCCCCCGCAGCCCTCCACATAGTAGAATGGTCCCCACCATGGCCCTCCACATAGTAGAGTGGTCCTTCCACAACTCTTCATATAGTTTGATGGTCTCCCCACACAGTATAATGGCCTCACACAGCCCTCCGCATAGTATAATGGTTGCCCACAGCACTAATACAGTATGATGTTTCTCCATACAGTATAAAGGTCCCCCAAACAGTATGATTGTCTTCCATGTATTGCCCCATCGCCATCACAATAAGCAGCCGTCCTAGCAGAGGCTGGCAGCTTACGTGTGTGGCACTGTGTGCATACATCGCTGGTGTATGACATCACTGTCATGCGGCTCCTGTGACAGGTGCACTCACATCAGACGCTGGCCTCTGCTAAGTCAGTGGCCATTTTAACATGATCACGCCGGATCTGCAAGATGAGGACGCTCCACGGGAACGCAGGTAGGTAACAGTGATCTTTTTTTTTTTTTTTGCCCACCTTCTGCCACTGTGGATGGTGCATGATGCTGGGACCAGGCCAAGGGATCACGGCCAGGGCCAAGAGACATAGGAGGCACAGCCAGGGCCAAGAGACATAGGAGGCACAGGCAGGGCCAAGGGACCTAGAGGGCACAGCCAGGGCCAAGGAACCTAGAGGGCACAGCCAGGGCCAAGGAACCTAGAGGGCACAGCCAGGGCCGAGACCTAAGGGGGCACAGCCAGGGCCAAGGGACATAGGACCTCTATGTCCCTTGGCCCTGGCTGTGCCCTTAATGGTCCATTGGCCCTGGCTGTGTCACCTAGGTCCCTTGGCCCTAGCTATGATCCCTTGGCCCTGGCTTTGCCCCCTAGAACACTTGGCCCTGGCGGTGCCCCTATGCTAGGGGACCTAGGGGGCACAGTTAGGGCCAAGGGACCTAGGGGGCACAGCCAAGGCCAAGGGACCTAGGGAGCACAGCCAGGGCCAAAGGACGTAGGGTACAAAGCCAGGGCCAAGGGACCTAGGGGGCCAGGATGAGATACTTAAAGGAAACCTGTCAGGTCATCTATACCCTCCAACCCAGCAGCAATCACTTATTTATGAATAAATGTCCTGCCTAACCAGCTCTGTATAACATTTATCTGTAAATATTAGTTTTTAAAAAAGCATTTACATTGTCCTATGTAATGAGGGAATTGACTAACTGATGGGGTGTTAGTTGCCTCTGACTAGTTAGCCCTCTTTCCATGTTATTAAAGGGTTCAAAGGCGCACTGCGCATGATCAGAAGTTCAAAAGACGGCTTCCGGTCATGCGCAGTGCGTGCCTCTGACGCCAGGAAGCATACACCTGGCTGCAGAGACGCAGTGAGGCTCCCGAAATGTGCGGCAAATGTGCACGAGATTTTCTTGATAACATGTAAATAGGAACAGCAAGCAAAAAGGCAGTAACACTTACTGCCCAGGTCTTAGAACAAATGCACTACAGGGTGCAGCCAGCCCATAAAGCAAGATGTTAGCTACACAGGTGCAAAATACCAGATCAACAGCCACACTCCACATACCCATTCAGGGAGGGGGTGACTGCCCAGTATGCAATTGCACAATAAAGGCCCGCATAGGGTGTTGTTCACACAAGGTTAATGCATAGTGTCTGGTTCACAGCCTATTAGTCACGCCCTTACTATTCGATTAGGCGGGCTGGCCAGCACACTCTCAATGCATAACAGTGTGAACACCCCTCATGTGAGACCAGACGTGTTTGGGCTTGGCTGCACCCTGAAAAAACAGTGCAAAAAACACAAAAAGCTTTTTGTGAGGTATTAGTTGATATTTTGGCCAAAATACGTAAGCTTGTAACCTGCGCCAAAGGTCCTCACGCTTACAAGTACCTACACTAAACTATTCAGTAAAGCCACTAAAAAAGACTCAACGTCTCCAAAAATCCAATTGAAATAGCATGCAAAAAGGCAGCAAAACTCACCTGCCCAGGTCTTAGAACAAATGCACTACAGGGTGCAGCCAACCCATAAAGCTAATAAAGGGTATCGGTGAAATTGTAACATGACACCAGCAGACCATTCCATCAAAGTTGTCATTCCTAAGTGTCACTCCTTTTTCTTTCTGAGGCCTGTTGTGCGCCCAAACAGTAGTTTTCCCCCACATATGGGGTATCTGAGTACTTAACGAGAAAATTCACAACAATTTTTGGGGTCCATTTTTTCCTGTTACCCTCATGAAAATAAAATATTTGGGGCTAAAATAAAATTTTGGGTGTGAAAATTTGATTTTTTTATTTTCATGGCTCTATGTTATAAATGTATGTGAAGTACCTGGCGGTTCAAGATGCTCACCGCACAGCTAGATAAGTTTATTGAGAGGTCTAGTTTCCAAAATGGTGTCACTTGTGGGGGGTTTCCACTGTCTAGGCACATCAGGGCTCTCAAAATACGACATGGCAGCTGCTAATTATTCCAGCAAATTTTTAATTCAAAAAGTCAAATGGTTCTCTTTCCCTTCCAAGCCCTGCCACGTGCCCAAACAGTAGTTTTTCTTCACATATTGGGTAACGTCGTACTCAGGAGAAATTGCACAACAAATTGTATGTTGCAAATTCTTCTGTTACCCTTGGGAAAATGCAAAATTTGGGGCTAAAAAAATTTTTGTGGGAAAAATGTAATTTTTTTTATTTTCACGGCTCAACGTTATAAACTTCTGAGAAGCACCTGGGGTTCAAGGTGCTCACCACACATCTAGATAAGTTCCCTGGGGCGTCTAGTTGTCAAAATGGTGTCACTTGTGGGAGGTTTCCACTGTTTAGGCACATCAGGGGCTCTCCAAACGCATGCCCAAACAGTGGTTTTCCTCCACACACGGGGTATCGGGGTGCTCAGGAGAAATTACACAACAAATTTTGGGGTCCATTTTTTCCTGTTACCATTGCAAAAATAACAAAAATATTGAGGCTAATGTAAGATGTTTGTAAAAAAAAAAGTGAAATGTTCATTTTTTCCTTCCACATTGTATTAATTCCTGTGAAGCATGTTGGTGGAAAAATGAGAAATCACTGGTCAACTTTTAACTCTTATAACTTCCTAACAAAAGAAAATTAATTATGTTTCCAAAATTGTGCTGATGTAAAGTACACATGTGGGAAGTTATTTATTAACTATTTTGTGTGACATGACTTTCTGATTTGAGGGCATAAAAATTACATTTTTTTTCACACAAGGCATATCGAAGAAATTTTATCACTATCATGAAGTACAATAGATCACGAAAAACAGTCTCAGAATCAGTGGGATCCATTGAAGCGTTCCAGAGTTATTACCACACAAAATGACACTGGTCAGAATTGTAAAATTTGGCCTGGTCAGGAAAGTGAAAACAGACTTAGAGGTTAAAGAGGCTATCCACTGTAAAAATTAAATTTCATATATGCTGTTAGTCAATTTTGAGTTGAAGGGTTTACCAGGGCCAATATATTGATGACCTATTCATATGATTGGTCATGAATATCAGATGATTGGGGGCGTCACTACTGCAGAACGAAGCCTAATATTAAACAGAACCTGTCATTAGATTCATGCTGCCCAAACCACAGGCAGCATGATCCAGAGTCTGGCTGCATGATTACAGCCAGATATGTTTTACTCTGAAATTCTTCGGGGTTTCAGTGAAACCATAGTTTGAAAAGCCGATCGGGGACTTCAGAGAGAAACATGAATTGTTAAAACACGTCCTTAAGTGGTCTCTCTCTCTTCCCAGTTAAATGACAAGTTTCTCCCATGTGTGTACATAGAAAATGAGCTGTCAATCAACTAAAGCTGTGTGGACAAAAGCCGGTTAGGGCTGTACATTTTATATGGAGGACTATAGGATGCATTATACTATATGTATAATATTGTAGAATTTACAATAGATATCACACTTGGAATGTAAGAAGTAATAATTTTTATTTTCAAAACGCCAACATATTCCGAAGCACTTTACTATTTTAGAAGGGACTTGTACAGACAAAGAAATTACAGAATAAACATAACTCAGATACCACTAGGAGTGAGGGCCGTATTAGCAAGCTTACAATCTATGAGGAAATAGGGGAGACACAAAAGGTAAATGATAAAATGTGCTTATATTTTGTACGGTACAGCCATAATATACTAGATAGTGTCTGCACATAATGCTGCGTGAGTGAACCAGTCACCAGCCAGTATGTGTACAGTACAGACACAGAGGGCTATTAAGTGTATGGAGGGTGTGAACAGATGCTACGAGGGTCATGATTTTGAAGAAAATTTTGTATGGGCAAGACGGGGATAGTTAGATAAGTGAGGTGGGACGATAGGCCAGTCTAAAGAAATGTGTACTTAGGGCACGCTTAAAACTGTGGATATTGGGAATGAATCAAATTGTCCTAGGTAGTGCATACTAAAGAATTGGTGCTGCACTCGAGAAGTCTTGGAGATGGAGACGGGAGTGGGAGGTTCGGATTATTGAGGATTTTAGTTTTAAGTCATTGGCAGAACAAAGGGCACGGGTAGAGTGATAGACTGATGTAGGATGGTGCTGAACTGTGAAGCGCATTGTGGGTGAGAGTGATAAGTTTTTATACTGAACTCTGTCGCGGATGGACAACAAGTGCAGCTACTGCCAGAGGCATCGGTGCAACGGTTGCACTCAAGATGAATTGTAGAGTGGAGAGTTTAGTAAGAGGGAGACCGATTAGTAGAGAGTTGCAATAGTCCAAACGAGAATGAATAAGAGAAACAGTAAGGGTTTTTGCCAATTCAAAGGTAAGAAAAGGTTGAATTCTAGAGATGTTTTTGAGGTGCCGATAACAAGAACGAGCCAGTGATCGGATGTGGGGAGTGAAGGAAAGATCTGAATCAACTATGACCCCAAGACAGCGGGCATGTTGCTTGGGAGTAATGGTGGAACCACATACAGAAATTGTAATATTGGGCATAGGTAGGTTAGTGGAGAGAGGAAACACAAGAAGTTCAGTTTTTGACAGATTCAGTTCTAGATAAAGGTAGGACATAATGTTAGAGACAGCGGAATTACAATCCCTGGTATTTTGTAGTAAATAGTAAGTGAAATCTTTTGCATTGCACTATACATTTATTTCTCTGCTGTATCTGTGCATCATGAGGTATGTGTTAAAGGGGCCCACTGAGAGTCTTTTGCCCGGGGCCCACGAAAACCTGGAGCTGGCCTTGTTTCATGGACAGGTGGCTGAACAGTTGAGCCTCTGTCTTGCTCTGCACTTTGTAAGGTGGCTACTGGACCCATAGTTGATGGGAGATATGTATCACAGAGATGGTTGTCATCTGTGATGTAAACCTGGAGTTGCTCTAATGCACATAGCTCTAAAAGATTTGTTTGGCCATCTGGGCCAGGTTTTACGGGCAGCTTGAGAGTTTGGCGGGTCTGGCTGCCCACATACCCCACCTGTGGGTGTGGTTCACATGTTAAAATGGAGTCAGTTGATTAACACATGTTCTGTGTGTGTGGAGGGAGAAGGACTCCTGAGTGGTATATCCAGACCGAGGCGATATACTGGATGCTATCCAATCTGTGTGATCTGGACTGGCTCTAAAGAGACTTTGTCAAGAATTGATAACTTTGTTTTGCCTGCACTAAAAGTCTATTTTTTCTTTGCTTGTGACTGGTTTATGAAGCACCAATAAACCAGCATGGACATTTAAACGGAAGCGCTTTCTGTGTTGCCTCAAGAAGCACCCAAGTGAGTAGCAATCCTGCACCTTATTCACATTGAGGTCGGCTGACACAAGGTGAGGTCTTAATACTAGAGACAGAATAGAACCGTCTTGATTGGATACGCTTTGCTGCGACGGAATGGTTTTTATGCTTTTTTTTATCAAAATAGTGTTAACAAGTATCCTATGTTATTTACATGTACTATTACTATTTACTTACTATAGGGTATATGCTCATTTTGTTTTTTTCCTTGGGTTTTTTCTGTGAAATGGCCACAGCGTGAACGTGCTCTTACACTTTGCACGTATACCAATTTATTCTCTGGCTAATTTCTTTGGTTTTACAACAGCAGCTATATGGTTAACGGAGGGAGGGGGCTGTCTTTTAATCCCATCGATTTGCCATGAGCAGGATCTAACAGACCAAGTGTCATTAAGGGTATATTCACACAAGCATATTTTTGATTCAAGTGCTGTCCGTGGAAAAACTGACATCACCCAGACAGCAATAGGACAAATTATATTCAATTGGGCTGTTCAGATGAGAATGTTTTTCACATGGACCGAATCTGCACATGAAAAACACTGCAGCATGCGCTAGTACAGTCATGGCCAAAAGTTTTGAGAATGACACAAATATTATATTTTCACATGATCGGCTGCCCTCTGGTTTTTATGTGTGTGTTTAACAGATGTTTTTATCACAGACAGAAATATAATTGCAAACATATGAGTAACAAAAGCTTATATTGACAGTTAGAATGAGTTAATGCAGCAAGTCAATATTTGCAGTGTTGACCCTTCTTCTTCAGGACCTCTGCAATTCTCCCTGGCATGCTCTCAATCAACTTCTGGACCAAATCCTGACTGATAGCAGTCCATTCTTGCACAATCAATGCTTTCATTTGTCAGAATTTTTAGGTTTTCGTTTGTCCACCCGTCTCTTGATGATTGACCACAAGTTCTCAATGGGATTAAGATCTGGGGAGTTTCCAGGCCATGGACCCAAAATCTCAATGTTTTGTTCCCTGAGCCATTTAGTTATCACCTTTGCTTTATGGCAAGGTGCTCCATCATGCTGGAAAAGGCATTGTTGATCGCCAAACTGCTCTTGGAGGGTTGGGAGAAGTTGCTCTTGGAGGACATTCTGGTACCATTCTTTATTCATGGCTGTGTTTTTAGGCAAGACTGTGAGAGAGCCGATTCCCTTGGCTGAGAAGCAACCCCACACATGAATGGTTTCAGGATGCTTAACAGTTGGCATGAGACAAGACTGGTGGTAGCGCTCACCTTGTCTTCTCCGAATGAGGCGTTTTCCTGATGTCCCAAACAATCGAAAAGGAGATTCATCAGAGAAAATAACTTTACCCCAGTCCTCAGCAGTCCACTGCCTGTACCTTTTGCAGAATATCAGTCTGTCCATGATGTTTTTTCTGGAGAGAAGTGGCTTCTTTGCTGCCCTCCTTGAGACCAGGCCTTGCTCCAAGAGTCTCCACCTCACAGTGCGTGCAGATGCACTCACACCTGCCTGCTGTGATTCCTGAGCAAGCTCTGCACTGCTGGTAGCCCAATCCCGCAGCTGAAACACTTTTAAGAGACGGTCCTGGCGCTTGCTGGTCTTTCTTGGGCGCCCTGGAGCCTTTTTGGCAACAATGGAACCTCTCTCCTTGAAGTTCTTGATGATGCGATAGATTGTTGACTGAGGTGCAATCTTTCTAGCTGCGATACTCTTCCCTGTTAGGCCATTTTTGTGCATTGCAATGATGACTGCACGTGTTTCTTTAGAGATAACTATGGTTAACAGAAGAGAAACAATGATGCCAAGCACCAGCCTCCTTTTAAAGTGTCCAGTGGTGTCATTCTTACTTAATCATGACAGATTGATCTCCAACCATGTCCTCATCAACACCCACACTTGTGTTAATGGAGCAATCACTGAAAAGAGGTTAGCTGGTCCTTTTAAGGCAGGGCTGCAATGATGTTGAAATGTGTTTTGGGGGATAAAGTTCATTTTCTAGCCAAATATTGACTTTGCAAGTAATTGCTGTTAAGCTGATCAGTCTTTATAACATTCTGGAGTATATGCAAATTGCCATTAGAAAAAAGTGAAGCAGTAGACTTTGTAAAAATTAATATTTGTGTCATCCTCAAAACTTTTGGCCATGACTGTATATTGCCTATTCAAGTCTATGGGTGTGCAGAAAAAAAACGATTCCATATGGATCAACCGTATAGCATCTATTTTTACAGATACATTGCAATTCTTAACAGAGGAAACTGTATTTTGATAAATGGTAATAACTGGTTTTGTAAACAACCATTACATTTTTTTTTCATGATTAACACCTTCACGACCTTGTTTTTTTCATTTTTTGGTTTCTGTTCTTTGCTCCCTGTCTTCCCAGGGCTATAACTTTTTTATTTTTTGTTCAATATAGTCGTGGGAGGGCTTGTTTTTTAAAGTTAGTTTTATTTTTGAATTACATCATTGGTTTTACCATATGGTGTACTAGAAAACTGGAAAAAAAATTCAAAGTTTGGTGAAATTGTTAAAAACAATGCAGCAATGGGCTTGGGCCTGATGTCAGCTGTTAATACAAAGCTGACTTCAACCCCAATACTATCACCCACTTGCCAACGCACCAGGGCAAGTGGGAAGTGCGAGACAAAGTGCCAGAATTGGCGCATGTTATGGATGCGCCTTTTCTGGGGTGGCTGAGAGCTGATGTTTTTAGTCTGGAATGGGGCTAATATACATAGCCCCTTCCTAGCTTATTTATATCAGACCACAGCTGTATTCCTAGCCTTTTGCTGGTTATCAATTATAGGGGGATGTTATGTCATATTTTTTGGGTGGGATCCACCATTTTAATAGCCAGTAAAGGCTAAGTATACAGCTGTGAGCTGATATTAATAGCCTGGGAAGCTCCATGGGTATTACCCCCTTTACCTATAAACATCTGCCCCCAGCTGTACGCTTTCCCTCTGCTGTTTAATAAAATTTCGGGGGATTCCGCGCCATTTTTTTCAGAAAATAATTTACTTTGTAATAAAATGCTTGCACAGTAAGCTGCACATGCAAAGCACTGATTATATATCTCAATCACATATTTATATCTACCCATCTAAAAAAATACTAATAAATATAAAAATATTTCCTTGGAAAACTATATGTAAATGACAGAGAATTACTCTATGTAAAAGCTCATATTAAAATCGCATTGCATTAGCATGTAAATCAAATGTAATTCAGATGCTAGGTGACAAAAATTGCATTATACTCGCATGAAAATCATATGACACTCGTCCCGCTTTTCTGGACCAATATCGGATCGTTTTCGTTTTTTTTACAGTGATGGGTATAAGCCCTTACAGTTATAGCAAAGTGGATGGGATTTCGAGAAATCTCTTGCCCACTGTGCTTCTTTTAAACACGGCGTAAACTCACCTGTGATACGTGTTTCAAATCCGCAACATGTCAATTTCTCTTGCTGATGTTTATGTGCAGAATTTCCCCATAGACTTGCATTAGGTGCGGAAATTCCACTGGTAAAAAAAAAACCGCACAAGCGTTTTTAGTGTGTTTCTGCGGAGGAAACGCATCAAAAACTCATGTAATCTGCACCTAAGTGTATCAATAAGGTTTTGTTAAGGCAAAAAAAACAGAAAGTATCAAACAAAGCAGCTTTATTTAAAGTATCACATACCAAACACAGACTAAAAATGCCATAAAAACGCATATTAAAAAACGCAAGTAACCTAAATTAAATAATAGGTGCCGAAATTCTGCAACATCGAAAATGCACCAAAATCTCATCGTGGGAACGTAGTTTAATATTCTGACCCCAGTCTTTCTCATAGGAGTTGTATTTAAAAACAAAAGAGCAAAACATATTAACTTAAATTTACAACTAACATACATATTCAGATTTGTGCCTTATTTTTACATCCTATGAGAGCGCACCCTTCCTTCTGAATTGGATCATTTACAAAGTTATACATTTTATTATTTGGTATGACATATCTTTAGTAAAATGAATTCTCCTTTAGTTATAAGGTCTAGTTACAGTATCACAACTTTGAGAACAGCTATCAAGGTTTTCTATAAAAGTTCACTGATTGTTTACTCTGAACTTTTCATTTCTTGTTCTTCTTCTTTTTTTGTTATGCTTGAAAAATATTTGCCAAGGTCTTTCTAATCTTTTTCCCACACATTGTAATTTTATCCACTGCCTAAAATCTAGAAACATTCGACAGTTGTACTAGGTTAAATGCAGTTTATGTCGACTGTGGTATTTAAAGTAGACCCATCACCAGATTTCACAGTACAGACTGCGCACATTAATAAATTGACCTCATAGTCCTGATGAGGCTGGCGTAAGTACTTTTAAGAAGGATTTTGTAGCATTTCTGACATGGATTTCTAACTTCTTCATGACATCTGCTGTAAATGATCAGTGGATGTGTGCACTAGCTGTATGGAGTGAGCGCAAGAATCAAAGGCCGAATTCAGATGTCCATATATCATGTTCCAAGTATCGACTGCAATGCACAGATTGGCTGAGGTTGTGGTTAATATGACAGCCTTGTAGACAAATCGGCAGCTGTCAAGTTTAGATCGGAAGTCCTGCAGCCAGTCTGTGCATCATGGTCTGTAGTTGGACCATGATATGTGGACGTCTGAATTCGGCCTAAATACTTCAATTAGAGCTACTTTCCATCAAAGCAGTTTAAAGAAAACCTGACAGCTGATACATGCTGCTCCATCCAAGGGCTTGTTATGTGAAGTCTAATTTCACTTGCAGTATAGAGTAGATCACAGCACAACCATTTGGGCAACGCCAAAAACAGGCTTTCACAAGGGAATGTCACACCATTCCTATTCCTGAGGTTATGGTGTGGGGTGGAATAGCGTACAGTAGCTAGACCCCTCTAGTATTCATTCTAGGTACCCTAGAACCTTGGTGTTACATTGATTTGGTCATGAAAACAGTAGTATGTCCATTTCTACAATGTTTCCCAGGAGCTGTTTTAAAACATGAAACCAGGCCTCATGTTTGTGCTACTGTCATCAGCCTTCATGGAAAATGTGATACCATGGGTAAGAGGGTCACAGGTAAAATTCTGGATGGTAGATATGTTTCACTGAGATTAATAGCTTCAGAGATATGAACCAGGAAGCATGCTCCAGCATATTATGTGCTGAGAGGGGTTAGTCGGCCAAGACAGGGCTGGGTTTTTGTGAACAGTAAAGAGTTGAGTGGACAGCTGTTCAGCATATCTCCACTGTACGAGGCTGAAGTTGGTTTCTTATTCGTCAGTTTCTTATTCGGCAATTTTTTCTTTTCTGTTTTTTATAGGTTTAACAACAAAAAATAAGCATCACAATAATAACATACAATGCAGCGAGGTGCCCTTATGTGAACAAACTTAACAGCTCTAAAAACTATAAAACTGGCACAAAAAAGGGCATCAAAGTGGGCACCAAAGGGCATTAAAGAAAGGGTTAAAATGACTTTGGGCCACTGATCCCACACTAACAATACACAGATAGTGATGCCCTGCATCAAACCCAGGTCCCTCCAGCCTGGCCCAAATGGGTTCTGGGCATCAGAACTGGCATCAAAGTGGGCAAACAGCCGATTTTCACAGAATTGAATAAGTAACTGATGTTTTTAAGGGGTTAAATGACTTTGGACCACTGATCTCACACTAAGAATACATAGATGGTGATGCCCCGCATCAAACCCAGGTCTCTCCAGCCTGGCCCAAATGGGTTCTGGGCATCAGAACTGGCATCAAAGTGGGCAAACAGCCGATTTTCACAGAATTTAATAAGTAACTGATGTTTTTAAGGAGTTAAATGACTTTGGACCACTGATCTCACACTAAAAATACATAGATGGTGATGCCCCGCATCAAACCCAGGTCCCTTCAGCCTGGCCCAAATGGGTTCTGGACATCAGAATTGGCATCAAAGTGGGCAAATAGACAATTTTCACAGATTTGAATAAGTAATTGATGTTTTTAAGGGGTTAAATTACTTTGGACCACTGATCTCACACTAAGAATACACAGATAGTGATGCCCTGCATCAAACGTAGGTCCCTCTAGCCTGGCCCAAATGGTTCTGGGCATCAGAATTGGCATCAAAGTGGGCAAACAGGCGATTTTCACAGATTTGAATAAGTAACTGATGTTTTTAAGGGGTTAAATGACTTTGGGCCATATATTTCACACTAAGAGTACATAGATAGTGATGCCCCGCATCAAACCCGGGTCCCTCCAGCTTGACCCAAATGGGTTCTGGGCATCAGAATTGGCATCAAAGTGGACAAACAGTCGATTTTGGCCATTTGAATAAGCAACTGGGATTTTGAAGTGACTATGTCAGCGGTAGTCAGTGAGGATGCGTGGAGTCCCCGGCTGACCTGAAGTGAACTCGATAGCGTGGGAAGAAATTAAGAAACTTTCCCCCGCTAATCAGTTCATCTCCAGTCAGCCGGGGCGCCTGCGCAGACATGAATTCATTCATTCTGCAGTGGTCCCTGCTGTAAACTAGTTAACCCCTTGTGATGGATTGCAGCGGGGGACCTGACTGAATGGCGGAGAGGTATGGATATTGTTGCTTTTTTATTTTATTTTTATTACAGGAGAACAAGGGATTCAGATGGATTGGCAGAATAATAAATTTGGTCAAAAACTTTGTGTAATTTCATTAAAATAATTTTTAATTAATGTGTGTGTGTTTTTTTTAACCCTTTACTACAATAGGATTAATAATGAATAGTAGTCTAATTTACACCTCTCCATTATTAACCCGGGTTAATGTCACTTTCAATAGCAAGGTGACATTAACCCTTTATTAACCCATGAGCCACCACTAAAGGCAATGGGAATAGAGAGGCTAATAGAGAGGCTAAGTGCCAGGAAAGGTGCCTCTAATAATAGATGTGCCTTTTCTGGGGTGGCTGGGGTCCAGATGTTAGTAACCAGAGGGGCCCCAAAAACAATGGTCCCTCTCAAGGCTATTAATATCTGTCCTCAGTCACTGGCTTTCCCTGTCTGGCGGAGAAAATACTGTGGGAGCCCACGCATTTTTTTACAACGAATTTACATGTTAAATTAACACCTACATGTCCCAAATTTTGCACACATCTAATTATTAGTCAAAACCATATAATCAAACTAAATGAAATGGTTTACTGTATGTAAACCACGTGTCATTTCATATCGGGTTCTGTAATGATTTTACAGAAGCCGGCAATTGATTTAGCGGCTATTATGCTATGTAGAAGTGTATGTACTATAAATATATCTATATGTGTCACAATGACCTGTGTATATATATATATATATATATATATATATATATATACACACACACACACACAGTACAGACCAAAAGTTTGGACATACCTTTTCATTCAAAGATTTTTCTGTATTTTCATGTCTATGAAAATTGTACATTCACACTGAAGGCATCAAAACTATGAATTAACACATGTGGAATTATATACTTAACAAAAAAGTGTGTAACAACTGAAATTATGTCTTATATTCTAGGTTCTTCAAAGTAGCCACATTTTGCTTTGATTACTGCTTTGCACACTCTTAGTAGTTAGGGCTGGAGAGAGAAGTTCTTCTGTGCTTGTGCTGATAGCAATTGTGCTGTACAGTTAGTGCGCAGTGACAGGGGAGGATTTTCTTGTGTGCAGCAGCGCTGGTTATTAGGCTGCCTGATAGCTGTATTGCTGTGTGTACACTGCTGTGCAGCAGACTGCTTTTTACACAGCACTAATACTTTTATTCTTTTTTCTGCACGGTTGCCGACCGTTCATTTTTTCCCCACACAGTATAGAGCTGTACGCTCCTCACACACTACTGTGTACCGGCTGGTATCATGGACATTTAAATACATGCTGACTATCTGTGTGTGACTCCAGAAATAAATACGGAGATTTCAATTTTTCCCTACACCGTATACAGCTGTACGCTTCTGATACAGTACCGTATATCTGCTCTGTATTACGGTGAAATCCATACTGAGAGAGCGTCTGTGTGTGACTCCGGAAACATATACAGAGATTTAAATTTTTCCCTACACTGTATACAGTTGTACGCTCCTCACACACTACCGTGTACCGGCTGGTATCACGGACAAACACATGCTGACTATCTGTGTGTGACTCCAGAAATAAATACGGAGATTTAAATTTTTCCCTACACCGTATACAGCTGTATGCTCTTCATACAGTACTATATATCTGCTGGTATTTTTGGTACATTTCCCAAACATGAGGAAGTATGGTGGAAGAGGCCGCGGACGTGGGTGGGGGGGCCAAGCTGGTACTGATGGTGGTGGTGGTGCATCTGCTGGTGGTGCCAAAAGCACAATAGCACCTAAGGCAGGAGGTGTTGAGCCTGCGTCATCGTCTGGCTCCAGAAGGCCTGGAAGGCTCCCTTTTCTGGGAGTAGGTAAACGGCTTTTAAAGCCGGAGCATCAGGAACAGGTTTTGGCTTACACTGCCGAAACAGCCTCCAGCTCTATCGCCTCCTCTTCTGAAGTTTCAAAAAATGCAAACGAGTCGTCCGTGCAGGCTCCTGGTCAGGAACAACACCTTTCCTTGTGTCCTTCACCACCACCAAAAGTGAAGGATGTGGCAGGCCACACTTCAGATTACTCCCTGGAGCTCTTTTCACATACCATGCCTGGGTTATCAAGTCAAATCCTGAATTCCCCAGTCCAAGATGAATATGACATGGAGTGCACTGATGCACAGCCACTGCTATATGATTCTGCTGGTACATTCACCCAGAGCACTGCATTGCCCTCGCAGTCTAGTGAGCCAGATTCTGACCCTGATGAAACTCAGGTGCCTCTTCCCGCATACTATACCACCTTACACGGTGACACAGAGGAAGGTGCAGATGAAATTGAAGAGGAGTGATGGATAACCCAGTTGTTGACCCGGATTGGCATCCATTGGGGAAGAGGGTGCCGCTGGCAATAGCTCAGAAGAGGAGGAGGATCCGCGGAAGGCATCGACATCGCAGCTGCGGTTGTCTGACAGGCTCGCAGCAGTCCAAAAACGTGTTAAAAAAACAAAAAGTGTTGCAGGACAGCCTGGCCAGACGGTCAAATTAGCACAACAGCGTGCAAGCCCTGAAAAGTTTTCCCATAGTAGGAAGAGTGCAGTGTGGCACTTTTTTTTTTAACAAAATCCCATTGATGAGGCAAAGATTATCTGTAAGAAGTGTGGAAGGACCTTTAGCCGAGGGAAAAATCTCCGAAATTTGAATACCAGTTGCATGCTTAGACATGTAAACACCATGCACTTGCAAGCGTGGACGGACTACAAAACCTCAGGTAGCACACGTGCACCTGCTCCGACTGAAGGTAGCCAGCAATGCTACATCGCTTCCCCCACTGTAAGCCCACTGGTTAGCACACCACCAGCAAGAAATGTTGAGGTGTCGTCGCAAGGCCAAAGCAGTCAGGGAATCACAATGTTTTTCCAACAAAAGACTGAATCTAGGCCATCACCACCACCATCACCAACCCCCTCTCAGTCCACCATGTCCACCGCTAGTTCACCCATATGCAGCTCTCAAGTCCAGCTCACCCTAGCAGACACTCTGAGTAGGACAAGCAAGTACTCAACCTCTCATCCACGTACACTGGCTTTGAACGGCTACATTGCCAAACTGATCTCATTAGAGATGATGCCCTTCCGTTTGGTTGAAAGCGCAGCGTTCCGAGAGCTCATGGCCTACGCTGTCCCACGCTATGACCTACCCAGTCGGCACTTCTTTTCTAGAAAAGCCATCCCTGCCCTCCACCTGCATTTGAAAGACCGCATTGTCCATGCACTCCAACAATCAGTGAGTGGAAAGGTGCACCTCACAACAGATGCATGGGCCAGTAGGCATAGCCAGGGCCGTTACGTGTCCATCACTGCGCACTGGGTTAATGTGGCGGATGCAGGCTCCACAGGGGACAGCGGCGGTAGGACAGTGCTGCCTAGCCCTCGGTATAGGCAACAGTTGGCTGTAGGCGTTCGACCCTCCTCCAGAAGCGAAAGCTCGTCGACAGAGCGCAGTCGCACGAGCACTCCATCTGCAGCTGCCAGTGTTGCACACGAGGTGTCCCACTATCGAACAGACGACGCCATCATAAGCATGAGCATCCCACTTATGCGTCTGCTCATGCAAACGTTGACGCACATTAAGGATCAGGCGTCTGCAGCGGAGGAGGAGGGAAGCCTTGATGACAGGCATTGTCTGCTCAGGGAACTGTCCTGGACGAGGTTGTGGAAGAAGAGGAGGATGAGGGGGATGATTATTTTGGGGAGGAGGATGCTTCTCAGGGGGAAGAGAAAATGTTGGCTTGCCTAGGTCAGGTACAGGGTTTGTGCGTGACTGGAGGGATGTGGATTTGGCAGAAAGTGCTCCTCCACCCACCACTGTCAGTGCATCATTGACACCTGGAACATTGGCCCACATGTGTGATTATGTCTTGCGAATCCTAAAAAGGGACCCCGCATTGCCAAAATTATGAAGGATGACGACTACTGATTGGCCTGCATCCTCGATCCACGCTATAAAGGCAAATTACAGAACATCATGCCACAGGAGAACCTAGAGCTAATATTGGCAAACAAACAAGCAACTCTGGTAAACCGTTTGTTAGAGGCATTCCCAGTACACAGCAGCGGTGCAGGTTCTACCACGAGCAGTACTGTGCATCATGGAAGAGGTGTTCGTGGTGCACACAGCCGAAGTGGCGTTGGAGACAAGGGTTTCATGACCATGATGTGGACTGATTTCTCGAGTATCGCTCACACGACTGTTAATACTGAATCGATAGCAACAGACAGGAGACAGCAGTTGTCAACTATGGTTCAAAATTACCTCTCCTCCCCTATCGATGTTCTCCCTCACAGTTCATTCCCCTTTGACTACTGGGCCTGTAAACTGGACACCTGGCCTGAATTGGCACAATATGCCTTACAGGAACTCGCTTGCCCTGCTGGTAGTGTGCTATCAGAAAGAGTCTTCAGTGCTACTGGATCAATCCTGACAGAAAGAAGGACCCGGCTGTCGACCCAAAATGTTGGTGATCTCACCTTCATTAAAATGAACCATGCCTGGGTTTCAAAGGATTTTGTACCACCTTCCATTGATGACACATAGGTTGCCAGCAAAATGGCTCGCTTTGTCCTCCACTTCCTCCGACTTCTCCAATTCCTTCATTTGCAGCTGCTGAACGTCCAGCCTACACCTCAACATATGCCAGTTTTTCCACCTCCCTAACTGGGCTGTACCCCCCAGGGCCGGCGTCAGCACCTGGCACTCGGGCAAGTTCCGGGGCCCTGAGCAGGTGGGGGGCCCACTTGCCGTCAGCGACACCGGCATACTATGAGGGGCCTTGTGCCAGTGCCCACGAGTGGGCCCCCCCTGCTTGCTCAGGGCCCCAGCACTTGCGATACTTACCTCTCCCTGCTCCACCGCTGTGACATTCAGGTCAGGGAGCGCGATGACGTCACGTCTGTGCGCCCTCTGCATGAACAGTCACAGTGCAGAGAGCTGGAAGATGGCGACGCTGAGGAGTCCAGAGTAGAGCAGTGCCCAGCGAGGCGAGGTATTTCTTTTTTTTTAATGTTTGGAGCAATATATGGGGAGCATTATACACTGGAGAATTATATATGGGGTCCATCATACACTTGAGCATCATAGATAGGGCCCATTATACACTGGAGCATTATATATGGGGCCCATCATACACTGGAGCATTATAAATGGGGCCCTTCATACACTGGAGCATCATATACGGGGCCCATTATACACTGGAGCATCATATGGGGCCCATTATATATGGCGCATCATATGGGGCACATTATATATGGAGCATCACATGGAACCCATTATATATGGAGCATTATATATGGGGACCATTATATTTGGAGCATTATATGGGGCTCATCATACACTGGAGCATCATATATGGGTCCCATCATATACTAGAGCATCATATGGGGTTCATTATTTATGGGGGATCGTATAGGGCCCTTTATATATGGAGCATCATATGGAGCACATATGGGGCCTATTCTGTATGGAGCATTATATGGAGCCCATTCTGTATGAAGCAATATATGGGGCCCATCATATACTGTATGGAGCTTTATATGTGACTCATTATATTGTATGGAGCAATATGTGGGGCTCATTCTACTCTATGGGGACCGTCCTATACTGTATGGCACATTATATGGGGATCATCCTATACTGGAGCATTATGTGGAGCTCATCATATACTGTATGGAACATTATATGGGACCAATTATGTATGGAGCAATATATGGGGTTCATTATTCTGTATGGTGCACTATGTGGTGCCCATAATACTGTATGGAGGACTATACTGTCCGGATTTTGAGCTATTGTAGAATTTACAATAGATATCGCTCATGTAATGTAAGAAGTGAAGTATTTGGCATTGTACTATACCTATATTTCTCTGCCGTATCGGAGCATCATGAATTTTGGTATGTGTATGTGTTAATGGGGCCCACTGAGACTCTTTTGCCACGAAAACCTGGAGCCAGCCCTGCCCACCCCACAACTTTAGCCAAATAACCCCCAGTTTTCAATGCGTTACTATTATTATAAAGTAAATTAAGGTTGACAAGCTTAAGTAATAAGAATTGATGTCGTTGGCATTGAAATGGGCACTGTAGGTGTGTTTTCTGTCCTCCACTCACTAGCGACTGTTATTCCCCATTGACTTGCATTGGGGTCGGGTTTCGTTTTTTGTCGAAACTCCGACTTTTGCCGCTTGTTAGTTGGCCAATCTCGTTCGACTCGACTTTTGGTAAAGTCGAATGGTCCTAAACCCGACTCGACCCTCCCGAAGGCAAAGTCGCTCATCTCTAAAATATATATATATATATATATATATACATACATATATATGTATTCTATGTGTATATATCTATTCTTTCGTTTGTGTTTTAAAACCTGTCAGTGTGATTTTACAGTATAGCGCACTGAATTGCTGGCTTTTCTAAAGGACACCGGTGCGTATTTCTTGCAAGTCTCACGTGTGGTCCGTGTGTAATCCGATTTTTTTCTCGCACCCATAGACTTGCATTGGCGATTTTCGGCCGATATATGGTGCAAATCACAGCATGCTGCGATTACACTCGCACGTATAATACGGCCGAGAAAAAAAATCAGCTGCTGGGAGCTGCCCCATAGATTAACATTGGTCCGAGCGCAATGCAATTTTTTCTCGCATAGCACTCGTCCATATTTCTCACTAGTGTGACTCCGGCCTTATTAATACATAGGCTCCTAATTAAGGTCAGGCCCAATTTATCATATATTTGATAAGATGATGCCGATTGCGAAAGGAACAGTTATCCTATGCGGTGATCTTAATCTGACCTTACCGTAGATAACTCGACGGGGAAAGCGTCTATCATACTCGGCTATTAAAAAAGTAAAACACGCACTTCTCAAACTTTTACTCTGCGATATATGGAGGCTCACACACCCATCCGTCAAGGATTAATCTTTCTATTCTCCTCCTCATGACTCATATAGCAGAATCGACTATATTCTAGTCCAACATCATGCTTTGTCATGGCTTCCAGAGACGACATAGGAACTATTTAAGGGTATGTGCACACGTTGCGGATTTGTTGCAGATCCGCAGCGGATTTTCCGTTTCCGCGTGGATTCGCTGCAGATCTACAAGTGTATCACCAACCAATTTAATTAAATGGAAAAAAAAAAACCGCTGTGCACATGCTGGGGATAATTCCACAAGGAAACCTCATCCACAAGGAAACCTCAGCGGTTTATTTTCCGTAGCACGTCAATTCTTTTTGCAGATCCGCTGCGTTCTTACACCCACTGAATTAATGAAATCCGCAGAGGTAAAAATGCATGCAAATGTGAAAAAAATCTGTACAAAAAAAAGGGCGGATTTTTAGATGCGTTTTCTGGCAAGAGATGCAGAATCCACTCAGGAATTTCCTGAGCCCAATCCGCAACGTGTGCACATACCCTTATGGTCTGATCACTCTCCTGTGTTTTGTTCTCTTGCTGTGCCTTCACTTTCCAACTCAGAATGGACATGGAAATTGAACGAATCCCTACTTCTGGATCCGGTTTGCACTCAGGATGTGGCCAATACCATATCACATTTCGGGTGGGACCATGAATCGGATGCCTCCTCTCCCACAATAAAATGGGAAGCTTTGAAGTGTGTGCTAAGGGGTGTCTTCATAAAATATGGCTCTCGACTGAAATGTGATAGGGCAGAAACACGTATATTACTTACTGGTAATGTGTTTTTACGAAACTCATGACAGCACCAACGAGAGAGAGGGGATCCGCCCTTCAAGTACAGGGAACCTTTAAGATAAAAAGGGCGGCCCCCCTTTCCGCAATATTGGATTACAGAGCACGAGAGTTAGGCTACTTTCAGACTTCAGGCTTTTTGTGTCAGGCGCGATCCGTCCTATGGATCCGGCGCTGATTTGAAAAAACTGATGCAACTGATCAGTTTTCTTGCCGGATCCGTCCTGACCTTTTCAACCGGAAAGAGAAAATTTTCCATGTTGAAAATGCAGGCATCAATGAGAGAGAGAGAGAGAGAGAGAGAGAGTGAGAGACACCTTGGATTCCGGATCAGTTTTCTGACGGATTTGTCAAAACACTGGTCCGGCTCCATAGGTTTGCATTGTTTCCGGCCGCCTGAAGTGCCGATTCAGGCACTATCAGGCGGCTCCGGAAAAAAAAACAAAAACGTTGCAGCCAGCGTCTTGTCCGGCCGCCGGAATGTACATTTCCGATGGATCCGGCCAAAAACGGATGCAACGCAGTGACATCAGGCGCGATCCGGCGCTAATGTAAGTCAATGCTAAAAAAACGCATCCGGTACCGGATGCGTTTTTTTAAAAACACGCCGGATCGCGCCTGACACAAAAAGCCTGAAGTGTGAAAGTAGCCTTAGTGTACACTCATGTATATACATGGATACAACTTTTACTGACTATATTAATTATCCTCAACCCCACTTTAAGTGGAAAAACTATATACACTGCTCAAACCAATAAAGGGAACACTTAAACAACAGAATAAAACTCCAAGTAAATCAAACTTCTGTGAAATCAAACTGTCCACTTAGGAAGCAACACTGATTGACAATCAATTTCACATGCTGTTGTGCAAATGGAATAGACAACAGATGGAAATTATTGGCAATTATCAAGACCTACTCAATAAAGGAGCGTTTCTGCAGGTGGGGACCACAGACCACATCTCAGTACCAATGCTTTCTGGCTGATGTTTTGGTCACTTTTGAATGTTGGTTGTGCTTTCACACTCGGGGTACAATGGGACGGACTCTAAAACCCACAGAAGTTGCTGAGATAGTGCAGCTCATCCAGGATGGCACATCAATGCGAGCTGTGGCAAGAAGGTTTGCTGTGTCTGTCAGCATAGTGTCCAGAGGCTGGAGGCGCTACCAGGAGACAGGCCAGAACACCAGCAGACGTGGAGGGGGCCAAAGGAGGGCAACAACCAGCAGCAGGACCGCTACCTCCGCCTTTGTGCAAAGAGGAACAGTAGGAGCACTGCCAGAGCCCTGCAAAATGACCTCCAGCAGGCCACAAATGTGTATGTGTCTGCACAAACAATTAGAAACTGACTCTATAAGGGTGGTATGAGGGCCGACGTCCACAGATGGGGGTTGTGCTCACAGCCCAACACCGTGAAGGACGCTTGGCATTTGCCACAAAACACCAGGATTGGCAAAGTCGCCACTGGCGCCCTGTGCTCTTCACAGATGAAAGCAGGTTCACACTGAGCACATGTGACAGACGTGACAGAGTCTGGAGACGCCGTGGAGAGCGATCTGCTGCCTGCAACATCCTTCAGCATGACCGGTTTGGCAGTGGGTCAGTAATGGTGTGGGGTGGCATTTCTTTGGAGGGCCGCACAGCCCTCCATGTGCTCCCCATAGGTAGCCTGATTGCCATTAGGGACCGAAATGAGATCCTCAGACCCCTTGTGAGACCATATGCTGGTGTGGTTGGCCCTGGGTTCCTCCTAATGCAGCACAATGCCAGACCTCATGTGGCTGGAGTGTGTCAGCAGTTCCTGCAAGATGAAGGCATTGAAGCTATGGACTGGCCCGCCCATTCCCCAGACCTGAATCCGATTGAGCACATCTGGGACATCTTGTCTCGCTCCATCCTCCAATGTCACGTTGCACCACAGACTGTCCAGGAGTTGACGGATGCTGTAGTCCAGGTCTTGGAGGAGATTCCTCAGGAGACCATTCGCCGACTCATCAGGAGCATACCCAGGTGTTGAAGGGAGGTCATACAGGAACATGGAGTCCACACACAATACTGAGCCTCATTTTGACTTGTTTTCTGGACATTACAACAAAGTTGGATCAGCCTGTAGTGTGTTTTTCCACTTTAATTTTGGGGTGGGGGAGGGACTCTAAATCCAGGCCTCCATTGGTTAAGAAATTTGATTTACATTGATGATTTTTGTGTGATTTTATTGTCAGCACATTCAACTTTGTACAGAACAAAGTATTCAATAAGAATATTTCATTCATTCAGATCTAGGATGTGTTATTTGAGTGTTCCCTTTATTTTTTTGAGCAGTGTACAATAACCCACCAACCAAAGGGTGAAGGCTTAGTAACGGGAAGGAATATAAGGGTGCAGTCATGGGTTTCGTAAAAACACATTACCGGTAAGTAATATACGTGTTTTCCTAGCACCCATGCCAGCACCAACTAAAGAATCACTCTATCAGGGAGGGACCACAGCTTGTAGAACCCTTTTCCCAAACTTGAGATCAGAAGAGGCAGAAAGATCAAGTCTATACTGACTATAGAAGGTGGAGGGTGACAACCACATAGCTGCCTTACAGATTTGCTCAATGGATACATCTGCTTTTTCAGCCCAAGATATTGCTAACGCCCTTGTAGAGTCAACCATCAGATTGTCTGGGACGGGTCATCCCACACCTACATAGGCCAAACAGATAGCTTCCCTTTTATCCACCTGGATAGGGTACCCTTCAAGGCTCTCGTCCCCTTCCTAGAACTCTGGAAAGAGATAAACAGAGCCCTATCCTTCCTCCAAGATTTTGTTGACCGCAAATAGTGAAGAAGGCGTCTCCTGACATCTAGGGTGTGAAATTTTCTTTTCCTATCATTCTTTGGGTCAGGACAGAAGAAAGGTAGAGATATCTTTTGCGAGCTATGCAACCTAGACACTACTTTAGACAGATAGGCAGGATCAGGTTTCAAGACTACCCTATCCTCCATTACCACGGTAAAAGGAGGATCTGCTGAAAGGGCTTGTATATCACCGATTCTCCGCGCTGATGTAAGGGCTACTAGGAGTATGATTTTTAATGTAACCAGGTTCATGGACTCTTCAGCTAAAGATTCAAAGGGGGGTTCGGTTGAAGCATTTAAGACCAAGTTCAAGTCCCATGGAGGGACCCTGGTCATCGGGACTGGTCTGGACCTAGCGCAGGCCTTAATAAATCTGATCACCCACCAATTACCCGCTAGGTTGTAATTATAAAGAGCCCCTAAGGCTGACACCTGAACTTTCAAAGTACTCAGTGCCAGGCCCTTTTCTTGCTCTTTCTGAAGGAACTCCATGATCTCTTTTAGGGGTATCTTTCCTTCTGGAGAAAACACCATAAATGATAAGAACTTTTTTCATGTCCTACCATAAATTTTTGTAGTGACCGGCTTTCTACTAGCAAGTAAAGTAGACATCAAGTTGGTAGAAAACCCCTTACCCTCTAGCACTGACCTCTCAAGTTCCAGGCTGTTAAGTGCAGCCCAGTCACCCGAGGATGAAACATGGGCTAGAAGGTCTGGGATCTCTGAAAGGACCCACGGCTTCATAACTAACAAGCTCCTCAGCCAAAACAACCAGTGCCTCTTGAACCAAAAGGGGGCTATAAGTATTATCCTTGCCCCATTTGATTCAGAAGGCGTCCACTGTCTGAGGATTTTCTTTCGGATTCAAGGAACAGAACTTTTCCACTTTGCAGTTCTCTCGTCTGAATACTTTTGTTTTGAGGTACCATTCTCCCTGCAGAAGTGGCCTGCCACTCAAAAAATCTGCCGTTACATTAAGCTTTCATTTGATGTGGAGTGCAGATCATGAAAAGATGTTCTTTAGCGCAAGGCTGAAAATTTGTTTGGTTACATGCATTATGGCCCAGGATCGCGTGCCTCCTGATGAATCAAGTAAGCCACAGTGACCTGATTGTCTGATAATACCTTCATATGATGGCCTCGCAGGAATGGTAAGAGACTTTGTAACGCATTCTCTACCGCCCGAAGCTCCAACATATTTGAGGCTTCCCTTTCTACTGCTGACCGTGTTCCCTGAACCAGATGGTCGTCCAGATGCGCTCTCCTCCAGGGACTGATGTCTGTGGTAACTACCCTGGTGACATGAGGAAACCACGGGAACCCCTCCCGAAGGGATTTTATGTCCAACCACCAGCAAGGCGAATGTATAATCTCCCGCAGCAACGTCAGTGTATCTTCCAGATACCCTTGCAATGAATGTTGGCTTTGCAGGACGAACCCCTGCAACTCTCTTGAGTGGATCTGAGCCCACTTCACTGCCGGAATGCATGAGGTCAGGGAGCCCAGGAGGGACATCGCACTTCTGAGTGACTTCACTGGATTTTGTATTGACCTGGAAAAGAGACTTAGCAATTTTTCTTTCTTTTGCTCTGACAGATGACACTCCTGCTGGCAAGAGTCGAGCAAATGCCCTAGAAATATCTGTGTCCTTATCTGTGTCCTTTGTGGGTGCAATCTTGACTTTTCTAGGTTCAAACACCACCCTAAGCTTTCTAAGATGGTGGCTATGTCCTTCACTTGATTGTGGCAATGGGTGAAGGAACGGCCTACTATTAGGAAATCGTCCAGGTACGGTATGACTAGTCTGTCTCTTTGTCTGAGGTGGGCTGTAACATCCGCTACCAGTTTCATGAAAACCCGAGGGGCCACTGCCAGGCCAAAGGGAAGGGCCTTGTACTGGAGGTGTCTTATGGTGCCTTCCACTGGTACCGCCACCCTGAGGTATTTGCACGTGGTAATATGCGTCCTTCAGATCCAGGATGGCCATATATAGCAATATGAAAAGAGCAGCTGAATTGCCAATTTTATTGACTATTTTGAACTTTGGAATCTTCAAGAACTTGTTCAGGCCCTTTAAGTTGAAGATCGTCCTGTATGAGCCATCCGGTTCCTTTATTAGAAACAGGGGAAAGTAGAATCCTTATCCTTCTTCTCCAGCTGGTACATCCTGCAGAACGTTCTTCCTCAAGAGGCGCAGTACCTCTCACTCCAGTGCACTCTGCTCTGAAATGGACGCTCGCGAAATGATCAAACAGTTTGGGGGTTACCTTCCCAACTCCAGTCTCAACCCTGCCACCACCAGGTTGAGAATCCAAGGACTGGATGATATTTTCTCTCAGGCTGAAAGGAAGAGGGAGAGCCTTCCTTCAACCTGGGAAAGAGTCATTTGGAGGACCTTCGACCACTTCGGTAAGAGGTACCGAACAGGAACCCTTTGGTCTCTTCTGTTCCGCGGATGTTCTCTTTCAGTTATATCTTTTTCCCTTGAAAGGACTGCCTGAAGGAAGAGAAGGGAGGCTTTGGGAATCCCTTTTTCTTATCGGCCGCTTTCTCCAAGATGTCATCTAGAGCCGGGCCGAATAAATATTGTCTTTCACAGGGGAGAGAACATAGCTTCCCTTTTGCCTGAACATCTCTTGGGCAGCTTTTCAACCAGACCGCCCTCCGGCCTGCATTAGATAGTGGAGCCGAGCATCTGCCAAGAAGGCCGCCACTCCCCTGATCGGAAGCGTGGTTCTAATGGCATCACTGGACGAACCATCGCCCACCTGATCCTCCAACGTGCTCAACCAGACCATGAGGGACCTTGCTGTGCAAGTTGCCGTGATGGCTGGTCTCAATGCCCCTGCTGACTCCCATCTTGCCTTAAGAAAGGTATCAATCTTCCTATCAAGAGGGTCCTTTAATAGTCATGAGTCTTCAAAGGGATGAGCTTTTTGAGGCCTTAGATATGGCAACATCTAATTTGGGAGCTTTACTCCAGGACGAGGAGGCCTCATCCTCAAAGGGGTATTTTCTTTTGAAGGAAAATCATAGGGGGCCTTTCCTATTCGACTTTTCCCACTCTCTACTGATGAGAATCTGCAATTTCTCATTTATAGGAAAAACCCTATGCTTTTTCTTGTCCAAAGTGCCAAACATGACATCTTGGATAGATCTTTTAGGCCTCTGGTCTACCAGTCCCATTGTGGACCTCACTGCCTTAACTAAATTGTCTACCTCCTCCAGGGGGAAGCAATAACCCTAGTCGCTATCCAATGAGGAGGACTCCAAAGTATCCCGTAGCACTCACTCGTCAGATGGTATAGACGGTGAAGATACTTCGGCCCTATCCCTTCTTGATGTTTCCCCTAAGAGGGATCAGGAGTTTAATGAATTTTCTACCTTGGCTCTGATGAGTTCTCAGGGTGGAAGAAAAGTCAGGGGTCTCATTGGCCACCGTGTCATTAATACACGGCTGGCATAATTTTTTAGGCCATACGCTATCCAGATCCTGCCTGCATAGAGCACAGACCCTGTGCTTTGACTTCCCCGTACTCTTTCTAGGGGGCTCCTACCCGAAAACCAGAGAGAGAAGGAGAGAGGGAGAGAGAGAGTTTTGCATTATTAAAATGACACTCTCGTAGCTCACTCACCAGAGAATTTAAGAGGTACCGGAACAGGAGGCAGGATGTTGTCCGAAAGGTCTCCCTTAGGGACCGCGGAATCTTCCATCCTGGAAGAACTGCGCCAACTTGTCCTGGAATCCTTGGACCTGTGTTGCCCGCTGGAAGATCCGGAACTCCTATCCAGATGAGGCTGGCTCCGGTTGCTCTGACTTCCATTGCTGCTGCTGTGGAGAGGGCTGTTGTATCTCCATCGCTGCACCGGCCCTGCCTGGCCGGCGATCCTCCCTTAAGAACTATGCAGGGGATCTGCCGGCTGGCGTCTCATGCAGCTTCCAGTACCGCCTCCTGAAGTGGATTCTTGGGTGAAAGGTCCCGGCCGCGACTACAGAGCGCAACTTCCTGTTCCTGGCCGCGCTGACACCGTGCTGGGACACAGGGCTGCCGGCTAGCATGCGGTGATGGTGCCGCAGGCTCCAGCACAACCGACGGCCGAGACCTCAATGGGCCCCCCCCACCCTGCGGCGCGTCTAGAACTACTGGCGCCGGCCGAAGCAGAGACTGTGCCCTGCCACCACAGACTGGCCCAGGTCTAGGACCTCCTTTCTTCTTCTTGCGATGCTACTGCCAAGCAGGTAAAGGCTCCGCTCGTCAAGGACAGGAAACCACTGATGCGAAGAGAGGAGCCGCCCTTTTTAGCTTAAAGGTTCCCTGTCCTTGAAGGGCGGATCCTCTCTCTTGTAGGTGCTGTCATGGGTGATAGGAAAAAGATCACACTAGCCATTCGTAAGGTGGAGACTCTAGAATTTGCTCATAAACAGGCTCTTGCCCCAGCAACACTCAAAATTAACAGCTCAACTAGAAGCTAAGAAATTATTAGATCTAGCCCATTGACATTCACTTCAAGTTTGTCGTAGCAAATTATATGAATTTGGTAACAAATGTGGCCGTATGTTGGCTAGAGGACTGAAAGCTCAACAATCCCAAAACCATATTCCAAAATAAAAAAAGCCGCAGGCCATATTTTACACACAACAGTAGAGATCTCCACACAATTTCATAAATATGTGGCTCAGTGGTTAACACTGCAGCCTTGCAGCGCTGGGGTCCTGGGTTCAAATCCCAAAAAACATCTCAAAGGAGTTTGTATGTTCCCCCCGTGTTTGCGTGGGTTTCCTCCGGGTTCTCCGGTTTCCTCCCACATTCCAAAGACATAGTGATAGGGATTCTAGATTGCGAGCCCAGTCGGGGACAGTGCCAATTATGTCTGTAAAGCGCTGTGGAATTAATGGCACTATATAAAATGAGTAAAATAAATTAAATATTATACTAACCTATATAAATTAGATGGCCCTCTAGACAATACACCCCCCAACCTGAAAATGCTGCGCCTTTTTCTGAAGATACATCTTCAGCATCCTTGATGGACAAACCCCTATCAGATTCTGAGTTATCCTCAGCGGTCCAAACATTGGCGAGCGGAAAAAGTCTCTCCCCCTTATATTAGCATAATTCAACCATGCTACCAACATTAATCCATTTCCCTCCCAAACTACAGAAGCCTATATCACAATACTCCCTAAATCTGGTAGGGACCCCTTCCTTTGCTCAAATTACAGGCCTATTTATTTGCCAAATGTCGACTTACAAATATACAGTCATGGCCAAAAGTTTTGAGAATGACACAAATATTAATTTTTACAAAGTCTACTGCTTCACTTTTTCTAATGGCAATTTGCATATACTCCAGAATGTTATAAAGAGTGATCAGCTTAACAGCAATTACTTGCAAAGTCAATATTTGGCTAGAAAATGAACTTTATCCCCCAAAACACATTTCAACATCATTGCAGCCCTGCCTTAAAAGGACCAGCTAACCTTTTCAGTGATTGCTCCATTAACACAGGTGTGGGTGTTGATGAGGACATGGCTGGAGATCAATCTGTCATGATTAAGTAAGAATGACACCACTGGACACTTTAAAAGGAGGCTGGTGCTTGGCATCATTGCTTCTCTTCTGTTAACCATGGTTATCTCTAAAGAAACACGTGCAGTCATCATTGCAATGCACAAAAATGGCCTAACAGGGAAGAGTATCGCAGCTAGAAAGATTGCACCTCAGTCAACAATCTATCGCATCATCAAGAACTTCAAGGAGAGAGGTTCCATTGTTGCCAAAAAGGCTCCAGGGCGCCCAATAAAGACCAGCAAGCGCCAGGACCGTCTCTTAAAAGTGTTTCAGCTGCGGGATCGGGCTACCAGCAGTGCAGAGCTTGCTCAGGAATGGCAGCAGGCAGGTGTGAGTGCATCTGCACGCACTGTGAGGTGGAGACTCTTGGAGCAAGGCCTGGTCTCAAGGAGGGCAGCAAAGAAGCCACTTCTCTCCAGAAAAAAACATCATGGACAGACTGATATTCTGCAAAAGGTACAGGCAGTGGACTGCTGAGGACTGGGGTAAAGTTATTTTCTCTGATGAATCCCCTTTTCGATTGTTTGGGACATCAGGAAAATGCCTCATTCGGAGAAGACAAGGTGAGCGCTACCACCAGTCTTGTCTCATACCAACTGTTAAGCATCCTGAAACCATTCATGTGTGGGGTTGCTTCTCAGCCAAGGGAATCGGCTCTCTCACAGTCTTGCCTAAAAACACAGCCATGAATAAAGAATGGTACCAGAATGTCCTCCAAGAGCAACTTCTCCCAACCCTCCAAGAGCAGTTTGGCGATCAACAATGCCTTTTCCAGCATGATGGAGCACCTTGCCATAAAGCAAAGGTGATAACTAAATGGCTCAGGGAACAAAACATAGAGATTTTGGGTCCATGGCCTGGAAACTCCCCAGATCTTAATCCCATTGAGAACTTGTGGTCAATCATCAAGAGACGGTGTGGACAAACGAAAACCTAAAAATTCTGACAAAATGAAAGCATTGATTGTGCAAGAATGGACTGCTATCAGTCAGGATTTGGTCCAGAAGTTGATTGAGAGCATGCCAGGGAGAATTGCAGAGGTCCTGAAGAAGAAGGGTCAACACTGCAAATATTGACTTGTTGCATTAACTCATTCTAACTGTCAATATAAGCTTTTGTTACTCATATGTTTGCAATTATATTTCTGCAAAGTGAATAATCATGTGCACAGCCGTATAGGAGTATCTGAGTAGGTTCCCACACCATATAAATATAGCAAATGAACTCAGAACTCAACTTCAGTAGAGTGATGATTTTTAATCGTGTCCACAGTAATAACAGAAACGTTTCGGTCCTGAACTTGGACCTTCATCAGTCACTGTGTGGTTATAGAAAAAGTAAAATAAAGTAAAATAAAAGGATTTTACAAAAGGGAAACAAAGTATGTACAACAATAGTAATAAATCTTGGTCAAACGAAAATAACAGTTCATGAGTATGCTGTAATTCAGGAGCATAACTAGATCAAAAATTGAGGACGGATGTGATGCGAGAGTAATAGGTAATAAAACATACCATGGACTACTGTGAGTAGGTGGACCCAGCAAAAAGAGGGGCTATGCCCGGAATATCTGTATAATGATATAATAGGCATAGTGAGACAATGTGGCTAAGTAAAAGGATCAGTGATAAGTGAGAGATAAACCTACCAGGTTTAAATTCTGTTCGATATAGGTGATCAAATATGGCAGCGGTTACCTGGAGAAAAGCAGGTGGAACATGAGCAGAGTGCGGTACTGAGCGGTATTCCATGAAGGATATACTGGATAGCGAGTAACTAACCTGGGGGGTCCCGGTGGAGCAAAAATGTGCCTGCGGTGGACGCGGTATCCGCCGCTAGTCCGTGCATGTAGTGAATGCAATTGTGCAGGCTAAATAAAGGGAAGAGGCGGGACTATGTAGCTATGGTGCCTATCAGGCGGCTCCAGCTCAGAACAGGAAGTGACGTGGCAGGAAGTGAATGGCCGTGCGTGTCACTGTCAGGTGATTTATTCCAGTGGATAGCCAGCATTCTCCTAGGTCTTAAAGAGCGGTGCTGTGAGAGGAGGCATTTTGTAAAGTAGAAACAGGTAGTGCGGATATCAAAGTAAGGTGTCCGGCATGTGAGGAAACATGTTCAAAAGGTTAGTATAGGCGGCAGAAAGGAAATATTTGTTAGTCCTTATATTATTAAGGCGGTATTATATCATAGCAGAAAAAAGATTTATACATAAGTTATGTTCTATATATGTAGGTATCGTCTTCCGAATTTTGTCACAAATATGAACAAATTCTTAATAAATGTTCTTTCGATTTAATGCTTCTAACCATAGAGCATCTACAAAAGGCGATTCACACCAGCACCGAACAAGTCCACTCTATTGAGGCCCAATTAGCCTCAACAGGTACACCAGAGGAAGTCTCTTCTTTGAAAACTCAAATCAACAGCAACATTGTACTTCATAGAAAGGACATTGAGGACCGCAAGAGACACAAATTCGCTAGAGACCAGGAGGACTACGATTTAGATCGCGTCTACAAGTGGCGTGACAGACCTCCCACATGGCATCCTTACTCCAGACCAGGACAAAGATCCTCCACCGATGCTTCTACTTCAGGCTCAGAACAAGACCGTGGCAGCTCCTCCTCAATCCCAACGACTTTTTTAGGACAACGAAGGAGACCACAACGAAGAAGAGGACCAGACGGGGGCACAGACCGCAGGGGCAATCACAATCAAATACGGACTACCCCGTCTCAGGTACGTTCCCCCTCGTCGTTAATATCTCGTCACGGACTCTAAGTATAGCGGAATATAATGTCCTTCAGAAAGGACTATCCTTTTGTCCATCTTACAAGTACAGGACATTTGAACTGGAGATGGACCTTCAACGGTTCTTCCGCTCACTTAGACTTAAGGCCTATTTTTCTAAACCTCCAACTAACACAGGCACCCCTTCTCACTCCATAGAGGATGCAGACCGACTTTCTGCCTCCACGTTAGGCCTCAGATCTAAGAGCCACTTCAGACCACCACTGGGCTCAAGTGGTTTAGAGACATTCATTGATTTCATTCAATCTTCATTTCTTAGTCTGAAAACAGACATAGAAAAAGGTAAACTACACTATCCTGACAATTTACCAGCGGTTGACCACCATGCCATCAAATCTCTACAAGAAGACCCCAATATCATTATAAAACCCGCTGATAAAGGGGGGGCCATAGTTGTTATGGACCGGTCCTATTACATCACTGAGGCCCTTCATCAACTTAGTGACAACACTGTATACCAGAAGCTACCCCATGATCCCACAAGCACTATCAGATCCCACATAGAGGAGATACTCCAACGATATAGTGATTTAGGAACTTTAGACAAAAAAACTCAGGACTTTCTCATCTCCCAAAACCCAGTCATACCGGTATTTTACATATTACCGAAAATCCACAAAAACCTTCAACAACCTCCTGGCAGACCCATAGTTGCCGCCTCAGATTCCATACTTTCACCAATTGCAATTTACTTAGAAAAGATTCTTACTCCACTAACCAAACTCAGTCAATCTTTTCTTTTGGACACAGGCTCTTTTTTGGACATCATCCATTCCATTGGTCAAGTCCCTAGAGACTCCCTACTAGTCACTTTTGACGTGAAGGATCTCTATACCTCCATACCTCACGCACAGGGCATTCGATCGGTCCAACGCCTATTGGAAACATCTGACCTTAACACAACACAAATTAATCTGTGTATAGACCTCCTTTCCACAGTACTCAATAAAAACTATTTTCTATTTCAGGATGACTTCTTTTTACAAATACGCGGGACCGCAATGGGCTCGAACGTAGCGCCCCCCTATGCTAACTGTTATATGGCTCATTTTGAGGAGACAACCATATACACCTGCTCTCTCTTCAAAGATAATGTCATAACGTGGAAACGCTACATAGACGATATCTTTTGCATATGGGGGGGCACGTTAGAGTCCCTATCAATTTTCCATGATTTCTTAAATAACTCATGGCCAGGGCTGAGTTTCACAATTTCCCAGGACCCGTCCAAAATGAATTTCCTAGATACCTTAATCATGAAAGATACTGAGGGCTATCTAAGTTCAGACCTCTTTGTCAAACCCACCGACCGCAATAGCCTACTCCATTTCAACAGCTTCCATCCCACTGCCATGAAAAAATCCATTCCGAAGTCTCAGTTTCACCGTGTACGCAAGATTGTCTCTAACCAAGCCACTCAGGAGGTCCGCCTATCTGAGATGAATTCAAAGTTCAGAGATAGGGGTTACCCACAAAAAGTTTTGGACTCATCCCTCACACCCCATACTCATGAGAAACAGGACACTAAGGGCAGAATAGCCTTTGTACACTCATACCATCCTTTTGCTTATATACTGCACAAATCTATTCGGAAACACTGGCCCCTCCTGCATACGGCACATCCAGACATCTCTGAGTTCGCAAAACCATTTCTTCCTTGCTTTCGCCGTCCACCCAATCTCAAGGACACTTTAATTAGAGCGGATTTGGGCCCAACTAAACCTAAGGGAACACAGAGATTCCTCAAAAGACCCAAATTGGGCACTTTTCCTTGCTTAAACTGCACACAATGCAGTAACGTACTAAAGGGTGAAATTATTCATCACCCCCACACAGGCAAAGCATACAAAGTTAGAGGTTTTTTCACATGCGACACTCCTTTTGTCATCTATGTCATTAAATGTCCCTGTGGATTATTGTATGTGGGGGAGACAACCCAACCCGTTAAGGACCGTATATCCAAACACAAGTCCACAATCAGGTGTAAGAATACACTTCTCCCTATACCACATCATTTCTTAACCCAGGGTCATACCATAGCTCAACTGAGGTTCCAGGTCCTGGAACAAGTACCACAACCAAGGAGAGGTGGTGACCGTATACGACAATTAAAACGCCGTGAGGCCTACTGGATACACACCCTGGATACCTTATCTCCTAAAGGACTAAATAGGGATTACGATCTATTATCCTTTACGTAACCTACTTGTCACATACAATATCTGTATTCCCTTCATACCAATTGTGGCTGTTTATCAACTTATACCTCTGCTGTGTGTATATAAGCTCTTATATATCTCAACTTTGTATTTAGAACCGCTGTCCATTGACTCCATATCTGTTTCTCACCCATAGGTAAAAAATGTGTGACATCATAATTAAGTAAATGTACTAAGTGTTCAAGTGGTTACTATATTTCTACTATCTATGCAATTTTTATGTCCCTGTTGAATGGTTTGGGATAAAACCATCCTGACGATACCTACATATATAGAACATAACTTATGTATAAATCTTTTTTCTGCTATGATATAATACCGCCTTAATAATATAAGGACTAACAAATATTTCCTTTCTGCCGCCTATACTAGCCTTTTGAACGTTTCCTCACATGCCGGACACCTTACTTTGATATCCGCACTACCTGTTTCTACTTTACAAAATGCCTCCTCTCACAGCACCGCTCTTTAAGACCTAGGAGAATGCTGGCTATCCACTGGAATAAATCACCTGACAGTGACACGCACGGCCATTCACTTCCTGCCACGTCACTTCCTGTTCTGAGCTGGAGCCGCCTGATAGGCACCATAGCTACATAGTCCCGCCTCTTCCCTTTATTTAGCCTGCACAATTGCATTCACTACATGCACGGACTAGCGGCGGATACCGCGTCCACCGCAGGCACATTTTTGCTCCACCGGGACCCCCCAGGTTAGTTACTCGCTATCCAGTATATCCTTCATGGAATACCGCTCAGTACCGCACTCTGCTCATGTTCCACCTGCTTTTCTCCAGGTAACCGCTGCCATATTTGATCACCTATATCGAACAGAATTTAAACCTGGTAGGTTTATCTCTCACTTATCACTGATCCTTTTACTTAGCCACATTGTCTCACTATGCCTATTATATCATTATACAGATATTCCGGGCATAGCCCCTCTTTCTGCTGGGTCCACCTACTCACAGTAGTCCATGGTATGTTTTATTACCTATTACTCTCGCATCACATCCGTCCTCAATTTTTGATCTAGTTATGCTCCTGAATTACAGCATACTCATGAACTGTTATTTTCGTTTGACCAAGATTTATTACTATTGTTGTACATACTTTGTTTCCCTTTTGTAAAATCCTTTTATTTTACTTTATTTTACTTTTTCTATAACCACACAGTGACTGATGAAGGTCCAAGTTTAGGACCGAAACGTTTCTGTTATTACTGTGGACACGATTAAAAATCATCACTCTACTGAAGTTGAGTTCTGAGTTCATTTGCTATGCAATTATATTTCTGTCTGTGATAAAAACATCTGTTAAACACACACATAAAAACCAGAGGGCAGCAGATCATGTGAAAATATAATATTTGTGTCATTCTCAAAACTTTTGGCCATGACTGTACACAAAAAATATAGGCAAATAGACTCCAGCCCCTACTCTCTAACCATATTCATTTGGACCAAGTTGGGTTCCTGGTCGGTAGAGAGGCCCACGATAACACACTAAAAACCATTGATATCATTCACTACACTCAAACAAGAAACATACCTCTTAGTCACTCGACGCTGAAAAAGCGTTTGACGGAATATCATGGTCAGCCACCTATTACGCCCTCAATACACGGGTATTACTTACCGGTAATGTGTTTTTACGAAGCCCATGACAGCACCCAAACGAGAGAGGGGATCCGCCCCACAAGGACAGGGAACCTTTAAGATAAAAAGGGCGGCTTCTCTCTCAGTGGTTTACAGAGGTTAAGAGGACCTCCGGTTAGTAGACACACATGCATATATTTACACATTACGTACTGTCTAAACTAAATTTAATTGTTAGGTAGTTTTAACTCACTGTCAGTGAAGCTATGTACAATAACCCACCATCCAAAAAGGGGTGAAAAGAAAGCTTATAAACGGGAGGGAATCTACGGGTGCTGTCATGGGCTTCGTAAAAACACATTATCGGTAAGTATAACCCGTGTTTTCCTAGAACCCATGACAGCACCCAAATGAGAGAATTACTCTATCAGAGAGGGACCACAGCTTGTAGAACACTTCGTCCAAACTGCAAATCAGAAGAGGCCGATAGATCTAAACTATAGTGGCTATAGAAGGTGGAAGGTGATGACCACGTAGCTGCCTTACAGATTTGCTCAATAGACACGTCAGCTCTCTCTGCCCAGGAGGCTGCCATCGCTCTAGTAGAGTGGGCCATCAAATTGTCCGGGATCGACCTTCCCAGGCACACATAAGCCAACTTGATTGTCTCCCTTATCCATCTGGACAGGGTACCTTTTGAGACTCCCATCCCCCTTCTAGAACCCTGGAAGGATATAAACAGAGCCCTATCCTTCCTACTAGATTCCGTTGCTTGTAAATAGTGAAGAAGACACCTCCTAACGTCTTGAAATGTCTTCTCTCTATCGTTCTTAGGGTGAGGGGAAAAAAAGAGGGTAGGGATATATCTTGGGACCTATGAAACCTCGACACTACTTTGGGCAAATAGGCTGGATCCGGATTTAAGACTATCCTACCCTCCAATACTACTGTAAAGGGAGGATCAGCTGAAAGGGCCTGTATGTCCCCAATCCTACGTGCCGATGTAAGGGCTACCAGGAGTATGGTCTTACCAGGAGTATCTGCTTAACAGGTATTTTGCCTTCCGGACAACATCCAATGAAAGCCAAAAACTTCTTCCACATTCTGCCATAGATCTTTGTAGTGACTGGTTTCCTACAAGCTAACAAGGTGGCAATTAGGTTATCCGAGAATCCTTTACCTCCTAGCACTGACCTCTCAAGTTCCAGGCTGTCAAGTGCAGCCCAGACACCTGAAGTTGAAGAACCGGCCCTTGAGCTAGAAGGTCCGGGATTTCCGGAAGGACCCAGGGATCCGTAATCGACATATTCCTGAGCCAAAAAAAAACAAGCCCTCTTTGGCCAGAAGGGGGCGATGAGAATCAATCTTGCCCCGGCCTGCCTGATTTTCCTGAGGTCCGCTGGTATCATGCATATTGGGGGAATGGTATAGGCAAGGGAAAGGCCACCTGATCTGAAAGGCGTCTACCGCGTATGGCCCCTCTGTCGGGTTCAGGGAACAGAATCTCTCTACCTTGGTGTTTTGTCGGGTGGCAAACAGGTTGATATCCGGCTCCCCCCACATCTGTACCAACTGTTTGAAGACTGCCGTGTTGAGGGACCATTCCCCTTGCAGAAGTGGCGTGCAACTTAGAAAGTTTGCCGTCACATTGTCTTTCCCTTTCATGTGGAGGGCTGATAGCGATAGAATGTTCATCTCTGCCCACTGAAAAATTAGTGTCGCCATCTGCAGAAGGGTCTGGGATCGTGTACCCCCTTGATGGTTCAGATATGACACCGTGACCCGATTGTCCGACATTACTTTTACGTGATGGCCCCGCAGAAATGGTGAGAGCTTGTAGCACGTTTCGTACCGCCAGCAGCTCCAGCATATTTGAAGGGGCTCCCTCTTCTACACCAGACCACGCCCCCTGAACTAGGTGAGTACCCAGATGAGCCCCCCATCCCCTAGGACTGGAGTCCGTGGTGACTATTCTGGAGATGTGAGGGAACCACGGAATCCCCCCCCTGGATGGTTTTTACTCTCAACCACCACCGGAGAGAATGGACGACCTGTTGTGGCAGAACTAGTGTATAGTCCAATTGCCCCTGGCAGTGACGCTGACTCTCCAAGATGAACTGCTGCAAGTCTCTTGGATTTGGGCCCATTTTACAGCTGGGATACATGAAGTTAAGGATCCCAGGAGTGACATGGCGCTTTTGAGAGTTAATACCGGATTCCGTATAGCCCCGAGGATGAGATTGAACATTTTCTCCTTTTCCTCCGGGAGACGACACTCCTGCTTCCGGGAGTCAAACACGAGCCCCAGAAAGATTTGTGCCGTCTGTGGTACTAATCTTGATTTTTCACCATCCTAACCCTTCTAAGATGGCTACTATATCCTTCACTTGTCGTTGGCAATGAGTAAAGGATCGACCGACTATCAAAAAATCGTCCAGATATGGGATTACCAATCTCTTTCCCTCAGGTGAGCAGTGACTTCTGCTATTAACCTGGTAAACACCCGAGGGGCCACTGCCAGCCCGAAGGGAAGTGCCTTGTATTGAAGATGTTTGACGTTGCCGTTCACTGATACCGCCACTGAGAAACTTTCTGAAGTCCGAATGTATTGGCACGTGATAATACGGGTCCTTCAGATCGAGGACGGCCATGTAACAGCCCAGGAACAGCAACTGGATGGCCGATCGCACTGACTCCATCTTGAATTTCGGAATTCGTAAGTATTCGTTGAGGCGTTTCAAGTTGAAAATAGTCCTGTAAGACCCCTCTGGTTTCTTTATAAGGAACAGAGGAGAATAAAAGCCTTTCCATTGTTCTTCTGGTGGTACCAACTGAAGAACCTTCTTGTCCAGGAGGCCTAGAACCTCTGTCTCCAAGGCTCTCTGCTCTGAGAGGGATGTGCGAGGGGCTGTGATGAAAAATTTCTCTGGTGGATATGTTTTGAACTCCAATCTCAGCCCCGCCCCTACTAGACTGAGAATCCAGGGGCTTAATGATATCCTTTCCCAGGCTGGAAGGAAGTGGGAGAGCCTTCCTCCCACCTGGAAGACTGAGTCAATTGGAGGACTTCCAGTCCCTCCGTGAGGAAGAGCCAAACAGGAACTCCTTGGAACCTTTCCGATTTTCTTGTCTCTTTCTCTGCTCCATGTATCCCCTTTTCTTATTATAATTTCTCTTCCGAAAGGGCTGAGTGAATGAAGAGAAGGGTGGTTTAGGGAACCCTCTTTTCTTGTCGGCCACTTTCTCCAACAAGTCGTCTAGGGCTGGCCCAAACAAATACTGCCCTTCACAGGGGAGGGCACACAACTTTCCTCTCGCTTGAGCATCTCCCGGGCAGGTTTTTAACCAAACCGCTCTGCGACCTGCGTTAGACAGAGCTGCTGATCTTGCGGCCAGCCTGGCTGAGTCGGCGGATGCGTCAGCCAAAAACGCCGCTGCTCCCTTTATCATTGGTAGTGCGGTTTTAACTGTCTCCGTGTCCGGATTTTCTTCCAACTGATCCTCCAACGAACTCAGCCACATCATAAGGGACCTGGCCGTGCAAGTTGCCACTATGGCCGCCCTTAATTCCCTGCTGACGATTCCCATGTAGCTTTTAGGAAGGTGTCAATCTTTCTATGCAGGGGTTCCTTCAGCAACCGAGTCCTCGAAAGGAAGGGAAGAACACTTCGAGGCTTTTCAAATGGCAACATCTAACCTGGGCGCTTTACTCCAGGAAGAGGACGCCTCCTCCTCAAAGGGATATTTCCTCTTAAAGGAGGACGGCAAGGGTCCTCTTTTGTCAGGCTTCTCCCATTCCGTGGTTATTAGGGCCTGAAGCTGCTCATTCAAGGGAAAGGTTCTGTATTTCTTCCTTTCCAATGTCCCGCACATTACGTCCTGAACTGATTTTTTAGGCTTCTGGTCCACCAACTCCATCGTGGACCTTACCGCCTTTACCAATCTATCCACCTCCTCTAGTGGAAAGCAGTACCCTGAACCCGAGTCGCTGTCAGAGGCAGAACTTGCAGTGTTGAGTAACATGCCTTCCTCTGAGGATTCGGGTGGTGAAGGGGACGTTTCGGGCCTATCCCTCCCCGAAGGCCCCCCTGTACGAGACCAGGAACTATGGGAACTTTCCACTTCTGCTCTAATAAGGGTCCTCAAGGAGTTGGAGAACTCTGGGCTTTCTCTGGCAAGTCATTAATACATGACTGGCACAATTTTTGGGGCCATGAACTGTACAGGCTTTGCTCACACAAAGCACACTGCCTATGTTTTGTCTTTCTTGCGTGTTTTCTAGGGCACCGCTATAATGAGGCGATACCGAGAGAGGGAAAGAGGGGAAGGGGAGAGAGGAGAGATCGGCCCGCATTAATAAATGGCATTCTCAAAGTTCACTCACCAATCCCACAAAAATGGTACCGGAACAGGAGGCTGGATGTCTTCTAAAAGGTCTCCTTTCGCCTTGGAACCTTTTGCCTTTGAGGAGCTGCTCCGCTTTGAATCCTTTGACATCAGCGTGCTGCTGGAGTTCCTATGGCGCTCCCTTGAAAAGCCTCCATGGTGATGCTGCGGGCTACGCTGCCGCTGTGTGAGGGCTTCTGCGCTTCCATGCTGCGCTATTGCCCCTGCTCGACCTGGTGAACACCGCTTAAGAGTGCTGCCCTTGTGCAGGGGATCCACCAGCCGGCATCCCCCGCACTTCCGGTACCATACACCCACTTCCGGGTGTAGGAGGTCTCGGCCGTGTTATACCGCGACTTCCGGTCCGGTGAGCGTCACCACAGCGACTTCCGGCGCATCATTTTCGGTTTCTGGACTCGTAGCCATGGCGAGCTCCAGATGCCGGCCACAGGCGCTGGGACACAGGGCCGCTAGTTCCCCAGGCGGTGCTGGGACTGCGGTCGCCTGCCAGCTCGCGGCCGGAACCCCATCGGCCCCCCCACGGCCCTTCCACGACACCGGCCGAAGCAGAGTCGGTGCCCTGCCACTGCCGACCGGCCCGGGTCTGGGTGAAGGATTCCTCTGTTCTTCTGCAGCCTGGACTGCTGCCGCCAATAAGTAAAAGGCTCCGCTCTACAAGGACAGGAAACCACTGATGCGGAGAGAGGAGCCGCCCTTTTTATCTTAAAGGTTCCATGTCCTTGTGGGGCGGATCCCCTCTCTCGTTTGGGTGCCGTCATGGGTGCTAGGAAAAAACCCAATATAGAACGCTTTATAGCTAAAATAATGACCTTCCATTGTAACCCTTCAGCGACATTAAAGATAAATGGAACCCTATCCCCATCATTCACAATCGCTAATGGAACAAGACAGGGATGCCTTGTGATGGAACTTTTACTATCCTCTATGTGTAATAACCCTGATATTAAAGTAATCACTATAGGGCAAACGGAACATAAATGCTCCGCCTTTGCGGATGGTGTCCTTTATGGCAGAAGTGGATCATTATGGCACATGGTCCAATTTCAAAATAAACACTTCAAAATCTCAGGCTCTCAACATTTCCTTGCCAACTACCAATCAAGCTATCATCCAATCAAATTTTCCTTTTTCTTGGTCATCAGGGTATAAAATACTTAGTCGAGAAAGATCACTATGTATGCGTATCCGTTTGACCTCAATTGCAAACCCTTAATTGGTCAAGTCCATAAGGACCTTAATTCATGGACTGTGAAGGATTTCTCATGGTTCGGCAGAGTAAATATATTAAAAAAAGAATATTTTTCCTAGACTGCTTTACCTTTTTCATACTATCCCGACCAGAATCCTTTTAAATTTTTGGAAACATCTATGTAGTAGCTTTTGTAAGTTCATCTGGCCGACTGGTCATTCACATATTCGTGGTGATATATTTGTCACGACTAAACAGATGAGAGGACTTGGTTTTCTGGATTGTAGAAAATACTACATGGCGGTAGGCCATGGCAGAATACGTGATTTTCACCATCAACATGGGAAGCTTTGGGTTCATATAGCACAAATATATATGTCCAAGGGCATTAACTACACTCTCCTTGAACCCACATTCCTGAGCCAATAAACCCTTTCAACAATCCTACAGCACATACTGTACAATCCTATCTCTACGTCGAGACAATAAGATCTCTCTAATTGACCCATACGGCCCATTATACCCAATCTCAGACAATGCCATCTTTTTACCGGGCCTATCTTCCAATCGATTTCTGGGTAGAAGTAAATATCACCCTCTTCACTTTGCTCATGTACTATCTAATGCATCTTTAACCTCCTTAGACCTCACGTACACTGTTGTGTACAACTGTTTCTGGGACTTCTGGGTCTGAGGAGGTTATTATTACCCCTCAACGACATATTTCAGGACTGCGCCATCCCTCCAAACACCAACTATGACTATAGACAATTGCAACATTTTCTATTCCCATGTTAGAAAAGATAGACGGCTCAATAGGGATCTAACAAATTTTGAAAAACTGTGCCTGTCTTCTCCACCCCTGCACTCCATATCATTTCTCTATAAACACCTAATAGCCCATACTACAACTGTCAGACCACAGTATCGTGATGCATGGGAAAGAGAACTGGGCAAATCTTTTGAAGACTCACAATGGGATAAATGTTTTCAATTTGCTCACAAAACGTCTATTGCAACCAAAGCACAAGAGACCTCCTTTAAGATCATGTCCAGATGGTATAGGGTTCCCGCAGTACTTCATAAGTGGTTTCCTGCAGTATCAGATAGATGCTGGAGATGTGGCGTGGAGGAGGGGGACAATGAGACATTTGGTGGAGCTGTCCCATAATAAGAGGTTTCTGGACTCAGGTAATTCAGACTATTAAAAAAATGTCTAGTCTCTGTGGTTGACTCTCCTGAACCTCTTTCTCTTTATGATCCCAACTAGTTTCACCAGATACAAAAGGTCTTTAATAAGCTACCTTATACAGGCTGCTAAGAATATCATTCCTCGTCACTGGAAAAGTACTTCACCTACTCTGGAGGAGTGGTTCTGTGAAATAGCCCTTCTTTTTTAAATCAGATTATTTTTATTAAACAGTTTTCACTTACAAAATTGAGACAAGGCACAGTTTTAACATACAGATTTGAGACATACCCCTTATAGGCAACCCAACCCCCCCCCCATTATCAAATTATAACTAATATAACCGTGGGTCCCTTAGAATGTGACCTATAAATGTACAGTAGAAAAAAGGGAGAAAAAAAACAAAACAATTTTTAAGGACAATATGAAACAAGATAAGACATGTGCAGCATAGAACTATGAACAGTCAGGCACATAGTACAAAATGAGCTATAGACATAGTCATGAAACCTATTCATAAAGCCAGAAATCATATGGAACCAAGAGGGAATAAGGGGTACCATAATTAACGAAGCATAGGGAACAGATTCTCCAGCAGCAGAATTTGGAATGGTAAACCTGGGGTGTTAAGCCAAGGGCTCAAGATTTTATCAAATTTTCCGATAGCTTTTCTTTTAATATACACTCCCTTTTCCAGCCTTATAGAACTATTGACTCTAGTAATAAACTCCTCCACCGTTGGGGGTGCAGACTGCTTCCAGTGCATGGCAATGGTTTTCCGTGCTATATATAGAACTCTAGCCATACCGATCGCCAGAGGGTCTTCCACAGGAATATCCGGTATAATACCCAGCACACAGACCTTTGGATCAGGGAGCAATCTTGTACCATAAACTCTTGCCAACGTATTCAGAACATTATTCCAGAACCATCCAAGCCGAGGACTCCCAGAACATATGCATAAGGCCTCTTTCACACATCCGGTGTGCGCCTGGCGGAGCCCCCGGCATTTAGCCGCAGCGCCGCATCAGAAAACCTGATGCGCCGCTTGTGGGTTTTTTTTGCATTGACTTGCATTAGCGCCGGATGGCGCCGCATGTCAATGCGTCGTATGCGATTTTGTCCGGATGCGGCGGAAATGTACATTCCGGCGGCCGGACAAAACGCAGCATGTAACGTTTTTTTTTTTTGCCGGATTCCCCTGATGTCTCCGGGCATCAGAAACCATCCGGCAAAAAAACGCATGCGGCGCATAAGGTTTTCTGATGCGGCGCTGCGGCTAAATGCCGGGGGCGCCGTCAGGCGCACACCGGATGTGTGAAAGAGGCCTAAGGTGTGCATCAGGTAGGCTACATCGGGGCAGCACGAGTCACTCCTTATCTCGATTTTGTGCAAGAACGCAGGCGTTTTATATTTCCTATGTATTAGATACATCTGCGATAATCTCTGGGCCTCCGATAAGGAAAGACAGGGCACTGAATTTAATGTATAATCCCATTGATCATCTGAGAGGGGGCCAACATCTTCCTCCCATCTAGCTTTGGTGCAAAGGGGGTACTTATCGCGAAATGCATTGAGAAGTATTCTATAGATGGAGGAAATCAGTCCTCTACTGGAGCCCAAGCCCCCCACCAACATTGTCAAGGGATTAGGGTCTATACTAAGATCTCTAGTTCTGACTTGAGCTGCATACGCATGCCGGAGCTGTAAAAATCTGTAGAAAAACCTATGGGGATTGACAAATTCAGTGCACAGTTGTTCAAACTGTTTTAATGTATTTTAAGACTGAATGTGTGCCACCGTCATCACCCCCTTCGCCTCCCAATTAGAGCACCCTTCTAAAGTTTGAAATTCCAGAAGACTAGGATTATGCCACAATGGTGTAAACACAGAGCAATCAGAACCACCCAGCAGGTGCTTTCCTCTATCCCAAACCTTAGATCATGGCCAGAGTTGGAGCTTGAGATAAATTGTTTCCCCCTCCCCGGGCGTCTACCATATACACTAATATTTAGAGTTGAGAGTCCTCAGTGGTTGATACCTTTTAATGGCTAACTGAAAAGATGGTAACAAATTGCAAGCTTTCGAGACTACTCAGGTCTCTTCATCAGGCAAAGACTAATACAACATCTGAAGAATCACATTTATACACAAAACAGCACAGAAAAAATGCAATAGGTAAGACAAGTGACGTGAAGCAGAATAGTCTTCATCTTTGCCTGATGAAGAGACCAGAGTAGTCTCGAAAGCTTGCAATTTGTTACCATCTTTTCAGTTAGCCATTAAAAGGTATCAACCACTGAGGACTCTCAACTCTAAATATTTTTCTATCTACTGGCTAACACGGTACAAAGATATACATCTTTACTGTACCATATACATTGGTACTCTCCAGGGGCTATTCAGAATTGCCAGTTGCCCATTTTTCTCCAGTGCACTACACTGATCCCAACCCTTCAGTTGCTGAATCTGAGCCGCCAGATAGTAGATCCAAGCATTCGGGATAGCCAGACCCCCATTTATTTTTTCTCTTTGTAGGTACTCCAGACGGATTAGAGCCTGTTTTTTTTTTCAAAAGTAATTTCTGAATAACCTATGAGCCCTCAAAGTATCCGGCCGGGATCCACACCGGGGAATTGTGAAGTATGTAGAGCAGTTGGGGCATTAAAACCATTTTGATGAGGTTTCCTCTCCCAGCAACTGATAGGGGAAGTCTACACCATGCATCAATTTTAGTTACAAATCAATCTAACGGGTGTCAGAAGAGGCACATAGTCAACCGGTTTAGCTGTAACATTGATCCCCAGATACTTAAATTCTGTTACCACTTTAATATTGGTTTCCACTAACCTCTGCGTGTCTACCGGATCTATAGGCATAAGTACCGATTTGTTCCAATTTATAAGGAGGCCCGACCACTTAAATTCCTCAAGGATAGCCATAACTGGTCTAATAGAGGCAGAGGCATACCCCAGATACAGAAGCACGTCGTTCGCATTAGCGAGATGCGTTCCTCCAGGTCACGCAGGCTAAATCCCCGCACTTCCTTAGAGGCCCTAATAATGCATGCTAAGGGATCAATAGCGATAGCAAAGAGGAGGGGCGACAGAGGACAACCCTGTCTTGTTCCCCTCCCCATCACCACCCCCCCAGATAACTCCGTGAAATAGCCCTTCTAAATAGGCTGGAATATCTGATTGCCCAATCCCCAACTGACTGTGATAGATACTGTGAGACTTGGAGATTGGATTGAATTCCAGGAATCTTATGCCTACCGTCTTACATCAGACTGATGTGACCCACCCCTTTATCCGGTGCGTTTCTTTTCTGTCCGGATTGTGCTCCGTGCGTTGGTACGCGCTTGGCTGAAGCCTGGTTTCCATTGGATTTTAGTTAACTTCATAATTTTAATACTGATGACCTAAAATGTTCCCTTCCCTCCTTTTCCTATAGCTTGATGTTTTATTGGACGTTATAGTTATAATCTATGATATATTGATGCGGATATTGTCCTAGTTATTCCTTTTTTTGTATTTTTATAATTGAAAACTTAACTTTCAATAAAAATTGAATTTTGACAAAAATGGCATAATCAGAGGAAAAATCCCAGAGAAACGTACAAACAAGGCTGATTGTACTTTTATCTGGGAAAACAAAACAAAAAGATATTTACATTTTATTGAAGTGCTGGATCAACTTCTATTTTTGGTGTGCTAATCTACATTTGGACTATTGCAGAGAATTAGTAAATCTGCCCCACTATATCTAAATGTTTCTAATAAAATAATAAGTTGAGTACCTGCTACTCTCTAGATCAACTTGTGTGTGAGCCTTATATTGTTAAAAAGGAAAACTGAGAAAAGAACAGGTCAAATAAATACAAAGAAAATACATCAGAATTAAATCTCTTAATAGTTTATTAGAAATAATGCAGACAATTAAAAAATCCCCATCAATTCCAATACAACTTAGGCTTTTCACCCGATTAAACAAAACAAAACAGTATAGTGTATTAACATTGTTACTCTTTCCTTTTTAATATATACTGTGACAGTGCAAATACAATTTGGTCTAAATGTACAGACTGATGAGAGAAACAATGTACAGCTGTCTACACTCTTCCAAGGTGGTAATGCAAAGGGTTAGACCAATTGTACAGGACTCGTGGTTACAAGTGGGATAGTCTCATACACCTTAGGCTAGATTCATACATCCGTGTCTCACAGCTCAAGCACGGTCCGGCAGCATGTCTCCTGACCCTAGCTCGGTAGCCATTAGATCATGGTCTGTGCTCGGATCATCATACAGATATGTGAATCTAGCCTTAGTGTATCCAGAAACCTTAAATCATTGTACCTATTAAAAAAAATCCTAAATAAATACAAATGACTGAAGGACTCTTTACTTAAAGGGCTTGTGTAAGACTTAGGTCATCAATAGGTGATTGATGGGGGTCCGACACCACCTTTTCAGGTGAAAAATGAACCAGCACAACTGGATATAATCGTTGTAGGGGGCAGAAAACCAAATAGATTCCAAAGTGACCACTAAGTACTATTATTTATCTCCCATTTAAGAATGGGAAGCAACAGTACTCTTATCAGCCACTAGATGTATGGGACTACTGTGCTCCACCCTATACACCGCTTATATCTGGAGCCTACCAGAGCAGCTCTCATCTTAATGAGGAGTATCAGAACCCCAGACAGATGGGTCATCAATTACATCCCAGGCCCCCCCTTTATAGCCTAATCGTCTGAATAAGTTAACCTTAGCTGGATACACTCTTTTTTTTTACAGTTTTTAATCCAGCATTTAATTCTGGAGAAAGCATGCTCTCATGTAAACAGAGGTAATGAAAATTGACTACCCACAAGTCATAAGGGATATACAATATGCGCAAATCTAGAATGGTTGTCACCATTTAAAATAGCAGCTCCTTAGTATTAAGGTTTAAGGGATGTCCTGTACAATTGTAACTCCTAACCCCAGGTAAGCGCCATTTGGTGATACACGTACAAGGCTGACTGGAAGTACTCTGTATTTACAAATTGGGTATCGGCAACTGTTGCAGAGTGTTGAAATATTCTTTCCACCCATTCTCCCACCCTCCTCCCAATTTTAGGATTCGCTTTACTCTTACTCCAGGTCGGGCATTTCTAGAAGAAATTAAAAGTATGCGTTAAAAACAAATATTTTTTATATATTGTGATAACCATAATTAATATACACAGTGAATTTTATTATAGGCATAATACATTCTCAAATTGTTTGTGTCTCGGCCTAGAATTCCAAGAATACTACTTACTTTCATCATCACTGTCTGGCGAGTCCTAATGGAGAAAAAAAAAAAAAAAAAAACACAGATTACCACTTGAGAATGTAATGAGAAAGCTTTTCCAGGACAACACATGCATGATGTATTAAGAAAAAAAAAGGATACACTTATCTGCTGCCATTCACCTCGATGCTAAGCACAGATAGAAGCTATGGGATTCACAGGTGTACAGACGTAGTAACTTTTAATTAAGAACAATTATATTACTGTATGGTGGTTATAATTAAAACGTGTGCGTTAATCTCATTGGAGAGAGAATATGGAACAATTATAGAACTCATTTTTATACTACTATCTCATATCACGTTTACGTAATCTTATTGCTAATTTGGAGAACCTGTTTTGCTTACACTGATCCAAATATGAATATTTTTTTACCTGACGTCTTTAGATTATTTTTATGAAGTACAACATTAGTTAATTACAATTTAAAAGTTTTCAATTTTTTTTTCTTCATCAGTTAATTTTTTACAGACTTCTTAAGTTTTGAAAAAGTGCGAATTTTAGCCTTTTATGGCTTTACATTTTTTTGTTATCATATCTCGGGCTAGAATTAAGATAAAGAGGTGGGAGAAGCATCATTTTTCTCAGAACGGTACCAGCTTTCATTTGATATGTCACAAGACTGTTTCTTTATATTTTGTTCTGGAGAAATCAAATTTAAAATTTAGATGAGCAATTGTGAAAAAAACGTATGTTTTAAAATTGTGAAAAAATGCATGTGTGGTACTTGTGTTCTTGTACAGGGATTCAACTTGGGACCTATCAAATTTTATCTTATTTTTTTAAGCCTTGAATCATCTGATTGTTTGTGAGTTTCTTCCTTTTTTATTTTCAAATTACAACTTACTGAATTCAACATTTATATGCAACAATAAACACAAAAAACAAATGCCGTAAGTGCCAGAATAAATACATCTTAATCATCATAACACAACTTGCTCAGCATTTTCAACCTGAATGTATTGAACAAACTAAAAGAAAAAAGGTGATCACATCTAAATAGTCTCATCCTAATTACATGTTAAAAACAAGATTAACCCCTTAGTGACAGCCATTTTGCAGCTTAATGACCGGGCCAATTTTTACAATTCTGACCACTGTCACTTTATGAGGTTATAACTCTGGAACGCTTTAACGAATCCAGCTGATTCTGAGATTGTTTTTTCGTGACATATTGTACTTCACGTTAGTGGTAAAATTTCTTTGATATGACTTGTGTTTATTTATGAAAAAAACGGAAATATGGCGAAAATTTTGAAAATTTAACAATTTTCAAACTTTAAATTTTTATGCCCTTAAATCAGAGAGATATGTCACACAAATTTCTTAATAAATAACATTTCCCACATGTCTACTTTACATCAGCACAATTTTGGGACCAAAATTTTTTTTTGTTACGAAGTTATAAGGGTTAAAAGTTGACCAGCGATTTCTCATTTTTACAACACCATTTTTATTTTAGGGACCACCTCACATTTGAAGTCACTTTGAGGGGTCTATGATAGAAAATAGCCAAAAGTGACACCATTCTAAAAACTGCACCCCTCAAGGTGCTCAAAACCACATTCAAGAAGTTTATTAACCCTTTACGTGCTTCACAGGAACTGAAGCAATGTGGAAGGAAAAAATTAACATTTATTAACTTTTTTTGCAAAAACTTTACGTCGGAACCTATTTTTTTTATTTTCACAACTGTTAAAAGAAAAAATGAACCACAAAATTTGTTGTGCAATTTCTCCTGATTAAGCTGATACCCCATATGTGGGGGTAAACCACTTTTTGGGCGCACGGCAGAGGTTGCAAGGGAAGGAGCGACATTTGACTTTTTCAACGCAGAATTGGCTGGACGCCATGTCGCGTTTGTAGAGGCCCTGATGTGTCTAAACAGTGGAAACCCATCACAAGTGACCCCATTTTGGAAACTAGACCCCCTAAGGAACTTATCTAGATGTGTGGTGAGCACTTTGAACCTCCAAGTGCTTCACAGAAGTTTATAACATAGAACAGTGAAAATAAAAAATCATATTTTTTCCACAAAAACAATCTTTTCACCCCAATTTTTATTTTCCCAAGGGTAACAAGACCCCAAAAGTTTTTGTGCAATTTGTCCTGAGCATTCTGATACCCCATATGTGGGGGTAAACCATTGTTTGGGTGCAAGGCAGAGCTTGGAAGGGAAGGAGCACCATTTGACTTTTTCAGCGCAGAATTGTCTGGACGTCATGTCGTGTTTGTAGAGGTCCTGATGTGTCTAAACAGTGGAAACCCCCCACAAGTGACCCCATTTTGGAAATTAGACCCCCTAAGGAACTTATCTAGATGTGTGGTGAGCACTTTGAACCTCCAAGTGCTTCACAGAAGTTTATAACATAGAACCGTGAAAATAAAAAATCATTTTTTCCACAAAAACGATCTGTTCACCCCAATTTTTATTTTCCCAAGGGTAACAAGACCCCAAAAGTTTTTGTGCAATTTGTCCTGAGCATGCCGATACCCCATATGTGGGGGTAAACCACTGTTTGGGCGCACGGCAGGGCTTGGAAGTGAAGGAGCGCCGTTTGACTGTTTCAAACCAAAATTGGCTGGAATTGAAATTGGACGCCATGTCGCGTTTGGAGAGCCCCTGATACGCCTAAACAGTCGAAATCCCCCACAAATCACACCATTTTGGAAACTAGACCCCTTAAGGAACTTATCTAGATGTGTGGTGAGCACTTTGAACCCCCAAGTGCTTCACAGAAATTAATAAACGTAGAGCTGTGAAAATAAAAAATCATTTTTTTCCTCAAAAATGATTCTTTAGCCCGCTATTTTTTTTTATTTTCCCAAGGGTAACAGGAGAAATTGGACCCAAAAAGTTGTTGTGCAATTTTTCCTGAGTACGCTGATACCCCATATGTGGGGTGAAACCACTGTTTGGGCGCATGGGAGTGCTTGGAAGGGAAGGAGCGCCATTTTGTAATGCAGACTTTGATGGAATGTTCTGCGGGCGTCATGTTGTGTTTGCAGAGCCCTTGATGTACCTAAACAGTAGAAACCCCCTGCAAGTGACACCATTTTGGAAACTAGACCCCTCAAGGAGCTTATCTAGATGTGTGGTGAGCACTTTGAACCCCCCAAGTGCTTCACAGAAATTTATAAATGCAGAGCCGTGAAAATGAAAAATCATTTTTTTTCTCAAAAATGTTTTTTTTAGCCAGCTATTTTTTATTTTCCCAAGGGTAACAGGAGAAATTAGAACCCGAAAATTGGTGTGCAATTTGTCCTGAGTACGCTAATACCGCATATGTTGGGGTAAACCACTGTTTGGGCGCACGGCAGGGCTCGGAAGGGAGGGAGCGACATTTGACTTTTTGAAAGCCACGTCGTGTTTGGAGACCCCCTGATGTGTCTAAACAGTGGAAACCCCCCACAAGTGACCCCATTTTGGAAACTAGACCCCTTAAGGAACTTATCTAGATGTGTGGTGAGCACTTTGAACCCCCAAGTGTTTCACAGAAATTTATAAACGCAGAGCTGTGAAAATAAAAAATCATTTTTTTTCTCAAAAATGATTTTTTTAGCCAGCTATTTTTTATTTTCCCAAGGGTAACAGGAGAAATTAGAACCCCAAAATTGGTGTGCAATTTGTCCTGAGTACGCTGATACCCCATATGTTGGGGTAAACCACTGTTTGGGCGCACGGCAGGGCTCGGAAGGGAGGGAGCGCCATTTGACTTTTTGAACGCCACGTCGTGTTTGGAGACCCCCTGATGTGCCTAAATAGTGGAAATCCCTCAATTCTAGCTCCAACCCTAACCCCAACACACCCCTAACCCTAATCCCAACCCTAAACCTAACCTAAATCCCAACCCTAATTGTAACCCTAACCTTAATTGTAACCCTAACTCTAATTGTAACCCTAACCCTAATTTTAACCCTAACCCTAATTGTAACCTTAACCCTAATTATAACCCTAATTATAACCCTAACCCTAAGGCTAGGTTCATTTTGCGTTTTACCAGCCCGTTCAACACATAGCGTTGACGGGCTGGTAACGGTATAGCATAACACGATCGCGTTATGCTATACCCGCTAGCGCAGAGGAATCAGCAGATGATTCATCTGCGCTAGCGGTGACGGAGCCCAGACGCTGCAGCCCGCGTCCGAGGCTCCGTCACTGAATGATGGCACGTCGCAAACGCATCCCGCTTTACGGCATGCGTCGCGATGCGCCCTCAAATGAGGGTGAATGGCAGCGTTAACGGACTGCGTTACACCGCGGTGTAGCGCAGTCCGTCTAACGGACTGCCATAACGCAGTATGAACCCAGCTTAACCCTAACGCTAATTATAACCCTAACCCTAATGCTAACCCTAACCCTAATTATAACCCTAACCCTAATTATAACCCTAACCCTAATTATAACCCTAACCCTAATTATAACCCTAACCCTAACAGAAAAATGAAAATAAATATAATTTCTATTTTTTATTATATATGTCCCTAACTAAGGGGGTGATAAATGGGGGGGTTATGTACTGTTTTTTTTATTTTGATCACTGTGATAGTTTATCACAGTGATCAAAATGCACTTTCTGGAGAATGAATGAAATCATTTTTGAATCTGCCGCCAAGCAGATCGGCGGGCGCACTGCGCAAGCGCCCGCCATTTTTTTTTTGCAGGAAGAAGACGCCGGGATCCTGGGGCGACGGCCGGTAAGTATACGGGGGGGGGGGGGCGATCGGGGGACCCTCATTTTCTCCCCTCTGATGTGCGATCACATCAGAGGGGAGAGAAATCATTTTTTTTTTTTTTGCGATCGCATCTATGCTTGCATAGATGCGATCGCAACCCCGGGATCGGTGAATACCGACCCGGATCATGTTCTCTGGGGTCTCGGATACCCCCGGTAGCCGAGACCCCAGAGAATATTTGCCCATCCCCCCCAGGACACAGCGGCACATAGCGGCGGGCGCACTGAGCATGCGCCCGCCATTTTCTTCATCGCGCCGGCCCCGGGGGACACCGGAGGGCCCTGGGGCCACATACAGGACATCGGGGGCCACATGGGGGTCCCGGGGACCCTTTTTCTCTGTCCTCTGATGTCCGATGACATCAGAGGACAGAGAAATTAAATGGCACAACTTTTTTTTTTTTTTTTGCGGTCGCCGTTATAGGGTTAATAACGGCGATCGCAACATCGGTGTCGGTAAAAACCGACCCGATTCATGTTCTCTGGGGTCTCGGCTACCCACGGTAGCCGAGACCCCGGAGAAAATGCGCCTCTGGGGGGCGCTATTCACTTTTTCCACAGCGCCGTTAATTAACGGCGCTGTGGTTTAAGTACCCTTAATGACCGCCGTTAAAAGGCGTATCGGCGGTCGTTAAGGGGTTAAAAGAACCAATGTTTTTACCACCTATTTATACATGTAACTTTTTTTTTCTATTATATCACTAAATATGTCATTTATGAAGTGTTTAAGAATAGTACAGTCGTTCTATAAAATATGAACTAATCAAACAATTAATAGTACATTTTTAAGTGGCCTTTTATCATCATTTAGACCCTTCTAGTGGGTGAAATGTAATCTTGTCCATAAGCGCTTACTAGCAATGGCCGTTTCCTTTTGTGTCAGAGTATGTACGGCCTGTCATGGTGTTCGGCTCCACCGGATTTAATATCTGATTTTTGTTAACTTTTAAAATGTCTGGTTTTCTTGGATACACAAAGGATGGCACTGGATCAGAAGGATGCAAAGAAGTCAATTCTACGTCTTCATTTTCACAATCTTTGGAGAGTCCATTAGCCAGCTGCCAGCGCCGATCATATTCACAGGTCACAACCAGTTATGTCATCCATTGCCAATCTTGTGCCGCCTTCTACCACTTCATGGACTTCACTGTCTTTGCTGAATGAAAAAATCCTTGTTTTTATTTGTTTCACTACATGGAATTAAAGTGTGGTATTGCCGAGTCCCTTTGATGGCTTCTGCTTCCGGTAACCGATGTTTTAACAAACTCTCCTCTTCTTCATAGTCCTGGTTTGTACAATACATGAACTGGATGTTAAGAATATTTTTCTCACTCCATTTGAAAAGTTGCATGGGTGTTAAGATTTGGTGTGAATATGGCCCCTGGAGCCTAGCTCGAGCTGTCGGTCATTCACTGTTCATTCTCAGCCCTAACAAAGCTTTCTCCTCTGTCCTCTCCTGCTTCTAAACTGTAACATCTATCTATTTATATAATAGTCTTATCCTGTCTGTCTAGGAAATCCCACGTCGCTGATTGGTCCGGCCGCGGCCAATCAGCGACGCAGGGCTAACTCTGCCCATGTGGTCATGTGACTCACCAACTGCCCATGATGTACTGAACATGTTTTGTCAGTTACAGTGTCTGATGTACTTCTGTCACGTTTTCTGAACACGGTTAATACACAGGTGACATGAGGTAATGCATAAGTGACATGAGGTAATACACAGTGACATGAGGTAATACACAGTGACATGAGGTAATACACAGTGACATGAGGTAATACACAGTGACATGAGGTAATACACAGTGACATGAGGTAATACACAGTGACATGAGGTAATACACAGTGACATCAGCGATGCAGGGCTAACTCTGCCCACATGGTCATGTGACTCACCAACTGCCCATGATGTACTGAACATGTTTTGTCAGTCATAGTGTCTGATGTACTTCTGTCACGTTTACTGAACACGGGTAATACACAGTGACATGAGGTAATACATAAGTAACATAAGGTAATACAGTAAAATGAGGTAATACACGGTAACATGAGGTAATACACAGTAACATGAGGTAATACACAGTAACATGAGGTAATACACAGTAACATGTGGTAATATACAGTAACATGAGGTAATACACAGTAAAATGAGGTAATATACAGTAACATGAGGTAATATACGGTAACATGTGGTAATACACAGTAATATGAGGTAATACAGTGACATGAGGTAATACACAGTAACATCTACTATATAATCGTCTAATTCTGTAACTGAAATCCTGCGTCGCTGATTGGTCGCGCCCGGCCGCGACCAATCAGCGACAGGCGCAGTCCAGCCACGAATTGGCGCAGGATTTGAACCACGCACGCCACCGCTATAGTCGGGAGATCAGCGGCGCCGACGGTAGCCGCGGATCATCTCCTGCCGCATGGAGGTCAGCGGCGACGCAACCAGGAGATGACCGGCCCCAGCCGGTCATCTCCCGGCTGCTCGCAGCGGAAGTACCCTCGACCGGCGGCCTCCACCTACACCCCAGCAGCCTCCACAAATACCCCAGCAGCAGCAGTCACATACATATTCTAGAATACCCGATGGCTAAGAATCGGGCCACCATCTAGTAATAAAATAATAGCGTAATATCTAAAAATCATGGATTATTTGGGAAATATAGATCCCACACTTTTAGACCACAGGCTGAACAGATCTGAATTCAAGATTTTCGAATTGACACTGTAATAGTTATATTTTTAAATATGATCCCATCGCGATCCCAACTTGAATTTTGGTACACACGTGCCTAGGAGCATTGCAGGCACATGTGCATTATTTGAAATTTTTTAAATTAAAACGTTTTTTTCAGAAATGTGTTTTAAAATTTGCATTTGCAAGGGTAAAATATTAAAGATACTCTTGTGACATATCTGGTGAAAGCCTGTACAGTTCTGAGTAGAATGATGTTTGTTTTGTTCCTCTATTTTTTTCTAGCCTGAGTTATGAGGAGAAATGTAAAGGCAGGCAACAAAAAAAAAGCACTTTTTCCAAACTTTGAAAATCAATTAAAAAGAATTTTCTAGAAATTCTTTTCTTTACATTTTGCATTCTGATACACTATTACCAAATAACAAAAGAATTAAAAATATAGAGGTAAAAATCATTGGTTCACTTGACATGGAATGACCCCAATTCACAGACTTGCTTTTCTGGATTGGCAGAATACAGGCTTTAACCCCTCCACGATATGACATACAGTGGTGTGAAAAACTGCCCCCATGCCAATTTCCTATTCGTGTGCATGTCTGTCACACAAATGTTTCAGATCACCAAACAAAATTAAAAAATAACAAAGATAACTGCATTTTGTGTTTTTAAATTAAGGTCTTTATTATTAAGGGAAAAAGAAATCCAAACCTAAGGGCCCTGTGTGATAAATTGCACCTCCTCTCCCCACTTAAAACATACATTAACTGTGGTAAACTTAGGAAGCACACGCAGGCCTTATTACTGCCACACCTCAATCAAGAAATCACTTAAATAGGACCTGCCTGACAAAGTGAAGTAGACCAAAAGACCTCAAAAGCTAGACATCATGCCGCGATCCAAAGAAATTCTGGAACACATGAGAAACAAAGTAACTAAGATCTATCAGTCTGGAAAAATGTTATAAAGCCATTTCTAAAGCTTTGGAACTACAGCGAACCATAGTGAGAGCCATTAACCACAAATAGCAAAAACATGGAACAAAAGACCCCACAACAACATCCAGAGAACTGCAGGCCCCACTTGCCTCAGTTAAAGTCAATATTATGACTCCACCATAGGAATGACTGGGAAAAATGGCCTGCACGGCAGAGTTCTAAGGCGAAAACCACTGCTGGCCAATAAGAACAAAGGCTCATCTCAGTTTTGCCAGAAACAACCTTGATGATCCACAAGACTTTTGGAAGAATACTCTGTGGACTGACGAGACAAAAGTTGAACTTTTTGGATGGTGTATGTCCCATTACATCTGACGTAGAAGTAACAGAATTTCAGAAAAGGAACTTCACACCAACAGTAAGATATGGTGGTGGTTGTGTGATGGTCTGGGTCTGTTTTGCTGCTTCAGGACCTGGAAGACTTGCTGTGGGAAATGGAACCATGAATTCTGCAGTCTACCAAAAAACCCTGAAGGAAAACGTCCAGTCATCTGTTTGTGACATCAAGCTGAAGCGTACTTGGGTTATGCAGCAGGACAAAGATCCAAAACACGCCAGCAAGTCCACCTCTGAAAGGCTCACAAAATTAAGACTTTGGAGTGGCCTGGTCAAAGTCTTGACCTTAATCCGAATGAGATGCTCTGGCATGACCTTAAAAAGCAGTTCATGCTCGGAAACCCTCCAATGCGGCTGAATTACAACAATTCTGCAAAAGATGAGCGAGACAAAATTTGTCTAGAGCACTGTAAAAGACTCATTGCCAATTATTGCAAACACTTGATTGCAGTTGTTGCTGCTAAGGTTGGCCCAACCAGTTATTAGGTTTAGGGGGCAATTACTTTTTCACGCACAGCCCTGTAGGTTGGGATTTCTTTTTCCTTTAAAGACATCCATTTAAAAGCTGCATTTTGTGTTTACTTGTGTCTAATTTTTACATTTGCTTGGTGATCTGAAACATTTAAAATGTGACAAACATGCAAAAGAATAGGCAATCAGGAAGGGGGTAAAATCCTTTCACACCGCTGCACATACAGTACAGACCAAAAGTTTGGACACACCTTCTCATTCAAAGATTCTTCTGTATTTTCATGACTATGAAAATTGTAGAATCACACTGAGGGCATCAAAACTATGAATTAACACATGTGGAATTATACATTACACTATACAAAAAAGAGGGAAACAACTGAAAATATGTCTTATATTCTAGGTTCTTTAAAGTAGCCACCTTTTGCTTTGATTACTGCTTTGCACGCAGAAAAGGTGAACGGATGGACTCTACATGCCTAGTTCCCACCGTGAAGCATGGAGGAGGTGATGTGATGGTGCGGGGGTGCTTTGCTGGTGACACTGTTGGGGATTATTCAAAATTGAAGTGGTGAGCGGTCCAGCTCACCCCAAACCATCTCGATTGGGTTCAGGTCTGGTGACTGTGGAGGCCAGGTCATCTGGTGTAGCACCTCAACACTCTCCTTCTTGGTCAAATAGCCCTTACACAGCCTGGAAGTGTGTTTGGGGTCATTGCCCTGTTGAAAAATAAATGGTCCAACTAAACGCAAACCGGATGGAATAGCATGCTGCTGCAAGATGCTGTGGTAGCCATGCTGGTCCACTATGCCTTCAATTTCGAATAAATCCCCAACAGTGTCACCAGCAAAGCACCCCCACACCATCACACCTCCTCCTCCATGCTTCACGGTGGGAACCAGGCATGTAGAGTCCATCCGTTCACCTTTTCTGCGTGCAAAGCAGTAATCAAAGCAAAAGGAGGCTACTTTGAAGAACCTAGTATATAAGACATTTTCAGTTGTTTCACACTTTTTTGTAAAGTGTAATGTATAATTCCACATGTGTTACTTCATAGTTTTGATGCCTTCAGTGTGATTCTACAGTTTTCAGTCATGAAAATACAGAAAAATCGTTGAATGAAAAGGTGTGTCCATACTTTTGATCTGTACTGTATATACGCCATACAGTCAGGGCCAGAAATATTTGGACAGTGACAATTTTCGCGAGTTGGGCTCTGCATGCCACCACATTGGATTTGAAATGAAACCTCTACAACAGAATTCAAGTGCAGATTGTAACGTTTAATTTGAAGGGTTGAACAAAAATATGTGTTAGAAAATGTAGGAATTGTACACATTTCTTTACAAACACTCCACATTTTAGGAGGTCAAAAGTAATTGGACAAATAAACATAACCCAAACAAAATATTTTTATTTTCAATATTTTGTGGCGAATCCTTTGGAGGCAATCACTGCCTTAAGTCTGGAACCCATGGACATCACCAAACGCTGGGTTTCCTCCTTCTTAATGCTTTGCCAGGCCTTTACAGCCGCAGCCTTCAGGTCTTGCTTGTTTGTGGGTCTTTCCCTCTTAAGTCTGGATTTGAGCAAGTGAAATGCATGCTCAATTGGGTTAAGATCTGGTGATTGACTTGGCCATTGAAGAATGTTCCACTTTTTTGCACTCATGAACTCCTGTGTAGCTTTGGCTGTATGCTTGGGGTCATTATCCATCTGTACTATGAAGCGCCGTCCAATCAAGTTTGCAGCATTTGGCTGAATCTGGGCTGAAAGTATATCCCGGTACACTTCAGAATTCATCCGGCTACTCTTGTCTGCTGTTATGTCATCAATAAACACAAGTGACCCAGTGCCATTGAAAGCCATGCATGCCCATGCCATCACGTTGCCTCCACCATGTTTTACAGAGGATGTGGTGTGCCTTGGATCATGTGCCGTTCCCTTTCTTCTCCAAACTTTTGGCTTCCCATCATTCTGGTACAGGTTGATCTTTGTCTCATCTGTCCATAGAATACTTTTCCAGAACTGAGCTGGCTTCTGGAGGTGTTTTTCAGCAAATTTAACTCTGGCCTGTCTATTTTTGGAATTGATGAATGGTTTGCATCTAGCTGTGAACCCTTTGTATTTACTTTCATGGAGTCTTCTCTTTACTGTTGACTTAGAGACAGATACACCTACTTCACTGGGAGTGTTCTGGACTTCAGTTGATGTTGTGAACGGGTTCTTCTTCACCAAAGAAAGTATGCGGCGATCATCCACCACTGTTGTCTTCCGTGGGCTCCCAGGTCTTTTTGGATTGATGAGTTCACCAGTGCTTTCTTTCTTTCTCAGGATGTACCAAATTGTAGATTTTGCCACTTCTAATGTTGTAGCAATTTCTTGGATGGTTTTTTTTCTGTTCTTGCAGCTTAAGGATGGCTTGTTTCACCTGCATGGAGAGCTCCTGTGACCGCATGTTTCCTTCACAGCAAAACCTTCCAAATGCAAACACCACACCTCAAATCAACTCCGGCCCTTTCATCTGCTTAATTGAGAATGACATAACAAAGGGATTGCCCACACCTGTCCATGAAATAGCCTTGGAGTCATTTGTCCAATTACTTTTGGTCCCTTTAAAAACAGGGTGGCACATGTTAAGGAGCTGAAACTCCTAAACCCTTCATCCAATTTTAATGTGGATACCCTCAAATGAAAGCTGAAAGTCTGAACTTCAACTGCATCTGATTTGTTTTGTTTCAAATTCATTGTGGTAATGTCTAGAACCAAAATTAGATAAATGTTGTCTCTGTCCAAATATTTATGGACCTAACTGTATGTTGTGTCTCCACTCCCTCCCCCTCGAGAGGAGCTCTGGCGCTGAGCCCGCATCTATTGAGGCACATGACAGCTCATTTGATCAGATGTCTTGTGCCTCTCACAGCCGCAGATTGAATCGCGATCAACCCGTGGCTGTTAACATGTTAAATGCCTCTGTCAATCTCTGACAGCGGCATTTAACATGCAAGCGCTGGAAGAGAGTTACTATCCCTGCCCAACGGTGCCCATCACATCATCACAGGGTACTGGCGGGTTGGCAAGAAGGAGACCCTCATAGTTGCCACTATTGATCTGCTATGAGCGCCACCCCATGGCAAACGTTCATAGCAGATGAGCATTTCAAGCCCTGCTATGTGTCGCACAAGCGATCAGAAGATTCTAAGGAGACTATTAAAGCCAGTAAAAGTATAAAAAAAAAAAAATTAAAAAAAAAAAGTTTTTTTTTTTTTTTTTTTAAAAATATAGAAGTTCAACTCACCCCTTTGCTCCTGTAAAATAAATAAAAAAAAATGCCAAAAATACACATTTGGTATTGCCATGTTTAGAAACGCCCAATCAAAATATGAAAATTAATCCGATCATTGAACAGCATAAGAAAAAAAAAAAAAAAACTCCAGAATTACATTTTTTAGTTGCTGCAACATTTCAATAAAATGCAACAACAGGCAATCAAAACATCGTATCTACCCAAAATAGCATTAATAAAAAAAAAAGTCAGCAAGGCGAGCAAAAATTAAGCCCTCACCCAGCCTCAGATGAGAAATTGAGGCGCTAAAGATTTTGGAAATTTTTTTTCTTCTTTATTAGAAACTTTAGATTTTGTTTTCACCACTTGAAAAAAGAACCTATACATGTTTGGTATCTGGGTACATGTAATGACCTGGAGAAACGTAATGGCAGGTCAGTTTTAGCATTTAGTAAACATTTGTTTTTTTTAACCATCGTAGAATTGTAATTTCGCCACACTTGGGATTTTTTTTTCTGTACTTTATATGGTAAAATCAATGGTGGTGTTCAAAATTACAACGCGTTCTGCAAAACACAAGCCCTCACACGGCCATACTGACGGAAAAAAAAAATTATGGCTCTGGTAAGAAGGGGAGGGGGAAGAGAAAAAAAAAAACACTGGAAAATGGCCCATGGCTGAAGGTGTTAAAAATTAAAATTTTCTGATATATTTTACATATTTTAAAGCAAACCTGTCAGCAGTTTTGGCTGATATAAGATGCGGCCACCACCTTTCAGGGCTTATCTACAGCATTCTATAATGCTGTAGCCCCCGATCCGACCTGCAAGATAAGAAAAATAACTTATTATACTCGCCTGCAGGGCGGTCTGGTCTGATGGGTGTTGCAGGTCCTGGTCCTGCACCTCCCATCTTCTTGCAATGCCACCCTCCTGCTTGCTTTAAAGGCTCCCCAGTACCGCGCTCCTGCGCAGGCGTACTTATCTGCCCGGTTGAGGGCAGAGCAAAGTACTGCAGTGCGCAGGCACCAGGAAAGGTCAGAGAGGCCCAGCACCTGTGCACTGCACTACTCTGCCCTCAACAGGGCAGATAAGTACGCCTGCACAGTAGCGCAATGCCAGGAAGCCTGTGAAGAAAGCAGCAGGGCGGCATCTCAAGAAGATGGGAGGAGCCGGACCAGGACCTGCAACACCCATCAGACTGGACCGCCCTGCAGGCAAGTATAATAAAAGTTATTTTTCTTATCTTGCAGGTCGGATCGGGGGCTTATCTACAGCATTATAGAATGCTGTAGATAAGCCCAGAAACGCGGTGGCCGTAACTCGCATCGGCCAAACCTGGTGACAGATTCCCTTTAAATCATCCCCATCCATATACCAAGCAGCTTCTGTTAGTCGCTTAATCATTGCCTAATTTTTTGGGGGGTAAAAAAATCATTTTATCAAGGCAAAAACAGAAGTGAGATTACACCTCCAGAACTCCAAAGATACCGTACGGTGGCAAGACATTTGTTGTAATCTTCATTGGTCCCATCACAGAAAGACAAAGCAGTTGTCTTAGGCTAAGTTCACACGTTGCAGAATTGCCGCGGAAATTTCCACGGCAATCCCGCACTTCTCTCGCGGGAAATACGCATTTTTTTTGTATGCGTATTCCCGCCAGAAACTAGCGTTTTGCAAGCGTAATTAGCTTGCAGAATGCTAGCGTTTTCCTAGCGATCTGTAGCATCGCTTGGAAAACTGATTGACAGGTTGGTCACACGAGTCAAACATAGTGTTTGACACGTGTGACCAACTTTTTACCATTGATGCCGCCTATGCCGCATCAATAGTAAAAAGATCTAATGTAAAAATAATAAAAAAAATAATAAATAATGATATTCTCACCTTCCGGCAGCCCCCGCAGCTTTCCCGCCTTCAGCAACGCTCCCGGCAACTCCCGTTACCAGGAGTCCTTTGCGACAAATCACCCCGATGACGTAGCATCACGCGAGACCGCTACGCCATCTGGGTGATTCTCGCAAAGGACTCCTGGGACCGGGAGCGTCGCTGAAAGCGAGAAGGCTGCGGGGGCCGCCGGAAGGTGAGAATATCATTATTTTTTATTTTAATTATTGTTTTACCAGGGATATGGTACCCAGGGCCTGGAGGAGAGTCTCCTCTCCTCCAGACCCTGGGTACCATCGCACATGAACCGCTTACATTCCGCAAAATTAATGAACATGTTGCTATTTTTTCCGCGAAGCATTTTTTTTCGCAGAAAAAAACGAAACATGTGGCCAAAACATGCGGAATCAATTAACATGTATAGGATGCTTAATGCTTGCATTTTTTTCGCGTTTTTTTACCAAAAAAATGCAAATATTCCTGAACGTGTGCACTTAGCCTTACTCAGTCCCATCTGTTTTGGTAGCCACCACCCTCCAGATCTAGGGAGCCCACTCCCCTATGCAGCATTTTCCTTCTGCGTGTACCCCACATACGGTAACCCTACCATCTGTTATGCATACCACGTTCTGCAGATATCTAAACAGTGGGTTCATTACTAAACAATCATTCTCTTTCTCTAGAGAATTGTAAAGGGGGGTGTGGGAGCATATCTAAATTTGTTTCTACCATTTTTAGAGATCACATTTTTGAATCTATCTGCAAACATTCTCTCACACATCACTTCCTTGCGTTAGGTCACTGGGTGAGGCAAAGACTACCTCTCTGGCTCCTTTTATACATGCTTGGGAAGCAAATTTGGGGCAATCCTTTAACATGAACTTGGTTGAGGGCTATTATCATTACTCACATCTGTAGTTTCTTGTAAACTACAAGTTAACTAGGTGGTACAGCACATCTGCATGGAATTTACCTACATTGCCCAGAGAGGCGTTGGCATTGTGGGGAAGAAGTGAGCACACACCAACACAGTGGTCACGTGATATCATTGTTTAATTCAGGAATAAACTTAACCAGCTCTGCAATCAGGTCTCACCTGTGAACAAAATGGACCCCTGCCCCAGCACATTTAAGGTACCGTCACACTCAGCGACGCAGCAGCGATCCTGACAACGATACGACCTGGCAGGGATCGCTGCTGCGTCGCTATGTGGTCGCTGGTGAGATGCCAAACAGTCAGATCTTCCCAACGACGCAGCAGCGATCGGCGACCCGCAGCGACCTATGTAACGATGTGTCGCCTATGTGTCTCTATTCTGAGTCGCCAACGAGATCGTTGAAAAAAGGTGTCAAACACCGATGAATGCTACCCAGCGGGATCTCAATGATCAAAAAAAGGTCCAGGCCATTCCGACACGACCAGTGATCTCACAGCAGGGGCCTGGTCGCTGGTACGTGTCAAACATAACGAGATCGCTGCTGAGGTCGCTGTTGCGTCACAAAACTTGTGACTCAGCAGCGATCTCGCTTAGTGTGACGGGAGCTTTACACACTGCCTGGTTTTACCTCATTGGATAAAGACAAGAGGTATCCTATGGTTTCTTTAACCAGACTGCTGCGGAGTACAAGCATACATGTTGGACATCTAAGCACCACCCGCCCCTGAAGAAGTGGATCTCAGGGCTTACCAAGATCCAGCAGATGGAAGAGCTGTTGACATGGTACAATGGCCATGGGAATTATTTTTTAAACTTACGATACGGGTTTTAAGCTAGTACATTTTTCTTAAGGCATTAGCATTCCTTAGTTTCATTTATTTGAGTACCAGCATTACTGGATTGTGTTTAGTATTTTGTATTGGGACACATTCAAGAAGTCTTCCATCCACTCTTTAAAACTAAGGTGCAGTCCTTGGCACATTACTTTATGTGGCAGGCATGTTTTCCATTATTGTAAATTCTTTGATGTTTCACAAAAGCTTACTAAACCATAAGATTTTTACATTACAGCAATGTAAAGCTGCGCCAACTAGGAAACAAAGTAAGCCAGTTTATTACAAATGATGGGTTGTAAGCCTAGCTCCACTCCAACCAAAATAAGTCCTCACTCCTTAATACAATATATATTTTTAGGGTTTGACATTTGGTTACATGACCTCAACATGTTCGTATGAGGAAAAAGTTCTACACATGCAATAAATCTGAAACGGGTCACAATTCATGAGATTGTCACCAGTAACTGCAATAACTGCTCCCATAGGGGGAACACTGAAGACGTAGGCAAGGAAATTAACAAATTACACTTCACACCCAGACTTTGAAGAGTTAACGCTACATTGATGGAGGCAATTAACAAAATCACATGAGAAATGTAACTAGAAAATTGAGGAAAAGTCTTATTACAATACAAGACTAATGAATCTGGAGAAATCACAATTTTTTTTAAAGTTTTAAAACAACAACTCACATCATCTGCACCATCTACTTCTGGTAAGTCTACATCTTCATCTCCTCCCATATTGTTCATCATCTGTAAAAAGGAACCGTTGTTAGGGGAAACCATGGATTACAGCTTATCTGCATGAAAATTTCTAAAAGAAAACTAGAGAAGTCTCTAACCTCGGAAAAGCGGTCGAAGTTGGACATGTCTTCATCTGAGTCATCTTCCCAATCTTTCCAGTTGTTGAAGTCCACACTAAGCCAATTCAGCTGTAAATAAATGACCAATGTAACGTAAGGCAGGAATATGGCAGCGGCTAGTGTCCTACCACAAGCTGATACACAAGATAGGTAGAGTTTAGAAGATTACGTTAAAAAAAAACAATAGCTACCTTTGCCTTCTCTTTTGTCAGTCTTGGCCACGACTGGCCAGATTCTGCTTTTCGTAAACAGCACAGGACAGATCTGTCTGTTCTTTTACGTTTAGACTCCTATCAGGAGGAAAGAAGACCGTGAGATAAACCGTTTTCATGCCTATTGTTAGCAGAGGAACTGATGTACCAGGCATTTTGCACAATAGTTCATGGACCGATTTCCCAGCTTCAGTACTAGCATACCCTCCAGCCATCTATTAACCTTGCACACTATTTGTTAAAGTACCATTTTGCTGTTTTTTTCCAGCAACTTATTGCGATCATTAATGTATGTTCAATGTGTGCATTCAAATACTTACCGTTCACAGTCTCATTTCCAGCGTTGTTCTGGAGCCTGCCATACAGCAGCTCTTCCTTGCCAGATCTCACCAGACTGATACGTGCTCTTAATACAAGTCTATGAGAGCCTCGCTCTGAGCCTCAGATTTATATTCAGAAAGACTTCAGTGGTGCAACTGGAACTAAGCCGGCTAGTCACAACTGTGGTCACGTGGTCGAAGTAGAAGCTTGCAGGCACAGCACTGTGCCAACAGCAGAAGACTGCGACCTGTAAGTATGTGAATGTACACACTGAACAGAGTAAAATGGGGGGGGGGGGGGGGGGGGGTTGAAAGCAAAGAACCCTGGTACTTTAATAGCTACATCCAGATGATAAATATTTGCTGATTTTTGGCAGATGAATAAAAAAAACAAAGAAAAAAAAAACAACAACTTACATTGGGATCAATAGACTGATACAGGTCGACTTCATTTAAGTGTTTAATGTTATCGGCTCCTCCCAGACAACTGCAAAATGACAAGAGACAGTTAACATATTGTCCTCCATTCATGAAAATACATTTATGTCAAAGGCAAGAACTACCAAAGGAAGCATCAACATGTCTCACATATTAGTGGATATTCAGCATTTATGGAGTAAAAAAACCTCCTTATTTATTTACCCCTTTTCTAGTTAATGGCGCACTAGATTAAAGCACCATGATTAAGTTTATACAAGTTTGCCTGGTGAATGGCATTAGGGGTGTAGCATGACACCAAAGAATCCATGTGCCACATCTACCCTCCAGGCCCTGCACCAGGCGTAAAGGCCCCAATACACAAACTAATGTCACCTGACCCCACAGATATTGACGGTTCGGCCAACAGTCTAATATGTATGGTGGAGCCAGCCAAATGATGGTGGGGAGAGATGCTGCGCATGCATTTTCAATTTCGGACTGGCAATTGCATTGTCCTCCCTGAGATAAGCCGCCGGCCAACGTATCAGTCAGTGGCTTTCTTACTTAGAACACGGAAGTGCTCGACCGACTGAGCTCCTGTATTTGGGAATGTTGCCTGAGATAGCCAGCCTTACAATTTTAGGTTTGTGGTGTGTTCTTTAAAATAACTTATGGAAAACACTATATATCACATAATTAAAGAGATATTCTTAATTCATAACAATGGCATATTGCTCATTACTGTGCCGGCAAAAAAAAACAAAACCTTTACATATAAAATCTGGGTCATGATTTCACTTCTTAACCCCTTCACACCGAAGCCTGTTTTCACTTTCCTGACCAGGCCAATTTTTCCAATTATGACCACTAACTCTGGAACACTTCAATGGATCCCCGTGATTGAGATTATTTTTGTGACATATTGTATTTCATGATTGTGGTAAAATTTCTTTGATATAACTTGCGTTTATTTGTGAAAAAAAATCGGAAATTTCTCAAAAATTTGGCAATTTTCAAACTTTTAGTTTTATGACCTTAAATCAAAGAGATATGTCACACAAAATGGTTAATAATATTTCCCATATGTCTACTTTACATCAGCACAATATTTGAAACATTCTTTTTTTTGACTAGGAAGTTATAAGGATTAAAAGTTGACCAGCGAGTTCTCATTTTTACAGCAAAATTTACAAAGCCATTTTTTTAGGGACCACATCACATTTGAAGTGACTTTGAGGGGCTTATATGGCAGAAAATACCCAAAAGTGACACCATTCATAAAACTGCACCCCTCAATGTGCTCAAAACTACATTCAAGAAGTTTATTAACCCTTCAGGTGCTTCACATGAATTAATGGAATGTGGAAGGAACCAATCAGAATCATGTTTTTAGGGAGATTGCAACGCAATCCCACTGAACGGGTGCCTAAATAAAACTGTTTAAATAGTTAAGTTTGAGTCTATATTGGCTATTCGGTTAAGATGCAAATTAGGAATCAGAACGCACAAAGGTTGCAGGATCATCCAATAGGAGGACACTAAAATTACGCTCACTATGCATTTATCATATATAATTTTAAGTATTGACAGCAGGGGGAATAAGTGTGCACGGCCGGCTTTAGCGAGTTAATTGTGTTACAGATTTAAGAATGTCATTTATTGTCCTTAGTGTCACAGTCCGACATCAACAGATCCCCATAACTATTGTTTCTGCAAATGTCAAGAGACTTATCTGCAAAACACCCAGATCACAAGGGGAATACCGTAATAACAGCTGGGAGTAGGAAAACCATAGAGAACATAGCAATTTGTAAGCATGAATGTTGTACTGTGAGGGGGCTGGAAACAGATTCATAGCGGACAGTTTTATAACATGTCTTATAATGTTGGCTGCACACACGTTCAACTATCAATAACAGGAGAGCTCTAGGGTGCAATGCAAGCAATGAGAAGCTCAGGAGTGAAGAGAAAAGGCAAATATGGGCAACTCTAATGCAGTATGCTCATTGGTGATGTGATTGTAGGATACTTACAAGACAATTTAATGGCAATAAGTCAAGTTTTTGAAAGTTGTAACAAGTGCCCTCAATAAGAGCATGAATACAATGAAGTCTGGCACAACATAGGCTAGTAACTTAAAGCTATGCAAATCCCCCACTGATTTTATCAAGTGGGATCAGCCACAGTCCCCTTCACAGCCACCTGTGCAGAAAACATTCAAAACTAAGTGATGGCTACATTTTACAATTAAGAAGAATTTGAAAACCCCCTGTACCAAGGCGCAGGTTGTGCTGCAGCTCCCACTGCGTTATATGAAACTCGCACGAATCTCGCACCTCAATACCCAGCACTGCCACCGGCACTCGGGACCGGAGTGTGCGGCTGCATGTATTTCTATGCAGCTGAATGCTCCGGTCCGAGTGCCGGCATCACTCGGGTAAAATGGGTACATGGTTAGGGGATGTAGAGATTTGAAAAACCCTTAAACAAGAGATGTAAAAGGCTATGTGCGGTTAATGAGGCATTTAGTACTGTGAGGTCTCTGTCACTGTAGGCAAACATTACAATTTTCAGAAAACGTTCTCACTGACAGAACTTACCTGAAGGTAAATTTATCTTTTTCAAAGTCTACTTTCACTTCTTTGCTATCCTCAACACAGAATTCGATAAAGACATACTCCCTCCTATCGTACCACTTTGCAGAGGCTGGCTGCCTGTGGATGCAGATAGATGAAGAAATATTTGTAACAATTACCGTACATGATAATTTAGGGCTCATGATGAGGTCCGTGGATTCTGGTCGGATCAGGACTTAGCCTGACAACCTTATGAAAATATATGAAGGAGTCATGCTCCAGTGAGACTTGTGGTCAGTTCGTGATCGGACCGAAATCCACACATCAGGATGAGTCCTAAAGGGAATAAAACAAACACCCAAGTAAGTATTACCACTGAGATTTAAAAACCTATCACTTAGTCAAATTTGGGCAGAATTTGCCCTCCTTTTATTCCCACTGGCCCCAAATATTTAATTTTTATTCTCTTTAAATCTGTCACACGCTTCCAGACATGGGTGTTTTATTTAGTGCTACTTTTTCTTCTCTGTACCAAGGAGGCATTGCCCACCCAACAATAATGCAGAGCACCATAATCACACAACCCCAAAGTCCTGTGAGCATCGCCCCCTCGGCAAACGAACATAAAAATTAGCAATAAATAAAAAGTGCACATATCTTTGGGAACACTTGTGGATTAAAAAACAATAACAAAAGTACTTTAATAGCAGAGGAAATAAGAGCAAAACCTGGTCACTCAACCTGGTGGCAGGCCTATAAGTGTGAGATTTTATGTGGGTGTCATTTAGGAATTAGGTTACAGAATCAAATGAGCTCATTAATATGGCATATTACATTAACCATGAAGTGCAACATATTTGTTCAATTAAGACTGCGGATCTGTGAGTAATGGTGTAACGTTTTAAGCACATTTTTTAAGCATCACAAGCCAAAACCAAAATGAGAACATTTAATTACTAAATACTAAAAAAAAAAAAAAAAAAAAAATTGCAGAATTAAATATTGCCATATGAAATCGATTCTCATGACAACGCTGGTTAAAGACGAGGTATAAATTGCAAAAACTAGAAACATTCTCAAAAACACTAATTGAATGGTGAGATTAGGTGAACCAAACTGTATAGACCAGGAGTCCAAGCATGAAAACACCAGGGGTAATGTAAAATCTGGATTTTATCGACGGGTGACTTCATAAAATTGGGAGCATCTCAGCTACCTTTGTTGCACATGGCACAGTCTGAAACCCTTTCAGACAGCGAGCTGAACCCATCCACCATCTGCAGCTCATTGCTCTGAGATCTGGCACTTTATTAGGCAAATACTTTTCTATACATGCAGCATAAAGCAGGCTCCCAGCACAGAACACGGAGTTCTACTTTACACAGGGTATTTTCCTTATCGGAAACATTCCAGTAACAAAGGGCTGTCTGCGTAATGACAATTCCCACAGGCTTTCAGAAGTCATTTGGAAACTACAGATGTGTCAGCAGGAAATATGCTGGGAGTTTGATCACTCCCTTTACTTCATGGAATTAGAGGGCGCTTCACCCAATAAAATATGTTTTTATTTAATTTTATTTTTAAAGTCCACCAAAATATTATTTAGGCAATCATAGGACCCCAATGTTCCTGTATATATATTACTAATGCTATTCTGCAGTCAAAGCGGGTATAAGTGGATGAGAAACTGGGTTTGGGCTACTCATCAATTTAACCTAGATCTTATGCAAATACATTGTATTTCCTTCAATCTTATGAATTTAGTTGTCAATACCAAAAATCATGTACAAAGTCCCTTCTAATACTAAAAGCAGAACTCTGCACACACCAGCACGCTGTAACCAGAGGCTTTATCGTACGTCAATCAACACAGACATGTGTCTACACTTGGACCTTTTTCAAACAGAAACTTATCAGGAGTAAGGATGAGCGGACCCGTGGAAGTTCGGGTTCTGGTACCCAACAGAATCTTATGTCCAAAGTTCGGTTCAGTTAGCAGACCTATACCCGAACCCAATTCAAATGTATGGGGACACAAGTTTTGGAGCTGCAAATTTTTCCTCTCTCTCTGAATTCAGACGCCCCATGTACTAAGAACCATAATACACAGAAGTCTGAATGAAGCCATAAGGACAAATATGGCCCGGTCCCTAAGCGGTTAAGGAGAGGCAATCTATAAGGAACATGGAAAATTATTTTCATACTTACAAAGGGATTTCCCAGGAATCACTGTTCCCTCCACATCTGCTTCCATGATGTTTAACATATTAAACTGGGGTGTTACCCCCTCCAGATCCAGCACTGTCTACGCCTCAGCCACCATCTGTGTTGACAGACTGTGGTCGGGAATGGAGAATAAGTGAACACTGCCCAATCACTAGGTTTAGTGACTCATGCTGCCTAAATCAGAGTTGCTGAGCCCAGTGATTGGCTGCAGCAGTAGTGTATTGTGTAGTCATGACGTCACTGATGCAGTCTGTCAAAGATTGAGGCAGCAGTGGAAGCTCAGCACTTGAACTATGGAGGATGAGTAATGCCACAGTTTAATGGCGAAGCTGATAGGAAGAGAAAATTATTCCACAAAAATCACTTTAAAGGGAATCTGTCACCCTATTTTAGCCATATCAGCTAAAGATATGGCTGAATAGTGTGTCCCATAAGCAAGCTATCGGTATGTAGCTTATATCCAGATACCCTCGTTTTGATAGCAAAATACCATTGTAAAGTTGGGATTCTTTTCTGTGAATCAGGGCGGTCCGGAGGGCGGAGTTTTCTCTCTTCTCCTCCGCATCTCTTGCGTATGGCCATCTGTGTATCGCACAGACGACGTTCTGCTTCCCACGATAGCGCTTTTCAAATTCCTCCCCGCGCATGCGCAGTGTGCTTTGCCCAACAGTGGGCAAACCATAAAATCATGACAGCGCATGTGCAACTCTTTCCTTGGCCCGGAAATGACTGCTTGCCTTGGACGACTTCCGGGGCAAGGAAAGTGAATGACAAAGTGAATGACAATAGTTGCGCACTGTCAGGCAAAATACACTGCGCATGCGCAGGGGGAGGGGGATTTTGAAAAGCGCTATCGCGGGAAGCAGAACGCCATCTGTGCTATTCACAGATGGCCATATGCAAGAGATGCAGAGGAGCGGGGAAGAAGAGAGAAAACGCCGCCCTCCGGACAGCCCTGATTTACAGAAAAGAATCCCAACCTTACAATGGTATTTTGCTATCAAAACAAGGGTATCTGGATATAAGCTACATACCGATAGCTTGCTTATGGGACACACTATTCAGTCATATCTTTAGCTGATATGGCTAAAATGGGGTGACAGATTCCCTTTAAGGACATTGGTTTTGCTGCACGAAATGTCGATTCATTTATTTGGGAGTAAATATAGGTTAGGTTCTGTTCACACCTGTGGTTTAAGTGGAAACTGATGCATTACATAACAGATGCAAACTGAAACATAATGGGAACCACTGCCTAATGTGGTCAGTCTGGATTCCATTGCACATCAGTTTTTTTTTTTTACAGAACTAAAGGGGAACATTACACAGAAACCAGGGAGCCGTAAGCAAAGGGACCCATTTGTTTGCTTTGTGCATTCAGTTTCTCTGTTCCTAAACCAGAGAAAAAGAATTCAAGATGCAAGTGTGAACAGAATTTATTTAAAGGGAATCAGTCATCAGTTTTTTGCTGCGTAATTAAAAGCAACGTAATGTAGAGACAAAGCCCCTGATTCAAGAAATCACTTTGTGGACTGCTTGGGGTACTTTTGATATGTATATATTTTTATTTATTTTACACACATAGCACCATTAATTCCTCAGCGCTTCACAGCTACCATAGCTGTCCCCACTGGAGCTCACAATCTGTATTACCCATCAGTATTATCTTTGATGTGTGGGAGGAAACCGGAGAACCCAGAGGAAACCACAGGAGATAAATAGAGGATTAGTTGACCTGCTGCCAGTCCTCCATAGTCATGAGCTCTGTATATCCCCAACCCCACCACTGACTGGCAGTTTTCTGTGTCAACTGTTTATTGACAGAAAGCTGCTAATCAGTGGTGTGTCAGTGGAATCAACCCTCATAAGCTGTCTATACGGGCAAGCAGGTCATAAGAAGATGAATAAAATTTGTAGTCCTGAGTTCAAATCCCACCAAGGAAAACACACGCAAGAAGTTTGTATGTTCTCCCCGAGTTTGCATGGGTTTCTTCCCACATTGTAAAGAGATACTGATAGATTTAGATTGTGAATCTCAATGGGGACAGCGATGATGATGTCTGAGAAGTGATGCAGAATATAATGTCGCTATATAAGCAAAGCATAATAAATACTACCTTGATATCTGCAATCTGATGAATGGTTCCAGAGAAATCCATAGTTTCCTCAATATGTAATTACTGTAGCTGTTAAAGGGAACCTGTTACCAGAAAAAACGCTATTAACCTGCAGGTTAAAGGGAATCTGTCAGCAGGTTTTTGCTATGCAATCTGAAGACAGTAGGAGATTGAGACTGAATCACAGAATTCAGGGATGCGACACTCATCAGAGTGCAGTAGTTTACCATCTGTGAAGGATTTATCACTAAGATTAACATTGCCCAACTAGTCTGGCACCTAAGCACTGGTCTATGGACTTTGTACATAAAGAGCTTGGGGTGGGGGCAGCTTTCTCAGCTCTGCTTCATTCTAAATCTAAAAACACCAAGGGTAGGTGCACACGATCAGGAAACGCTGTGAGTCGGATGCTGCGTACTTATGCAGCGTCTAGATGTTACAGCATATTGGATTTTTAAGAAATCCCACGCCCACTATGCGTGCAAAGACGCCCGTGTCTCACATGCAGCACACGTCTTTCCAGACCGCAGCATGTCTATCTTGCAGAGACGCGAGCCTCCACAAGATACATTTCTCCCGTGCAATGTATTGGAAGCGATGAATGCGTACGGTTCAGTGAACACACGCGGATTCACCTGCGTTCAATAGCCGGCAGCGCTTTGGACGAAGTGGACATGTGCTGTGTCCAAACTGCTGCCAATTCCTGAACGTGTGCACCTACCCTAATTGTATCAGAACAGCTGCACCCAGTAACCCAAGTGATACAGTGATGGATTCAGCTTCTCTCTGCCTACATCATACTCCTCTCAGATAAGGAAATCTACACCTGCTGACAATCTCTTTAAAGGGAATCTGTCAACCCAAAAAAGCCATATCAGATAAAGATATGGCTGAATAGTGCGTCCCATAACTAAGCTAACGGTGGGTATCATATATCATGATACCCCCGTTTTCATATCAAAATACCTTTTTAAAGTTGGTGATTGTATGTGTCAATCACTGCAGTCAGATCAGGAGGGTGGCGGTTTTCATGTTCTCCCCCGCCCCTCGTCACCTGTTGCGTTACGCCGTCTGTGAATACCACAGACGGCGTTATGTTCCCGCAATTGCGCAATTCAAAATCCGGCCCGGCGCATGCGCAGTATGCTTTGCCCAACAGTGGGCAAAGCATAAAATGACTACAGCGCATGCGCTAGTCTTTCCTTGCCCCGAAAATTACTGCTTGCCTTGGACGACTTCCGGGGCAAGGAAAGACTAGCGCATGCGCTGTAGTCATTTTATGCTTTGCCCACTGTTGGGCAAAGCATACTGCGCATGCGCCGGGCCAGATTTTGAATTGCGCAATTGCGGGAACCTAACGCCGTCTGTGGTATTCACAGACGGCGTAACGCAACAGATGACGAGGAGCGGGGGAGGACATGAAAACCGCTGCCCTCCTGACCTGACTGCAGTGATTGACACATACAATCACCAACTTTAAAAAGGTATTTTGATATGAAAACGGGGGTATCATGATATATGATACCCACCGTTAGGCTTAGTTATGGGACGCACTATTCAGCCATATCTTTATCTGATATGGCTATTTTGGGGTGACAGATTCCCTTTAATAGCAATATTAACCTGCCCAGCACCTGCACTTAGCAGAACTCTGCAGGGGGGAAAAAGTGATGAGAGAAAAAGCTTGTGTGCTAATCGCCTGTCAGGCAATCCCTGCATGTGTTGCGGCTGTCGAACAGCTGCGACATGCAGCTGCGGTGCCCCAAACATAGTTTTCAAGCACACCGAAGGTACTCTTCGCACACTCATCAGTACCCGGCAGCATTCCAGCTTCATCATGGAGGCCGCAGAAGTTCAGTCACAACTATGAGTACACAGGAGGGGGGCTGTAACTGCACCTTACTGACACTGGCTCTGCACTGGGGCTAGGGGCGCAGATATAGATGCTGCACTGTATACTCAGAGCAGTCAATGATCAGGCACCGCCCCGGTGATGAAACAAGAACACTGCAGGGATATGGGGGGGCACGTGAAGTTACTTTTCTCCCTGCAGCATTCAGCTAAAGCTAGTTTCACACCAGCGTCTGACCGACCTGCGTCGTTCAGCGCACAGCCGCCGCTAAGCTCCGCCCAAGCCTCCTTCCGCTTGCTTTGCCTATGGGCGCATGACGCTGCATGCGACCTGCGCACCCTATCTTTAGCATTGTGTTCGCAAGCCGTACGCAGGTATGCGTTTGCCGGCGCATGCGTCCATTTGACGGTGCGCCGAACGCACCAAAATGCAACACGGTGCGTTGGGCGCAGGATGGCGCACTGTCAAAAGGACGCTTGCGCGGGCAAACGCATACCTGCGTACGGCCTGCGAACCCAATGCTAAAGATAGGGTGCGCAGGTTGCATGCAGCGTCATGCGCCCATAGGCGGAGCGAGCTGGAGGTGGTATGGCCGGAGGCAGAGCTTAGCGGCGGCCGTGCGCTGACCGACGCAGGTGCGGGCACCGGGCAGGTTAATAATACTATTAGGCTGGGATCACACATGCGAGGAATACAGAAGAGTCTCGCATGGTAATACCCGGCACTACCACCGGCACTCAGGAGCGGAGAGCGAGGCCAAATAGCAATACATGGAGCTGCACGCTCCGCTCCCGCGGCAGTGCCGGGTATTACCATGCGAGACTCGGCAGTATTCCTTGCATGTGTGATCCTGGCCTTAGCCTGCAAGTTAACCCCATAGCTGAAGGTTACTAGTGTTTTTATGGTTGCTTTTACGATTTAAGGGCCGGACACAAATCTGCATGAGAACCGGCTCCAGCGCTAATTACAAATGACAGGGGCGTTACCAGTGTGAGATTTAGATCAGTAGAGAAGACTGTCAGCCATTACATGTCTTATACTGGGAACTTCTCCTTACATGTAAAAGCAGCTCTGGAGGCCAGTTCTCAGGGAGATCTATGTCTGACCCATAGATCTTAACAGGTCATTTATATTAATAAAAATGTGGAGTCTTCTGGAATAAGACATTGGACTGCAAATATCAGTGCATCATTTTTTTTTGGCTTCCTATGATCTATATGCCCATACATGAGGGATGATCCTAATGACAGATTTCATTTAGCCTTTTAAAGTGTGAAGACTGAAGGAGTCCCATTTACTTTTTCAGCAACTTATTATCCGTCCTGTGACCATATGGCTGTGACAGGTGTATGGAGCGAGCTCAGCACCCGATACCCGCACCTTACCCGACAAATGCAGCATTCCCTCCTTCCAATATTACATTTTTTTTTTTGGGGGGGTGTCAGTACATTATATGGTAAAGTAAATGGGATCATTCCTACCTACAACTAACCCAGCAAATAATAATCCTCATGGGGATGTTAAAGGACAAAGGAGAAAGCCATGGATCTTAGAACAAGCATGTGAAGGGCCATTAAAGCGCCAACAGGGAAAGTGTCCTGGTTATAGAAGGGTTAACCAGCAGAAGCCATCAGGAAATATTGACATGGCAGTTACTGGATGCGGGGGGATGGGGCAATGATCGCCTGCACCGGGTGTTCTGGGAGCGTCTGCAGTGATCACACGTGACTGAGGCCCCCAGAACCTCCTCCCACGGCCGCAGTGCCAGTAGGGGGCAGCAGAGGAGTCTCCCGGAGCTGCCGCCACCAGCCCGCCGCCCAGAGGGAAGGTGACAGCGCAGTAATGGGAGATGCGCGCTGCAATGAATGGAGTAAGCGGATTACAGCGCGCGGTGTGGCGGGGACAGGGCCTTCTGGTGACCAGGCCGGGTCTGGCGGGACAGGGCTGCCCAGCCTCCAGCGACCGGACCGAGAGCGACACACACGGGTAAAGGTCTGGCCAGCGGCCGCCATGCTGGGGAAGGTTCGCCCGGCTGCACTGTGCCGGCTCCTATGTGGTCCCCGAGGGCGGGGACACCGCTGCGCCCTCAGCTTCGGCTACTCACATGTTGCTGTGCTGCTCCCGGCTTTCCGCTCCACGCTGCTTTCTCTCGTCGTGTCCGCCACACGGCGCTCAGCTCCTCCTCCAGCTCTCCCGGGCCTGCTGTGTGACGTCACCGGCGGCGGGCGGAGTCTGCTCCCAGCCTCACTCTGAGGAGAGCGCGCCTGATCTCGCGGCAACACAAAGGAGGGAGCGGGGCGGCTCGGAGACTGGAGCTCCTCCCCCCGCTAACTGCTGCTCTGGGAGCAGTCGCCTCAGAATGCTGCGTAATGACGTCACCGCCCTCACACCCCACAGGTGTCTGCGGGTGCTGCGGACGGAAAAGCCTCTGTAGACACCACAGAGCCAGGGGTGGGATTCAAATTTTTAACAACAGGTTCTGTGTTTGTGCGTCGGTAAACCACACCCATTTTTGAAGCCACACACCCCGCACACATGCGATTTGCACACTAAGGCTGGAGTCACACACAACGTCTAAAAAATCGGTCCGTTTTAGTCGGTCAATAATCGGATAAAAATTTCATGAACATTGATGCGACTGGCATCCGATTTTTTGTAGTTGATGCGATTTTGTAGCATGTGCGCTTACGTTTCACATCCGATTACCCAGCGACTACCGATTTTTAGTGGCATCATAGCAAAATGGACATTTAACGTTGTGCGATTTAATCGCAACTCACACAGTGTGGTCCGTTTGTAATCCCACTTTTCATCACTCCCATTGACTTGCATTGGCGATAGTCGACCCACAATCGGTGACAATCGTAGCATGCTGCGATTGCACTCGCACGTTTAAATCGGACCACAAAAAATCGGATGATGGGAGCTACTACATTGATTAATATTGGTTCGACTGCAATGCGATATTTCATCGCATTCTAGTGGTACGATTTAGTCGCCAGTGTGACTCCAGCCTTAGGCCTCTTTCACATTTCCGGCGGGCGCCTAGCGGCGTCCCCGGCATTTTGCCGCAGCGCCGCATCTGAAAATCTGATGCGCCGCATGCGGCTTTTTTCGCATTGACATGCATTAGCGCTGGATGGCGCCGCATGTCAATGCGTTGCATGCGGTTTTGTCCGGATGCGGCGCAAATGTACATTGCGGCGTCCGGAAAAAACGCTGCATGTAACGTTTTTTGTTTTTGCCGGATGGTTTTTTATCTCTCCAAGCATCAGAAACCATCCGGCAAAAAACCGCATTTTGGCCGCCGGAAGTGTGAAAGGTTTTCACATGCGGCGCTGCGGCAAAATGCCGGGGGCGCCGCCAGGCGCCCGCCGGATATGTGAAAGAGGCCTGAGCCATGCACCGACGAGCTGCTCTCCCTAATGCTCTCAATGTTCAGTGAAAAACTGAGAGAAGCAGGAAGAGAGGCTCGATGTCACAGGACCATAAGTATAAAAATCGCATATGAGTGAAGTGTCCATGTGATGACTGCTGGAACCTGCAGAGCTGAATCCTGACATTGCAGCTTCTGAATTCTCACAACTAATGCACTGCACACTTTTAGGGTTCTCCCTTACCGGTGGCAAGAGTACACGGTCATGTCAGCACAAGCATGTGATTTATATACTTCTGGCCACATTCCGACTAGACGTGCCCGGCCTCGCTCCGTTCATTTTCATTGAGTGAGGCCACATGTCTAGTCAGCATGTGACTGAATGTATGTAAATCACCGGCACGAGAGAATCCTGACAGCGTGCAGTGCACACTGTGAGAATTCTGAAATTGACTAATTCTCATGTTTTTATTTATGTTAGGAGCATTAAAGGGGCTGTCCAGGTTTGTGCTGAGTCTGCAGTCATTCTATGTGACACAGACCTGGAGAACCCCTTTAATGCTCCTAACAAATAAAGACATGAGAATTAGTCAATTTCACAAATAATATTTACATCCAGGTACTTTATAGATGACGTAGTCTCTGGAGTCGTTCTCTTTTTCTTCATCTTGTCCAGATCCTATGATGAGTTTTCTCATCCACAGCCGTCTCTGCAGACCTCCATCTTCTCCGCTCTTCTGCACCAACTCTCCACACGATGCCCTTAAAGACAGGAGTCATTATAATGCCCCTAAATTAAAATATCTGCAATATACTGTCACCTCACACTATTCCCCTCCCTCCTCACACTGTCTCCTCTCACATCCCCCTGTTCAGCATACTGTCTCCTCATATATTTACCCCTCACTATACTGTCTGCTCACACATACCCCTCACTCCCCATACTGTGTCCACATACATTCACCCATTCACCCATACTGTCTGCAACCATCCCCCATACTGTTTCCTCATACATACATACTCTTCAGTACCCTCAAATCCCCCACACATATTAAATACCCCCATCCCCACTCCAAATCCCCCCACACATAAAACAGCCCCCCATCCCCACTCCAAATCCCCCCACACATAAAACAGCCCCCCATCCCCACTCCAAATCCCCCCACACATAAAATAGTCCCCCATCCCCACTCCAAATCCCCAGCCCCCACACATAAAATAGCCCCCCATCCCCAAATCCCCCCACACATAAAGTAACCTCCCATCCCCACTCTAAATTCACCCCCCCATACACACACATTATGTCCCCCCCATCTTCGGTGGTATCTTCAGCTCCATATTGGAGCACACTTACCACCATCGTTCCCCCACCTTGCCGCCGCCGGCCAGTGACGTCAGCAGCGTGATCACATGACCTGATCACTTTGCTGGCGTCGCTCTGACCCGCAGTCAGAGCTTCAATTGTACTGGCGTCTGTATAGACGCCAGTGCAATTGATCCCTGGGAGCCGGCACGCAGCAGCTTCTCTGCGCCGGCTGTCAGCTTGACAGCCGGCACAGGGAACCGCCGACTCTCAGGTGCAAAATAGTTCTGGATCGCCGCTCTCATTCTCCCCGGTTCTAGGAACCGGCTGCTTTTTGAACAACCGGTTCCATCGAACCGGGGAGAACCGGCTGAATCCCACCCCTGCACAGAGCACCGTGATAACGAGCGGTACGAAGCGTCAGCCCTGCGCCTTCAATACCAGCAATATATACGGAGATTAGGGCTTGTTCTCAGTTTATGTGCGGAAAAAATGTGCATTTTGTTGTGGTTTTTAAAAAAAATTTCCAGTAGAGAGGTATGAAAAACAAAGGTGCAGGTTTCATAATGGCCACTAGATGGCAGCAGAACAAATCCTTTGACGTAGAAACTATTGAGCCTGCGCTGTTATCACACATCAGAAGGCGGATGGTGCCGCGCCCTCTGCTGGCTTTTCCCATAAAGTTTGATTAACAAAACAAAATCATAAAGAATTGTTACCAAATTCATTTGCGCACCTAACATGCCCAGAAAACGAGACGGATCTATGCAAAAAGGATGCGAGGAAATACAAAACAGAAAGTTTTCATATTTAATGGCTGCACTTGGAGGGAATTAGCAGGGTTTCTCCCCCATGTTGCTGTTTCACTGACAAGTCCAGCAATACCTCATTATTGTCAGTTTGTTCCTCCTTTACTGAGAATTCAGTGTTTGAACTCATAAGCCTCCATCACTCCAGCTCTATTCCCTTCGCCTCCTCCTCCAGCACCTGCCTTACTTAGTAGCCTCTATGCTGTATGACTGCAGACAGAGGAACCTTCAGTCCAGCAGTCACATAGTGAGTGGCAGTTGTTAGCATGCCCTTGTATTTTGTCTTACCGCTCGCTCTGCGGAGGTGGCTGTCAATAAAAATGCCCTTGCATGCTTACAGCCTCCTCTTACAATGCTGTGAGCGTTGACTGTAGCCGCTCACATCTGAAAGCCGGCGACTCCCAGGAAGAATAAAGTTCACTTTCATTGGACACCATTTGGCCTTTCCTGTGGTGTCTGTCTTAAGACTATGTGCACATGTTGAGTATTTGGTTGAAGACATTTCTGCAAGGCTTCTGCATCCTTTGGCAGCAAAAATGCTGCGGCAAAAACGTGTGTTTTGACGAAGTTTTGTACAGCAATGAAGGCTTTTTTGAGCTAAATAAAGATATTTAAAAACAAATGTTTTGTGACATAATTTCTTGGTTCAACACCTTTTTCATTCTGATGCAGTAACATCAGGGTATTAGGATTAGAGCTTGATGTCAGCACCTGTAGCTGACACCTAGCCCTAGGTTTAGTAATGAAGAGGTGTTAGCCAGATACTCATTAATAAACCCATAAGTAAATGTGGAGCCCATCTGCGCTCGGTTTCACATATCCTAGAAGGGTGCACGAAGGATTCGTCAACTAGAGGTCCCACTACATTCACACACCTTCACCCTACCTCAACCCACCAGAGGGAGCCCTGATTGAGATATAAAAGGGGGTGAAGGCAGGAAGTCAAGTCAGTCTGGCTGCAGGGCAAAGTGCAGTTCAGAGCAGAGCCAGTCTAAGTCAGAAGTCTGTGCAGGGCAGAGTGCAGCGCAGTTTGGAGCTATTCTAGCTGAGTAGCCTAACAAATCAGGCTAGAAAGCTAGGAGCGTGCCGACGCTCTGGAGAGCGGCAGAAGAGGCAGCCAGCTAACTGCCAGTGTGTATAGCCTAGTGAGGGCCAGAGTAGGCCGAAGGCAAGAGAGTAGCAAAAGGGGCAGAGGAGCCTTACCAGCTCACCCCAGCAAATACAAATCGGACACCGGGTCCGAGCCTACAGGGATCTCCACGATCCAGTAGGAGACAACCGGAATTCTGAGGACTACAGGTTCCAGGAGTCCCACAGAGCTGATACGTAACAGGGCCAGGAGGCACAGAGATACGATAGCAAGGAAGGTGTACTCCAGGAGAAGGTTCTACCACAAGGTCAGTCGATGCGGGACAGAGACTAAGTTAAGCCCAGCTTCAGGCAGGCCAGAAACTCATTACAGAAAGGGAAAAGAACAGGAGGCCATATACCTACTCAGTGGGAGGATCTGGATGTGCACCCTTCACCCTACCGTGCTCCGGGATGTACCTGCACCATTTCCAGTAAAGGTACCAAAGTGACTTGTGTGTGTGTTCATCTTATTCCTACCCTGCCGGATTCCCTCCGTCCTGCATCCCTACACTTACGCTGCCCTGACGGCCTGCTCCACCTGTGGGGAGTGATACCACCCTAGCTGCCATAACATCGGCCTCCGTGGACTGCTGCAGCGCTGGTGATCCTCACCAGACACCACAGGTGGCGTCACGATCTATTGACATTTTCCCCTGTAAATATTCCCCTTTTTGGAAGGTGAGCGCCCAGGGCCACGGGCAGAGCCGTGGTCGCCGTGACATCCCCCATAGGAATCAAAGGGCTTGGGTCCGAGCACCCCCCACAGCCCTGCGGGCGACTCATAAAGAGTTAAATAAACCCACACACACGCAAGCCTATGTAGGAGTGTGAACAGAATGAACCTACATAGGTTGTAACAAAACAGCAACTGTTAAATTTTACAAAAAATTTGAAAAAAAATTTGTGTGGGCTCACGCATAATTTTCATAGACAGCAAAGGAAAAGCTAAGGACTGATGTTAATATTCTGGGAAGGAGCCAATTGCCATATAGGCTCACAGGCTACTAATACAAGTTCACAGCTGTTTGGTTAGCCTTTACTGGCTAGTTTACAGAGGGACCCCATAAACAAAATTGACGGAGGGTCCCCCTATAAAATCTAAACAGCAAAAGCTAGGCAGGCGGCTCTGGGCTGATATTAATAGCCTAGGAATGGGCCATGGTTGTTGGTCTCCTCCCAGGGTACAAACATCAGTTCTCAGCCACCCCTTAAGTGAAACATCCATAAGATGCACCAAATCTGGCACTTAGCCTTGCTCTTCCCACGTGCTTTGGTGTGGTGGGAAGTGGGGTGATAGTTGGGGGGGTTGAAGTCACCTTTGCATTGTCAGGTGACATCAAGCCCAGGGGTTAGTAATGGAGAGGCGTCTATAAGACATCCTCATTACTTACCCCATAGTCATATTGTATAAAAAACACACCCAGCCAGAATAAAGTCCTTTATTTGAAATAATGACACAGACTCCTTTAAAGAATCTAAATTAAACCATACGTCGTCACTCAGTCCACTGAAGCCAATGTCTCCTGTAAATAAATAACCGTATTTTTTGTACTATAAGATGCACCGGACCATAGGACGCACTCCAAATTTTGGGGTGGAAAATAGCAAAAAAAAACATTTTTATAAGATGAGGGTCCGTCTTATTGTCCGAATTTAAGGTATCTTACCTGAGGGCTGGCGGTGGTAGAGCAGGGTCACAGGAGGCATGGTTCCTGCCTCAGGAAACCGGTGGCAGCAGAAGTGGGGCAATGCTGCAGTCCCGGGTATCCCAGCGGTACGATGCTGTGGGTCTGGTGTCGGCGGTGAGACAGAGCAGAGTGCATTGCAGGGTCCCTTTCTCAGGATGCCGATGGAAGAAATGTGGCGATGCTGCGGCCCAGTGTCCACGGTGAGCAGAGTCGAATGCATCATTGGTTTCTCTGCGGCCATTTTCTTGAAGACGAGGGCTGTAGAGATCTCAATCTGCGCAAACAGGCCTCCGGCAGCCATTTTCCTGAAGCCGAGAGCCGCCGAGATCTCAATCTGCACACGTGCGGCCTCCAGCAGCCATATTCCTGAAGCCCACAACTTCAGGAAAATGGAGCACGGGAGGCCCAGCCGAGATCTTAATCCACGCACGTGCCGCCTCCGGCGGCCCATGGCTTCAGGAAGATGGCAGCAGGGAAACCAATGAAGCACTCCACACTGCTCACCGCCGTCACTGAACTTCAGCATCGCCACACTTCTGCCGCAACCCCACGGTAAGCTTGCGTTCAGACTATAAAACTCATCCCATTTTCCTCCCAATTTTTTTGGGGGGAAAAAGTCCGTCTTATAGCCCGAAAACTATGGTAAAATAATAAACAACAATATTCCTCACTTGTCTGCAGAGAAGATAATAATCCATAATGTCCCACGACGATCCTGATGACTTTGAGAGCAGTCTGTTGTGAGCATGTTGGAAATGACTTCTGAGTTGGGGCTCCCTCTGGTGGTTGCTGAGGGTATTGAACCAGTGTTGAATAGTAAAAGTCCATCACCTGCGAGCGATGTCTGGCAATCAGGAGAGACTGACTGGGCTGATATGAGTGAGCTGCCTTCCCTTGATCCTCGCCGGTGATCAATTGTTTCCTGGTTCATTTGGAAGTCAGCTGGTGTCTTGCCTTCGTCTGCTACTTTCAGATAAGATATTTTCTGCTTGTTTGTATCGTGTTTGCAATTTCCATTTTTTGTCTGCACTTTTATGGGAGGTTAGCCGGGTTCCCCTCCAGGGGCCTGTGCTACTCTCTGTTTTTCAGTAGTCACTGTTTATTTGTTCCATTGCTCTGTCCCTGCTATTTGAGTGGCTGCGGGTTAGCCGCTTGGTCACACCAGAGATCTGATTTAGCTGGTGGCGAGATCATGTGGTCTCAGCATTTTTTGAAATCAGAAGTGTTGGAATTTTCTAGGGTTTTGCTGGGTTGCAGATAGTATTCTGTCCTATCCTGTCCTATCTAGGCAGTATTTGGTACCAGTGTTTGCTCACTCTATTTTCTGCCTGCGTTTGTGTTTCTTGTCTAACCGCCATTATATGTATGGGGGCTACCTATTCCTTTGGGGCTCTACTCCGGGGCAGTTAGCTTTCCTGTTTCTATCTTCAGGTGTAGCTAATCTCTCCGGCTGTGCCGAGGCGTTTAGGTCACCGTAGGTACCTCCCACGGCTGCTTCTAGTTGTGCGGTTAGCTTAGGGATCTGCAACCCATTAGTTCCCAACCTCTCTGGGTGTTTGGCTGCCTTTGCTGTTTTTTGCTCCTGTCCTCCTCGGATAACAAATCATAACAGCAGTCACTGATGTGACTGCTCTCTAGGACAACTGGTTATACACTGACACAAGAGCGTGTAATCTCTCCCGCAGTGGATAGAGCTGAGCTGCGGTTATAGAGTTGTCCAGAGTTCATCAGCTGATGAGCTCTGGTGATCTCATTGCACCACGGCTGCGTGAGAAAGTTATAATGGCGTAATAGAGATCACCTTATAATGTATTTTTATTTGAATATGTATTTAATTATTTTACATGTTTTATTTATTTTTTTAAGTTTGAGCACAGGCACCAGCTGATGAGAGACTACTCCCATCAGAGGCGCCTGCTGCAACTGTTATCAGTGACAGCAGACGTAGTCTGATGGGAGTAGTAGTCTCTCATCAGCCGACGCTTGCAAACCTGCGGTAAGCTTTTTACCGCGGGTCACAGCCACATCTGCAGGGTCACGCTGACATCTGACAGTGTGACCCTGCAGCGCTCTGACTGAAGGTAACGATCTACCAGCGGTAACGTTACTGTCAATCAGAACCACCGCGACGGTGTTTCCCACGCTGTCACACAGATTACTGCTTGGGAAACAACATAGGAAGTCCGTAAAAAGGCAAGCAAAAACTCAGCAAATCCGCAAACATTTTTAGACCTGCGTTTTTGCTGCAGATTTGACGGACTCAATTCAAGTCAATGGGTGAAAAATGCTAAAAATCCGAACAAAGAATTGACATGCTGCAGAAAAAAACGCACTGAAATACTGAAAGGAAAATGACTGATTATGTGCACAACACTTCAGGATTGTCATTGAATTAGCTGGCATAAGGATTCCATAGCATTTTTGGCCCATTTCCTTGCAGAAAAAAACGTGCCATGCGCACACAGCCTAAAGAGAATCTGTCACAAGTTTCTGCTTCCTCATCCGAGAGTGGCATAATGTAGGAGCAGAGACCCTGATTCCAACAAAGTATCACTTAGTTTACTGGGTGCAGCAGCCATTGTGACGCAATCACAGTTTTTAGATGTAGCTTGTAGCAGAGCTGCCCCCTGGCCACACCAGGTTCTGTATGTACATAGACTATAGACAGTGAGCTGCTTATAACAGGAGGGGGTGTGGTTGGACCAGGGCTCCTGTGCAGTGATAATCTCCTGTTGATGAAATATTCATTGTATGGAAACAACAGCACACAGCCTAATAAGTAACACATCGGTGATATCTGTGTCTTAGCTGCTACATTATGCTGTACTCAGATTACGTAGCAAAAACCTACTGACAAATTCCCCTTAATACACAATAATGTAGCCTCATTGAAGTCAATGTCTACGTGGCCAGGGGAGGAGGGGGAATGTCTCATTATTACTTTTTGGATATTCAGATAGAAGCCCACCCTGGAGTGCTGAGCTAAATAAAAAACGATTACTTGGCATATAGTCTTCTAAATATAGTCCTTGAGACAAATATTTGTTCTGAATGAAAATCTACGCTCCATGTTCCTATCTACACACCTACTAGAAGGGCACAATACTGGTATAGCCTGTAGCGTATTCCCTGATACCACAGAAGCTGCTGAACACCTGGCTGGACTTGGCGTCCCAGACAGTATAACTGCCTGGAGCTCCAGGTAGTCCGTCATGTCTTAAATTAAACTCATTTGAATGAATGGGAAACAATAATACGTAAGGGTATGTTTCCATGTGGCGTATTTACAGCAGATTGGACGCTGCGTACAGCCGCAGTGTTCAATCCACAGCGTCCAGATGTTACAGCATAGTGGAGGGGATTTTATGAAATTCCATCTCCACTATGCGTTCAAAGATGCAGCATGTCTATTTATCTCGACCGCGACGTCACAAAGGTCATTCTCGCAATGTATCCCTGGGAACGGAAGATGCTGGCAGCGTGGCTGAGGAGCGGGAAGACTCCGGGGGCCACCGGAAGGTGAGAATATCAATATTTTTTATTTTAATTCTATTTTTGACAGGGATATGGTACCCAGGGCCTGGAGGAGAGTCTCCACTCCCTGGGTACCAAGCGCACATGAAGCGCTCACTTCACGCATGGTGAGCATAGCCACATGCGTGAAGTGAGCATTTTAATGCAATCCTATTGCGGCGTAATCGCCGCGATTACGCAAAAAGAATGGACACGCTGCTTATTTTTGCGCAAAGGGATTACGCTCGCAAAAATACGCAGCATGTGCACAGCAATGCGTAATCCCATAGGATTGCATGGGATGCGTTTTGTAACCGTTTTTTAAGCGATTACGCTGCGTAAAAACGCAGCAAAAACGCTTAAAAAACGCTACGTGTGCACATAGCCTTATAGTTGAACTAAAAGCCCTTTTACATGAGCTTGTTTCTGATTGGCCATCGTAAACATGTCAAAACTCTTTTTTCTAGGGTTATTGGCTGTTTGTGCATGCATAAAATCCTTAGCACATATATCAATGCTATAGTGGGACTGAGTTTAACAGCTGGATATATGACTCACTACATGGACACAGTTCACACCTCCACCAGACTGACACCAGATCACTAAGAGTGCTTTCACATTGCTTTTAGGCACCCCCTGAGTGGACCTGTCGGGGCTTATGTCCACATTGTGCTCTCTCTCTCTCCTGTGACAGCCTTACAGCCATGAAACATGAGGCCATGGGGACTCAAACATGTCACTGGAGCACCCACGATACTTGGTGCATAGCTGAGCACTCTAGGCAAACTCAAGTAACGAACACTTGCACTCATCACTAGTGCTCATGTTAATACATTGTGAGACAGTGAAGGGGTATGTATTGGATGGGGTGTACATCTCGCCCAGGTACTTAGCTGACTGGCATAAGGGAAATGTATGGCTTTGTAAACCTAGTGGTGGAGAAAGTTCACTACACCCTCCATTCAGTACAGGCTTGCAGCTCAAACCTGAGGCCACTCAGGTTTTAATTAGGCAGCCAGAAGTAGGTGGTTGAGAACACAGACATTGAGCTCTCTCAGTCTGGATGTGACTCCAGACACTGCAGGAGTCTCCGGGAAACTACACGCTGGTAAATACTGAATATATGTGTTGTTTTGGGCCAGGCTGGTAGAGTCTGGGCCCTGATAGTGAGGGAACTATCCGTGTTTAGTGAGTAGCCGGACAGGCTCAGGATTTTGGTTTATGAGTTGGTTTTGCTCATGTTTGTTTGCTGTGGACTTACAATAAAGCTGGTTGCGGCCAGTTTGTACCAGAATTGCTGTCTGTGATTGAACTGTTTTGATGCCACTCCGTCTACCCGAGACGGCGATCCCAGAGCTATATCCCCTGAAAAGCTTACAATTGGTGCTAGAATGCTGGGGCAGCACAGTGGCTAAAGCAGCAGCAAAGGAAAAGTATGTTGAAGCAGCCTTAAAGAGACAGTGGCCCTAATAGGGTCTGCAGAGAAAAAAAAAAAAAGTGTCTGCATAGCAAAGCTGAACTTGCTGTGGTAAAGACTGTGGAGTGTGTATGTCTTGAGTAAAGACTGCCGTTGTTGAGACAGAGAAGTCTGACAGCATGGATGACAGTATGGAGGCGCTGCTTAAACATATGGCACAAGTTAGTGTGCAACAGCAGGAGACTAACCGATTGTTAAGGGAGCAGGTTGCAGCACTACGCCAGGATCTCAGCGCCTCATCCCAGAGTGATGTTGCAAAGGCACCTGCGGTGTCTGCAGTAAAGAAGTGGCTGGAGCCTGATGTCGGCAGCCATGCCCAGATGGTCGAAGAGGTGATAGTGGACCGCTACACCCGAGCACTAAAGAAGTGGATGGAGCCTGACGTCGGCAACCCTGCCCAAAGGGTCGAAAAGGTGATAGTGGACCGCTACACCCGAGCACTTCCTCCTGAGGTACAGCACGGGGTCGGACAAGGAGACCACCAAGACGCCAAGCAACTCGTCAGCCTGATAGGAGGTACTTCGCCACGAAAGACTCCCTCCGTGACCAGCCGTCGGAGTGGTCGTCACTTCAGAGTTCCCGACCGCCGAACTCTCCCGGTAAGAGCGTTCCAGCTGTTGGGGACAGGGGGTATGCTGATGGACGGGTTCAGGCCCGAGGGGACATATGGGAGGAAAAGGGTGACACTTCCCTGTCGGGAGACGCCAGGCCTAGAAAGGTCTCCCCGTCTGAACTCCCAGACCAGAGTGTGGTGTGCATCCATGGAGATACCAAAGTCTACCCAGAGACTACCGTGGACTTGGTCCCCAAACTCGGGGAGGTCTCGTGTGAAGTGGGGGTAGTGAAGAACCTGATGCACCCTGTCATATTGGGTAGTGACTTTCCCCTGTCTAGGGATCTCTGGGGGAAAAATGATTCTACTGGACAGTGTGATGAAGCTCCTACTGAGGTTGCGCCGTCCCCAGGGGCGGACCACAATGCTAGTGGGCCGTTAAACTTATGTGATGATACTGATAATGATAATGATGATGACCATGATAATGATGATGACCATGATAATGATGATGACCATGTTAATGATGATGACCATGATAATGATAATGAGGATGACCATGATAATGATGAATTTCCTTTTCAGGTGATGTTGGGAGACGAGGATAGTGGTTCTCAGGAACCGAATGTCCCTGACCTACCTGTGTCCCGTGACAATTTTGGGAGTGAGCAGTTGCGAGACCCCACTCTTAAGGGAGAGGTCGTGAGTCAGCTCCTGGTACCTAAACCATATAGAAGCATGGTGCTGGGGTTGTCACATAGCCACGTGCTTGGTGGGCACCTGGGGATGGACAAGACCCAGGATAGAATTGCTTAGGGTATGCCATTGGTTAGAGAGTCATTGGTGGCCGTGGGGGAATTAGAGAAAGGTGTAAAACCCTCTATACCTCCTGTGATAGTTGGTGATACATGGTTAGTACACAAAAAACAGGAAGTACGAGAGTTTCTGAGGAAAATCAGCAGAGGTGATCTGACTTGCCTGGTCGTACTTCTCTGGTGAGGCACTATACCGAGACTGAGCCCGGCACTAAGGTCAAGCTGAAACCGTGCAGGATACCTGAAGCCCGCAGAGAGCATAGGCCTGGGAGGTTACAGGGTAGTGCGGATGCCTTGTCCGGAGTTCACTGTCTCTTTAGGATTGATGACCAGCCCTCCGGAGAAGAGGGGGGGATATGTGAGACAGTGAAGGGGTATGTATTGGATAGGGTGTACATCTCACCCAGGTACTTAGCTGACTGGCATAAGGGAAATGTATGGCTTTGTAAACCTAGTGGTGGAGAAAGTTCACTACACCCTCCATTCAGTACAGGCTTGCAGCTCAAACCTGAGGCCACTCAGGTTTTAATTAGGCAGCCAGAAGTAGGTGGTTCAGAACACAGACATTGAGCTCTCAGTCTGGATGTGACTCCAGACACTGCAGGAGTCTCCAGGAAACTACACGCTGGTAAATACTGAATATATGTGTTGTTTTGGGCCAGGCTGGTAGAGTCTGGGCCCTGATAGTGAGGGAACTATCTGTGTTTAGTGAGTAGCCGGACAGGCTCAGGATTTTGGTTTATGAGTTGGTTTTGCTCATGTTTGTTTGCTGTGGACTTACAATAAAGCTGGTTGCGGCCAGTTTGTACCAGAATTGCTGTCTGTGATTGAACTGTTTTGATGCCACTCCGTCTACCCGAGACGGCGATCCCAGAGCTATATCCCCTGAAAAGCTTACAACATGTACAAAAAAATAAAAACATTATGAATCCTGGTTCAAGGGGAAGAGAAAACTAAAGCACAAAAATGAAGAAATCCTAAATAGGATAAAGTAAACCTTCAGAAATTTGAAACATTAGCATACTTGTATGTGAAGCGAACCATCTTCAGATGGTTTTTCCTTTTAGCTGGAATGCTGAGTTCATACAATACCTAGGGATCCGCATACTTGTGTTACCAGAACTCATTTTAAGGGCTCATACTCACATGCGAGAAACTCGGACGAGTCTCGCACATCAATATCCGTCACTGCCACCGGCACTCGGATCAAAGTGTTAAGTTGCATGTATTTCTATGCAGCTGAATGCTCCGATCCAAATGTCGGCGGCAGTGCCGGATATTGACGTGCGAGACTCATCCGAGTTTCTCGCATGTGAGTATGAGCCCTTACTCTTAGCTACCCACCCTTGCTGTGCACACCCTGGAGAGGGACTTTAAGGCTTGGAACCGCCTCTCACTTTCATGGTTTGGTATGATAAATGCTCTTAAAATGGATTTTTATGCATAAGGTATGTGACAAAGTCACTGGTAAAGTACTGGTGGGGAGATATGTTTCACTGCAGCTATTTGAAACTTAGAAGTTTTGCTCCAGCACACAGTGTTGAGAGGGGTTAAGCAGCCATTTTAATAGGGCTAGGTTTTTGTAAACAACCATAGAGTGGGTAGGAGGTTGTTCACACTATCTTCACCACAGGGTGTGGTTTGAGATTTATATAGTAGGCCTTCTGAGGCATTCCGTGTTCGGTGTGTCTGGAGAGGCTAACTCCAGAGAGGTGTTTGTGTTTGTGCTAACCTGAACTGTGCAAACCCTAAGCGGGCGGATCCACAACACAATTAAAACAGTGTTTTGTATTATGTTTCTGTTTTTCCTTAGGCCAGAAAGGTTATTTTTTTTTGCCAACTCCTGCACTGGTTTATGCAGTATCCTTAATAAACCAGTTAGAGGTTTAAAGAGACATGCAGGCAACAGTCCAGGAACATGGGTTGCAGCTGTGGATAAACCACATGTCCTAGGTAAAGGCGACCATAAGCCAGGAAACCAGAACAGACAGCATGAACGACCTTATCAAGCACCTGGTCCAGGTCCAACAACAGCAGCTTCAGCATGTAAATCAACAGCAGAAGCTTGTGTAACAAGAAACAAACTGTTGGTGCCGCAGCTCCATTAGCAGCAGCGACAGCAACAGGAGGTGCTTATGCGGTAGATGAAACCACTCACAGAGGACGTTCATGGGAGGCCAGCAGCCCCTTCCAAGATGACCCCAGGGGATATTGTGGAGGCATTTTGACTGTTTTTGAACGGGTAGCAGAGCGTGAGAAGCTACCACTAGAGCAGTGGGTGGAGGTGCTGGCCCCCTATCTAATTGGCGAGCCACAAAAGGCTTCCCAAATGTTCGACTTACTGCTTCTTGTACACAAGTGGTTGCAGCCGGAATCTTCCACTCCAGCCCAGATGATCGAGCGGGTTGTCATGGACAGATTTGTTCACTCGTTTCCTAGGCTGGTGCAGACCTGGGTTGCCCAGGGAGACCCCTGGAATGCGGACGACCTGGTTGGCTAAGTAGAAAGGTACCGGGTGGTCGAGAGGTTCCTAAGGAAGCCGGGCGGTGTTGCATTCCCTACTGGAGTACCCTGAAGGAGCCCGAATCTAAGAGGCGTGGTAGAGCCACCACTGGGGGAATCCGAGGTCCCAAGGGGTGGCTGAGGAGTTACCAAAGGCTGCTGGTAAAGACTTGATCTGCTGGAGATGTCACGGTCCGGGACACATAGCCGCCCGTTGTCCTATGTCCTCCGAGCAGATAGACTGCAGCCTAGGGATGTTCTGTTCATACTATGCCTATCCCGCCTGCAGTGTGGACTATCAGTCCCATGAAGGGCCGCAGTCATGTCCCGTGACAATAAATGGGGTACTGGTGTTGGGAATTGAGGAGTTTAGTGAATCTGGTAAGGGACACACTTCCCCACCAATTGATCATTGTAAAAACCGCGGGCGTCCGTTGATTCACAGAACGCCAAGGACTACCCCGTTGCCAGAGAGAGTATAAAAACAAAGTGTGGGGCTGAGTCCCATGAAGTTGGGGTGGTTAGGGACCTGCTACACTCGGTGATAATAGGGCGGGACTTTAGCCTGTTCTGGGAGAAAGCAAGGGTACCAAGTGGCTCGGACAGGAGTCAGTTCCACCATGATGAACACCTATTGCAGTCGGCGGCGGAAGTGTCCCCCCTGTGTGTCCTTGCTAGTGACAAGGATGACACGGGGACAAATCAGGCAGAGATTCCTCAGTTGAGGGTTTCTGGGGGGAATTCTTGCATTGTAAATTGCATGGAACAATGTGACTGATAAATGGGGTTGCTCAAGAGTCTGTGACTGACACCAGGTTTCCCAATTTTGCTTTAAATGAGGAGCTTTTATATCGGGTCCCTAAACCAAGAGGAGAAGTGATAGAACAGTTGTTGGTACTGGGGCCCCTTTAGGCATAGGGTATTAGATCTGGCCCATTCTCATGTCTTAGATGGGCATCTGGAAGTAGACAAAAATCAAAAGCGGGTCCTTCTTAGATTCTACTGACCTGGGTGTCACAGAGACATTGTTAATTTCTGCTGATCCTGTCCTACCTGTCCGCTAACTATTCCCCTATCCCACTTCCGCAGTCCCCTAGTGCCGTTGCCCATTATAGAGGTCCAATTTGACAGGATTCCATGGACCTTGTCGGGCCCGTAGTTAAGTCCACCAGGAGTCACAAATACAACCTAATGGTGATGGATTAGGCAACGCGAGAAACTCCTCTGCAAGGACTAAAGCCCGAGAGCTAGTTCATTTTTTCTCCCGGACAGGCCTGCCTAAGGAGATCTTGACCAATCAAGGAACTCTTTTTATGTCATCAATGGTCAAATGGTCCTCTGAAGCGGAGATGGCGTTCCAGGCGTTGATACTTGCCATATGCAAACAGCCGATCTTGATCACACCTGACTTCACTAATGAGTTTGTGGTCCAGACGGATGCCTCAGAGGTCGGGTTGGGAGCTGTGTTGTCCCAAGAAGTAAATGGAGAGGAACATGCCTGTGAGAAAAAACTATGCTATGGAAAGAGAGTGCTTGGCCATAAAACTGACAATTGACACTCTGAGGTACTATCGGTTAGCCCGGAAATTCAGGCTAGTATCAGATCTTGCACCCCTGAGATGGATGGGGGAAAGGAAGGGGAAGAATGACTGGGTGACTAAGTGGTTTCTAGGGCTCCAGGACTTTAGTTTTCATGTGGAGCACAGGCCCAGGAAACTACATGATAACATAGATGCCCTGTGTAGACTTCCCTGTTTAGTGACTGAAAGTGCCAAAACCCGCCTCTTTGGGCACAAGAGGGGATATGTGACAAAGTCACCGGCAAAGTACTGGAGGGGAGATATGTTTCACAGCGCCTATTAGCTTCAGTAATTTGAAACCCAGAAGTTTTGCTCCAGCACACAGTGTTGAGAGGGGTTAAGCAGTCATTTTAAAAGGGCTGGGTTTTTGTGAACAATCATAGAGCAGGTGGGAGGTTGTTTACTATAAACGTCCCAGGGTGTGGCCTGGGATTTAATTAGTCGGCTTTCTGAGGCATTCCATGTTAAGTGTGTCTGGAGAGGCTAAGGCCTCTTTCACATTTCCGGCGGGCGCCTGGCGGCGCCCCCGGCATTTTGCCGCAGCGCCGCATCTGAAAATCTGATGCGCCGCATGCGGCTTTTTTCGCATTGACATGCATTAGCGCCGCATGGCGCCGCATGTCAATGCGTTGCATGCGGTTTTGTCCGGATGCGGCGCAAATGTACATTGCGGCGGCCGGACAAAACGCTGCATGTAACGTTTTTTTTTTTTTGCCGGATGGTTTCTTATCTCTCCAAGCATCAGAAACCATCCGGCAAAAAAACGCATTTTGGCCGCCGGAAGTGTGAAAGGTTTTCACATGCGGCGCTGCGGCAAAATGCCGGGGGCGCCGCCAGGCGCCCGCCGGAAATGTGAAAGAGGCCTTACTCCACAGAGGTGTTCATGTTTGTGCTAACCTGAACTGTGTGTTCTGCTAACCCTGAGTGGGCGGATTCATGAAACAACAAAAACAGTGCTTTGTATTATGTTTTCGTTTTTAATTAGGCCAGAAATGCAGGGTTTTACTACCTTATCTGGGCATGTGGTGTGTGTGAGACACTTGTTTAATTTATGAAGGTGGGACTCAAACTCACAAAGCTTTTGGACAATGCAAGAGCTGGCAAAAATTAAAAGGAAGAGGGACTCCGATACTCCCTGTATTAGACATAAAGGAGGGCCTCACGTCACATCATCATCTACCTCTTGAGACACTAATTGCCGTTCCCCACTGTCTTCTTCTGACCATTGCTGCTCAAATATTTGGGAATCACTTTACAGAATCTCCACATGACCCTCTTGAAATGTGCAGGGCAAGAGGTCAGAATCCATCCAGTGGATGGACATGCACCAAGAAGATTGAACAGGATTATACAGGTGACCAACTGGCTACGTCAATGGTGCCATGAGCAACGTTTTGGGTTTCTTGACCATGGAGTGAATTACCTGTATGATGGACTACTTGCTAGAGATGGGTTGCATCTTAGAAAAACACATATTTGGTAGAGACCTTGCTACACTCATCAGGAGAGTTTTAAACTAGAGCAATACGGGATGAAAAATATACAGAAAGTAAAAAATATGCAGCTAATGATTTTGTTTTGAGAACTCTGCTATTAGAAGTGGAGATAAAGAACGAAAACAACAAACTCTGAATTAAAATAGAGGCGCAAGAGAAACCGACTACAAACTAAAATGTGTCTGTACAAATGCACAGAGCATGGGAAACAAACAAGGAGAATTGGAGCAGCTAACACAGGTAGAGATATATGATGTCAAAGGCATCACTGAAACTTGATGGGATGATACACATGAATGGAATACAAACCTTGAAGGCTACAACTTATTAATTAGAAATTGTATTAACAAGAGGGGAGGAGGTTTGCATTGTATGTTAGGAAAACATATATTTCCACAGAGATCCAAGCTTCAGAGATTGGCAGCTCTGGAGGAACTGTTTGGGTTAGAATACAAGGAGAGAAGAACAGAAAGGACACTATTGTAGGTGTTTACTATAGGCCAGCTGGGCAGACCAAAGATATGGATGAACTCTTTTTACATCAGATGTCTTTGTTCTCAAAATAGTATGACATCGTGGTCATGGGAGATTTTAACTATCCAGATAATTGTTGAGACTCTCTCTCAGGCAAAAGTAATGGGCCCAGAAAATTCTTATCTTCTATTGCTGACAACTTTAACTTTGAAAAAGGTAGAAGAGAGAACAAGAGGAAATGCAATTGTGGACCTAATTCTTACCAACAGGGAGGAAATGGATGGCTTTGAATTTAGAAGACAGCGATCATGCTATCCTCGAATTTTGGATTACAAAAGGAGGAAGACCAGCGAGAACTCAGACTTTAAAGTTGGACTTCAGAAAGGCAGATTTTAATGGACTCAGAAGGATTGTAGGAAAGGTCCAATGGCCGGATGTTCTAAAGGACAGAAATGTCCAAGAAGGATGGGAGATTTTGCTAAATGAAACGCTCACTGCACAAATCGGTAACAATCCCAAAAAGAAGGAAGAATTGGAAGCATTTAAAGAGACCAGGATGGATAAACACTGAACTTAATCACTTGTTTAAAGGAAAAAAGAAATATATAATAAATGGAAAGAGGGGGCATATCTAAGAAGACTATAATGCTGTTTTCTGGAAATGCAGGGCAAGCGTTAGAAGAGCTAAAATCAGTAATGAAGTAAGGCTTGCAAGGGAGACCAAAAGCAGTAAAAATGGATTTTGGGGTGTGTCAAAAGCAAAAGAAAAGTCAAAGATGCTATAGGATTTTTACAGGATGAAAAGGGTGAAGTGGTCAAAAATGACATTGAGAAGGCCAAACTTTGAAATTCCTATTTTGCATCTGTGTTCTCTAAGAAAGCAATTGTAAAATGAACTGATCTTCACGGGGCCATTAAAGGAATAAAAGAGTCCACACTAGCTACAGAGAGATGGGGTAGGAACACTTAGCTAATTTAAATGAGTTTAAATCTCCTGGTCCAGATGAATTACATCCTAGAGTACTGAAAGAGTTAGCAGAGGAAATTGCAGAACCACTAGCCAGAATCTTTGAAAAATCCTATTGAATATGACAAGTCCCAGAAGATTGGAGAAAAGCAAATGTTGTCCCTATCTTAGAAAATGGAAAGAAGATGGAGCCAGGAAATTACAGGCTAATGAGCCTTACTTCTATACCAGGAAAGATCTTTGAGCAAATTACTAAACATCATGTATGTAAGTACTTGGATAAGAATACAACAATTAACCAGAGCCAGCATAGGTTTGTGGCAAACAAGTCATGCCAGACTAATCTAATTTCCTTCTATGATGGAATCACTGTATGGGTGGGTCAGGAAAATGTGATAGATATAGTATATCTCGACTTCGGCAAAGCATTTGATAAAGTATCTCATACTATCCTTATTGAAAAAAATGAACAAGTATGGGATTGACACGGCTACACGGCTACAGTTAGGTGGATTCAAACTGGCTCAGTGATCATACTAACAGAGTGATAATAAATGGTTGCACATCCAATTGGAAGAGTGTTTCAAGTGGGGTACCTCAAGGCTCTGTCCTGGCGCCAGTGTTGTTCAACATTTTTTATAAATGCTGTAGATAAGCGAACTGAAGGTAAACTATCAAATTTGCATTCTGTTATGCTTCCACGGTTTCGGGGCGTCGAGACATGGCATAGCTTGCCTAGCTAGCCTATGCTCCCACGCCTCCAGACCACGACGACGTGTAGCGTGCGTCACAGATGGTAAGAGAATGTGGACCCACTGGACCACAGAGGGAGACCCGGGCCTACCCGGACTAGGGAAAGGCAGCAACCTGGGTTCTGTGGCAGCTGAGCATGTGGGCAAGATGGCGACCTGCAGGACTAGATAACACTGCACAACTTCAGGTATAAAGAAACAAAGTTTACTTGAAGACAAACACAGTACTGTACATAAACAGAACATAATGCCAGGCTCCCGATTCCACACCTCAGGGAAGGGAACACGTCTCAGGATAAGAGACGAAGGAAGGAGGACATCACGGGTTGATGCAGTCCAGGGTTATCTGGCACGGGCATACTAGGGCGGCCTCTCTCTCAGGCCTCAGGTGTAGCACAGGCTCAGCAGGAGAACATCAGACACTGACCTTGGACAGACTTCAGACGATGGCAGGGGTCATCACGGGTTGATGCAGTCCAGGGTTATCTGGCACGGGCATACTAGGACGGCCTCTCTCTCAGGCCTCAGGCGTAGCACAGGCTCAGCAGGAGAACATCAGACACCGACCCAAGATAGACGTCATCACAGGGTGGACCACGGTGAACCGGCAGGACATCGGGACACAGGCAAGACATCAGGACACAGGCTGGACATCAGGACACAAGGCATCAGGACACAGGGTGGACATCAGGACACAGGCAGGACATCAGGTCACAGGCAGGACATCAGGACATCTGGATACAGGCAGGACATCTGGACACAGGCATGACCTCGGGACACTGGCGAGGCAGCTCAGGTCATCGTCTGGGACACAGACAGCACAGGACCAGGAACAACAGCGTGGCAGCTCAGGTCATTGACAGAGACACGGACAGTGCAGATCCAGGAACACCGGCGTGGCAGCTCAGGTCATCAGCTGAGACAAGTATGGCACAGGAGCAGGAACACTGGCGTGGCAGCTCAGGTCATCGACTGAGACACGGGACGGCAAAGGACCAGGCAGCGATGGTTGGCCTCCGGGTACCAGACAACGGTCACCAGACTCCGGACATCAGACACGATCTTCAGGCACCAGGCAGCGGTCATCAGGCTCCAAACTATGGTCATCAGGCTCCGGCATCGGACCTAGGAAGGAACTTAAACGTGATGGTGCAAGCACCGCCGGGTTGGACTGGAGCTGGACGGAGCTAGCACCGCTGAGCACAGCATAGTAGATACTTAGCAAAGACACCAGACTCCATCTTTAACAGACGAACCCAGGTTGGTTCACAGGACTCCAGTTACAGGAAGCTCACAGCCACTGGGTACATGGTTCCAGACACAGAGGGACTTCAGGAACATATATAATAATGTGAAATGTAGGGCGCACCAATTATACACAATTAAATAAGGAGGTGCAGATCGGTAGAAAAAACAACAGCTAAGTAAGAGAGAAAGGAACTACCGCAGTAATGCACACTACTCAGATAATGGAAAGTAGAAAAACAGTCAATTTTATTGGTATACAAAGAGTAAAGTAAAACACAAGTAAAATCAGAGTGACTCTGGTCCCAAACGCCCGCCCCTAACCATGATCAAGGTATATAATGAATAATGTCTCAAGAATAACAAAAACATGAAAAATAACTGGAAAAACATATGATCATAAAATAAACATTTGGAAATATGTAATGGTCCACCCATGATGAGAGAACCTGTATGGATAGCAGAAAAAATATTAATGATACAAAAAATATATCAAATAATTATAAGCAAGCCCAAATAAGGGGTAAAATAGTCCCCCACCTGTGAACTAAAAAGATGGCTCCAAATCAATAATTGTGAAGAGAAACAAAAGCCATGAAAAAATCACTAGCACATGATATAAACCAGAACAAACCTCATGATAAAGGCATGAGAGAGCAAACGGGCGGTCAGGACCAGAGGACACCAAGGTCCCACGCGTTACGCCGCAGCCTGTGCGGCTTCCTCAGGGAAAGTCTGGTTTATATCATGTGCTAGTGATTTTTTCATGGCTTTTGTTTCTCTTCACAATTATTGATTTGGAGCCATCTTTTTAGTTCACAGGTGGGGGACTATTTTACCCCTTATTTGGGCTTGCTTATAATTATTTGATATATTTTTTGTATCATTAATATTTTTTCTGCTATCCATACAGGTTCTCTCATCATAGGTGGACCATTACATATTTCCAAATGTTTATTTTATGATCATATGTTTTTCCAGTTATTTTTCATGTTTTTGTTATTCTTGAGACATTATTCATTATATACCTTGATCATGGTTAGGGGCGGGCGTTTGGGACCAGAGTCACTCTGATTTTACTTGTGTTTTACTTTACTCTTTGTATACCAATAAAATTGACTGTTTTTCTACTTTCCATTATCTGAGTAGTGTGCATTACTGCGGTAGTTCCTTTCTCTCTTACTTAGGACTTCAGGAACATAACACAGAGGACACAGTTCAGACAGGGTCAGGTACAGGAACAGATCCAGGATCAAGGATTCAGGTAACAAGACACAACAGGAACGGGCCTGGATATGCAGCCTCCAGGAAAGGCGATCTGGGTACTCTACCCCCAGAGCAGGCAGAAACACTAGACAGGACAAAGGGCATTAGCTCTCCCAGAACTGATCGCAATTGGAGCAGGAGCTGAACACACAAGCACACATGGCAAGGTTCAGGAACTTAATGCGAAGCTCTGGTCACGCCCAACAGGAAAGAAGAACTTTATATAGAAGCTACTCCTCAGCAATAGGCTGGGGAGAGCAATTAAGCACATACGCTGCCCTAATAAAATCAGGGAAGGTGTGGCCACACGCACCCTAAGCACACACAGAAACCATTACAGCACAGTCGGCACAGGCACTGTGGCTTAAGGCACCTGGCAGTGGCTGCAAGCCTGGACACACATGGAAAGTCATGCACTAGCTGCAGCGGACCTTGCAACCCGTGGATAGCTTCCACAGCGGCAGCCAGGGACCGCACATGCGGATGGTCCTGCAGTGGAGCAGATACATCTCAAAACATGTACGGCTACGCAGCAGAGCCGGGAACTGAGCAGCATCCATACAGGTAACAGACAACAGTATCCCAGCTGGTTAGGGGGAAAGGAGCAAAGGATTAAAGCAGAGACATGCAAAGTAACGCCAGGGAAACAAAGTAATAATAATAATAATTTTATTTCTATAGCGCCAACATATTCCGCAGCACTTTACATTATAGAGGGGACTTGTACAGACAATAGACATTACAGCATAACAATAAACACAGATCAAAGTAGATACCAAGAGGAATGAGGGCCCTGCTCGCAAGCTTACAATCTATGAGGAAAAAGGGGAGACACAAAAGGTACCGTATTTTTCGGACCATAAGACGCACTTTTTTTCCTCCAAATTTGGGAGGAAAGTGTGGGTGCGTCTTATGGTCGGAATGTAACATGTGAGGAGGGGGGGCAGCGGTGGAGTGGGATCGCAGGAGGCAGGAAAATATCCCTCCACTGCAGGAATCCAGCGCTGGGGAAACCACTGGTCCGATACTTAAGTGCAGTGAATATTCATTAGCCGCTTCCCCGCCCACCTATCAGCTCAGCAGTGAGCGGGGAGCAGCAAATGACAGAGCCACATGGTTCCCCAGCGCCGGATTCCTGCAGCAGCTGGAGATCTGTGTGGGAAGTAGAAGGAGGCGGCGGGAGCAGAGTGCAGCAGGAGACATTGCATACCTGACAGCACAGGGGCTGTGCTGATGCGATGCTGAATGCTCCTCTGGAGGACCTGTGATGAGGTCATGAAGAGGGCGGGCTGGAGCATCACATGACCACACAAAGCCCTGCCTCTTCATGATGTCATCACAGGTCCTTCAGACACACTGTACAAGAAAAAATTAATTAAAAGGTTAGTAATGACAGCACATAAAAAAGCACTCTGCCATCCTGTGGTGGACTATAACTCCCAGCATGCCATAGGATCTGCAGGACATGCTGGGAGTTATAGTTCTCCCATGGGATCTTAAAGCAGCACTCCAGTGTTATCAGTGCTGGAGTGTGGCTTTAAATATAAGCCCTATGCCCCCATTCTTAGGCCGTGGTCACACATGCAAGAAATTTGCACAATTTTTGTGCGAATCTCTCGCATGAACACCCGGCACTGCCGCCGGCACTCGGACCGGAGCATGTTTTTCTATGCAGCATGTATTTCTATGCAGCCGCACGCTCCAGTATGAGTGCCAGCGGCAGTGCCGGGTGTTCACGAGAGAGATTCGCACAAAAATCGTGCAAATTTCTCGCATGTGTGACCCCGGCCTTATACTCGCCCTCCAGCGTCTTCACATAGTAGTTTACAGACACCACACTGGTCCTGCAGCACCATCTTCTACCATAGCTTCCTACATAATAACATGCTATTATATATAATAACACCACATATAATAGTATGTTATTTATGTTATTAAATATTTTACCACATTTTTTGCTTCAAATATATTTTTCCCTATTTTCCACCTCTAAAACCTGGGTGCGTCTTATAGTCCAGTGCGTCTTATAGTCCGAAAAATACGGTAGATGGTAACAATTGCTTTCATTGTTCGGATCAGCCATAGTGTAAGAATCGGGTGTTCATGTAATTCTGCATGAACCAGTTAACAGCCAAAGTATGTAACAGTACAGACACAGAGGGCTATTAAATGCATAAAGCGGGTGAGAACATAATACGAGGTACCTGATTATTGTAGAAAATTTTTTGAATGGGTCAACAGGGATAGTTAGGTAAATGCGTTGAGGCGGTAGGCCAGTCTGAACAAGTGCATTTTTAGAGCACGCTTAAAACTGTGGGTATTGGAGATTAATCGTATTAACCTGGGTAGTGCATTCCAAAGAATTGGAACAGCACGTGAAAAGTCTTGGAGACAGGAGTGGGAGGTTCTGATTATTGAGGATGCCAACCTCAGGTCATTAGCAGAACGGAGGGCACGGGTAGGATGGTAGGCTGAGACAAGGGAGGAGATGTAGGGTGGTGCTGAGCCATGGAATGCTTTGTGAGTGAGGGTAATAAGTTTGTACTGGATTCTGTAGTGGATGGGTAACCAGTGTAATGATTGGCACAAGGTAGAGGCATCGGTATAACGATTGGTGAGGAATATGATCCTGGCTGCAGCATTCAAGACAGATTGGAGAGGGAGAGTTTGGTAAGATGGAGACCGATTAGTAGAGAGTTACAATAGTCCAGACGAGAATGAATAAGAGAAACAGTAAGATTTTTTGCAGAGTCGAAAGTAAGAAAAGGTCGAATTCTAGAGATGTTTTTGAGGTGGAGATAACAAGAGATAGCCAGTGATCGGATGTGGGGGGTGAAAGAAAGCTTGGAATCAAGTATGACCCCAAGACAGTGGGCATGTTGCTGGGGAGTAATTGTGGAACCACACACGGAGATGGCAATGTCAGGCAATTGTAGGTTAGTAGAGGGAGGAAACACGAGGAGTTCCGTTTTTGACAGGTTCAGTTTCAGATAGAGGGAGGACATGATGTTAGAGACAGCGGTAAGACAATCACTGGTCTTTTCTAAAAAGGCAGGCGTGATATCGGGAGAAGAAGTGTATAATTGGGTGTCATCAGCATAGAGATGGTACTGGAAACCAAATCTACTGATTGTTTGTCCAATAGGGGCAGTATACAAAGAGAAGAGGAGGGGGCCTAGGACTGATCCTTGAGGAACCCCAACAGTAAGGGAAGATGAGAGGAGGAGGAACCAGCAAAAGATAGTGAAGGAACGGTCAGAGAGATAGGAGGAGAACCAGGAGAGAACAGTGTCTTTGAGCCTGATGGAGTGTAGCATAGTGAGGAGGAGCTGATGGTCCACAGTGTCAAATGCTGCGGAGAGATCCAAGAGAATTAGCATGGAGTAGTGACCATTACATTTAGCTGTTAGAAGATCATTAGAAACTTTAGTGAGGGCAGTTTCAGTAGAGTGTAAAGAGCGGAAACCAGATTGAAGAGGGTCGAGAAGAGAGTTATCTGAGAGATAGCGGATAAGACGGGTGTGGACCAGGCGTTCCAGGAGTTTAGCGATGAAGGGAAGATTAGAGACAGGTCTATAGTTAGCGGCACAGTTTTGGTCAAGGGATGATTTTTTAAGTAATGGATGTATGATGGCATGTTGAAATGAGGAGGGAAAGATACCGGAAGAGAGAGGTTGAATATTTTTGTTAGGTGAGAGGTGACAGCAGGGGAAAGGGACTGGAGAAGATGTGACGGAATGGGGTCACTGATGCAAGTGGTAGGGCGAGAAGATGTAAGAAGCCTGATTACTTCTTCTTCTGTGACTGGTTCAAAATCAGAGAGTGAGCTTGAGCTGGATGCAGTGGGGGAGGGAGGACAGTGCATGGTATGAGGGTATTGGGAGATAATTTCTTGTCAGATGTGGTCAATTTTTTCTTTGACATAATTGGCCAGATCGTCAGAGTGGAGATCCGTGTTTGGAGCCTGCACTTTTGTGTTCAGTAGGGAGTGAAAAGTGTCAAAGAGACGTTTGGAGTTATTGGATAGTGAGGTGATGAGGGTGTTGAAATAGGTTTGTTTGGAGAGGTGAAGGGCACAGTTGTATGTTTTAAGCATAAACTTGTAATGTATGAAATCTTCGGATAGATTAGATTAGACGTTCGGCGCACCTGGAGCACCTGGTACAGGCATATCGGCATTACACAGTCGATGTAAAGCTAAGAGGTATAGCTAACACTACAGAAGACAGAGAAAGGATTCAGAAGGATCTTGATAAGCTTGAACAATGGGCAGTGACTAATAGAATGGTATTTAACAGGGAGAAATGCAAGATTGTACATCTGCGCAACAAAAACTAAAATTACATCTACAGACTGGGAGGAATAGAACTAAGCAACAGCACGTGTGAAAAAGACTTGGGTATACTAATAGATCACAGACTGCACAGGAGTTAACAGTGTGATACAGCAGCAAAAAAGTCAAACACAGTTCTAGAATGTATTAAGAGAAGCATAGAGTCTAGGTCATGTAAAGTAATTATCCCCCTCTATTCCTTCTTGGTCAAGTCTCATGTGGAATACTGTGTCCAGTTCAGGGCACCACATTTTACAAAAGACATTGAAAAAGTGAAGCAAGTTCAGAGAAGAGCTACTAGGATGGTGAGCAGACTGCAAAGTATGTCCTACGAGGAGCGATTAAAGGATCTGGCAATGTTTCATTGCAAAAAAGAAAGCCAAGAGGAGACTAAATAGCTGCCTACAAATATCTGAAGGGATGTCACAGTGTGGAGGGATAATCATTCTCATTTGTACACGGAAAGCTGAGAAGCAGTGGAATGAAACTGAAAGGGAGGAGATACAGATTAGATATTAGAAAAAAGACGTTTTGGTGAGTGGAGAGTTCTCCTTCAATGGAAGTCTTTAAACAGAAGCTGGACAGAAATCTGTCTGAAATGGTTTAGTGAATCCTGAGCTGCATTGAGCAGGGGGTTGGACACGATGACCCTTGAAGTCCCTTCCAACTCTAACATTCTATGAATAAATGGAAATGTAAAGAGTTCCTCTGAGTGTTTGAGTGTGGGATGTCTTGTCTCCTTGGACTTGACATGGTGGGAGGAAGGAAGATCAAGGTGAGCATTATGTGGCCCAGACTCATGGCTATTGATACTGGACCTTGTGAAAGACAGGATGGTAATCTGAAACACTGTTTGGCTGCAAGAGTGGTGTCCAGCGCCCCCTGCAAAGTATGAGGCCGGGATCACACGTGCGAGGAATACGGCCGGGTCTCGCATGTTAATACCCGGCACTGCCGCCGGTCTTGGGATCGGAGCGTACGGCTCCATGTATTGCTATGTGGCCGCACGCTCCGCTCCCGAGGCCAGCGGCAGTGCCGGGTATTAACATGCGAGACCCGGCCGTATTCCTCGCATGTGTGATCCCGGCCTGAGCGTGTTTGTTGTGCCCTCACAGCAGGCACAGTTTCATCTGGTCCATTGCCTTGGCCTCTGAGTGCACCATCAGCAGCACGTCCACTTCCCAGTTCCTTACTGCATGCCTTGTGCATTTTAAATTAGGTATATAATATATGCCTGCAAACTTTCCGGTATTAATAGGGAAAAGAATATACTTAGCCCTGAAAAGGACTTTTGTTTTTACGTTGCAACAGCAGTATATTTACAGAAGGACTGAAAGGCAATAAACCCTGTCTATATGCCTTTAATCCAAAACTATCTCTCCTCCAACAGCTATCCTTATGCTGAATGTGTGGCACCCCAGGAGTTTGGTTGCCACAATGGCCTTGCCTCCCTCCAGGGGGGAGTGATGTCATGCCTGGAAGCAAAGAAGGGATCCCCTTAACAGGTAGTTTCAGCATACAACACAGTTCCTGCTCCAGACCAGCAGGGGGAGCTCTAACCCAACTTCAAGGGAGCTGCTCTCTCTGGTCAGAAGCAGGAAGTTAGTGGAGAGTTAGAGCCTGAACAGTGTGGAGAGAGGACGTGTGGAGAGGTCCTGGGTTAGGAGCTATAGCTGAGCTCACCCCAGGCTTTAGCACCAGAGACCGGGCCCCGGAGCCCAAGGCTGTGTGGGTACTAAAGCCCCAGCAGCAGAATCTGGAGGGCAGAAGACTCCAGATCCTCTGTCCCCAACGGATACTCAACGACACAGCAGAATGTGTGAGCCGGAGACGGCAGACAGGAGCGATCCCTGAAGTAGGCTACAGCTGCCAGACATGCAAATGGAGTTCTACCTAAGTAGCAGACATAGAGAGGAGCTTGAATAGAGTTTACAGCAGCAAGTACCTCAGAGAATAGCGCTAGAAAGGAGGCCTCACAACCCACCTGAATAAGGAGATTCCCAAATTGCTTTTAGGCTGACCGACTGCAAAACCATCTGTAACCTGATCCCCGGACAGTACCTGCACTGCTCTGTAAAAGGTAAAGAAAACTGCACTCTTCTGTGTCTTTTGAATCTTTTCTGCGTCACCTGTCCAGCACCACACTCACCTCCAACATTACCTTTAATATCCTAACTGCCCTGGGACATAGCTCTGCCTGTGGAGAGCTGAACCAACTCTGCTGCATCATCAACTGTCCCAGTGGACTGAATCTGCAGCGTCGGCTAACATCTTTATTGCTGAGTGCCACAGGTGACATCACGAACACTTTATTACAAACTCTTTATTATCCCTTTTCATCATATCCCCTTTTACTGGACGTCCAGGGCCACGGACCGGGTCACTGCCGCTGTGACACTTTCCCTTTAAGAAGCAGCCCGGTACCGAGTATCCCCACTGCCCTGGCGGGCGATCCAACTGCAGGTAACAGCGGTTTTACTAAAGGATAGTATATAACCCTGAAAAGGACTTTTGTTTTAATGGTGCAGCAGCAGTACACAAGTACCGCAATAGAACTAAACACTTCCTATATGCCTGCTCTAAGCTAAGCTCTCTTTCCTATGTAATTTCTCCTTGAACTGCTTCCAGAAGAGAGTGTGCCGAGCATCGCGTCACTGGGTCTTGTATAAGACCCGATGCGACTGGCCAATCACAGTAATGCCAGGAGCCAACATGGTAAACTCGAGCACCCCGATGCTCGATCAAGTATCGAGCAGTAGTGAGCATGCTCGCTCATCACTAGTAGAATTCAAGTGTAAATCCCATCCAACCCATACTGAAATGTCAAAGTCTAAATTAAGAGGAGGTGAGGGCTTATCTAAATTCCATGAATAACATGGCGTTCATCAGTAGTTGCATTTTACATGTATTTCATCATAAAGCCACAAAACTGAGTGGAAATAAAACACAAACTATCCACAGTTCAGGCTCGGGTTATTTTGCTTACACTTAGACAAAAACTTGGGGACCATGAATTTGTGTCCCACTCTCATTAACAAAGTTAAATCATGACGGAAGTTTACCAAGCACCTTTGTCTTGTTTATGTGCCATGCCCTAACATCCCCTTGAGTAATCTGCAGTTTCCAATCACCCTACATTACTATTTTCTCCTTAAGGGTATGCCACACTAAACAACATCGCTAACGGGATCGCTAAAAAACGTCACTATTTAGCGATCCCGTTAGCGATGTTGTTGTGTGCGGCAGCTGCCAGCGACGAGCTTCCTGCTGTGATCTCGCTCGTCGCTGGAATCGTTCCGGACCCTATTTTCTCGTCGGCGCTCCCGCTGGGTAAGTATAATCGCTAAGTGTAGCACCTTTTCTTAGCGATTTAGCGGTACTTTTGTACCGCTAAAGTCGTTAAGGAGATCGCTAACCGCGATAGCGTCCTTAACGACATCGCTAAGTTAGGTAGCTACTAGCGATATAGAAACAATCCCGCTAGCGATCTCATTAGTATGCGACGCTAACGAGATCGCTAGCGGGATTGTGTAGTGTGGCAGTACCTTTATCAAAGGACCCTACCCCTTGCGTGCCTAACACATTGGATCTTTTTAGGTGTGAAATTTCTAGATACATTCTTGACGAGGATCGAATAACCCCAGCTTAGCAGATATAGCTTCAATCCACAACTGCTTTTTAAAGCCTATGCTTTTCCCCTGAGGCACAGACACACATTTCTTTAATATATAACATCATAATGTCAGAGAAGACAGAAGGTAAATGCTCTAATTTTCAAGTTTATGGAGGAGGAAACTGGACAATGACATTTTAGATGTACTCTGGGACAAATCTTTTCTCTTAACTCACAAACTGTCAGTATCCTGTAAACTGCTAGAGCTAAGTTACAAGATATTGACCCTGTGATATAGAACACCTGTCAAACTTCATAGAATGCATCCTTCTGTTACACATATTTGCTGTAAGTGCTTTTCAGCCCCCAGGAAAAATGCTATACATTTGGTGGAGTTGTCAAGGTGTCCAACCTTTGAAATCATGTATTTTTTCCTTTATAACAGACTAGTTTATACAATATACAAGTACAGAAACAGCTCTTTTATCCATATTTATAGGACCTGTATCATAAATTAAAAAAAGACTTATGAGGCGTGTCATGCTATGTGTCCATCAACGCTTCCAGGGTTGCAACCACGAGTCACCCATGGGTTGCTATGACAGCCTGGGGTCTTTTAAAGACATCTTTGCCTATCATTATGGATCTCACTTGAAGCCAAGCTTCAAAGGAGACCGTGATTTTTACTATATGCTATATGTGGTATTGCTGTATATAGTCCAAGCGATCAGACAATTGCAGATTCAAGTCCCTTAAAATCACTAATAAATACAGTAAAAAGTAAAAATACATGTTTTAAAAATATGAAAAAAATAAAATACATAAAAGTTCAAATAACCCTCTTTAAAGATAATAAGATTTTTTTTTTTTAATACACATATGTGGTATTGCCGGATCCAGAAAAGTCAGCTCTATCAAAATATTAAAATAACCCAATTGGTAAACACCGTAAACAGAAAAAAAAATAAAAACGACAAATTGTGTTCTTTTTTGGTCTATACAATACTGCAGAAAATGCTGTAAGAAGTGATCAAAATGTCATATCTATCCCAAAATGGTATAAAAAAAATGCTGTCTAGGCCCGCCAAAAAATAAAAAACCCTCACATGGCTCTATCCGCCGAAGCATGCATTAACAGGTCTCAGAAAATGGTGACATAATAAAAAAAAAGTGTTTTCAAATTTCTGACTTTTGTTCACCACTAAAATTATAATAAAACTGCACAAGTTTGGCATTGCCGTAATCGTACTGATGAGGAGAATCCTATTGGCAGGTGACATTTGCCACACAATGTTAGCCGTATGTCAGAATTGCTTTTTACTGCAACTGGATTTTTGTTTCCCATTTTCCAGTACACAATGTGATAAAATTAATGGTGGCACTCAAAAACATAACTCATCCTGCAAAAAAACAAGCAAAAAAAAAAAAAAAAGATGGCTCTTTGAAGAAGAGGATGAAAAATAGGAAATTGTTCATGTTGGGAAGAAGTTACAATACCTTTCTTAGCAACTTGTCAGAGAATCCCCTGGCTTTGGAAGTTGCCATCTCCACCATACAGAATTATGTAGGTGGAGACTGTAGATTCATTTCGGCAAATAGAGCCTCAATGGACGTCATACATTTGAATTCTATCAAACTAGAAATCTATCCTTCTGACTTCAATGCTGTTGCCATGTTTGTGTTTGCTTGACATGCTGTAATTTAGGTTTATTGAACAGTAAAATTAAAAAAATTTAAACTTCTACTGACAATTAGAGGAGAGAATTTGTTCGGTTTTTGTCCCCGAATCTGATTTTGACATATTCGAGCCATATTTGAACAATATTCGTGCCGAATGTATGTCTTGTGATTGGATCCGAACATATTCGGTAATTTCTACTCCCATTGACTAATGACGTTCGGCTGTGTTCGACGAATATTGCAAAAACAAAATTCGATTCCGATCGTATTCGGGACCGAATCCGAATAAATTCGCTCATCTCTATTGACAATCAAATGGTACATATAGTGTACGTTGAAAAGAATGCTACTTGTAGCTGCACATTTTTTCTTGTACATATTTTTCTTTTGGTCAATATATTACTCATTTTATGCAGGACTGTTGTGAATGTTTTGGAAATTAATTCTGAGCAGAAGCTCCCTCTGGTGGTTACAAACAGTACTGAACCATTCAATGAGGATTGGCAATCAGGATTCACAGACTGGCTTGATATAAGGGAGGTTCCCTCCCATCATGGTTGCCGGTGATCAATTGTTCTTGTCTCAACTGTGGTTCCTGTTTCACTTGGAAGCTTGCTGAGTCTTGCCTCTTCTTCTGCTTTCAGATAAGATATTTTCTGTTTTTGTTTTTGTGCTTACCATTTGCATATTTCTCTGCTTTTCTGTGAGGTTAGCCAGGTTCCCCCCCGGGGGGCTTGGGCTCCTCTCAGTTCCTTTGGAGCCATTGTTATTTGTTCATTTGCCTTTTCCAGTTTTTTCAATGGCTGCGGCTTAGTTTTGTTACACCAGAGTATCTTTTCTATCCTTTTCTGTCTAGGCAGATTGGGCCCCAGCGTTTGCTCATACTATTTTCTGTCTGTGTCTGTATTTCCTCTTGTCTAACCGCCATTTCATGTTTGGGGGCTTCCTATGTTCTTTGGGGATCTGCTCCGGGGCAGATAGCTTTCCTCTTTCTATCTTTAGGTGTAGTTAATCTCTCAGGCTGTGACGAGGCATCTAGGATGAACGTAGGAATGCTCCACGGCTGCCTTTAGTTGTGGTGGTTAGTCAGGGTACTGCAATCCAATAGATTCCAACCTCTCTGGTGTATTGCTGTTTTTGCCTGCTCTCCTCAGCTACCGAAACATAACAGTATCACCGGCCTAACTGAAAATTGTATTGTACTCACAGAAGGAAAAAATAGTGTGGAAAGAAAAAAGTTGTCAAGTTGTCAGAGATTTTTTTATTTTTTTTCTGTTTCTTGCATTTTTTCCCTCTTTTTCTCTGGGTGCTGAGGAGGATTTTTTTTCTCTCAATTGAGCTTGCACAGCTGTCTGGCCGTGTGGATCAGCTTGCCACTGAGGTTCGGAGTATTGCTGTCTATCTTGCTGGGTTGCCGGTTGTGGAACCTAGGATTCCCATGCCAGATTTGTTTTTGGGAGATCGGGCCAAATTTCTGAATTTCAAAAATAACTGTAAGTTGTTTTTTGCCTTAAAGCCTAAGTTCTCAGGGAACGCAGCACAGCAGGTTCAAATTGTCATCTCTCTCCTGCGCGGCGATCCTCAGGATTGGGCTTTTTCCCTGACACCTGGGGACCCTGTTTTGAGTGATGTTGATGCATTTTTTCTGGCTCTGGGGTTATTGTACGATGAGCCTAATGTCACTGATCAAGCTGAAAGAACCTTGTTGGCATTAAATCAGGGGCTTGAGGACGCTGAGTTGTACTGTCAGAAATTCCAAAAATGGGCAGTCCTAACCAAATGGAATGATGATGCTTTGGCAGCCCTTTTTCGGAAGGGGTTGTCAGAGAATGTAAAAGATGTTATGGTGGGTTTCCCTGCTCCCTCTGGTCTCAATGATTCTATGTCATTAGCGATTCAAATTGACAGATGTTTGCGTGAGCGTAGAGGTATGCGTGGAATAGTGTTGCCTTGTGAGCCAGCTTCTGAACCCATGCAGTGTGATAGAGTGGCTTCTGGAGCACAGCGTCATGAGTTTCGAAAACACAATGGGTTATGTTTCTACTGTGGTGATGCCTCTCATGCTATTTCTGTCTGCCCTAAGCGGGGAAGACGTTTTGCACGCTCAGTTGTCTTGGGTAGTGTTCAGACTAAATTTCTGTTGACTGTTACCCTGATTTGCTCCCTGTCCACATTTTCTGCTCAGGCTTTTGTTGATTCGGGAGCAGCTATTAACCTGATGGATTTTGATTTTGCCAAACGTTGTGGGTTTCCCTTGATACCCCTACGGAAGTCTATTCCCCTACTGGGGATTGATTCTACCCCTTTGGCTGAGAATAAACCCCAGTTTTCTACTCAGGTGATAATGAGGGTTGAACCTGATCATCAGGAGAGTTGCAAATTTTTGGTACTGTATAATTTGCATGACATTATTGTACTAGGTTTCCCTTGGTTGCAGTCTCATAATCCTGTTTTGGATTGGAAATCTGTGACTGTTATGATTTGGTAGCTGAGGAGAGCAGGCAAAAACAGCAATACACCAGAGAGGTTGGAATCTACTGGATTGCAGTACCCTGACTAACCACCACAACTAAAGGCAGCCGTGGAGCGTACCTACGTTGGTCCTAGACGCCTCGTCACAGCCTGAGAGGTTAACTACACCTAAAGATAGAAAGAGGAAAGCTATCTGCCCCGGAGCAGATCCCCAAAGAACATAGGAAGCCCCCAAATATGTAATGGCGGTTAGACAAGAGGAAATACAGACAGAAAATAGTATGAGCAAACGTTGGGGCCCAATCTTCCTAGACAGAAAAGGATAGGAAGGACACTTACTGCAATCCAAAAAACCCTAAAAAATACCAACTCTACTAATTGCAAAAACACCTGAGATCACATGACCTCTACCACCTAAATTAGTTCTCTGGTGTAACAAAACTAAGCCACAGCCACTGAAAAAACTGGAAAAGGCAAATGAACAAATAACAGTGGCTCCAGAAGAACTGAGAGGAGCCCAAGCCCCCCGGGGGGGGAGACCTGGCTAACCTCACAGAAATGCAGAGAAATATGCAAAAGGTAAGCACAAAAACAAAAAAAACAGAAAATATCTTATCTGAGAGCAGGAGAAGAGGCAAGACTCAGCAAGCTTCCAAGTGAACCAGGAACCACAGTTGAGACAAGAACAATTGATCACCGGCAACCATGATGGGAGGGAACCTCCCTTATATAAGACCAGTCTGTAACTCCTGATTGCCAATCCTCATTGAATGGTTCAGTACTGTTTGTAACCACCAGAGGGAGCTTCTGCTCAGTATTCATTTCTAACACATTCACAACATGTGTCTGTAACCAGTTGGGGCTGTCAATGTGTTAATGCCAAAACTCCTGTTTTTTCTGCCTCTCCCCAGTCTCAGGATGTTCCTGACTTTTTGACTGATTTTTCTGATGTGTTTAGCGAAAGTAAATCTGCATCCTTGACCCCCCATAGGAGCTATGACTGCGCTATTGAATTAGTGCCTGGTAGTAAATTCCCTAAAGGTCGCCTTTTTAACTTGTCTGTACCTGAACATGACGCTATGCGGTCTTATATCAAGGAGTCATTGGAGAAGGGTCATATCAGACCATGCTCTTCACCCTTGGGTGCCGGTTTTTTCTTTGTGGCCAAAAAGGATGGTTCATTAAGGCTGTGTATTGATTATCGTCTCTTGAACAAGATCACTGTGAAATATCAATATCCGTTACCCTTGATTTCTGACCTGTTTTCCAGGGTGAAAAGTGTTACTTGATTTACTAAGCTTGACCTCAGGGGGGCGTATAACCTTATTCGCATTAAGCACGGGGATGAATGGAAGACGGCGTTTAATAGCCCAGAGGGGCATTTTGAGTACCTAGTGATGCCCTTTGGGCTCACTTATGCTCCTTCCGTCTTCCAGTCCTTCATAAATGACATTTTCAGGGATTTTGTGGATAAATTTCTGATTGTTTATTTGGATGATATCTTGATTTTTTCCAATGACTGGGACTCTCATGTGAAACATGATCGGACTGTGTTCCAGATTTTGAGAGAGAATGCTCTGTATGTGAAGGGATCAAAGTGTCTTTTTGGCGTACAGAGGATCTCATTTCTGGGATTCATTTTGTCCCCATCTGTTATTGAAATGGACCCGGTCAAGGTTCAGGCCATCTGTGATTATTAAAGGCTCTTCAGAGATTCTTGGGTTTTGCCAATTTTTATCGTAAATTTATTGGTAATTTCTCTGTTATTGTTAAACCATTGACTGATTTGACCAAAGAGGGTTCTGATGTGGTGAATTGGCCTCCTGAGGCAGTCTCTGCGTTTCAGGAACTTAAGCAGAGATTCACTTCTGCTCCTGTTCTACGGCAGCCTGATGTTTCTCTGCCATTTCAGGTGGAGGTTGATGCCTCTGAAATTGGGGCAGGTGCCGTTTTGTCCCAAAGAGATCCAGAGACCTCTAAAAGTAACCCTTGTGCCTTTTCTCTCTCGAAAATTTTCTCCAACTGAACGTAATTATGACGTGGGTAATCGGGAGTTATTGGCCATGAAGTGGACTTTTGAAGAGTGGAGACATTGGCTGGAAGGAGCCAAACATCAGGTGGTGGTCCTCACGGACCATAAGAATCTGGTTTATCTGGAATCAGCCAAGCGACTTAATCCTAGACAGGCCAGGTGGGCCTTGTTTTTCACACGTTTTAATTTTGTGGTTTACTTTCTTCCTGGCACTAAGAATGTTAAGGCGGATGCCCTCTCGAGGAGTTTCCTTGCGGACTCTCCTGAGTTATCTGATCCTGCTGTTATTTTGAAAGAGGGTGTAGTTCTTTCCGCCATCTCGCCCAATTTGAGACTGGCTCTGGAAGGGTAAATCAAAAAACAGCGCCTCAGTCAGTGGTGAAAAGCAAATCTTACATTTATTCTGCCTCCTGTGGACCGAAACGTCGCCACAGGAGGCAGAATAAATGTAAGATTTGCTTTTCACCACTGACTGAGGCGCTGTTTTTTGATTTACTGTTATGGAACCTGCTCTGGGATGGACTCCCCGGTTTTGACGTGCGCCTTCATTTTGTCTTATATAGACTTTAATCTTTAGGGTGCGGTTCAACTTTTTGCATTTTGACATTGGCTCTGGAAGGGTGTCAGGAGGATAAACCCGAGCGCTGCCCTATTGGGAAATTGTTTGTCCCAGACTAGTGGAAAAAGAGTGTGATGTCTGAGATTCATTGTTCCGCGTTGGCCGGTCATCCCGGAATTTTTTGTACCAGAGACTTGGTGAGTCGGTCCTTTTGGTGGCCTACTTTGTCTCGTGACGTCAGGGAGTTTGTGCAGTCCTGCGGGACTTGCTCTCGCTCCAAGCCTTGCTCTCGCTCTAGTGGTTTGTTGATGCCATTGCCTGTGCCCAAGAGACCATGGACCCATATCTCTATGGATTTTATTTCCGACCTCCCTGTTTCTCAGAGAATGACCGTTATCTGGGTGATTTGTGATAGGTTTTCCAAGATGATACATCTTGTGCCATTACCTAAGTTGCCTTCCTCGTCCGAATTGGTGCCTTTGTTCCTTCAGCACGTGGTTCGGTTACACGGCATTCCTGAGAACATTGGGTCTGACAGAGGAGTCCAGTTTGTTTCCAGATTTTGGAGGACTTTTTGTTCTAAACTTGGTGTTCAATTGTCTTTCTCCTCTGTTTTTCATCCTCAGACCAATGGACAAACTGAGAGAACAAACCAGACATTGGAGACTTATCTGAGATGCTTTGTGTCTGCTGATCAAGATGACTGGGTCTCTTTTTTGCCTTTGGCTGAGTTTGCTCTTAATAATAGGGCTAGCTCTGCCACTTTGATGTCTCCATTTTTCTGTAATTTTGGGTTTCACCCTCGATTTTCTTCGGGACAGACGGAGTCTTCTGTCTGTCCAGGTGTTGACTCTGTTGTGGAGCGTATGCAGCAGATTTGGGACCAGGTAGTGGAGAGGTTGTCCCTCTCTCAGGAGAAGGCCCAGCGGTTTGCCAACCGGCATAGGACTGATGGTCCTCGGTTTAAAGTGGGGGACTTGGTCTGGTTGTCCTCAAGAAATATCCCTATGAGAGTTGCATCTCCTAAGTTTAAGCCTAGGTTCATTGGACCTTATAAGATCATGGAGATTCTTAATCCTGTTTCCTTTTGTTTACTTCTTCCAGGGACATTTAAGATCCATAACGTGTTCCATAAGTCCTTATTGAAGAGGTTTGTCGAGCCAGTGGTTCCTATGGCTGTGCCTCCTGACTGTAACGCTTCCCACGGCTGCGGGGCATTGGGACATGGCATAGCTTGCCTAACTAGCCAATGCTCCCACGCCGCCAGTCCACGACGACGTGAGGCATGCGTCCCAGATGGTAAGAGAATGTAGACCCACTGGACCACGGAGGGAGACCCGGGCCTGCCCGGACTAGGGAGGGGCAGCGACCGGGATCCGTGGCAGCTGAGCATGTGGGCAAGATCGCGACCTGCAGGACTAGACAACACCGCACAACTTCAGGTATGAAGAAACATAAAGTTTACTTAAAGACACACACAGTACATAAACAGAACATAATGCCAGGCTCTCGATTCCGCACATCAGAGAAGGGTTCACGTCTCAGGATCACAGACGAGTGCAGGAGAACATCAGGGGTAGATGCAGTCCAGGGTTATCTGGCACGGACATACTAGGGCGGCCTCTCTCTCAGGCCTCAGGCGTAGCACAGGCTCAGCAGGAGAACATCAGACACCGACCTCAGACAGACTTCAGACGATGGCGGGGTCATCACGGGTAGATGCAGTCCAGGATCATCTGGCACGGGCATACTAGGACGGCCTCTCTCTCAGGCCTCAGGCGTAACACAGGCTCAGCAGGAGAACTTCAGACACTGACCCAGGACAGACGTCATCACAGGGTAGACCACGGAGGAACCAGTAGGACATCGGGACATCAGGAACACGGACTGGATCTCAGGGACTCAGGAACACAGACAGGACATCAGGAACACGGATTGGATCTCAGGGACTCAGGAACACGGACAGGACATCAGGAACACGGATTGGATCTCAGGAACTCAGGAACACGGACAGGACATCAGGAACACGGATTGGAACTCAGGAACACGGACTGGAATTCAGGAACACAGACTGGAACTCAGGAACACAGACTGGAACTCAGGAACACGGACTGGAACTCAGGAACACGGACTGGAACTCAGGAACACGGACTGGAACTCAGGAACACGGACTGGAACTCAGGAACATCAGAACACTGGCATCGGACTCCGGACATCTGGCAACGATCGGCAGGCTCCGGACATCTAGCAACGATCGGCAGGCTCTGGACATCTGGAAGTGGTCATCGGACATCGGACATCGGACATCAGGCCATAGTCATCAGGCATCAGACATCTGGCAGCGACCTGAAAAGGAACCCGAGCGGTCTGGTGCAAGCCCCGCCAGGCTCAACGGGAGCCGGCCGGGGATTGCACAGAAGCTGAGCACAGAGTAACAGAAACTCAGCACACACACCGGACTCCTCCTTCCAAGACGAACTCAGGTTATATAGCAAAGAATCACAGTCACTGGCACAGGGTTCAGGACACAAAAGGACTTCAGGAACATAACACAGAGGACACAGTTCAGACAGTCAGGTACAGGATCCGATCCAGGATCAGGGATTCAGGAAACAAAACACAACAGGAACAGGCCTGGATATGCAGCCTCCAGGAAGGGCGATCTGGGTATTCTGCCCCCAGAGCTGGAGGAAACACAAGACACAGTTCAGACATTCAGGTACCGTAACAGATCCAGGATCAGGGATTCAGGGAACAAGACACAACAGGAACAGGCCTGGATATGCAGCCTCCAGGAAGGGCGATCTGGGTATTCTGCCCCAGAGCTGGCGGAAACACAAGACACAGTTCAGACATTCAGGTACAGGAACAGATCCAGGATCAGGGATTCAGGGAACAAAACACAACAGGAACAGGCCTGGATATGCAGCCTCCAGGAAGGGCGATCTGGGTACTCAGCCCCCAGAACAGGCGGAAACACAAGACAGGACAAAGGGAATCAGCACTCCAGAACTGATCGCACTCAGAGCAGGAGCTGAACACACAAACACACACGGCTAGGTTCAGGAACTCAATGCAAAGCTCTGGCCACGCCCCACAGGGCTAGGGAACTTTATATATGAGCTGCTTCACAGCGATAGGCTGGAGCAGCAATTCTAGTGCACACCCATTCCTCATAAAAGCAGGACAGGTGTGGGCCGTGCCCCCTATGCAGAGCCAGACACAACTCAGCACAGAAGGACACCTGACAATGGCTGCAGCCTCAACATATGTAGTAAGTCATGCACCACTGCAGAGGACTTTGCAACCTACGGGTAGCTTCTACAGCAGGCCAGGGACCGCACATGCGGGTGGTCATGCAACGCAGCAGAGACACTCACGCAAGTACGGCTACGCAGCAGAGCTGGGAACTGAGCAGCATCCATACAGGTAACAGACAACAGTATCCCAGCTGGTTAGGGGGAAAGGAGCAAAAGGGTTAAAGCAAAGACATGCAAAGTAACGCTGGAAAACAAGGTACAGATAATACCAGCGTTACACTGACCCTGTTTTGGTTGAGGGCAATCTGGAGTATGTGGTTGAGAAAATATTGGATTCTCGTTTTTCTAGACGGAAACTCCAGTATTTGGTTAAGTGGAGAGGTTATGGTCAGGAGGACAATTCTTGGGTGTTTGCTTGGGACATCCATGCTAGGAGACTGATCCGTGCGTATCACCAAGCTCATCCTGACCGACCTGGTTGCACAAATGAGGGTTCGGTGACCCCTCCTCAAGGGGGGGGCACTGTTGTGAATGTTTTGGAAATGAATCCTGAGCAGAAGCTCCCTCTGGTGGTTACAAACAGTACTGAACCATTCAATGAGGATTGGCAATCAGGATTCACAGACTGGCTTGATATAAGGGAGGTTCCCTCCCATCATGGTTGCCGGTGATCAATTGTTCTTGTCTCAACTGTGGTTCCTGTTTCACTTGGAAGCTTGCTGAGTCTTGCCTCTTCTTCTGCTTTCAGATAAGATATTTTCTGTTTTTGTTTTTGTGCTTACCATTTGCATATTTCTCTGCTTTTCTGTGAGGTTAGCCAGGTTCCCCCCCGGGGGGCTTGGGCTCCTCTCAGTTCCTTTGGAGCCATTGTTATTTGTTCATTTGCCTTTTCCAGTTTTTTCAGTGGCTGCGGCTTAGTTTTGTTACACCAGAGAACTGATTTAGGTGATAGAGGTCGTGTGATCTCAGGTGTTTTTGTAATTAGTAGCGTTGGCATTTTTTAGGTTTTTTTTGGATTGCAGTGAGTATCCTTTCTATCATTTTCTGTCTAGGCAGATTGGGCCTCAGCGTTTGCTCATACTATTTTCTGTCTGTGTCTGTATTTCCTCTTGTCTAACCCCCATTTCATGTTTAGGGGCTTCCTATGTTCTTTGGGGATCTGCTCCGGGGCAGATAGCTTTCCTCTTTCTATCTTTAGGTGTAGTTAATCTCTCAGGCTGTGACGAGGCGTCTAGGATCAACGTAGGAACGCTCCACGGCTGCCTTTAGTTGTGGTGGTTAGTCAGGGTACTGCAATCCAATAGATTCCAACCTCTCTGGTGTATTGCCGTTTTTGCCTGCTCTCCTCAGCTACCGAAACATAACACAGGACATTGTTGTATCCTAGAATACTTTTTGCTTCAAAGGATATGAACAATGAACCAGTTATTCATCTTCTTAAAGGGAATCTGTCACCCCATTTTCGCCCTATGAGATAGGGCCACCGCCATCAGGGGCTTATCTACAGCATTCTGTAATGCTGTAGTTAGCCCCCGATGTTACCTGAAAGTGAAGAAAAACGAGTTATATTATACTCACCCAGGGGTGTTCCGCCGTCCGTTCGGGTCAGATGGGCGTCGCGGTCAGGTCCGGGGCCTCCCATCTTGTGACGAAGCCGGTGTGTTCTTTCTGTCCCGTCGTGGCTCCTGTGCAGGCGCACTGCTCTGCCCTGGTGAGGGCAGAGCAGAGTACTACAGTGCGCAGGCGCCGGACCTCTCTGACCTTTCCCGGCGCCTGCGCACTGTAGCACTCTGCTCTGCCCTCACCAGGGCAGAGCAGTGCGCCTGCGCAGGAGACGCGACGGGACAGAAAGAACACGCCGGCTTCGTCACAAGATGGGAGGCCCCGGACCTGATCGCGACGCCCATCTGACCCGAACGGACGGCGGAACGCCCCTGGGTGAGTATAATCTAACTCGTTTTTCTTCACTTTCAGGTAACATCGGGGGCTTATCTACAGCATTACAGAATGCTGTAGATAAGCCCCTGATGGTGGTGGCCCTATCTCATAGGGTGAAAATGGGGTGACAGATTCCCTTTAAGATCGTGACACTTTGGAAAATACAGTTTTAGACACATGTATGTTACAAGTTGGCATTATAAATCATTTTACAATGTCATTCTCCCACCATGTACAGTAATCTAAGGAATTTTATTCATTTTATTCAGGGGCCATACATATTTTTGAAAAATGAACTAAATGTTGGGAATAAAATAAGAAAATAACGTATGCTGACCTGATCTAGTAGTACCACTGGTCTTTGTTAAATGTTCTACAGAAATGATATGGCAAGAATTTGGCTGTAGCTGTCATGTGCAGATGGGTACATCATTATAACAGCACATTTGCAATCTTTCTGGACCATTGGAGCAGTAGGGGACTTACAGTGCCTTGCAAAAGTATTCGGCCCCCTGGAACTTTTCAACCTATTCCCACATATGATGCTTCAAACATAAAGATACCAAATGTAAATTTTTGGTGAATCAACAACAAGCGGGACACAATTGTGAAGTTGAACAAAATTTATTAGTTATTTTAAATTTTTGTGTAAATACAAAAACTGAAAAGTGGGGCGTGCAATATTATTCGGCCCCTTTAACTTAATACTTTGTTGCGCCACCTTTTGCTGTGATTACAACTGCAAGTCGCTTGGGGTATGTCTCTATCAGTTTTGTACATCGAGAGACTGAAATTATTGCCCATTCTTCCTTGGCAAACAGCTCAAGCTCACTGAGGTTGGATGGAGATCGTTTGTGAACAGCAGTTTTCAGCTCTTTCCACAGATTCTCGATTGGATTCAGGTCTGGACTTTGACTTGGCCATTCTAACACCTGGATACGTTTATTTGTGAACCATTCCATTCTAGATTTTTTTTATGTTTGGGATCATTGTCTTGTTGGAAGACAAATCTCCGTCCCAGTCTCAGGTCTTTTGCAGACTCCAACAGGTTATTCCCCAGCCTCTCCTCTCTGCCAAGCCCTTCATTGGCTTCCTATCGTTCAGAGGCTCCAGTTCAAAACCCTAACCATGACCTACAAAGCCATCCACAATCTGTCTTCTCCATACATCTGTGACATGGTCTCCTGGTACATACCCACACGCAACCTTCGATCCTCTCAAGATCTCCTCCTCTACTCCCCTCTTATCTCTTCTTCCCACAATCGCATACAAAGCTTCTCCCGTGCCTCTCCCATACTCTGGAACTCTCTACCCCAACACATCAGACTCGCGCCTACCATGGAAACCTTCAAAAAGAACCTGAAGACCCACTGTTGTGAATGTTTTGGAAATGAATTCTGAGCAGAAGCTCCCTCTGGTGGTTACAAACAGTACTGAACCTTTCAATGAGGATTGGCAATCAGGATTTACAGACTGGCTTGATATAAGGGAGGTTCCCTCCCATCATGGTTGCCGGTGATCAATTGTTCCTGTCTCAACTGTGGTTCCTGGTTCACTTGGAAGCTTGCTGAGTCTTGCCTCTTCTTCTGCTTTCAGATAAGATATTTTCTGTTTTTGTTTTTGTGCTTACCATTTGCATATTTCTCTGCATTTCTGTGAGGTTAGCCAGGTTTCCCCCCTCCGGGGGCTTGGGCTCCTCTCAGTTCCTCTGTAGCCATTGTTATTTGTTCATTTGCCTTTTCCAGTTTTTTCAGTGGCTGCGGCTTAGTTTTGTTACACCAGAGAACTGATTTAGGTGGTAGAGGTCGTGTGATCTCAGGTGTTTTTGCAATCAGTAGCGTTGGCATTTTTTAGGGTTTTTTTGGATTGCAGTGAGTATCCTTTCTATCCTTTTCTGTCTAGGCAGATTGGGCCCCAGGGTTTGCTCATACTATTTTCTGTCTGTGTCTGTATTTCCTCTTGTCTAACCGCCATTACATGTTTGGGGGCTTCCTATGTTCTTTGGGGATCTGCTCCGGGGCAGATAGCTTTCCTCTTTCTATCTTTAGGTGTAGTTAATCTCTCAGGCTGTGACGAGGCATCTAGGACCAACGTAGGAACGCTCCACGGCTGCCTTTAGTTGTGGTGGTTAGTCAGGGTACTGCAATCCAATAGATTCCAACCTCTCTGGTGTATTGCCGTTTTTGCCTGCTCTCCTCAGCTACCGAAACATAACAACCCACCTCTTCCGACAAGCCTACAACCTGCAGTGATCATCAGTCTACTGAACCACCGCACGACCAGCTCTACCCTCTCCTAGTGTATCCTCACCCATCCCTGTAGACTGTGAGCCCTTGCGGGCAGGGTCCTCTCTCCTTCTGTACTTGTGTGTGCCTTGTATTGCTCATGTTTACTGTACTTGTCTATATTTGCCCCTCTTCACATGTAAAGCGCCATGGAATAAATGGCGCTATAAAAATCTATAATAATAATAAAGAATGGTCCTGTATTTGGCTCCATCCATCTTCGCATCAATTTTAACCATCTTCCCTGTCACTGCTGAAGAAAAGCAGGCCCAAACCATGATGCTGCCACCACCATGTTTGACAGTGGGGATGGTGTGTTCAGGGTGATGAGCTGTGTTGCCTTTACACCAAACATATAGTTTGGCATTGTTGCCACAAAGTTCGATTTTGGTTTCACTTGACCAGAGCACCTTCTTCCACATGTTTGGTATGTCTCCCAGGTGGCTTGTTGCAAACTTTAAACAACACTTTTTATGGATATCTTGAGAAATGGCTTTCTACTTGCCACTCATCCATAAAGGCCAGATTTGTGCAGTGCACGACTGATTGTTGTCCTATGTACACTGTCCCACCTCAGCTATAGATCTCTGCAGTTCATCCAGAGTGATCATGGGCCTCTTGGCTGCATCTCTGATCAGTCTTCTCCTTGTTTGAAATGAAAGTTTAGAGGGACGGCCGAGTCTTGGTAGATTTGCAGTGACATGATACTCCTTCCATTTCAATATGATCGCTTGCACAGTGCTCCTTGGGATGTTTAAAGTTTTGGAAATCATTTTGTATCCAAATCCGATTTTAAACTTCTCCACAACAGTATCATGGACCTGCCTGTTGTGTTCCTTGGTCTTCATGATGCTCTCTGTGCTTAAAACAGAACCCTGAGACTATCACAGAGCAGGTGCATTTATACGGAGACTTGATTACACACAGGTGGATTATAGTTATCATCATTAGTCATTTAGGACAACATTGGATCATTCAGAGATCCACAATAAACTTCTAGAGCAAGTTTGCTGCACTGAAAGTAAAGGGGCCGAATAATATTGCACCCCCCACTTTTCAGTTTTTGTATTTCCACAAAAATGTAAAATAACCAATAAATTTTGTTCAACTTCACAATTGTGTCCCACTTGTTGTTGATTCTTCACCAAAAATTTACATTTGGTATCTTTATGTTTGAAACATGATATGTGGGAAAAGGTTGAAAAGTTCCAGGGGGCCGAATACTTTCGCAAGGCATTCGGTATTGGGAAGAATATTGAATATATAATTTCATGTCAATCATTTCTATCTTATTTGGCCTAGGATTATAAAACCCCTTCCTTTGTCCAGCACTGACAAGAAACCGGTCTCAGCATTCTCATATCACGGGAAGGATTCCAAGAGAACTCACAAGTGCAATCTCCCAGAAGACGGGTACAGAACGCTTCAGGCTCCTAGGAACGCGGGGTGAGCAGGGCAGGAGAGAGATTCCTTCAGGACCTAAATCACCTGATGGTTGGGGGCGTGGCTTAAGCTCAGGAAAGCTAGAAGCTGAAGGAAAACTCCTAGAAAGGTAACTCCGGGACAAAGTTACCCAGGGGCAAAGACAGAGACGTAAATCAGAACAGGCCGGGGTCAAAGCACAGGATAGCAGGACTGTACCAAAGGATAAGACAGAGAAGGTACAGAAACAGAATCCAACAAGCAGTATCCAGAGATCAGACCGAGTCAAAACCAAAGTATCAGGCAAACAAGAACACAGCACAAACACACTCAGGGGTCAACACACTCTGCCAAGGGCGAAAGTATAACTGACAAGGGAAATCTCAAAATGGAGGCCATAAATAGTCCACTCAGAATCAGAGTGAGTCTACAGGAATTAACCCAATAATAACCGAGCCAGCCAAACCATGACATCTCAGAATTCTAAGAATGCCCACATTCTCAGCCTCAAGGAGAAAGTTGGCACCTAGCTCAGCAGGGAGGCTAGCCTTAAAAGCTGTGAGTGACATTTCTCACACCCTGACCAGCTAAGAGCAGGACAAAGGACTGCTTGCCATATAGAGTCCTGCTGAAGCTGCAGACACCTTCTAGAACATTCCAGACATAATTCCATAAGGAGTTATGGAGATACTATATGTCCAAGCCATACATTGTTAATATTTCCGGGATTCCCAGGACATGGCAAACACTCGCCTGGGTCTCGACCCGTTCTAGCACCCTGGGGTATAAAGATACATAAAACAGCTAGTCAAAGCCAGATAGCAAAGCTGTGTTTTGTCCTAATACGTAGCAGGGGCTCGGACGGATCCATGGTGCCAAAACTGCCTCATTAGGTCCATTAAGTTGTTATGACACATCTTAGGTTGTGGAGTTTTTAACTGCTAAAGGCAAAGTAGGGGCTTTAGGTTCAGGCCAGAGGGCAGTGTCCCAAAGGGGTTAAATGCTTGTGTAAAGCGTGGCCTATAGGTTTTTCTCTGAGAAGGTCACGACGACTTATTGTGTGGGGAGAAGTCAAGGAACAGAGGGGACCACAAGCGTTCCATGTGGCAGCCACTCCCCCGAAAGCCAGGTCTTTCATCTACTGGTAACTGACCCATGTATTCTGCTGATATCTTTTGTCCTAACACTATCTATATTTGCATATCTGACCATTGTATATGTGTAACTATTGTGTATATACAGTATATTGTCTAGTTTGCCCTTAAGGCGATTAAATATATAATTTAACCTTGGGTTGCTCTTTTACCTCGATCCACGAATTCAAATGTGTTTCTCAGTTTAACTTTCCATGCTCTAGGGGCTGGATTCTGGACTGATATAATACTGTAAATGGACAGGGCTTATATTTAACGAGGAACTGGTGGCAATCCTACTGGGTTCACAGTGCTCTGTTTCTCTGGTGCTTGTGAATGGGACCTGTTGGGATTATGAGCGAGTGTGATTCCACGTCAGTGACTGCGTGGGCCGCATCCTCTCACTCCCCTTGACTCCCTGGACCTGTGTGGCCAGGGGACGTTTTTGTAAAACTATACCAAGCTGACCTTACGTGTCCCCAGGAGGTGTGCAATGTCACGTTGGTTAAAGTGGGGAGACCTCATTACCTGATCAGTCTGACATAACAGTGACGTCAGGCAGGGTGGCGAAGTGCCAGTTCATCACAGGTAGTTATTTTTATGACGTTCCATGCTTTGAGTGAATGTTTAGCAAATCCTGGATAATTACTTTAACCCCTTATCAATATTGGACGTACTCAGTACGTCTTGGTTGGCTGGTACTTGCCAACATTGGATGTACTGAGTACGTCCATGCGATTTTGCGAGCACAGAGGCTGTGCGAGTGAGATCGCTGCCAGGTGTCAGCTAATTCTCACAGCTGACACCTGGCAGTCAGTGCAGGAGCTCCCGCAGCATTTAGCAGGGTGCAGACGGAGGGAGCCCCCTCTAACTCCAATAGGCGCCCCTGCAACATCATTGCGGGGGCCTGATCATTACTATGGTGACCCGATGTTGTCAAGACGACATCCGGGTCACTAGGCTACAGTTTGGCAAGCCCCTCAGACCATGCGCAGAGAATGGTCTCAGGGTCTTGTGTCAGTGCAGCACTTCATTGCAATGGATTATAACGGCAATCAAGCTGCTGAAAGTGAAAGTCCCATACTGGGACAAAGTAAAAACGTTTAACAAAAAGTAAAGAAAAAAAAATCTTAAGTAATAAAAAATATACAGCATTTTGTACTGATGAATTTCTATTTTTATGTAAAAAGCAAAAAAAGTACACGTTTGGTATCACCGCGATCGTGACGTGTAAAAGCGCCGAAACAAAAAAAACTATATAACTTTGGTATCACTGTAAGCATACTGACCCGAAGAATAAATCTACATTATCTATTGTACCACAGGCGGAATCGCATAAAAACAAGCAAAAACAATTCCTGAATTGCTAGTTTTTGTTTATTCTGTCTCCCAAAAATCAGAATAGAAAGTGATCAAAAAATTTTGTGACCGAAAGCTTTACCAATAAAAATATTAACTCGTCCCGCAAAAAACAAGACCTCACATGACCTGGACCTGTTAAAGCTTAGACACACGAAACTGCCGTCATCCTTTTCACTCTCTCCCCGCATGCCTCCGTACCTTGCTATCCACAATTAATAATAATAATAATAATAATAATAATAATCTTTATTTTTATATAGCGCTAACATATTCTGCAGCGATTTACAGTTTGCACACATTATCATCGCTGTCCCCGATGGGGCTCACAATCTAGATTCCCTATCAGTATGTTTTTCCAATGTGGGAGGAAACTGGAGAACCCGGTGGAAACCCACGCAAACACGGGGAGAACATACAAACTAATTGCAGATGTTGTCCTTGGTGGGATTTGAAATAGCTTTATTGAATAAAGGACTTTCTTCAAGAACGCTATGGCGAGTGCCTCATACTTTTGATAATGTCTTGGAATTTTGTATATATATGAAAAACACCTTGAATCCAAGCTTTTAAAGCTGCATCAGCTCTATTACCTGGGTAACCACCTCCTAGAAAAGGGATTCAACATTAAGTACACTGGTGTCGCTATTCAAACTATTTCTTGCATCCCACACACACATATATATGTATACATATTACATACATAGATAGATGAAAAGCCGGCAATTCAGCAGCCGCGTAGTGTAAAATCACAGCAGGAGCCAACAACATAGAAGAGATGGATTACATACAATAAATACAAAAAGAATAGGTAGATATAGTTGTCTGTGACAAATACAATTAGTACAGTGTGTGCAGCTTACTGTACATGTATTTAATTAATAAAATATTATTTTTCTGAAAGCAATAGCATGGGCTCCAGCGTAATTTTCATAACCAGCAGAGGGAAAGCTGATAGCTGGGGGCTGATGTTTATAGCCTGGGAAGGGGGTAATAACCATGGAGCTTCCCAGGCTATTAATATCAGCTTACAGCTGTATACTTAGCCTTTACTGGCTATTAAAATAGGGGACCCTAAAAAAATGACATAGGGGCCCCCTATAATTAATAACCAGCAAAGGCTATGCAGATAGCTGCGTGCTGATATTAATAGCCTAGGAAGGGGCCATGGATACTGCCCCCCAAGCTAAAAACATCAGCTCTCCGCCACCCAGAAAAGGCGCATCTCTATGATGCGCCAATTCTGGCACTTAGCCTCGCTCCTCCACTTGCCTTGTAGCGGTGGCAAGTGGGGTGATAGTTGGGGGGTTGATGTCACCTTTGTATTGTCAGGTGACATCAAGCCCAGAGGTTAGTAATGGAAAAGCATCAATAAGACACTGCATTACTAACCCCAAAGTCATATTGTATGAAAACACAGCACCCCAGAATAAAGTCCTTTAATTGAAAGACTGGCACAGACTCCTTTAATAAATCATCTCTAAACCATACTTACGACCTCGCCCATTCCACCGATGTCCTTGTCATCTGCAAAAGAGTTAAAAATAAAAACAATATTCCTCACCTTTCCGCAGAGATGCTGCTAATCCATTTGTCCCACGATGGGTCTAGCTCTGCTACATCTAGATGGCAGGCAGCATGGTTGCATGATGCGACCATACAGCCTGTCATCCAGCAGAGTCACTGAGCAGCGTGTGCTCAGTGTTTCCCTGTGAACTCCTATTCCCTGTCTGAGGGCAGCGCGAGCGTGAGAAAGTTCTCCTGCTCGCGGTGCCATTAGACAGGTCCTGCGAGTTTACAGCCAATTAACTCACTTCACCTTTCTGACATCAATGCGAGTGCCGTGGGAAAATTTCACTGTTTGTGCCTAAGCAGTGAAAATCCCCCATAAGTGACACCATTTTGGAACCTAAACCCCTCAGAAAACTGATCTAGATGTGTGGTGAGCACATTGAACCCTCAGGTTGAGCCGCAAAAATAAAAAAAACAAACAAATTTTCTCCACAAATGTTTTTAGCACAAAATATAGCATTTTCTTAAGGGTAACAGGAGAAATTGCACCATACAATTTGTTGTGCAATTTCTCCCGAGTACGCTGATACCCCATATGTGGGAGAATATAACTTTTGAGGCACAGTGCAAAGCTCAGAAGGGAAGAGGCTCCATATTGGAGTTCAGATTTTGCTGGAATGGTTTGAGGGTGCCATGTCACATTGGCAGAGCCCCTGAGGTGCCAGAACAACAGAAACCCCCTATATGTGAACTCATTTTACAAAACTGCACTCCCCAATGAATTCATCTAGGGGTGCAGTGATCATATTGACACCACATGTGCCTCACAGAATTTTATACCACTGAGAGGTGAAGAAAGAATAAATTACATTTTTACCATTAAAATTTTGTTTTAGCCCCAAGTTTTTAATTTTTCTAAGGGCTAATAGGATTTTTTTTTTTACAACAAACTGAGGTCCATTTTTTCCTGAGTGCGCCAATACCCTACATGTAATCGGGAAATATTTTTCAGGCACAGTGCAAAGCTCAGAAGGCAAGGAGCGCCAGATTTTACTGTTATGGTTTGCAGGTACCATGACCCACTGGGAGAGCCCAGGAGATGCCGGAACAGCAGAACCCCCCCCCCATAACAATTTTATAGAAAAAATAATTATTTTTGCATTTTTATTTATTTTTTTCTGGTGTTCACTAAAGGGGTTAGTCGTTGAGGATGCGGTGATACCAAATATGTGTACCTTTGTTTTGTTTTTTTTAATTCAACTATTTTGAGATACAGTATCTTTTGATTTTTTATTATTTTTTAATATTTTTATAATTATTGTAATTTTTTTTTTACTATTTTCCTAACTTTTTCCCACTATGGGACAATCATTTTTTTGCAGGCTGATCGCTTCTGCAGCATCTCCATGCTGCAGAAACTGTCAGCTCTGCACTGACAGAGAGACTTGTTGATCATGCACTCCGCATGATCAGCAAGTTTCCTAGCTCTGGTGAACTGGATGTCGTCATGATGACACCCTGTCACCATGGCAACGATCAGGATCCCCCGAGTCATGCCGTGGGGTCTCCGATCCAAAGGCAGAGGGGTTGTCAGCCCTCTGCCTGCTCCTGGAATGCTGCAATCATATTCAATCGGCATTTCGGGGGTTAAAGTTCCGGGTGTTGTCAGAATCAGCTGACACCCGGCGGCGATCGCCCGCACACCTCCCGTGTGCGCAGGCAATCACTTAGATGTAATATTCTGTCCCTGGTCAAATAGGCCCAGGTCACATGGACGAAATATTACGTGATGTCAGAAAGGGGTTAAATACATGTACAGTAAGCTGCACACACACTGTACTAATTGTATTTGTCACCGACATCTGTATATCTACCTATTCTATGTGTATTTACTGTATGTAATCCATCTATTCTATCCTGTCGGCTCCTGCTGTGATTTTACACTACACTGTTTCTGAACTGCCAGCTTTTATTCTATGTAATATATATATATATATATATATATATATATGTGTGTCACTGACATATATATATATATATATGTGTGTATATATATATATATATATATATATATTCTGTGTATATATCTATTCTATTCTAACCTGTCACATGAATTGCTGGCTTTTATTCTATCTATATATATGTGTGTGTTCTGACGAATATTTACTTTAAAAATGATGTGTAAATGACAGAGAACTGCTGTATATAAAAGCTCATGTTAAAATTGCATTGCAATCTGATAGCAATCGCAGTGCATTCGGATGTAAATCGGATGCTAGGTGTCAAAAATCGGCTTGTACTCGCATGACACTTGCATTACACTCGTGCGACTCTCAGCGGGAGACTCGGACTGATTTTTCATACGTTTATTGTGACTCCGGCCTAACAGTAAAATCTGCATTATAATATGGCGCTCCTTTCCTTCTGAGCTTTGCATTGTGCCTGAAAAGTATTTCCCATTTACATGTAGGGTATTGGCGCACTCAAGAGAAATTTTTACAACAAAGTAAGATCCAGTTTTTCCTCTTAGCCCTTAGAAAAACTAAAAACTTGAGGCTAAAACAACATTTTAGTGATAAAAATTTAATTATTCTTTCTTCACCAGCAAATAGTATACTGTAAAAATGTGTGAGGCACATGTGGTGTCAACATGATCACTGCACCCCTAGATGAATTTATTGGGGAATGTAGTTTGTAAAATGAGGTCATATATGGGGGTGAGGGGGCTCTTCTGTTCTGGCACCTCAAGGGCTCGGCCAATGTGACATGGCGCCCTCAAACCATTCCAGCAAAATCTGAACTCCAATATGGCACTTTTTCCTTCTAAGGTTTGCACTGTGTCTCAAAAGTAGTTTTCAACCACTTATGGGGGCATTGTACTCAGGAGAAATTGCACAACAAATTTGTGGGTCTATTTTTTTCCTGCTATTCTTGTGAAAATGGAAAAAATTAGCGCTAAAACAAGTTTTGTGGGATTTTTTTTTTAATTTTCACAGATCAACATTGTAACATTGTGAAGCAACTGGAGGGTCAAAGTGCTCGCCACATGTCTAGATAAATTCCTTGAGGGGTCTAGTTTCCAAAATGGGGTCAGTTGTGGGAGTTTTCCACTATTTAGGCACACTAGGGGCTCGGCAAACACAGCATGACACCCACACACAATTACACCAAAAGTCTGCATTCCAAAAACGTCACTCCTTCCTTTCTGAGCCCTGCTGTGCACACAAACAGTAGTTTTCCCCTATATATGGGTATTGGCGTACTCAGAAAAAAAAATCACAACAAATTGTATGGTGCAGTTTCTCCTGATACCTTTCTGAAAATGCAAAATTTGGGGCTAAAAACATTTATTGTGTGAAAAAATGTGATTTTTTTTTTTATAGCTCAATGTTATAAACTTCTGAGAAACACCTGGGGTTCAAAGTGCTCACCACGCATCTAGATAGGTTCCCTGGGGGGGTCTAGTTTCCAAAATGGTGTAACTTGTGGGAGGTTTCCTCTCTTTAGGCACATCAGTGCTCTCCAAATGCGACATGGAGTCCACTAATTATTCCAGCAAATTTTGCTTTCATAAAGTCAAATAACAATCTTTCCCTTCCAAGCCCTGCTATGCACCCAGTGATTTTCCTCAGTATATTACGTATCAGCATACTTGTATGATGCAATTTCTCCTGTTACTCTTATGAAGATGCAAAATTTGGGGGTTAAAAAATATTGTGGGAAAAAATGTGATTTTTTTTTTTTTCATGGCTCAATGTTGTAAACTTCAGAGAAGCCCCTGGGGGTTCAAGGTGCTCCCCACACATCAAAATACACTGCTCAAAAAAATAAAGAGAACACTAAAATTCCACATCCTAGGTATCACTGAATTAAATATTCCAGTTGCAAATCTTTATTCATTACATAGTGGAATGCGGTGGGAACAATAAAACATAAAAATGATCAATGTAAATCAAAATTAATATCCCATGGAGGTCTGGATTTGGAATGATACTCAAAATCAAAGTGGAAAATCAAATTACAGGCTGATCAAACTTCAGTGGAAATGCCTCCATACAAGGAAATGATGCTTAGCAGTGTGTGTGGCCTCCACGGACGTTTATGACCTCCCTATAACACCTGGGCAATTCTCCTGATGAGGCAGCAGATGTTCTTCTGAGGGATCTCTTCCCAGACCTGGATTAAAGCATCAGTCAACTCCTGGACAGTCTGTGGTTCAATTTTGTGTTGGTGGATGGAACAAGACGTGATATTCCAGATGTGCTCTATTGGATTCAGGTCTGGGGAACAGGCAAGCCAGTCCAAAGCATCATTGCTTTCATCATGCAGGAACTGCTGACACACTTCAGCCACATGAGGCCTAGCCATATCATGCATCAGTAGGAACCAAAGTCCCACTCCACCTGCATATGGTCTCACTACGGGTTTGAGAATCTCATCCCGGTACCTAATGGCAGTCAGGGTACCTCTGGCTAGCACATGGAGGGCTGTGCGGCCTTCCAAAGAAATGGTTCCCCGCACCATTACTGACCCACTGCCAAATCCGTCGTGCTGGAGGATGTTGCAGGCAGTAGAACGTTGTCCACAGCATCTCCAGACTCAATCACGTCTGTCACATGTGCTCAGTGTGAACCTGCTCTCATCTGTGAAGAGAACAGGGTGCTAATGTCAAATCTGCCAATCTTGGTGTTCTCTGACAAATGCCAACTACCCTGCACGGTGTTGGGCTGAAAGCACAACACCCACTTGTAGACGTCAGGCGCTCATACCACCATCATGGAGTGTTTCTGACACATGGATCTTAGTGGCCTGGTGGAGGTCATATTGCAGAGCTCTGGCACTGCTCCTCCTTGCACAAAGGAGGAGGTAGCAGTCCTGCTGCTGGGTTGTTGCCCCTTCTACAGCCCCTTCCATGTCTCCTGGTATCTGCTCCATGCTCTGGACACTGTGCTGACAGACACAGCTATCCTTATTGCCACAGCTCGCATTTATGTGCCATCCTGGATGAGCTGCACTACCTGAACAACTTCTGTTGGTTGTAGACACCACCTCATGCTACTGCACAGTACCTCTAGGGGTGAGAGCAATGATAAAATGCAAAAGTGACCAAAACAGTCAAAAAAGATGAGAATAGAGAAGTGGTCTGTGGTCACCACTTGTAGAACCACTCCTTAATAGGGGGTGTCTTGCTAATTGCCGATCATTTGTACCTGTTGTCTGTTCCATTTGCACAACAGCAGGAGAAATTGATTCATAATTGGTGTTGCTTAGTTAGTGGAGAGGTGGATTTCACAGAAGTGTGATTGACTTGGAGTTACATTATGTTGTTAGGCTAGTTTCACACTAGCGTTTCACTGGCCTGCGTCGGTCTGCGCATGGCCGCTGCTAAAGCTCCGCCCCCTGCCGCTCAGCCTATGTGCGCATGACTCTGCATGCGACCTGCGTACCCTATCTTTAGCATTGGGTACGCAGGCCGTGCGCAGGTATGCATTTGCCGGCGCATGCGTCCTTTTGACGGTGCGCCAAGCGCATCAAAATACAACACGGTGTGTATGGCACAGGTTGTCGCACCGTCAAAAGAACGCATGCGCCGGCAAATGCATACCTGCGCACGGCCTGCGTGCCCAATGCTAAAGATAGGGTATGCAGGTCGCATGCGTCGTGCACCCATAGGCGAAGCGGCCAGGAGGAGGCGCGGCTGGGGGCGGACGTTAGCAGCGGCCGTGCGCAGACCGACGCAGGTCAGTGAAACGCTAGTGTGAAACTAGCCTAAGTGTTCCCTTTATTTTTTGAGCAGTGTACATTCCTTGATGGGTCTAGTTTCCATAATAGTATCATTTGTGGAGGGTTTCCACTGTTTAGGCACTTCAGGGGCTCTCCAAATGCGACATGGGGTCCGCTAACTATTCCAGCATACTTTGCATTCAAGAAGTCAAATGACGCTCCTTCACTTCCAAGTCCTGCCATGCGCCTAGTGGTTTTCCCCCACATTTAAAGTATCAGTAGGCTCAGAAGAAATTGCACAATAAATTCTCGGGTCCATTTTCCTGTTACCTTTGTGAGAATAAAAAATTTGGAGTCTAAAGTAATTTTTCCGTGAAAAAAAAAAAACTTAAATGTTCATTTTCTCCTTCCACATTCAAAAAATTCCTGTGAAGCACCTGAAGGGTTAATCATCTTCTTGAATGTGGTTTTGGGCACATTGAGAGCTGCAGTTTTTAGAATGATGTCACTTTTGGGTATTTTCTGTCATTATGTACCCCTCAGTCATTTCAAATATAATGTGGTCCCTAAAAAATATGGTTTTGTAAATTTTGTTGTAAAAATGAAAAATCGCTGGTCAACTTTTAACCCTTATAACTACCTAACAAAAAAAAATGTATAAAAAAATTGTGGTGATGTAGACAGGTGGGAAATGTCATTAACTATTTTGTGTGACATAACTGACTTATTAAAAGTTTGAAAATTGCTAAATTTTTGTCAAATTTCCATTTTTTTTTTCCCACAGATAAACGCATGTCATATTGAAGAAATTTTACCACTATGTTGAACTACAATATGCCACGAAAAAAACGATCTCAGAATCCGTGGGATCTATTGAAGTGTAAAATTTGACCTGGTCATAAGATGCAAACATGCTTGGGTGGTAAAGGGGTTAAAAGCTTCAAGAACAAATCCCCATGTGTCTGATCTGTGTGAGAGAACATACTCAATATTGTATCTGTTTATCCATCTTGTCTCATTACTCCGGTTTCATGGTGATGAATAGCTGACACTGCTAGGCACATACATTTTATTTCTGTTCATGCCCCTAAATTACTATTGGCTACATCTTTTTTCGGGAAGTTTTCTTTGTTTGTGAAAGTATTTAAACTTAGACTGTGTGAAAATAAAACATAAATCCTGCTTAGTACAATATCCTAAAGCTGTGCTTTATTGATTTGCTGAGCACTCATAAAATATATTTTATTATTTGGAGTTCAAAAAACATAGAAGAGTTACAATAATTTCACGCACATCTGTTAACAGAAATATATTGCTATGTAACTAGTAGAACAAAGGCTCTGGAAAAGCGACAACGCTTATCCTAAAAGAGAACCAGTGAAATCTGTGCTCCTAAATCCAAATGCACTCCTTTCCGAGCACCACAGTGTGCCCAAATTGCAGTTAGCGTCCAAATGTGAGATTATTGTTGCAGGTAAAGCCTATTTAATAAATTATGGGGTGCGTGTTTTCAAAAGCACAAGTTGGGCATATAATGGCAATCAGCTGGCATTTGTGCAGTTTTCACTGTGTGTTTGTTTACAGAAAAAAAAAACACAATTCTGTAGATGAATTCCCAAAGGGTGCAATTTCTAAAATGGTGTCACTAATGGGGGTTTCTGCTATTTTGGCATATCATATCATCTAATGTTACATGGTGTCCGCAATCTATTCTAGCAAAAATTGCGCTTTAAAAGATAAATGGCGCTCCTTCCATCTTAACCGCTTAGCGTCAGAGCCAATTTTGTACTTGATGACCAAGCCAAATTTTACAATTCTGACCAGTCACTTTATGAGGTTTCAGCTCTGGAACGCCCCAACGGATCCCACTGATTCTGAATGTTTTTTTCGTGATGTATTGTACTTCATGATAGAGGTAACATTTTTTTGATATGACTTGCGTTTATTTATGAAAGAAAACGGAAATTTGGCAAAAATTTTGAAAATTTTGCAATTTTCAAACATTTACTTTTTGTACCCTTAAATCAGTCGTATCGCACAAAATAGTTAATAGTAAAATTTCCCACACGTCTACTTTACATCAGCACAATTCTGGAAACAATTTTTGTTCATTAGGACATTAGAAGTTGACCAGCGATTTCTCATTTTTCCAACAAAACAATTTTTTTTTTTAGGGACCACCTCACATTTGAAGTGAGTTTGGAGGGTCAATATGACGGAAAATACCCAAAAGTGACACCATTCTAAAAACTGCACCCCTCAAGGTACTCAAAACCACATTCAAAAAGTTTATTAATGCTTTAGATGCTTCACGAGAACTAAAGAAATGTGGAAGGAAAATTTACTTTTTTATTTTCTCAAGGGTAACAAAAGAAAATGGACCACAAAATTTGTTGTGCAACTTCTCCCGAGTACACCGATACCTCGTATGTGGGGGAAAGCCACTGTTTGGGCGTATGGCTGGGCTCAGAAGAGAGGGAGCACCGTTTGACTTTTTGAACCCAAAATTGGCTGGAATCAATGGCGGGTGCCATGTCGCGTTTGGAGACCCCCCTGATGTACCTAAACAGTGGAAACCCCCAAATTCTAACTCCAACCCTAACCCCAACACCACAACCCTAACCCTAGCCCCAACCCTATCTCCAAACCCAACCCTAACTGAAAAATGGAAAGAAGTACATTTTTTTAAAATTTTTACATAAGGTGATAACGGGGTATGATTTACTATTTTTTTTTATTTTGATCGCTGTGATAGGGTCTATTACAGTGATCAAAATGAACCAATAGAAAAAATCTATTGTTGTCGGGTGCTGGCCAGCAGATCTCGGCAGGCACACTGCGCCTGCCATTTTCTTCCAAGAAGACGCAAAAGGCCTGGGGGACCCCATTTCTCTCTCCTCTGGTATGCTAGATTATATTTAGAGGAGAGAGAAATAAATGGGAAATCTTTACTTTTTTTGCGGTCTCCGTTAGTCGATGAATAATGGCGATTGCAACACTGGCGACGGTTAAAACCGACCCAAATCATGTTTTCCAAGGTCTCAGCTACCTCCGGTAGCCAAGAACCCGGAAATTTTCTGGGGGGGCGCTATACCCTTATTTCTCAGCGCCGTTAAAAAACGGCGCTGAGGAATAAGTACCCTTAACTGCCGCCGTTAAAAGGTGTATTGGCGGTCGTTAAGCCCTTCTGTTTGCCCAGACAGCAGCTTCTGATCAGATATGGGGTATCCACGCACTCAGGAAAAACTACAAAACAAGTTTTGTGGTTGATTTTCTCCTGTTACCCTTGTAAAAATAAGAAATTTGGGGCTGAAGTAACATTTTTATGGAAATTAAATATTTCAGTTTCACTGCCCAATATTATAGCACTAGAAATAGGCCCGATGCTATCGCATCGGGAGTGCGGTGAAGTTAACATCTGTGTAAGCTTAGTGGTGCTGACAGCAGTGCGTGTAGAGCGCGCAGTTGTGGCTGTTACTGCGTATGTGCAGGAATTGCGGCCACGAACAGCGCAAGTGACATACAAATCACCACTATTCCCGCACATGTGTAACGACGTGGCTGTTACTGCGCCTGCGTCGGAATAGCGGAGAAGTGTACCGTATATACTCGAGTATAAGCTGACCCGAGTATAAGCCGAGGCACCTAATTTTGCCACGGAAAACTGGGTAAGCTTATTGACTCAAGTATGTATAAGCCGGGTATGCATTGTCCCCCCGTCCTTTCCTTCTATGTGTGGTTCTCCCAGTCCTGTCCTGGTATGTGTGGCTCCCTGGTCCCACCCTGTATGCATGGCTTGCCTTGGCTCGGCCCCCCCCTTGGTCCTCCTCGCGCCGTGGCTGCAACATTCCTGCATCTGTTTTCCCGGCTTCCAGCAGCACTTCCTGTATTCAGCGGTCAGGTGATATCGCTCATTAAAGTAATGAGTATGCGCTCCACACCTATGGGCGTGGAGACGCGTCCATATTCATTATTTTAATGAGCGGTACCACGTGACCGCTGAATACAGGAAGTGCTGCTGGAAGCCCGGAAAACAGAGAGAGATGCAGGGACGTTGCAGCCACCGCGCCAGGAGTGGGTATGCTGTCACAGCTGCTCTCTCCTGCCGCTCCCCCTCCCCCGCTGGCTTATACTCGAGTATATACCATATGTCACTTGCGCAGGCGCAGTTCGTGGCCTTGCCGGCACGAACTTCGCCTGCGCAAGTGACACTGCCGCGGTGCCTTATGGGATTCGATGACAGCGGCCAACTGGCAATAATATATGTAGATTATTTGAAGCACCAGTGGATTCAAGATGCTTATCACAACTCTAGATGAATTCCTAGAGTGGAAGTTTCGAAAATGAGGTGATTTGAGGTGATGTTTCTGTAGTTTGGGCCCCTCGGGGGCTCTACAAATGCCACCTGGAGTTTGCAATCTATTCCAGCCAAATTTACACTTCAAAAATCAAATAACGTTTACTTGAAATCTGAATAAAGATTGCCTCAAATAAAAATCTACCTTCAAGGGGTTGTCCCATGAGCAATGTACATTTTAATTAATAGATCTTAGAATATGAAATAGGTAATGTCAGTAGGATAAACCCTCCTAAGCTGTCTATGTGGACATGTAGGTCATAGGAAGCTAAATAAAATGATCCCTTGATATCTGCGATCCAATGTCTTATTCCAGAGAAATCCACATTTTCTTATATGTAAATTTCCTCTTCCACCCTATGGGGAGGATCATGCCTGGAAGATAACTCTGGTAAGACTTTTCAGTAGTATATAACCTGTGTGCCCATATTAACATCTTAGACAAGTCAAATGTGGCAACAGATTCCAAAATTGGATATGTAAAAAAAATGTTCCTGTGCGGAGATAATCTTACAAATGTCCCCATTATTTATTGTGTAATGGCAGACACATACTGCAGCTCCTGGCCAGGGAAGAAACAAGAGTATATAGATACAAGATCAGATTGCAGCTAATTCTGTGAGGTAAAACATTTTCATGCCTGTTTTATCACAGGAGCGAGTCTTTGGGCTGGCCGTGTCTTCAGCCCACTGAGCTCATCATAAATCAAGTCAGTGATATATGACCTCAGGGACAATTGGCGCTACCAACTCAGACTATATTTATTATAAACTCAGGACTAAAGATGCTACAGATACTCACTCATATGATACAATTGGCAGGGTAATGTTTTGTCTCACAGAAAACAGCTGCAAGCTACTGATATGTTGTCTGTAATTCCCTCCCTGCCCAGGTGCTGTGGTATGTGCTTATCATGATCCTGCACGGTCTGACAGCCATTAAAAAATACAAAGTAGAGAACATTTATAAGATTATCAACGCACAGGAGCATTTTTGGGTTGATCTGAAAATAGGGATTTTTGTGTACTCACCGTAAAATCCTTTTCTCCGAGCCAATCATTGGGGGACACAGACCATTGAGTGTTATGCTGCTGCCACCAGGAGGCTGACACTAAGCAATACAAAGAAAGTTAGCTCCTCCTCTGCAGTATACACCCTCTTGCTGGCTCCCAGAGAACCAGTTCAGTGCAAAAGCAGTAGATCAATAACGTATAAGAGTATACCATGTCAATTTACAGAACAAGGACAAAGCCATTAAAAGGGTGGGTGCTGTGTCCCCAATGATTGGCTCGGAGAAAAGGTTTTAACGGAGAGTACACAAAAATCCCTATTTCTTCTTCGCCTCATTGGGGGACACAGATCATGGGACGTCCCAAAGCAGTCCCTGGGAGGGTACAACGTAACAGATCAGGTCCAGCAGAACCGCTGCTTAAAAGTGTGCTACCGCGGCCTGTAGAGTCCGCCTGCCAAGACTCACATCTGCGCAAGTCTGGATGTAAATATTAATAGTGCTTCAAGAATGTGTGCGGACTGGACATAGCAGCAGTCTTGCCGGCCTGCTGTGCCGCCAGCTGGAGCCTAATGGCCCAAGAAACCCCTATCGACCGAGTAGAGTGTGCCCGATCTCTGCTGGGATAGGCTGACCTCTAATGCAGAAGGACTCACGGAAGGTGGAACGAATCCACCTGGCGATCATAATCAATAAAGCGGCTAAACCCTTCCTGTGACCATCAGGAGGCCTGAATAAAGCGTCCGACCTTAGGAAGGATGCCGTCCTCGATACGAACCTTCTGAGAGCTCTCACTTTGCCCAGAGTATGGAGCATCCACTCTGTTCTGTGGAAGAACGATACCACCTTGGCAACAAGGGGCAAGAACGGCCTGAAGACAACCTTGTCTTTATGGAAATAAGGAAAGGTGTCTGAAAAGACAGAGAGACCTCCGAAAAGTCGCCTGAATGACGTGTCCGCAGAGGAAAAAAGTGCGAGCTTCCATGACCGTAAGGTCAGTCCGGATGAAAAGGAGTCTCCTGTAAGACTCCCAGGACCAGTTAAGGTCCCAAAAATCTAGCAGTATGCGATAGGGAAGTACCACATGAGATTCATCTGAAAGATCTTACTTGCAGATTTGTTGCAATAAGACCGATAAGGCCAAAATCTGGACTTTCAGCAAACTGAGCGCCAGGCCTGAATCTAGATTGTTTCGAAGGAAAAGAAGGGGATGAATCCGTGAACCCTGGATGCGGGCTGAGCTGTCCGACCTCACTCCGTCACAAGTCCAACAGGTGAAGGCCCTACTGGGCAAATATTGGAATGTCTTCGCTCATCATGAGGATGACTTTGGCTGCACCACCGCCATTACCCACGAAATGTGTGCTGAGGCGGCCTTACAGGACTAGTTGCTCACAACTTGTTGTGAGAGTCCTGCCTGGGTCAGAACTCGAGTACTTTGACGTTCAATCTGGACGCCAACAGATCTACCTTCGAGTGCCCTAGCGAAGACAGATTTGTTAGAAGACTTCTGGACGAAGTTCCCTGTCAGGATCCCGTCTGGGTTGGAGCCGATGTTACTGCAAACACTAGGGGAAGCAGAGGCAGGTAGCGTAGTCAGGTGGCAGGCCGAGGTCAGTTCACAGGAGAGCAGTGTTTGTAGCAGAGGAGCAGGCAGATAACGTAGTCAGGTGGCAGCCGGACGTCGGTACACAGGAAAGGCAGTTCGGTAGCAGAGAAGCAGGCAGATAACGTAGTCAGGTGGCAGGCCGAGGTCAGTTCACAGAAGAGCAGTGTTTGTAGCAGAGGAGCAGGCAGATAACGTAGTCAGGTGGCAGCCGGAGGTCGGTACACAGGAAAGGCAGTTCGGTAGCAGAGGAGCAGGCAGATAACGTAGTCAGGTGGCAGGCCGAGGTCAGTTCACAGGAGAGCAGTGTTTGTAGCAGCAGGAACAGCAGGAGAAAGAGCTTGACTAAAGGCTGGAAGCACAATAATCTCGCAATGACACACCCACAGGGCCAGGTTTATATAGGGCGTGTAATTGGCAATCAGAGGCCAAACGAGAGAGCACTGGGTGAAGCCGATCAGGAAGAACAGTCAATGGTATCCGGGTTCAGCAAGGAACTTTGTAGCCAGCAGAATAGCTCAGATGGTAGAGCTGCTGGCCGGTGGACAAGAGACACTGGGTTCGATTCCTGACAGTACTCCCCTCCTTCCAGGATGGCCTCTGGACATCTCAGGAGCTGGCCTATCTGGGTACCTCTGATGGAAGGCTCTTGTAAGTCCAGGAGCATGGACGTTGTCCTTTGGTTCCCATGAATTTTCCTCTGGTCTGTAACCTTCCCACTGCACCAGATACTGCAGTTTACCTCTGAATTTTCGGGAGTCCAGAATCTTATTCACAATTTATTCTTCTTCACCACGGATCCTTTCTGGTGGAGGAGGTGGCTGAATTCTTCCTGGAAACGGGTTTTCACAGAAGGGTTTGAGCAAGGATATGTGAAATACTGGATGAATCTTTAGATTGTTGGGAAGTTTTAAACGAAAAGCAACCTGGTTAATTTTAGCAGAAATTTGAAAAGGTCCAATGAATTTCTGACCCAATTTGGAGGATGGCACATGTGTCTTAAGGTTTTTAGTGGACAGCCAAACTTTGTCTCCAACCTGAAGAGCAGGGGGCACTCTCCGATGTTTATCTGCTGCTTCCTTATATACTTCCTGGGTCTTGAGTAATATCTCTGATAATTCCTTCTGGGATTCCTGTAATTTTGCAAGCCTGTCATTAACAGCAGGAATGGGAGTGTTCACTGGCAGATTAGGGATAAATACTGGATGTACGCCATAATTAGCAAAAAATGGGGTTTGAGATGTAGCGCTATGTATGGAGTTGTTGTAGGCAAACTCTGCTGTTGGTAAATAGTCCACCCAGTCATCCTGAAGATAGGAAATGAAGCAACGGAGGTATTGCTCCAAAGTCTGGTTCGTTCTCTCCGTCTGGCCATTGGACTGAGGATGGAAAGCGGTAGAAAGATTCACCGTGACTCCCAAGGCTGTACAGAAACTCTTCCAAAATTTTGACGTAAACTGAACGCCTCTGTCAGACACCACGTTGTCAGGAATTCCATGTAACCTGAATACCTCTTTGATCATCAGTTCTGCAGTTTTTTCAGCAGTAGGAATTCCTTCAGTTGGAATAAAGTGGGCCATTTTTGTGAGTCGGTCCACTATGACAAGGATGACGGTCATCTGTTTGGAAGGGGTAGTTCCACAATAAAATCCATGGAAATAGATCCCCAAGCCCTGGATGGAACTGGGAGTGGTTGCAAGAGTCCTAGAGGAGACGATCGTGGGGTCTTGTTTCGTGCGCATGTTAAACAGGTTGAAACATATTTCCTCACATCCTTCCTACAATTAGGCCACCAAAAGAAACAAAGTAGTAAGTCTTGTGTTTTTGCAACTCCAGGATGTCCTGCCAGTTTAGAATCATGGACACTTTTGAGGACTTCAAGGCGAGAAGATTCAGGTACATATATTTTGTGTTTCTGCATCCAAAACCCCTCTTTGAATGAAAGATCGACGTCTTCCGAAGGATGGTTAAGGAAAGAGTACTCTTGATATCCATCTTTAATTCTATTACATAGTCCTCTAGAGTGCAATATTCCCAAAAAATTTTTAGGGCCTAGAATTGTATCGTCATTACTAGACCTCTCCTGAGGTTCCGAACACATCCTGGACAGGGCGTCAGCCTTGCCATTTCTTGAACCAGGCCGGTAAGAAATTATAAAATTGAATCTTGAGAAAAATAAGGCCCATCGTGCTTGTCTTGCAGACAATCTTTTTGCTGTACGGAGGAATTCAAGATTCTTGTGGTCCGTGAGGACAGTCACAGGGTGATTGGCACCTTCCAGAAGATGTCTCCACTCGGAGAAGGCAACTTTAATGGCTAACAGTTCTTTATTACCGATGTCGTAGTTCTTTTCTGAAGATGACATGGTGTGGGAAAGAAACGCACATGGGTGAAGTTGCATCTTGTCCCCAACTCGCTGAGACAGAATGGCTCCCACTGCAGAGTCCGAGGCGTCCACTTAGACAGTAAATGGCAATTCAGGATTTGGGTGTACTAACAATGGAGCAGACGTAAAAAGAGTTTTCAACTTGTCAAAAGCCTCCTGTGCCTCCGGAGACCAGAAAAATGCTTTGGTCTTTTTTGTTAGTGTAGTAATTGGTAGTATGATCCGTGAAAAGTTCTTTATAAATTTTCGGTAAAAATTTGCAAATCCTATGAAACGCTGGACGTCTTTTAAATTTCTTGGAACAGGCCAGTCCACTACAGCATTGATTTTGCCGGGATCCATGCTCAGACCTTTCTGGGGAGATGATATATGCCAGAAATTGGATACTGGTTTGTTCAAACTCACATTTTTCAAGTTTAATGTAAAGATGGTTCTCCTGTAGTCGTTCCAGGACTAACTGGACGTGCCTGCGATGCTCTTCCAAGGTGTCTGAAAATATAAGAATGTCATCGAGATAAGCCACAACGAATTGGTCCAAGAAGTCTCAAAATACATCATTAATAAAATGTTGAAAGGTGGCTGGGGCATTGCTAAGGCCAAAGGTCATAACCAGAGATTCAAAATGTCCATATCTCGTTCTGAAGGCGGTCTTCCACTCAGCTCCTGGGAGAATCCGTATGAGGTTGTAAGCCCCTCTAAGATCCAGCTTCGTAAAGATTTTCGCAGAACGGAGTCTCTCAAATAGTTCAGGAGTCAAGGGTAGCGGGTAGCGATTCTTGACAGTGATATTATTCATCTCTCTGTAGTCAATACATGGCCGCAGAGTGGAGTCTTTCTTTTCAACAAAGAACAGGGGTGCCCCAGCTGGAGATGTGGAAGGTCGAATAAAGCCTTTCTCTAAATTTTCATCCAGGAACTTTCTTAATACCTTCAATTCAGGTTCGGAAAGATTGTAAATCCGTCCAAATGGAATGGTTGCTCCTGGCAGCAATTCAATGGGACAGTCGTAAGGACGGTGAGGAGGTAATTGATCTGCTTTCTTCTTACTGCAGACATCAGAGAACTGCTGATATTGAGGTGGTAGTTTCTCTTCCTTCTCATGCGAAATCTCAGAGATTTGGACTTGTTGGAGAACAGGGGTTCCTTATGACAATTATTCTTACAGTAGTCAGATGGAAAGGTGATGGTAGTTGATGCCCAGTTGATAGAAGGGTTATGGACTGAAAACCAGGGGATCCCTAAAATAACCGGAAATTTCGGAGATGAAATAAGGTGGAAACTGACAGCTTCATGATGATCCGGTTCGATACAAATCTCCAGTTCGATTGTCTCATGCGTGACAGGTCCAGAAGACAAAGGTGATCCATCCACAGTTTCCATTTCAATTGGTGTGGATTTGGTCCTACTGGAAATATTATTATCACGTGTAAATTTTAAGTCCATAAAATTTCCTCCTGCTCCCGAATCCAACAGGGCAGAGCATTGTATTTTTTGGGTGCCCATTACAACCTGAATGGGGATTACAAAATGAGATGATGTAGTATGTATTTTGTCTATTTCTGGCGTTACTGATGAGATAGTCTGCAAGATGGAATCCGACTGCTGAGAAAGGTCCACATTGCTGGCAGACCTGTTGTTGGTAAAGGCTATAGTCCTTTTGTTAGGACAGTTGATGGCATAGTGTCCAGGGTCTCCACAATAGAGGCAGAGATGTTCTGCACGTCGCCTCTCCTTCTCCTGTGCAGAGAGTGGTCTTCGGATGACGTCGATCTGCATCGGTTCAGACACGCCTTGCGTCTTTTCTTGGTGGTATGATGCTGAAAATGAGAAGCCAGGGCTATTCCCAAGTGCTCGCAGTCTCTCCTTTCTCCTTTCAGTAAGTCTTTGGTCAATCCGGATACATAGTTGAATAAAGTCCTCCAACTGATCAGGGGTCTCAACCCTGGCAAGCTCGTCTTTCACTGGTTCTGATAACCCTCGTCGAAATTGACTTCTCTGGGCCGCTGGATTCCAGGTGGTGTCGGCCACCCAGCGACGGAACTCCGATGTATATTCTGCAACAGAGCGACGTCCTTGGCGCAAATTATGTAATTTGGTTTCTGCTGTGGCACAGCGGTTTGGGTCATCAAAAACTTGATTCATAGCTGCGGTGAAGGCTTCCAGGTCATTAAGGAGGTCATAGTCCTTTTCTACATAAGGTGAAGCCCAAGCAAGAGCTTCATCTGTCAGGAGATTTATCATGAAAAAAACTTTCTTCCTCTCACTGGTAAAGGGAGCAGGTTGCATCTGGAAGTATATGCGGCATTGATTGAGGAATCCTCGGTACTGCTGGCGATCCCCACTGAACTTTGCAGGCAGCGGCAGCCGCGCGTTTGATTCGGACCCTGAATTGCGCACGTCCAGAAGTTGTTTTTGTAGCTCAATTACTTCCTGTTGTATCACCGTGAAATCAGTTTGTAACTTGGAATATTTTCCTTGAGAATCAGTACAAAAACTTTGAAGCTCCGTAACTTGCCGCCTCAGGGTGTTCACAGCGGACTCCATTTTGGCGCGAGATTATTCTGTCAGGATCCCGTCTGGGTTGGAGCCGATGTTACTGCAAACACTAGGGGAAGCAGAGGCAGGTAGCGTAGTCAGGTGGCAGGCCGAGGTCAGTTCACAGGAGAGCAGTGTTTGTAGCAGAGGAGCAGGCAGATAACGTAGTCAGGTGGCAGCCGGACGTCGGTACACAGGAAAGGCAGTTCGGTAGCAGAGGAGCAGGCAGATAACGTAGTCAGGTGGCAGGCCGAGGTCAGTTCACAGAAGAGCAGTGTTTGTAGCAGAGGAGCAGGCAGATAACGTAGTCAGGTGGCAGCCGGAGGTCAGTTCACAGGAGAGCAGTGTTTGTAGCAGCAGGAACAGCAGGAGAAAGAGCTTGACTAAAGGCTGGAAGCACAATAATCTCGCAATGACACACCCACAGGGCCAGGTTTATATAGGGCATGTAATTGGCAATCAGAGGCCAAACGAGAGAGCACTGGGTGAAGCCGATCAGGAAGAACAGTCAATGGTATCCGGGTTCAGCAAGGAACTTTGTAGCCAGCAGAATAGCTCAGATGGTAGACCTGCTGGCCGGTGGACAAGAGACACTGGGTTCGATTCCTGACATTCCCACTCGTCTGAGACGAGACCCTGACGGCTGAGGAAGTCTGCAGCCCAGTTTCCTACTCCTGGAATGCGCCCTGCCGAGATCACCGGAATTCAGATGGGGGGACCCGCCAGAAGACAGTGGAACTGCTATAGGGCTAGTCATATCGCTTGGATCTTCAGAACGTTGATCGGGAGTCTGGGAGTGCGAGTTGGCCGGCGGCCTTGAGTAGTGTGGTGAAGACTGGCCATCGGTAGATACTACTAACATTATGTAACGGGTCTGGTAGGTGGAACCACTGACGGAAACGGGTCTGGTTGGTGGAACCACTAAGCTTTATTATACAAGACAATTTACTTGCAAGAGAGCGGGTGGCATCCGGGAATAGGACAGGGAATCACGGCAATTAGCCAGGCAGTCTCTGGACAGGCAGATTGTCACAGCAAGTGACCAAGGAAGTCTCTGGACAGGCAGGTTGTCACGGCAAGTGACCTGGGCAGTCTCTGGACAGGCAGGTTGTCACGGCAAGTGACCAGGGCCGTCTCTGGACAGGCAGGTTGTCACGGCAAGTGACCAGGGCAGTCTCTGGGCAGGCAGGTTTGTCACGGCAAGTGACCAGGGCAGTCTCTGGGCAGGCAGGTTGTCACGGCAAGTGACCAGGGCAGTCTCTGAACAGGCAGGTTGTCACGGCAAGTGACCAGGGCAGTCTCTGGACAGGCAGGTTGTCACGGCAAGTGACCAGGGCAGTCTCTGGACAGGCAGGTTGTCACAGCAAGTGACCAGGGCAGTCTCTGGGCAGGCAGGTTTGTCACGGCAAGTGACCAGGGTAGTCTCTGGGCAGGCAGGTTGTCACGGCAAGTGACCAGGGCAGTCTCAGGCAGGTTTGTCACGGCAAGTGACCAGGGCAGTCTCTGGACAGGCAGGTTTGTCACGGTAAGTGACCAAGGCAGTCTCTAGACAAATAGGCATATACGACCTGAGCTGGTGGAGCCTCCTGGTAGGCTGCAGTCGGATGGCAGATGATCGCTCCCAGGTGAGCAGGCAAGAGTCTCTGGAATAGCCGGGGATCTCTGCTGATGATGTCCGAACCTCTAGATAGAGCTGCAGTCGGATGGCAGATGATCGCTCCCAGGTGAGCAGGCAAGAGTCTCTGCAATAGCCGGGGGTCTCCGCAGATGATGTCCGAACCTCTGGATAGAGCTGCAGTCGGATGGCAGATGATCGCTCCCAGGTGAGCAGGCAACAGCCGGGATCTCTGCTGAAGATGTCCGAACCTCTGGATAGAGCTGCAGTCAGATGGCCGACAGGCAAACAGACAGGTAACAGGCAGGCAACTGGAAACAGGAGCTGATGGCTGAAGCAGAGTTAGACTGCACAGAAACAACATTGCTCGGGCACCTCCATTAAGGAGGAAGCCCTTAATATAGGGTGGAGTCCACCAGCATTGGCTGGAGACTGATTTGGAAAATGTGCGCGGCTCCTTTAAGAGCGGGGGAGGGTGCGGGCGCGCGCCCTAAGGCCAGCAGCAGGGAAGGAGCGTGCGGGACCAGCAGGGCGGAAGGAGGACGCCGAGGATGCCAGAGGCGCAGAGGAGGCTGGGAGCACTGAGGACGCTGAGCGCAGGTGAGGAAAGCGACGTCCCTGTCTGGCAGCAGGCAGGGACGCGGGCGCTACAGTACCCACCCCTCTAGGCCCCCCCCTCTTTAGGCCAGAAAAAAATTTAGCTAGGATGAGAGGGGCATGGATGTTCTCCCGAGGTTCCCAGGTTCTCTCCTCAGGACCAAACCCCTTCCAATCCACCAAAAAATAAGTCTTTTTTCCTACCCTTTTTGTGGCCAGAATGTTCTCTACCTCAAATTCATCATCAGCAGACACTGGAGCAGGAGGTGTACCTGTAGACTTAAAAAAAGAGTTAAGAACCACAGGTTTGAGGAGAGATACATGAAAAGAATTAGGAATTCGCAAATTGGCCGGGAGTTTCAATTTATAGGACACCGGGTTGATCTGACTGATGATCTCAAAAGGACCGATGAACCGAGGACCTAACTTGTAGGACGGAATTTTGAGTCGAACATATTTGGACGAAAGCCAGACTTTGTCCCCAGGACGGAATTGAGGAGGATCCAGACGTTTTTTGTCAGCATGTCTTTTCATGCGCTCGGATGACTGAATGAGTGCGGACCGGTACTCTCCCAGATGGAGGAGAATTCTCTAACCAGAGATTCCGCAGCTGGATTGTCCACAGAGATGGAAACAGGGACAGGGATCCGAGGGTGCTGACCGAAGACTACAAAAAACGGAGACTTGGTGGAAGATTCGCTCTCATGATTATTGTAGGAGAATTCGGCCCAAGGCAGGAGCTCCACCCAGTCAGAATGGTGGGCATTAACGAAGTGTCGAAGATAACTGGTCAAATTCTGATTTATTCGTTCAACTTGTCCATTGGACTGTGGGTGGTAAGCGGAGGAAAAATCCAGGGTGACGTCTAGCAACTTACAAGTGGCTCTCCAGAAACGTGAGGTGAACTGAACCCCACGATCCGACACAATGTGACGAGGCAGACCATGAAGACGGAAGATGTGGCGGATAAAGTCTTTAGCCAACTCGGGTGCAGACGGAAGACCTGGCAGAGGAATGAAGTGAGCCATCTTGGAAAAGCGGTCAGTGACCACCCAAATGACTGTACAACCAGCAGAGACGGGAAGATCAGTAATGAAGTCCATGGCTATATGCTGCCAGGGGGCAGCGGGTACAGGAAGCGGAAGAAGACGGCCGGTAGGCAGGTGTCTCGGAACTTTGTTGCGGGCACAGGAAACACAGGCAGAAACAAAGTCTATTACGTCTTTGTGCAGGGTAGGCCACCAATAATGCCGGGTAATGAGTTGGAGGGTCTTTTTTGACCAGCGTGGCCAGCGAGTTTAGATGAATGACCCCAATGTAGGATTCTCTTCCGATCAGTTTCTGATACGAACGTCTTACCAGGAGGGAGACGATTTAAACTCACGGGAGCCACCTGCATCACTCTGGCGGGATCGATGATATGCTTAGGTTCCTCCTCGAGATCCGACACCAGGAAAGACCGAGACAAGGCATCCGCCTTGATGTTTTTGTCAGCTGGGCGAAAATGCAAAAGAAAATCGAAGCGGGCAAAAAACAAGGACCACCGGGCTTGGCGAGGGTTAAGTCTCTGGGCATGCTGGAGGTATGCCAGATTCTTGTGGTCCGTGTAAATGATTACCGGATGAAGAGCTCCTTCGAGTAGGTAACGCCACTCCTCCAATGCCAACTTGATGGCCAATAACTCACGGTCTCCTATGGAGTAGTTGCGCTCGGAGGAGGAGAAGAGTTTGGAGAAGAAACCGCAGGATACCATCCTCCCGGATGAAGCTTTTTGGGTAAGTACCGCTCCGGCTCCAGCAGAGGAAGCGTCCACCTCCAGGAAGAACTGCTTGTTGCCATCCGGGCGATGCAGCACTGGAGCGGAAGAGAAGGCCTGTTTTAGAGAAAGGAAGGCCTCCTCTGCTTCGGGCGTCCACTGTTTGGGGTTAGCATCCTTGCGGGTGAGCGCGGAGATTGGAGCAGTCCTGGAAGAGAAGTGCGGTATGAAGAGACGGTAATAGTTGGCAAAACCCAGGAACCGCTGAATGGCCTTCAACCCCTCCGGTTGGGGCCACTTCTCGATGGCAGACAATTTCTCCGGATCCATTCGTAGGCCTGTCCGAGAAATGATGTAGCCCAGAAACGGAAGCGATGTCTGCTCAAAGAGGCACTTCTCATATTTGGCGAAGAGGTGATTCTGCCTGAGCCTGAGCAGAACCTGACGAACATCCCTCCGGTGAGACTGAAGATCCGGAGAGAAGACCAAGATGTCGTCAAGGTACACCACAACGCAGGAGTAGAGGAGGTCCCGGAAGATGTCATTGACCAACTCCTGAAAGACTGCTGGAGCATTACAGAGACCAAAGGGCATCACCAAGTACTCGTAGTGGCCGTCCCGGGTGTTGAATGCCGTCTTCCATTCATCTCCTCGACGGATACGAACCAGGTTGTATGCTCCACGAAGATCTAGTTTGGTGAAGACTCTAGCCCCTCTAAGACGATCAAACAATTCTGGAATGAGCGGAAGAGGGTACTTATTCTTCACCGTGATCAAATTTAGGCCTCTGTAGTCAATACAGGGACGGAGAGATCCGTCCTTCTTTTTTACGAAGAAGAAACCTGCTCCCGCTGGGGAGGTAGATTTCCGGATGAATCCTTTTGCTAAGTTCTCCTCGATATATTCGGACATCGACCTGGTCTCAGCAGCGGACAACGGGTAAATACGCCCACGGGGAGGCGTGGTACCGGGTAGCAGGTCGATCGGGCAATCATATGGTCTATGCGGGGGTAATGTCTCTGCTTCCTTTTTATTGAAGACATCAGCAAATGACCAATATGGAATCGGGAGTCCTGGTAGATTAGCAGGAGTAGGAGAAGGACAGACGGGATGAACAGGCACCAGACACGTTTTATGACAGTCCTGTCCCCAGCGAAGAATCTCTCCATTCTGCCAGTCAAGCACAGGTGCATGCTTTTGGAGCCAAGGCAGACCTAGTAAGAAAGCATGAGAGAGTCCAGGTAAAACATGAAACGAGATGCTCTCAGAATGCAACATTCCCACCTGCAGGGTTATGGCTTCGGTGATAAGTCGGATGGGACGAGGTAGGAGACCCCCATCCACAGCAGCAACAGATACTGGTTCAACAAGAGGTTTGGTGGGAATGCGATACTTCTCTACTAGAGCCTGTGACACGAGATTCCCAGCTGCTCCAGAATCAAGTTGGGCCATCTCGAAGTAACGGTTCTTACCGAGAAGAATTGAGACCGAGAGCAGCAGAGATGAAGAGGATTTATTTTTGTCTAGATTGACCTCTCCGAGCGAACCTAGACACAGGCGTTTCCCGACTTCTCCGGACAGGTTCGGATCCAGTGCTCCTTACTGCCGCAGTAGAAGCAACTTTTCTCGGCACGGCGTGAGTCCTGACGGGCTTTGACCATCTTGGTCTGGTCGACCTGCATAGGCTCAGCAGTGTGCACCTGGGAGAAATGGAAGGGGTTAAATGAGGAAACTTTTTTTCACGGGTGACCTCTTTGGCTCGTTCCTGGAACCGTAGATCAATTCGATTGGCAAGATTTATTAAGTCATCAAGCGAGGTTGGAATGTCCCGACCGGCAAGTTCGTCTTTAATACGGCCGGACAGACCCTCCCAGAAGACCGAAATTAGAGCTTCATTGTCCCAAGCCAGTTCTGAGGCTAGAGTACGGAACCGTATGGCATATTGACCAACGGTGAGACTTCCCTGACGGAGACGCAACAGAGATGATGCAGAGGAGGTCTTCCGTCCAGGTTCGTCGAATACCCTCCGGAAGGCCGAGAGAAAAGCAGGCAGGTCTGACACCAGAGGATCTTCTCTCTCCCAGAGAGGATTAAGCCAGGCCAGAGCCTCTCCGGTGAGATGGGACATGATGAAGGCAATTTTGGCCCGGTCAGAATTAAACTGGTGTGCCAGGAGTTCGAAATGCAGGGTGCACTGGTTAATGAAACCCCGAGCCATAACAGGGTCGCCTCCATACCTAGGAGGAGCTGAAAGTCGGGGACCGGGAATGGAAACCACGGAATTGGGAGTCAGCGGGACTGCCGGATTATGAGTCATGGCTCCAGCGGTGGTTGCTGGTGATGGATTCAGAGTGTCCAAGCGGGAATTGACGTTCCGCAGGTGACCCAGGATAGCCTCCTGTTGAGACCTCTGGCGAGACAGCTCATGACACAGTTCCGGAAGTGAAGGGGTTTGGGTGCCACCGGGTTCCATGGCCCGAGCAAACTGTAACGGGTCTGGTAGGTGGAACCACTGACGGAAACGGGTCTGGTTGGTGGAACCACTAAGCTTTATTATACAAGACAATTTACTTGCAAGAGAGCGGGTGGCATCCGGGAATAGGACAGGGAATCACGGCAATTAGCCAGGCAGTCTCTGGACAGGCAGATTGTCACAGCAAGTGACCAAGGAAGTCTCTGGACAGGCAGGTTGTCACGGCAAGTGACCTGGGCAGTCTCTGGACAGGCAGGTTGTCACGGCAAGTGACCTGGGCAGTCTCTGGACAGGCAGGTTGTCACGGCAAGTGACCAGGGCCGTCTCTGGACAGGCAGGTTGTCACGGCAAGTGACCAGGGCAGTCTCTGGGCAGGCAGGTTTGTCACGGCAAGTGACCAGGGCAGTCTCTGGGCAGGCAGGTTGTCACGGCAAGTGACCAGGGCAGTCTCTGAACAGGCAGGTTGTCACGGCAAGTGACCAGGGCAGTCTCTGGACAGGCAGGTTGTCACGGCAAGTGACCAGGGCAGTCTCTGGACAGGCAGGTTGTCACAGCAAGTGACCAGGGCAGTCTCTGGGCAGGCAGGTTTGTCACGGCAAGTGACCAGGGTAGTCTCTGGGCAGGCAGGTTGTCACGGCAAGTGACCAGGGCAGTCTCAGGCAGGTTTGTCACGGCAAGTGACCAGGGCAGTCTCTGGACAGGCAGGTTTGTCACGGTAAGTGACCAAGGCAGTCTCTAGACAAATAGGCATATACGACCTGAGCTGGTGGAGCCTCCTGGTAGGCTGCAGTCGGATGGCAGATGATCGCTCCCAGGTGAGCAGGCAAGAGTCTCTGGAATAGCCGGGGATCTCTGCTGATGATGTCCGAACCTCTAGATAGAGCTGCAGTCGGATGGCAGATGATCGCTCCCAGGTGAGCAGGCAAGAGTCTCGGCAATAGCCGGGGATCTCCGCAGATGATGTCCGAACCTCTGGATAGAGCTGCAGTCGGATGGCAGATGATCGCTCCCAGGTGAGCAGGCAACAGCCGGGGATCTCTGCTGAAGATGTCCGAACCTCTGGATAGAGCTGCAGTCAGATGGCCGACAGGCAAACAGACAGGTAACAGGCAGGCAACTGGAAACAGGAGCTGATGGCTGAAGCAGAGTTAGACTGCACAGAAACAACATTGCTCGGGCACCTCCATTAAGGAGGAAGCCCTTAATATAGGGTGGAGTCCACCAGCATTGGCTGGAGACTGATTTGGAAAATGCGCGCGGCTCCTTTAAGAGCGGGGGAGGGTGCGGGCGCGCGCCCTAAGGCCAGCAGCAGGGAAGGAGCGCGTGGGACCAGCAGGGCGGAAGGAGGACGCCGAGGATGCCAGAGGCGCAGAGGAGGCTGGGAGCACTGAGGACGCTGAGCGCAGGTGAGGAGAGCGACGTCCCTGTCTGGCAGCAGGCAGGGACGCGGGCGCTACACATTAGACCGGAAAAAAGGATCTCCCCTAGTTGAGGGAGGAGCTCAAGTCAACCGACTGAGAGCCAGTCTGGCCCGCAGACAAGCGGAGCGAAGGGGACTGCTTCCATTGCCGCCAACATTTTTCCCAGAACCCTCATAGCAACCCGGATGGAAAAAAGGGGCGAGGGACACAGTGCGTAAGCTCCTTGCTGGAGGACCAAGGCCTTGTCTCAAGGTAGAAATACTAAACCTCTGGAGGTGTCCAGGAACATCCTCAAAAAGAATAACCGCTGGGCTAGAAATAGGAAAGACTTGCTTAGGCTTAACAGCCAGCTCAGGAGAGACAGGGTATTGCAAGTGATACATACAGACTCAGCGCGTTCTGGAAGAACGGTCCCTTGACTAGAAAATAGTCCAGATAGGACAAGATGACCATGCCCCGAGAGTGCAAGATGGACATGACAACTGCCATGACCCTTGAGAACACTATGGGAGCGGTAGCAAAGCCGTGAACCGAAAATGCTGTTCGCGAAAGGCGAAGCGCAGAAATCTTTGGTGAGGGGGAAAAAAATTGGAATGTGGAGGTAAGCATCCCGAATGATGATGGATGTCAGAAACTTCACCTTTTCCCGCTAAGGTAATAACCGAACGGAGGAATTCCATCCAAAAAAGGCAGACCTTAATAAACTTGTTAGAAATTTGAGGCCCAGGATCGGTCCTTTGTACCTGCGTGGGGAACACCCTGATTGGGAGGAAGTAGTGGGCCAGCTTGGATTGGTTCTAACTTGTCACCTAATAACCGACCACTCTGGTAAGGGAGAGATGTTGGAGACTGTTTTGCATGCAGAGTCCGCTTTCCATTTTCTAAGCCAAAATGCCTTTCTGATTGTAATGGCATTTGCTGCTGACAGTGCCGCGTAACTAGTCGCATGCAAAGAGGCGTGGACCCATAGTCTCCTGCTCGAGAGAATTGATTGGCTAGTTGTGCTGCCTCCGGGAGAAGGTTACAGTTCCCAGTTGGGATACTGAAGGGTCTACTACAGGATTTTCGGCCGAAACTTCCTTCTTTTTTGCACGTATCTGGAGTAACCGCCGGGTGGTGGAATGCGCAGTTGTATCCAGCAGGTCAGGGTAAACCGTCACTAGCTGTCGCTGCTGTCTTTGAACGGTAATTACACCATACACCAGAAGTGGATAAAGGCAGGAGACCCCAGACTGAGGACTTAATAAATTGTAATAGATCACTAATAAACTGAATACGGACAACAATGTGCAAAAAATGTATACAATCTTTATTAAGCAGTGTTGTACAAGGTATAGATAACAATAAAAAAAACTAAAAATGTATATAAAACGGCTAGCAGCGAACAATAATAAGCCCTATAGTTTAGGCTCAATGTTAATTCAACCAGGAGCTGAATGGTAATACGTGAATAATCAAAAATAAACAGTCCACAGAAAAGGTCATTCACCGAAAAATGAGTAATAATAAAACAGCATGTGTGCTAAATCAAGATGTGTATGTGCCAGTGTCAGAGACCTAACTCCACTGACCAAAAAAGTGCTGAAAGTGTTAACGCATATTCAGTGCATATTGAGTCCTGATTATAAAGTGAATACAAAAAACCGTGATAGGAGGCAAAAAATGACCTAAAGAGAACTGACGCTACCTGGGAGCCAAAGGGTGACGCTGACAGCCTGGAGAGAACGCGCCCCGACGCACGTTTCGGAATTTGATTCCTTCGTCAGGGGGATGTGTGTAGGTATAACCGCAGCCCTTAAGTAGTGCCTGCGGTAATGAATTCAGCTGGTGATAAGGCGGCGCATCGCAGCCAGCAAAGGACCGGAAGTCGTCATGGCGATCGACGTCACATGACTCGGTGAAACCGGAAGTGCCGGACCGCCGAGTCACGTGTAGACGCCGTTGCCATGCGACCATCCCGTCCCAGCTCTGCAGACATGCGCACATCACCGCTTGTGGATACTGATAATGCATCTCACTGAGCGCTCTCCTACTGCTAAGAATGTGGGCAATATTTGTTCAAAAGAACGTGATGTAATAGTATAAATCAAATATTGTTTAAAAGAACATAAGGTGCTCAATATAAATCATAAAACGAAAACCAAAATCAATATACACCTGTGCACAGAAAATACAAATAAAAAATAAGGTACAAAATATAATATATACTGTATCTATGGGAATATTTCTGTATATATTATATTTTGTACCTTATTTTCAGTCTGGGGTCTCCTGCCTTTATCCACTTCTGGTGTATGGTGTAATTTTCAGTTTCCGGGTGGTCTGCCATCTTCATTTTTCAGGAATTGTGGTATCACTTATTAATTAAACACATATAATTTTGGTATTGTGGTGATTATTTATTTTTCCTGCTCATTTCATCATTGTTTTGCTGTGTTCTGCACAGGTTCTTTTTACGCTGCACATTGGACATGGATTTTAAGAGCAGGGAGGCTTCCTGGTTGGGACAAGTTAATGATGTATTCAGCAGTGTTGGTACTGGGAGTAATACTAATATTGCACAGAACAATGAATTGTTTTTTAAATCTATTAAAAAGCTGCTCTTTAAGAGGACTCGTATTTGGTGGACCAAAGCATTCTTACAAAATTACATTGAGAAAAAACTCATTCCAAGAGGTCTAAGACTTAGAGTAACACCTGCATTTGCAATACAGGAAGATGATTTTGTGAATAACTGGGAAAATATTTGCAATGCTACCTCATGGAAATTAATGGAACTTTTGATTGGTCTTAACACCAAATCTATTGATGAAGTGGACAAAAATCTAGATGAGGTGTTTGTACAGGCTAAAAATAGTTTATCCACAGACCAATTTCAGAGCCTAAATGAGAATCTTGATAAGGATCTTGATTTGTTGGTTAAAGATATTCAAAAGAAACAGACGATGAAACTCTCTAGAGATCAAAATGACCACACCCTTGGAAGAGTGTACAGATGAAAAAACAATCACCAATTCATTTAGAGGGTTCTCCCACTAGATCCTCCCATCTCTCTGTGAGTGACGTCTCTCTGGCCTCCTCTTCCGTCTCTGTGGCATCTATTAATACTCCGAAAAGGAAAAGAAATCTACGTTTCCTTCCTAACAAGCGCAATTACTCTCCAGATTCTGGCAGCCAATTGAAGGTAATTAATCTCAGCAATCATGTATTTTCTGCAGGGGAAATACGAATTTTGGTAAGAACTTACCTGTAAAATTCTTTTCAGCAAAGGAAGCAAGGGGGACACTTCATTACTTCTGGGTAGGGCGGAGCCAGATAGTAGGACTAACCTCAGGTTCTAAAAATGGGTGTTGTCCGGCCCCTCCGGCTCTGGCTCCTCCTGCCGTACACTCCAGTTTTGTACACAAGCTAAGGAGAAATAAATCACCAGCGGAGCGCCATAACCAAACTGAAAGGATTCAAAAGAACAAGGTTATGCACATAACATGAATACCACACAGCTCAGGTACCACTCACAAAACCTGACCACTGCGATGAGCTGGCGATGCCGGAAAGAGCCGTAGAGCGCTGACCTCAGCTCAGAAACTCGCTTATCAGAGAGAGAATCGCGCTGCATCTGAAACAACACCTTCTGCCTTATGGGAGGGAGAAGTGTCCCCCTTGCTTCCTTTGCTGAAAAGAATTTTACAGGTAAGTTCTTACCAAAATTCGTATTTCAGCTGCAGATGGAAGCAAGGGGGACACTTCATTACTTCTGGGATGTCCCAAAGCAGTACAAAAACAAAGGTGGGAAAAAACCTTAAACAGGCAGAAGCCAACACCTTGATACATGCGCAACAGGCGCAACATAAACTTAACTAGAAGTTTTCAAAATACAGCCGCCTGAAGGACTCTGCGTCCTAAGGCCGCATCAGCGGAGGCACTGACGTCCACCTTATAAAACTTTGCAAAGGTGTGAACAGAACGCCAAGTCGCTGCTCGATAGAGCTGGGCTGCCGAAGCCCCTTGATGAAGGGCCCACGAAGAGCCCACAGCTCTCGTGGAATGAGCCCGAATATTAATCGGGCAAGGTTCGTCCATAACACGGTAAGCTTCCAAAATAGCTGACCGGATCCAACGAGCTATAGTATCTTTAGAAGCTCATTGACCACGACGACGACCTGCTGGAATCACAAAAAGAGAATCCGACTTCCGGAAACTCTGCGTAACTGACAAGTAGAACTTCAATGCCCGCACTAAGTCCAATGAGTGCAAGGCCCGCTCCTTCGCATTCTTTGGTTCTGAACAAAGCGAAGGCAACACAATATCTTGATTGACATGGAATTGAGATACCACTTTAGGGAGAAAATCATGTCGCGTGCGAAGAACAACACGATCCGGGAAAAATTCCAAGAAAGGTGGCGAACATGAAAGAGCCGCCAACTCGGAAACCCGTCTCAAGGAAGTGACCGCCACTAGGAAGGCAACCTTCCAAGAAAGCAAAGAAAGATTAATAGCATCCATAGGCTCGAAAGGAGCACTTTGAAGAGCTTTCAAAACCAGATTAAGCCGCCAAGGCGACACAGGAGTTTTCCTTGGAGGAAACTGACGGGCTGCTCTGCGAAAAAAGGCACATACGTCCCTACGCGAGGCAATAGATTTACGAAAAAGCACAGACAGGGCAGACACCTGACCCTTCAGGGTATTGATTGCCAAACCCTTATCCAGCCCGTGCTGCAAAAAACCCAACAAGTTGGGTAATGAAAATTTCTTTGGATTCCTGGAAGAACCCAAACACCATGAAAAGAAGGATTCCCAAATCCTGTAGTAAATCCTAGTCGTAGCCGGACTTCTTGACGCTCTCATAGTGGCAATGACCTTTTCTGAAAACCCTTGACGGGTTAAAATCTCGGTCTCAAGAGCCAAGCCGTCAAACGCAGAGACCTCAGGCCCGGATGACACACGGGACCCTGAGTGAGCAAGTCCGGTCGAAGAGGCAGAGGAAAAGGAGGCGCCGCCAGAAGCGACATCAGCGTGGAAAACCACGTCCTTCTCGGCCAATCTGGGACTATCAGAATAGCCGGAACCCTCTCCAGCCTGACCCGACGTAACACAAGCGGCAGCAAGGATATCGGTGGGAACACATAAACCAGCTGGTATTGGCTCCACGGAACCACCAGCGCATCCACTTCCACCGTGGTCGGATCCCTGTATCTGGACATGAAAGTTGGTAACTTGGCATTGATCCTGGAGGCCATCAAGTCTACTTGAGGAGTCCCCCATCGGGAGCACAGAAGTGCAAAGATTTCCGGATGAAGACTCCATTCTCCTGAATCCATCCTCTCTCGGCTGAGAAAGTCTGCCTGGATATTCTGAACTCCTGGTATGTGAATTGCAGAAATGGCCGGCACATGAGCCTCGGCCCATATCAGAATCCGAGAAACCTCCGACATGAGTCTGGAGCTCCTCGTCCCGCCTTGATGGTTGATATACGCAACCGCCGTAGTGTTGTCCGTCTGAACACGAACTGGTAATCCGCTCAAAGGGACCGTCCAATGTTGGAGGCAAAGAAAAATTGCCCTCAATTCCAGGATGTTGATCGGTAACACCGATTCTTCCGGTGACCAAACTCCCTGAATCCAGAGATTGTTCCAAACTCCCCCCCAGCCCGTTAGGCTGGCATCGGTGGTCAAGACCGACCATGACAGGGGAAGAAAAGATTTTCCCAGGAAAAACCGTTCCGGACGTAACCACCAGTCCAGAGACTCTCGCACTTTGCGGGAGATTAAAACCCTGCAATCCAGTGTTTCCTGTGCACGATTCCATCTCTTCAAAATGAAGCTTTGAAGCGTTCTGCAATGGAACTGAGCAAACGGAAGAGCTTCCATCGAAGCGACCATTAACCCCAGAAGGCGCATACATCTTCGAAGGGATACTGTCGTTGAGGACTGCACAGTCTGTGCCAGACAATGGATAATGGTTTGCTTGTCCTTTGGCAGAAAAACTACCACTTTCGCTGTGTCGAAAATCATGCCCAAAAACAGGATTGACTGAGAAGGCTCCAGGGATGACTTCTCCCAGTTGATCAGCCACCCGAAATCCTCCAGGAGCTGAAGGGATAAATCGCGAGCCGTCACTGCCTCCTCCTTTGAGGATGCCACAATCAGAAGATCGTCCAGATAAGGAAGTATCATGATCCCTTGTCTCCGAAGCATTGCCATAAGAGGTGCCAGCACCTTTGTAAAAACTCGGGGTGCCGAAGCCAACCCGAAAGGGAGGGCCACAAACTAGTAATGGTCCTGACCTATGGCAAAGCGCAGAAAGCGCTGATGAGATCTTCCGATGGGAACGTGTAAATAGGCGTCGCGAATATCTATGGACACCAGAAAATTGTTCTGTGACAGGGCAGTCACCACTGAGCGAAGCGACTCCATGCGGAACTTTTGGGTGTAAACATGCCGATTTAACCTCTTGAGATCCAGAATGGGACGAAACTTTCCCTCCTTTTTGGGGACCACAAAGAGGTTGGAATAAAATCCCCTTCCCCGGTCTTCCGGAGGAACTGACACTACTACACCCTTCTGTAGTAAGGAATCGACTTCCTGCCGCAGAGCGGTCAATAAGTCGGGATCTGACGGAACGCGAGACTGACAGAATCTTTCTGGAGGGCGAGAGAGAAACTCTATGAAATAGCCTGCTGACATTATTCGTGTCACCCAGGAGTCTGAGACGCGGGAGACCCAAACCGCTTGAAACAGGAGCAGGCGCCCCCCCACTCGAGAATCCTCGAATGAACTTCTGGCGTCAGTCCGTTTTGGCGGGCTTTTTGTCAGATTCCCGCTTGTCATTGAATGGGTATTGTTTCCAAGAAGCGTTAGACTTTTGGGAAGACTTTTTCCCTGAAAAAGCGGGACGACTCGATCTCCAAGAGGAATGACCGACTCATCTCCTGCCACGAAAAAAAACGTCGGTTACCACTGGTACCGGGTCTGTCAGATGCAGACGTTACAGCTCTACGCTGTGGTAATGCTGACTCCTTTGTCTTATCTTCAGCAATCAAATGATAGCAAACTTTGATTGGACAACCGCATCCCCAGTCCACTGTTTAAGCCACACGGCTCTCCAAACAGTGATTGCAGAAGATCGAGATCTGTACCGCAGGGATGTCCTCACATATATATATATGTCGGGCTGTATTCCTCTTTATATCGGATAAAGAAGGTCCAGCCTGCAGTGCTGTCTGCAGACGACCAATCCAGCCCAAGAGAGCTTTAGAAGCACACAAGGACCCTAGGACTACTAGTAGCTTCATAGATGGCTTTCACCGCCAACTCCGTTTTTTTTTTTGTGGATCCTGCAGATACGCCTTCAGGAGAAGGAATCCAATTAAATCCGTCAAACGCGGATACAAGGACCTCACCACTGCCCCATGAGTTTATCCATGGACGGCAAAACCTACAGCGACTATGTCGGAACATACGATCCGCATACTAGATTGTCTGAACCCATAGGTTAGCCAGACAAATAAAAACAACCGCCACAACTGGCGTCAGACTGGTGCCGGACACAGTCCGAAGCAAACCCAAACGCCGGACACAAAGTATCCACCGCGCAAGCGTAGAACACAAAACGCATTCCATGCATAGGCGCAAGACACAGTGCATACACCGCGCAAGCGTAAGATACAGAACGCAACCCACGCGCAGGCGTAGGACACAATGCATCCGTATTTCAGGTGAAAAATACAGTGTATACGTAGGGCAGCCGCAGTAAAATACAGCGCATTCATATAACACAAGTGTCAAAAAACACAGCGTATTAACTCAACATGAAAGGGATATAAATAGGGTCATGTGCGGATTCTATCCGCAGACGCCATACATGCGTTCCAGATCATTGAACATGCCCTCACACAGTATATATACAATAAAATATGTAATAACAACATGTAAGAAAAAGAGGCGCTGAAGGGTTAAAAACTCCCACAGCAGGAGTTACCCCAGCCATCAGGGCTAACCGCTAAAGGGTTAATGCCGCAGCCTCCCTACCGCCCGTTAAGGCGAGGTACAAGATATATATATATATATATTCCTGCAGCACAGCTTGCAGGATCGCACCCTCAGCTAAAATCGTGCTGGAGGGTGCAGTATCGGCCACTAAGGGGTTAATATTGCAGAATCGCACCCCCAGCTGTTAAAATCGTGCTGGAGGGAGCAGTATCGGCCGCTAAGGGGTTAATGTCTCAGCGTCCCCACGCCTGTGAAAGGCTACAAGAAAATATTCCTGCAGCACAGCTGCATTTGAATCGCACCCCCAGCTGTTAAAAATCGTGCTGGAGGTTTTTTTTTTTTTTGCAGCGTCGGCGGCGAAGGGGTTAACGCCGAACTCACCCGGCTGGAGCGGTGCCTTTGAGGAGAGGAGAGAGGGAGAGACGAACGAAATAATCGGCTCTCTGCCAGCAATGGCCGCCGAAGCTCCCCTGTCTTATCCAGCCCGTGCAGAGACCGAAAGTGAAAGTGTCGGGCCGGCTGCCTTAAAGCGCGCGCTCTGGGCGCGAAATTCAAATAAAAAAGGCGGGAGCAACTCTCCCCTCCATCTCCTAAGTCCCGCAGGGCATCTGCCTGCGGACAAAAAAGTACCAGTGGCTGCCCGCAGCAGCCACTGAAGGCACCAAGGTAATAGCGTTGCCTGCAGCAACGCTAAATCACACTGATATATAGTAAAAATGTACAGCGCTGCCGTAGCAGAACACTAAAGCACTCACATATATATAATAAAGATATGGAGTACTCACCAGCCAAAACGCCACAGGGACCCTCCACGGATATGTGACGCTGTGCCCATTGCTTCCCCATGAGGACAAGGAACGCAGTGACCCAGAACGTGGTGTGCGTCCTGTCAGGGATAGCCACCTCTTCCCCCCGGGCCGGCAAGAAAATGCAATGACCACCATTTAGGGAATACATTTCTGCCAGGGGAAAGGATGGGGTCCAGCAGCGCCGGTACCCCTGATCCTCTAGACATAAAGTCCAGGATCCTGTCCGAGTAAAATAATAAACTCTTCTGAGGTGTTTTCTGAGGAGCTGCATTAGCAGCCGTCCTTCCTACTTGGACCTCAAGTCGAAACTGGAGTGTACGGCAGGAGGAGCCAGAGCCGGAGGGGCCGGACAACACCCATTTTTAGAACCTGAGGTTAGTCCTACTATCTGGCTCCGCCCTACCCAGAAGTAATGAAGTGTCCCCCTTGCTTCCATCTGCAGCTGAAATTGAGGTTCTCACAAAAGGTTTGACTTTTTGTCCGACAGCCTCTTTTGATTGTTTCACTGCAGTTAAGGACCTTCATCTATTTGCCAGAAAGTTACTTTTCAAGCGCATATTCCATGATAAGAATATTTGTGATTCTTTTCCCACAGAGACGGAACAGGAGGCGTTAGCTAATCTGGAACAGCTGGCAAGGGAACACAATATGGGCACTGAAGGTGAGGTGCCAGATGTTATTAAGAAAAGATCTGTTAAATTTCCGCCGTTATCATCTTGTCCAGCTATTGACATTTTTGTCAAGACAGTTAGTAAGGAACTTACCAAAATCCCGGTGTATCCATCGTCCTATAATTTGAGTGAACCGGAAAAAAAGTGTCTACAAAGACTGACGAGTTTACAAGATGTGGTGGTGAAACCAGCGGATAAGGGTGGGAATGTTGTGGTATGGCCTAAAAATTTGTATGAATTAGAGGCTTCCCGTCAGTTGAACAATACTGAATATTACAAAAAATTGACATATAACCCTCTGTCTAAATTTCAAACACAACTGAATGACCTCTTACGGGAAGCCAATGATGAGGGAATTATTACACATGATCTCCGGTCAGCCTTACAGGTCAAAGAACCCACCATTCCCACCCTGTATCTGCTTCCTAAGATTCACAAAAATCAGAAGACACCACCCGGGAGACCTATCATTTCTGGACGAGGAAACTATCTAGAGAACGTGAATAAATATATAGACTCAGTACTACAACCATTTGTATCAGCCCTTCCTTCATATACGAGGGATACTAATGATTTCTTAAAGAAAATCGATGGGATGCATGTTGACCAAGATTGTGTATTAGTGACTTGTGATGTGGAGTTACTATACACAAATATTAGACATGCCGATGGTCTTGCGGCAGTCTCATATTTTTTACAATTTTCTTCATTTTCCAGAGCATTCATTGTTTTTTTTTATTAATTTATTAGAATTTGCTTTATCAAAATTTTTTTTTCTGTTTGGAGGGTCTTTTTTCCTACAAGTCCAAGGGACAGCGATGGGTGCTTCATTCGCCCCGTCGTACGCCAACCTGTTCCTTGGACTATGGGAGAGGGACCTTTTCACATCTGACTGCATGGAATCTATGGAGCGTGTCCCCTTTTGGACACGCTACATAGACAACGTATTTTTCATTTGGCAAGATTCCATTGAAGCACTAGCTGAATTCATCACAAACCTGAATTCTAATAGTATCAACATGCATTTTACATATTGTCACCATTTGAATACCATCGAATTCTTAGACGTCCGTATATTGAAAGATACAAATGGTTGTCTTCAAACAGATCTCTTTAGGAAAAAGACAGCGGTGAATGCCCTGGTACATGCATCCTCCTCTCACCCGAGGCCCCTGATTGATTCTGTCCCCATAGGGCAATTCTTACGTCTTAGACGGATTTGTTCCAGAGATGAGGACTTTTTTCAACAAGCAGACCTTTTAAAGGGCAGATTTTTGGAGCGAGGGTATAGTAGGAGATCAATCAAAAGGGCTTTCAACAGGGCGAAACACAGCACCCGCCATGAGGCCTTATATAACAAACCAACAAGAGATGAAACGAATGTGGTACGCTTTATTGCGCAATTCAGTGGGCAAAGTGACCAGTTCAGGCAGTGTTTACACCATCATTGGCAAATATTGATGGCAGACCCAATTTTGTCTAAATATGTGGGGGACAGACCACACATTACATTTAGGAGGTCGTATAATTTAAAAGATAGATTGGTGAAGAGTCACTTCACTAAGACTCCACAAATAAAACCCTCGCGCATGTATGGTTGTAAACCTTGTGGGGCATGTGTGGCATGTCCCAATGTTACGAAGACAAATGTTTTTCACAATTCTGACAATTCCCACCACTTTGAAATAAAACATAACATCATGTGCACATCCTCTGCTGTAATTTATCTGGCGGAATGCCCTTGTAATTTAAAATATGTTGGTCTGACCACCAGACAATTGAAAGTGAGGGTATGTGAACACGTACTGGGCATAAAGGCAGCAGCCGAGATTGAGGATGTGTCATCGTTAAAAACTATCCCGAGACATTTTAAATTATACCATGATTGTGATTATTCAAAATTGAAGGTCTCGGGGATAGATTTATTGGCTGTCAGTAATAGGGGTGGGAATATCAGCAAACGTCTAGCCCAACTTGAGGCTAAGTGGATATGGACACTGAATACGGTGTCCCCACTTGGCCTCAATGAATGTCTCTCTTTTATACCCTTTTTATAGTATATTGTTCTGTATTTTATATAATTTACATACTATTGATGTCTTTTATTGCTATGTGTGTACCTTTATTTATTTTAGTAATGTCACTAATTATTATCTTTTTATTTTATTTTAGTTTTAGTATTTAACATCCTTTTGGGTGACACCTTTTTTGAGTGGCCTGCTGGATTGGAACGAAATGCATCTTACTTTGACTACGTTATTATCTATGGGAATATTCTGTATATATTATATTTTGTACCTTATTTTTTATTTGTATTTTCTGTGCACAGGTGTATATTGATTTTGGTTTTATGATTTATATTGAGCACCTTATGTTCTTTTAAACAATATTTGTACATTTTTGTGCACAAATGTATATTGATTTTGTGGTTTTTGCTTTTCATGATTTATACTATTACCTCACGTTCTTTTGAACAAATATTGCCCACATTCTTAGCAGTAGGAGAGCGCTCAGTGAGATGCATTATCAGTATCCACAAGCGGTGATGTGCGCATGTCTGCAGAGCTGGGATGGGATGGTCGCATGGCGATGGCGTCTACAAGTGACTCGGCGGTCCGGCACTTCCGGTTTCACCGAGTCATGTGACGTCGATCGCCATGACGACTTCCGGTCCTTTGCTGGCTGCGATGCGCCGCCTTATCACCAGCTGAATTCATTACCACAGGCACTACTTAAGGGCTGCGGTTATACCTACACACATCCCCCTGACGAAGGAATCAAATTCCGAAACGCGCGTCGGGGCGCGTTCTCTCCAGGCTGTCAGCGTCACCCTTTGGCTCCCAGGTAGCGTCAGTTCTCTTTAGGTCATTTTTTGCCTCTTATCACGGTTTTTTGTATTCACTTTATAATCAGGACTCAATATGCACTGAATATGCGTTAACACTTTCGGCACTTTTTTGGTCAGTGCAGTTAGGTCTCTGACACTGGCACATACACATCTTGATTTAGCACACATGCTGTTTTATTATTACTCATTTTTCGGTGAATGACCTTTTCTGTGGACTGTTTATTTTTGATTATTCACGTATTACCCATTCAGCTCCTGGTTGAATTAACATTGAGCCTAAACTATAGGGCTTATTATTGTTCGCTGCTAGCCGTTTTATATACATTTTTAGGTTTTTTTATTGTTATCTATACCTTGTACAACACTGCTTAATAAAGATTGTATACATTTTTTGCACATTGTTGTCCGTATTCAGTTTATTAGTGATCTATTACAATTTATTAAGTCCTCAGTCTGGGGTCTCCTGCCTTTATCCACTTCTGGCGTATGGTGTAATTTTCAGTTTCCGGGTGGTCTGCCATCTTCATTTTTCAGGAATTGTGGTATCACTTATTAATTAAACACATATAATTTTGGTATTGTGGTGATTATTTAGGTGTGCATTGTTCCATTTTTCCTGCTCATTTCATTTTTGTCTTTGAACGGTGCAGAGTTAAGGTGATGAACCCTCGATCCACCATCCCTTTAACATGGAGGTGGAGAGGGACCGTCCGCCATCTTGCATCATCCGCTCAACAGTGGTGATGCAGTGGGGACTGCTCGGACGCCAAAAGGGGGGTGCCTCTGCACATCCACGGAGTTTAAGCCCTGGATGGACAGGGCTAGTTGTCTGGCAATAGCCTGGCTGCAGAAGGACATATAGAGGTGACACTATATGTGCTCGTCGGTTGATGGTGTGGGGAGATCGGTGCCCTTTAAGGGACCCATCGCCCCTAAAAATCAGTCCAGTCATGGCATCCCACGTCGCAGGAGAGAATACGTGGACTCCGCGTGCTCGCCTGTTGTTGGTTTGGGGAGATCGGAAACTTGAAAGGATCCGTCACCCCTGCCATCCGATGAAAAAATTAAAACGGCATGGCATCTCACGTTGCAGGAGAGGATACATGGAGGCGACACTCCACGTGCACGCCTGTTGCCTGAAAAAGAATACCGCGCTTCAGGTTTCTGCCAAGTGAATCGCTTATTCAGACGCTCCATTCAGAGAGAATGCAAATGTATTATGAGGAAGTTTAGGCATTTTGAATGAGACTGCGTGATCTGGAGCAGAGCAGGAGTACTCGTCAACCTACAGAGACTGGTTGACGACCTCGATAGGTGAATCCGTTCTCTGGAAAACTGTCAACACCAGATCCAGTAAACCTCCGAATCATAGTCAATCATGTTCACTACACACCTCTGGTGACAGAAAGAGAAGCGCTGCTCGCGGAATCCAAGGCACGATAGCTCAGTAGGCGTACTACGGATCCGTTTTCTAGGTGCCTGCACGTTTCTAAAATGCTTGCGGCCCTTGCTAGCTGATGACTCCATTTAAGGAAAGGATCCATGTACCTCAGTCATGGGAGCTGCCCGATCTTCAGAGGGATTCAAACGCTTTGGCAAGAGAGGCCATGAATTGCGTCAGTGACAAAGCCCACCTAAGGGCACTAGGTACACTGGACTGTGTGACAGTGGAGGGCTCCTGAACGTATTAGGGGTCACAATCTGCGTTTGGGATCACAGGAGTCATGGAGCGGAGTAGTTTGTACACTGCAGGGAATATTAGAGGTATATACCAGCGCAGCTGTAAGATAGCGTAGCTCTGCAAAGTTGTGCAGCAGAGAACTGTCTAAAAAGGGGGAGCCTGTGGGTAATGTGTCAGTGTAACACTTACCCAGGAGCTGTGCCCCTGAGGATAGTTTTCCTCTTTGGGGAAAGAAACGCTGTAGTATGACGGCTTGTGGGATTTGCGTGCCACGGGAACCGCTTGCCCATCACCTAAGTCCAAGATGGCCACCGTGAATCAACGAAAGCGCTCTCGCAGTGGGCGAAAAGTGCCAGGTGGATTGCAGAGTGAGAAGACTGTAATTGGGGACTCTAGACTGGTCATGTGCCTTTAAGACTAGAGAGTACTATGACCACAGCAGACAGAACAGTATTTCAAGTGACTCCAGTTTGCAAAGCCTCATTAACGAGACTGGTGCTGTGATAGTTTACATGGCGGCACCCCTGCAGTTACATGGAGATCTCTGCGTAAAGAAAACCAGCTAAAGAGACGCCGTCACTGGGGCAAAAGTGTACAGCTCGTTTTTTTCACTGACGGAGGTACTGCGGGGAGGGGGAGAGGGAACCCGTTGGATTAGCGCTGTCCTCAGCGCTGAATGCTGCCGGGTTAGTATGCCGCAGCCGCTTCCAGCTCGTGAGGCGGTCGTGGAGGGAGCAAGATGGCCGCCGAGAATCTCAGAGGCGCTTCTCGTTCTGTGCGAGAAGCGCCAGGAAAGTGGACGGAGCTGCCACCGTGCGTCATAGCGCGGGTGGGTTTTCAGGCTGCGGCTTAATGAAGGCCGAAGCCGGAGCCTAATTTTTCGGCGCTGGCCGACGCCGATGCAAGGGGTTGGATGTTGCACCCCCTGCTGCAGGATGAGCGCCCTTATGCCAGCGCCGCCCCAGAACGCCTGTAAAGAGCCCTCCAGTGCCGGCACTTACCCGGAGAAGCTGCCGGGTGGCAGGTAAGACAGCTATGTTGCAGGTCTTCCTGCTGCTGCTGGTCTTGGACGGTGCAGGGATAACACTCAATCAACCATCCCTTTAATAGGGAGGTGGAGAGGGACCGTATGCCTCCTTGTACATCCGCTTTAACAGTGGTGGTGCAATGGGGGCTGTTGGATGCCTAAGAGGGCCGCTGTACATCCAATGGGTTAAATCCTCTAGGATGGAACAGGGCTGAATGTCCGGCATTAGGCCAGGCTGCGGAAGAGGATACGTGGAGGCGACACTCCACGTGCTCGTCCGATAATGGTGTGGGGAAATCGGTGCCCTTAAAGGGACCAGTCGCCCCTAAAAATCAGCCCAGGCATGGCATTCCATGTCGCACGAGAGAGGATACGGGGAGGTGACATTCCCCGTGCTTGCCTGTTGATGGTTCGGGGAGATCAGAGCCTTGAAAGGATCCGTCGCCCCTTCATCTGATGAAAAAGTAAAATCAAAAATGTAAAAATAAAATGAAGAGTTTTTTGGTCTGAAGACCAGACCCGTGTGCCTCCTACGGACACTAAGCAAAAACTGGTTCTCTGGGAGCCAGCATGTGTGTATACTGCAGAGGAGGAGCTAACTTTCTATTACTTAGTGTCAGCCTCCTGGTGGCAGCAGCATAACACCTTATGGTCTGTGTCCCCCAATGAGGCGAAGGAGAAAACATTTTTTTTTTTTTTTTAAAACAGATAGGTATAGATTACTGTACAGATTGGAGTACTATGGGATTTTTAAACTGAAGATTTAAATCCCAGATAGTTTCAATAAGGCATTAGTTACTACAGAGTGACAGGAACTATGCAGTCATTTTTTAATTATTGTTATAATCCTATAGTAAACTGAGTCTTCAAGATCAATACTGCTAGAATTTATTTTTCATATTTATTATCATTATTCCCAACCTTTCCAGATCCAGCAGGACAGTCCTGATATGGGAAAGATGCTAGCTGTCCTGGTAAGGGCTACCTTACTTTCACTCACTGTGTGATGTCTCGTTTCCTGCCATATAGACTTCTGTGGGTGTTACTGAGTTCATTAGTCAACAGTTCCTCCTAGGCTGTAGGGCCCAGCAGCTTACTTACATTCATTTTATTAAATCATTCTTCTCCTCTTGAAGTCTGGTCTTCCCTGGGATCCAAACTCCCAACCTATAGGCTGCACTGTCAAGTATAGGAAAATTTTCTGTACTTGATTGTTAATTGTATTCTTCGTTACAGGCACATTGTACTGATATAGAGCTACACCTCTTTATACTGGGTGCATTTTTATATACCTGCATTCTGGGATGGGAGTAAAATAAGTCACATTTTTTTTCCTTTTTAAAAATATCATTCAAATATGGACATATTTGGTATTTTTGAAATTGTAAGAAAAAATGTTTTTTTTTTTTACAGTGATCAGTAAATGGTGTAAAAAAATGGCATGATTTTGTTATCCATTAAACATTTTAAGAAAAGGTAACAGTGAGGCTTTATTCAAATGCAGCATAAATACTGCATTTGTTCGGTTTTCTTCAGGTGTTCGCACCACATTATATAATTGTAATGCCTGTGGATCGTGGAAGCACTGCGCTATGGGCACGGCTTACCTTGGAGGGGTATAACTAAGCAGCTACCTGGTATTCACTGAAGCTTCTGATGTTGAGGTCAGGCTTGAGCAGCAGGTAGCTGCCAGGCACCACTCCAGGGCAGTGTCCAGAGCGGTAGCAGCTGAACTCAAGTGTCAAAGGAGCTGGTTCGGATATTGTGTCACAGGTAGGACAGGTCAGCCACTGGTAATGGTTCAGACTGGATAGGAGACAGGACGGCCACTTGTACTGGTACAGACTGTGCTGCTTCTTATCCGATTCTGTTACCAACATCTTCCCGGGAATAATCTGAGACAGGTTCACAGGGGCCGGAGTTACCATTCTGGAGGGTTCATTAACATGTTGGGGTTCCTCCTCTTGATCATGAGGTAGAAAGGACCAAGAGAGTGCATACGCCTTGACATTCTTTGTCGGCTGGACGAAAATATAGAACAAAGTCAAAGTGGACTAAGAACAGCCTGGCGGGGATTCAGCTTTTGCGCAGACTGTAGGTAGGCCAGGTTCTTATTGTCGGTGTATATGATGACTATATGGACTGCTCTTTCGAGTAAATAGCGCAATTCCTCCAGAGCCATCTTGATCACCAACTCTCGTTTGCCAATTGAGTAGTTGGAAGAGAGGAGAAGAAACCGGTTACCATACAATGGGAGGAAGATTTGTGTGAGAACTGCCCGCCCCTGCTCCAGATGAAGAAGCATCAAACTCCAGGAAGAACGGTTTGCTGATTTCAGGTCTGTAAAGCAAAGGAGCAGAAGGGAGATAAACGTCTCCTCAGCCTCTGGAATACAAACCTTGGAATGGCAACCTTGCAAAACATTGCAGTGTTGGGAGCAGTCCAAGCCGAGAAATGTGGAATAAACTGGCGGTAGTAGATGGCAAATCCCAAGAACCGCTGGACTGCCTCAACAGTTGGACACGGCCATTTAAGGACAGAAGACATTTTCTCAGGATCCATCTTCAGGCCAGCGGCAGAAATTATATAACCTAGGAAAGTCAGGGTGGTCTATTTAAAGACACATTTCTCAAATTTGGAGTACAGTCGATTCTAAGCCTCTGCAGGACCTGGCAGACTTTCCTTATATGAGACCAGATCTGTAGAGAAAACCAGGATATCATCTATATAAACCACTACTTCTCGTGTGAAGAGTAGATCTCTTACGATGCCATTCACAAACTCTTGGAAGACAGCTGGCTCCTCCTGAGCCCAAACAACATAACCCGGTATTCGTAGTGACCATCTCAGGTGTTGAAAGCGGTCTCCCACTCATTTCATTGCATGCGGATCAGATTATACGCTCCTCTCAGATCGAGCTTGGTGAAGACTTTGGAACCTCTAAGGTGATCAAACAATTCCAGAATCAGCGGCAGCGGATACTTGTTTTTATCATGATCAAGTTGAGACCCCTATAATCGATAAAAGGCCTGAGTTCATCTGTCGGTGGGGGGAGATAACTGGATGAACCCTTTGCAAAGTTCTCCTTGATGTACTCCGACATAACTTATGCCTCAGCCTGAGAGAACGTAAATACGGCCTCGAGGAGGTGAGGATCCCAGGAGCAGGTCAATGGGACAGTCGTACGGTCTACGTGGAGGTAAAGGCTCTGCTTCCTTCTTGTCAAAGACGTCAGTATACGTCCACTAAGTGGCAAACCTGGCAGGCTACAATGGAGGTTGAGCAGGGTGTATAGGGATAAGGCACCTCTAGTGGCAGGACTGTCTCCAATGAAGGACTTCACCAGATTTCTGGTCTAGAATAGGTTGGCTAAGCCAAGGTTGGCCCAGCAGGAGACAATGTTACAGGTTGGGAAGTACACAGAACGCAGACTTCCCACCCGAAGTTCCATCTGTTCTGTAACAAAGTGCATGACTTCAGAAAATGCTTTTTTATTGACAGATGACACCATCAAGGGACTCTGAAGGCGGATGACATGAATCCAGAACCGTTCTACCACAGACTGTTGCATGAAGTTTCCAGATGCACTGGAATCAAAGTATGCTATCTCAGAACTGTCACCACTTGTCACAGGTGAGCTCAATGGTGGAGAGTTACTTTCACCAAGGACTGCCTCTCCGACAGACCCTAATGCTTGGAGGTTTCACGACTTCTCAGGGCCAGAGCGGATAAGGTGTTCCAGAGTACTGCAGTAGTAGCATAAAACTTTGGCTCGGGGTAGTTCCTGTAGTTGCTCGGCCAGCCTAACGCAGTCCACAAGCATACGCTCAGGAGAACTATCAGAGGCAGACAACTGGGGAACAAGCGGCCTCTGGAAGGAGGCAGCAAGACGGGATGGTATTCTTTCATGTGCCACTTCTCTGACACATTCCTGGAACCTCAGGTCAATTATTATTATACATTTATATAGCGCCATTTATTCCATGGCGCTTTACATATAAAAAGGGAAAAATAGACAGGTACAATAAACATGTGCTAGACAAGGGACACACAAGTACAGAAGGAGAGAGGACCCTGCCCACAAGGGCTCACAGTCTGCAGGGATGGGTGAGGATACACTAGGAGAGGGTAGAGCTGGTCGTGCGATGGTTCAGGAGACTGAGGATTAGGGTTGAGCATTCCGATACCGAAACCCGGTTCCGATACCTGAAATCCAATGTAAGTCTATGGGAACAAAATATCGGAATATTTTTAATTCCGATATTTTGTTCCCATAGACTTACATTGGATTTCAGGTATCGGAACCGGGTTTCGGTATCGGAATGCTCAACCCTACTGAGGATCATTGCAGGTTGTAGGCTTGTCGGAACAGGTGGGTCTTCAGGTTTTTCTTGAAGGTCTCCGTTGTTGGTGAAAGTCTGAGGTTTTGCGGCAGGGAGTTCCAGAGTATGGGGGAAGCCTGGGAGAAGTCTTGTATGCGGTTGGGGGAAGAAGAGATGAGGGGGGAGATGAGAAGATCTTGAGAGGATCTAAGATTGCGTGTAGGTAGGTAGCGGGAGACCATGTCACAGATGTATGGAGGAGAAAGGTTGTGGATGGCTTTGTATGTTATGGTTAGGGTTTTGAACTGGAGCTTCTGGGCAATAGGAAGCCAGTGAAGGGCCTGGCATAGGGGGGAGGCTGAGGAATAGCGGGGAGACAGGTGGATTAGTCGGGCAGCAGAGTGTAGGATGGACTGGTGCCAGAGGGGAGGCCAGACAGTAGGAGTTTGCAGTAGTCGAGGCGGGAGATCATAAGGGCGTGCACTAGTGTTTTTGTGGTTTCATGGTTGAGGGATGCGCGGATCCAGGAAATATTTTTGAGTTTGAGGCGGCAGGAGGTGGCGAGGGCTTGGATATGTGGTTTGAAAGAGAGGGCAGAGTCGATGATCACCCCAAGGCACCGAGCATGTGGAACCGGGGAAAGCGAGCAGCCATTGACATTGATGGATAGGCCTGGTGGAGGGGTAGAATGAGGTGGGGGAAAGATGATGAATTCTGTTTTGTCCATGTTCAGTTTGAGAAAGCAAGCAGAAAAGAAGGCCGAGATAGCAGACAAGACACTGTGGGATTTTGGTTAGTAGGGAGGTGAGGTCAGGTCCAGATAGGTAGATCTGCGTGTCATCGGCGTAGAGGTGATACTGCAAGCCGTGGGATTCTATGAGCTGTCCCAGGCCGAAGGTGTAGATGGAGAAGAGTAGGGATCCTAGGACTGAGCCTTGAGGAACACCGACAGACAGGGGGCGAGGTGAGGAGGTGGTGTGTTAGAGGGAGACACTAAATGTTCGGTCTGTTAGGTATGATGAGATCCAGGATAGGGCCAAGTCTGTGATGCCAAGAGATGAGAGAATCTGTAGCAGGAGGGAATGGTCCACGGTGTCGAAGGCAGAAGACAGGTCCAGGAGAAAGAGGACAGAGTAGTGTCGCTTGCTCTTGGCGGTTAGCAGGTCGTTAGTGACTTTAGTTAGGGCAGTTTCAGTTGAGTGATGTGGTCGGAAGCCTGATTGTAACCGGTCAAAGAGGGAACAGGAGGAGAGGTGGGAGGACAGTTCAAGATATACATGCTGTTCCAGTAGTTTTGAGGCGTAGGGGAGAAGAGATATCGGGCGATAGTTAGACAAAGAGGATGGGTCGAGGGAGGGCTTTTTGAGGATGGGTGTGATTGAAGCATGTTTGAAGGATGAAGGAAAGACACCATTTGTAAGTGAAAGGTTGAAGAGGTAGGGATTAAGACTGTGGCAAAGTTAGGGATGAGTTGGGACGGGAGTGGGTCAAGCGTGCAAGTGGTGAGGTGTTATCATGACAGGAGAGTGGAGAGCTGATCTGTCATGGTGGTGAAGCTGGTTTTGGAAGAACAGAGCTGAGTGGCTAAGAGGGGCATTGGGGGCTGCAGGCCAAAGCCTTCTCTGATAGTATCAATCTTTTGCTTAAAGGAGGCAAAGTCTTCAGCAGAAATGAGAGGAGAGGGAGGAGGTGCTGTGGGATGGAGTAGAGAATTGAAAGTGTTGAAGAGCTGTTTAGGGTTGTGAGACAGGGAGGGTATGAGAGATGTGAAGTTTGTTTCGCGGCAGACAGCGTGGACTTGAAGCTGGCAAGGGACTGCTTCTATGCATTGAAGTGCTCGGTAGAATGGGTTCTCTTCCATCTCCGCTCTATAGCCCTGGAAGCCCGTCTCAGTTCTTTGGTCAGGCCGGTCAGCCAGGGCTGCCTGTTGATTGTACGAGTTTTGCTCTGAATGAGGGGGGCGGCCGAATCAAGTGTGGCTTTTATTGTGGTGTTATAAAATGTGGCAGCAGCATCTGTGTCATGAAGTGAGGCTATGTCTGTGAGAGGGAGGAGGGACTCAGAGAGCGATTGTAAATTGAGGTGTTTGAGATTTCTGTGAGGGTGGGTGAGTTTGTGGAGTGAGGGATGCGTACTAACAGAGGAGAGGGAGGAGAATGTCAGTAGGTTGTGGTCAGACAGGGGGAGTTAGTGAGATCAGTGAGGGAACAGAGACGGGTGAAGATAAGGTCCAGCGTGTGACCATCTTTGGGAGTGGCAGCAGAAGACCATTGAGTGAGGCCGAGGGAAGCCGTGAGCGATAGAAGTTTAGAGGCAGCCGGGGTGGAAGTGTCAATGGGGATGTTGAAATCGCCCATGATGATGGTGGGGATGTCGGCAGAGAGGAAATGGAGTAGCCAGGTGGTGAAGTGGTCGAGAAAGGTGGAGATTGCTAGTTCCAGGGGGCAGTAGATGACAGCCAGTTGGAGGTTGGAGGGGGAATAGATGCGGACGGAGTGCCCCTCGAACGAGGGAATAGCAGCGGAGGGTGGAAGTTGAATAGGGGTGAAGGAGCAGGTATCAGACAGGAGTAAGCCAACTCCTCCACCACGTTTGTTGCTGGGGCGAGGGGTGTGGAGAAAGATGGAATCCGCAATAGGAAAGCGAAGCTGGAGAGGCTGTGTCAGAGGGAGTGAGCCAGGTTTCAGTGATGGCAAGGAAGGAGAGTTTGTTGGTGATAAAGAGGTAGTGGATAAATGACAGTTTATTGCAGACAGAGCGTGCGTTCCATAGTGCTCCGGGTAGGGGGACCGGGGGAGGGGTGTGTGGATGGATAGGTATGAGGTTGTCATGGTTGCAAAAACGTGTGGAGGATCGTGGCAGGGTGTTAGAAATGAGTGTGGGGATGTGGGGATACATCGCCAGCGATGAGGAGTAGCAGACAGAGCGTTAGGTGAGAGCAGGATAGGACATGATGAGGCCGTGTGTGTCTTGGTAAAAAGGAATGTATGTGGAGGAACAGTTCTGAGGGAAAGGTGAGATGTCTGGGGAGAATGGAGGGGGAAATGACTAATTCCTTACTAGGTGGGGGGATTACAGGGGATAGGAAGAAAGAAAGGAGGATGGGGGTGAAAGTGAAAAGAAACTGAAACATAGTGGTTTTAAATTATGTTACCTTGCAGCCAAATTCTAGTCTAATTCACAGTAGTGTAATTAGAAATCTGTAATTTGAAATATAGGATTTGAAATATGTGGAGCAGACACAGGTCTGGAGCAGATCCATTGCACTGAATATATCTGCAGCTAAGGGCAATCAGGTGTGATTGGAAAGTGGGCTGAGACTGCCCAGGCCAGATGTACAGAGTTAAGGAAAGGTCATAAAAGGGGGGACGGGTTACACACACCATTCAGATGTGTGGTAAAGATAAGAAAAATGGAGTACAATTATGTATACAGGAAGATGGGTGAGCAAATCATACCATAAAACAAAGCAATACACATGGTGCATTCAGGAACACTGAAAAGCTGGGGAAAGTTTTCACACCATAAAACAAAGCAATACACATGGTGCATTCAGGAACACTGAAAAGCTGGGGAAAGTTTTCATACCTGTGGGAACAGAAGAATACGGATGGCCAGGGGAATCAGGTCATTAATGATGTCTCAACCAGTCAACTTATCTTTAGTTTTCCCAGACAGTCCCTCCTAGAAGGCGGCTACGAGCGCCTCATTGTTTCAGCTGGGCTGAGATAACAAGGTGCAGAACTGGATTGCAAACTGACCCAAAGTCAAGACTACCTTGTCGCAGTTTAAGGAGAGTGGAACTACGGCACTGAAATTGTGCAGGCACGAGATTACAAGACGAATACCCAAAGTCACAGGCACACTGACTCAGAGGTGATTCACATTCTAATGAAGTATGGAGTCAGAGCTATCTTCCAGGCAGAATCCTCCCAGAGCCTGGAAGAGGTCATTTACATAAAATAAAAAAAAATGATTTCTCAACAACACATCTAATATGAGACATAAAGGTATCACTCTCCTCAGTATTCCATAGCGCGTATGCCCATATTAACAGTTTAGAAAGGTCAAATGTGATGACAGATGCCCTTTAATACACAGAGATAAGCAATTGCTACTGAACATAAACTGAAAAAATTTATAAAGGCAAATATAGATTATTTTAACCCAATAACGTACCCAAATTTACTATTTTAATATAATACATAAAAGATTAAGTTTTATTGACTAATTAGAGAAGGGTAATAACTAGTGGGGTTTTGCCCTAATAGGATTTGTGATTATATTTATATCCTTCCCAGGCCATTTAATCTGCATATGTGTACATCTGAAATATCAGTAGATATTTTATCCTGTTTCTATAAACTTTTGTCTATTAAAAATGCTGATTCTTTCATATCACTCAAATTGTCCAATAATAGAAGTTTTGTGTTAGTGTAAATATATATCTATATCCATTATATTCCAAAAATCAGGCAGCACTCCACAGGCAGATAGAAAAAAATGGATATTTTATTATACCCACATGTGACAGCAACGTTTCGGCTCCATGAGCCTTCCTCAAGCATGAGGAAGGCTCATGGAGCCGAAACGTTGCTGTCACATGTGGGTATAATAAAATATCCATTTTTTTCTATCTGCCTGTGGAGTGCTGCCTGATTTTTGGAATATTAAGCTGGCAAGTATTGGAGTTTTTGCTGAAGAGGATTTTGCACCCATTGTATATTGGTTTCTATGCTGCTCCAACTTTTTTCCTATATCTATATCCATTATATACACAAAAAAAACAAAACACATTTCAAATAGTAAGTCACCAACAATAAGCCACAACTTTATTAAATCAATAGAAATAGTATAAATCTCAATTTCAGCTGCACCGACCCAAGAGCAAGATCAAACGAGTTCAGTCTGAGGACACTCACATCGTCAACTCCTATACAGGGAGAGAGAGAAAATAGAATCAGAATACACAGTAGACATGGGACATATCCAACTACCAACTAGGCAAAGCAATGCCAGCTGCTCTACACATTATATGATTGCAATTTTAAAGAAATTATATCAAGCTAGTTTGGAACAAGTTAAAGAAGCACTCCCATAAATATTTTTCTTCTTCCAGTAAATGTGTGCATACATATGTAATGTAATGTAGTGTGTTGGTGTGAATATACTCACCTGCCGCTGCTGCTTCCAGTGCGGCTCTGCTCTTCTTCTAAGTGACGTCACCGATTTACAGACTCTGCAGGTCACGCTATGCTTGACCCAAAAGTAGCGTTTACAATGCAAGTCTATGGAGCATCAGGACAAGGCTCCATACGCTTACCTTGTAAAATATTTCCAGCTCATGCATAAAGTGAGACAGATTATCTGAATTGTGGCAATGTCACTGAGAAGAGGAGTGGAACTGTGCTGAATCCCATAGAAATCAGAGGTATCTGTGGGCTAGCACCATGGGAATAGTAATATATAGGCCCATATAATGTAAATTTAAGGCTCTGTACACATCTGTGCCAGAGGCTACAATAAAGGAAACAAACATTACTGATAACTAGATGCACATAAAACGTCTGACAGCCAGATTATAGCACAGGTCAGCGATGCTATACTGAAGATACCAAGAATATCAGCTGCAACTGAACCTAACAACCCTAATTCACGAAAAAAAGATGCAGTTAGGACCCTGTGTAACATCCCCCAGCCTCTAAAGACATCCTCGTTGCCTTGACAGTCATATTCTATCACAGCTCAGTTCTGGTATGCAGAGCATGATCATGCTTTAAATTTCTCCATGAAATACCAATGAAATGTGGAATTTGTAAACAGTCATGAATACTGGACAAATATAGTAGGTTAAAGTCCCTACACTAAAATGATCAATGAACACCTCATAAATATAGAAACATCTCGCTCTATGAGACAGCATACAACAGCGGAGGGAGGGCCTGCAGCACTGAGGAGAAAAGAGGGGGTGCTGGAAAATGTAGCCTTAGTTCAGAATCTAGATGCACAGTGGGGTAGAGTGGGATGAAATTACACAAAGATGCAAGAAACTGTCTAGCACTGTATATTTGTGGGAATAAAGTGTGTGGGATTTTTTGGGGGGGGGGGGGGAAAGAAACAAGCAGACATATTTCTGCTAATATGTGACGCCCCCTTTAATGCTAAACATAAAACAAATAAGATGCACATTTATCCTGCATAATAAAATAACGCCACTATGCAAGAGTGACTTAAAACGTATGGATGAAAATACTAACAGCAAACTTTGTGTATGATATGCAAGTGGATTTGTTGTGACTTCTACGCGATTAGGAGCTATAACCACCATACATTAGTTATCAAACAAATGTTGAAAACACCTTTATACAAAGCTGTATAAGGTTTGAGACTTACCATGATGGCATTTACAATGTCGTTGCTGTTGTTCTTGAGAGCACGTACAGCCTTCGCCCTGGACACATTAGCTTGTGACATTACAAGTTCAATGTCCTTCACTTCTACTCCAGTCTCATCAACCTGAGAAGATGAAAAGAACATTTAAATCTCAGTCTAGCCTTATTTTCTTTACAAGACAATATGATGTAAAACATGGATCAATTCTAAAAAAAAAATCATCAGCACGCTATACAGTGAAGGTGCATTTGTCTTCAATTCCTAACGTTCAGACAAAGCACATTGGGCTTCCCAAAAACTAAAAATGAAATCCAATCCAATATTTGGGGCAAAACATGAAAAGATACCAATCAATGATCTTACCTCTTCCTCTTCGCTCTCCTCTTGTACTGTGGGCGTCTGTGTGTTTTCCTGTATGTTTGAAGCGGCTTCTCCCTGTACCTTGAATTTTTCGGCAGCAGCCAACTGGGCTTGTTGTGAGAGATCTTCAATCTATAACGCACATTAATATTCCAAAAGAACTGTTAACCCCAAAATCAGTAACTGTTATAAAAAAAAAAAATCTTGCTCCTTGAAGGCTACAAACACAAACCTTAGCTTCTCCGAATACGATATAGGTGTCAGATGCTGGACTTTTGTATACGTCTGGCTTTGTTATGACAAACAAAATATTCTTAGATTTTCGGATAGTGACTCTTGTGACTCCAGTGACCTGGCGAAGCCCCAACTTTGACATTGCCTGGTTAATAGAAAATAAAATACATATGACCCCTTAGGGACCAGACCTAAATTGACTTTACAAATGTTGTCTCATGAACAATGTACACTTTAATCAATAGATCTCATAGATTGTAAGCTTGCGAGCAGGGCCCTCATTCCTCTTGGTATCTACTTTGATCTGTGTTTATTGTTATGCTGTTATGTCTATTGTCTGTACAAGTCCCCTCTATAATGTAAAGTGCTGCGGAATATGTTGGCGCTATAGAAATAAAATTATTATTATCTTGAAATAAAAATAAGTTCCACAAATGGATGTGTTAAAACACAAATTTCCCAGTGCTGAGATAATCTTATAAATATGCCCCTGCTGTGTAATGGTGGTATTTGACCATGCAGAGCTGCTCCAGTTAATGGTCGGCACATAACAGCTTCTGGCCAGGGAAGAATCACTTATGATAAGTGAATTAAACAGCATGGGCACACATCCACTACTTTCTGAGGCAACACATTTATCTGCCTATTTTATCACAGGAATGAGTGTTTCTACCAGGTCTTCAGCCCTCTGAACTCAACATGAATTCATTGAGTGACGTAGCATTTCCAGGAGCCGCTGAGCTTTTGCGTCATGGACTTGTTTTAGGATGAGTTCACAGGACTGAAGACTGGTCAAAAACACTCACTCCTGTGATAAAATAAGCAAGGAAATGTGTGACCTCATAAAGCAGCAGAGACGGGCCTCCACTGTTTTGCCTGTATATCCATTTATAAGTGATTTATGCGCTCCCCATGCAATGACCATGAACTGGAGCAGCTCTGCATGGTCAAAAACAGCCATTAAACAGTACATGGCAGGAGTAAATCTATAAGATTATCTTGGCACAAAAACATTTTTGACACATTAAATAGTGGAATATTATTATTTTTCTAAGATCTCTTAATTACAATGTAGCATGCTCGTAGGTCAACCCCTTTTATGTTACATTCCATGAGCAATGCCTTTTTACATCTTAAAACCTTCAAAATGTTACATTTTAAAAAAGACACTTAAGAATTTACATTTGTGTTAAGCAATTTGACGTTTTTTAACAGGTGTTTTAATACATTATTTTTTTCTAACGTGAAGGAAGCCTACAGTCTCTATGGAGAAAGCTTGATTTAGCGTTATTACCAAAATCACAATATGGTCTTATTATAATGTGTACATTTATTCATTTGTGACAATATAACCCACTTTAAAATCTGTCCTGTTTAGCACCCTAAAGGCACTGCCACACTTAGCGATCGCACTAGCGATCACGACAACGACTTAACCTGGCGAGATCGCTAGTGCAATCGATATGTGATCGCTAGTTAGATTCCAAACACATCTCATCAGCGATCTGTGATTCCAAACACATCTCATCAGCGATCTGTATAACGACCTCTGCGGTCGTTGGCAAAACCTAGTCCCACCTGCGTTGCTGGTGAAGTCGTTCATAAAGGGTGTCACACTCAGCGATTCAGGCTCACCAGCGGGACACCAACGACCAAAAAACGGCTCAGAACGTTCATAAGCGATCAGCGACATCTCAGCAGGGGCCACATCGCTGCTACATGTCACACACAGCTAAGTCGCTAACGAGATCGCTACTGCGTCAAATGGTGACGCAGTAGCGATCTCGCTTAGTGTGGCATACCCTTAAGGACGACGCTTTATTTAGGAGTTGCCATAGCAACCACCTGTAGTAGTTCGAGTGGCCCTAGTCTATCATATGCTGTTCTCTCTCAGCTAGTTTCCTGCGAGCATAGCATAGCTCTGGGACATGTCTAGAAAGTCTTAGTTACTTACCGTTAACGGTATTTTTCGAAGTCCATGACAGCACTACGGAGAGAGGGGATCCGCCCCTTAGGAACAGGAAACCTACAGATATAAAAGGGCGGCACCTCTCCCACGCATCAGTTGGATTACAGAGCATAAGAGGACTATCAAGGTTAAATGGTATACAGCAAAAAATTTATGCATCACACAGTAATATTGATCAATTGTTTATTACATGTGGACTATATAAGAGGAAGAAGTGCACAAAGAACATGGGTGGGAATCTAAAGGTACTGCCACACTAAACAATCCCGCTAGCGATCACGATAACGACGCATACTAATGCGATCGCTAGCGGGATTGTTTCTATATCGCTAAATGCGGCCACATTTAGCGATATAGTTAACGACGCTATCGCCGTTAGCGATCTTCTTAACGACTTTAGCGGTACAAAAGTACCGCTAAATCGCTAAGAAAAGGTGCCACACAGCGATTAGATACTCACCCAGCGGGAGCGCCAGCGATGAAATAGGGTCCGAAGCGATTCCAGCGACGAGCGAGATCACAGCAGGAAGCTCGTCGCTGGAAGCTGCCGCACTGAACAATATCGCTAACGGGATCGCTAAATAGTGACGTTTTTTAGCGATCTCGTTAGCGATATTGTTTAGTGTGGCATACCCTTAAGGGTGCTGTCATGGACTTCGAAAAATACCATTAACGGTAAGTAACTAAGACTTTATTCGAACGTCCATGACAGCACTACGGAGAGAATTACAGAGAGTAATCACCGCTTAGGGAGGGACCACAGCCTGCAGCACCCTTAGTCCGAAAGAAAGGTCTGAGGAAGCACCCAAATCTAACCTATAATGAGTGTAAAACGTGTGTGGAGAAGACCACGTAGCTGCCTTACATATCTGGTCAATGGAGACTTCTGCCCTCTCTGCCCATGAAGTCGCCACAGCTCGGGTGGAATGCGCCCTTAGCCTCTCAGGTGCCGGCTTGCCCCTCGAGGTGTATGCCAGAGAAATTGCTTCCCTAATCCATCTGGCCAATGAGCTTTTTGTTATTCTACGGCCTTTGTTAATTCCCTGAAAAGAGACAAACAATGCATTGTCCCTTTTCCAGGGATCAGTGACTGCCAAATATTGCAGGAGACATCTTCTAACATCTAGAGTATGGAGTTTTATCTCTTTTTGATTAGATGGATTAAGTATGAACGAAGTGAGAACAATTTCCTGTGTTCTGTGGAAGGCGGAAGACACCTTAGGTAAGTATGCCGGATCAGGTCTAAGTATTATTCTGTCATTCAGGACCTGAGTGTAAGGAGACAGTCTAGATAGTGCTTGGATGTCACCTACCCTCCTAGCCGAAGTTAATGCTACCAGGAATGCGGTTTTAAGGGAAAGAATTTTTATTGATGCTGCTGATATAGGTTCAAAAGGGGGTTCTGTTAAAGCAGTAAGAACAAGGTTTAAATCCCATGGAATGATTCTGTTCTTCACTATGGGTCTCGACCTACCCGCAGCTTTAATGAATCTACTGATCCAGTAATTATTGGCGATGTTGCAACTGAAGAGTGCCCCCAAAGCTGAAACTTGCACCTTAAGGGTGCTTGTGGAGAGACCTAAGTCCAGACCCTTTTGTAGGAATTCTAGAATCTGGGTTATCGGTGTTGGGTCCCCTGCTACCACCCCCGAGCTCTGGAGAAATTTTTTCCAAGTCCTAGCGTAGATTCTAGTTGTAACCTCTTTTCTGCTCTTAAGGAGAATATTAATTACATTAGCAGAAAACCCCTTATCTCTCAGCAGTGACCGTTCAAAATCCACGCCGTTAGGTGGAGGCCCGCTACTCGAGGATGGTAGACTGGACCTTGGGAGAGCAGATCGGGAATATCCGGCAGGACCCACGGGTCGGCTATCGACATGTTCCTGAGACATGAAAACCATGCCCTCCTGGGCCAGAAGGGAGCAACTACTATTACCATCGCCCTGTCTTTCCTGACCTTCCTCAACACTAGGGGGAGTAAGGACAAGGGAGGGAAGGCGTACGCTAGATTGAAATCCCACTTTAATAGAAGAGCGTCCACTGCCAGAGGGTGTTCTCTGGGATTCAGAGAGCAGACCCGTCTCACTTTCCTGTTGCTTTTGGTAGCAAAGAGATCTATCTCTGGTTGACCCCATCTCTGCACAATCAGGTCGAAGATGGAAGTCTTTAATGACCACTCTCCTTGACTCAGGAGATTGCGGCTTAAGAAGTCCGCCTTGGTATTTTCTTCTCCCTTTATATGTAGAGCCGTTAGAGAAAGAAAGTGTCGTTCTGCTATCTGGAGTAGGCGCCTTGCCACTTCCATGAGAGGACCGGAACGAGTACCACCCTGGTGGTTGACGTAAGCGACTGTGACACGATTGTCGGAGAGCACTCGAACGTGGTGACCCTGTAGATAGACAAGGAGCTTTTTAATAGCTAGCTCTACCGCCGTTAACTCCTTCATATTAGAAGACATTTGAATTTGATCCAGCTCCCATAAGCCCTGAACCATAACGTTCCCCATATGAGCCCCCCACCCCGAGGGGCTTGCGTCTGTCGTGACTATCTGGGATATTTCATATTCCCAAGGAACCCCCTTAGCCAGGTTCGTCTCCTCTTTCCACCAATCCAGGGATCTTATAGTAGCCTGGGACAAGGATAGCTGGCCTTCTAGGTAACCACCTAGAAAATTTTGATACAACAAGACCTCAGCCTGCAGCGTCCTTGTGTGGAATTGAGCCCACTGAACCGCAGGGATACAGGACGAGAGGGAGCCCAAAAGGGACATGGCCTTCCTAAGAGACATGGAGGGGTTATTGGAAGCGTTTAGGACCTGGTGCCGTAAGCGAATCAATTTGTCTGACGGTAAACTACAGTTCTGATTCCGTGAATCTAGAATTAGCCCTAGAAACTGCTGGACCCTCATTGGATTCAAACGAGACTTTTTGGTATTTATTAGCCATCCCAGCCGCTCTAAGGTAGATATTGCTCTTTGCAGTTGCTCTAGGCAATGCTCTGCCGTTTTTCCAATGATAAGAAAGTCGTCGAGGTAGGGAACTATAATCATATTGGATTCACGTAAGTGGGCCATGACCTCCGACATAACTTTAGTGAATACTCGTGGGGCAACCGCCAAGCCAAAAGGAAGGGCGCTATATTGAAAATGTTGCAGCGATTCCCCCATCTGGACTGCTACTCTGAGGAAACGCTGATGCTCCACATGGATCGGTACGTGGTAATAAGCGTCTTTCAGATCTAACACCACCATAAAGCAATTTTCAAACAGAAGCTTTATTGCTGAGCTGACCGTTTCCATTTTAAACGGGTGAATAACCAGAAACTTATTGAGGGCTTTCAAATTAATAATTGTTCTAAAAGAACCGTCCGGTTTACGGATCAAAAACAGAGGGGAGTAAAACCCTTTACCCCGCTCTGCTTCCGGCACCTCCACTAAGACTTTTTTAGCGCAAAGCTCCTGAACTTCCAACTCCAGAGCGGCCTGCTCTGATGGGGATGACCTGAGGGGGTAATTTTAAAGTTATCCCGAGGTACCAAGGAGAATTCTAACCGCAGCCCTGTAGCTATGAGACTAAGGATCCAGCTACTGCTTGAGATTTCCGACCAGGCCGGGTAGAAGGCCATCAATCTGCCTCCTACCGGTATCGCTAGTCATTGCGAGGGTTTTTTGGTTTCCCTAGGAGGACCCCTAAACATAAACCCTGTACCTCTTCGCCTCTTTTCATCCCATTTGGCTCGCTCCCTGGACGACCTTCTACGGCTGAACCTCCTTCTGCTGAAAGGTCTCTTGTAGGAAGGAGTCCAAAGACTGGGAAACTTTTTCTTGTCGTCCCCTGCCTTTTCCAGAAGCTCGTCCAGGACCGGGCCAAAAAGATATTCGCCATCACATGGAATGGAGCAGAGGCGAGATCTGGCCTGAATATCGCCCGGCCAACATTTTAGCCACAACGCCCTTCGCGCTGTATTAGACAGACCTGCTGCTCTGGCAGCCATCTTTACTGAGTCCGCTGAGGAATCAGCCAGGAAAGCCGCCGCGTTCTGAATTATCGGCAAGGTCTTTCGGATTGACCCCCTAGAGGTTCCATCTGCTAACTGGGACTCTAATTGGTCTAGCCAGACCATCATTGATCTGGCTGTACAAGTGGCTGCAACCGCTGGCCTCAGGGCACCTGCCGACATCTCCCATGTCCCTTTCAAGAAGGAGTCTGCCTTTTTGTCTAGTGGATCTTTCAAAGATCCCATATCATCGAATGGGATGGAGGATTTTTTGGAAGCCTTCGCCACTGCTGCATCCAGCTTCGGGGCCTTATCCCATCTACCTGTCAAGGGTTCTTCAAAGGGATATCTCCGTTTAAACGCTTGGGGTAAGGAGACTCTTTTTTCTGGCTTCTTCCTCTCTCTATCTATAAGGCCTTGGATGCTACTGTTTAGTGGAAAGGATCCGCGCTTTTTCGGATCTAGACCACCGAACATCAGATCCTGTACTGAGAGTTCTGGCCTCGCCTCCTCTACCCCCATGGTGGACCTAACGGATTTGACAAGTTTGTCCATCTGGTCCAAGGGAAAACAAAATCGAGTAGCGTCTTCTGTAGAAGAAGAGGAAGAAGCCGAAGAGGAAGGCGAAGAGGGTCCTGAAACAACTTCACCCTTGTCATGGGCGGCGGGAGAATCTGAATCAGATACCACAGGTACAGTCCTACGCCTGGAAGATTTTCCGTGTCCTACGGACGCCTTCATCTCCGCCCTTATTATTTCTTTCAGGCTCTCGGTGAAATCTGGAGTCTCCTCTGCTATCTAAAAAGGGAAGGGGCAGGGGGGGTTACTATTTCATCCCAGGCCCCTACCTTTCCCCTTTAATGCCCTACCGTCTGCCGCGTGCACGGCTGGCATAACCTTTTAGGGCAAGCGTCTGGCAGAGGGCAAGCACAAAAGGCACATTCCCTGTGCTTGCTTTTCACCGAACACTTCTTCCCCTAGTAACGGAACACAGAATGGGGGAAACTGCATTACTGGGTATTCTAAGTATGACGATCTCTTACCCAGTCCATACAGCAGTAGGTACCGGATCACGGGGAGGGGTTCTTTTTCACAGCTGAGGAACTCCTGCGGCTGGCGCCCCTGGCCATTGAAGAGGAGCGCTCTGTCTGCTGCGGCTGCTGGCTCTCCTGCTGTACTGAGGGAGCTTCTGCAGTGTCCATTGCAAGAAATGGGGCAGAAGCGCTTTCCCAGCTTCATAGGCTCCTTATATCCTCCCCCGGATATCCGGGTCAGCAGGTGCTGCCAGGGGTCCACCCCCTTCTGCTCCCCGCCCCACAGCTCCCCCTGCACTTCCCTGCCGCCCCCACAGCAGGCGCCGCCCGGCCATGATGCAGCTGCGCCAATTTTTTTTAAAAAAAAGCTGGCCGGTGACCCACTTCCGGTTCCAGCAGTGGAGTCTCCGCCCCCCCTTCCTGACGCCGCCAGGATCAGCGCTCCCCAGAGACCCGACCGCATCGCCCAGGTATCTGAGCGGAGTCTCCCGCTGCATCGCCCCCCCAGCAGGGACGCGAGCGGGAGATCCCAAAAATCCCCGCAGCGTCGCTCACAGCAGCGGCGCGCGGTGAAGATTTCAAAAACCCAGCCGCACCGTCCCCAGCAGAGACGCGCGGCGGAAATTCAAAAAACCCCCGCCGCGCCGTCCATAACAGAGACGCGCGGCGGGAAATTCAAAACCCCCGCCGCGCCGTCCATAACAGAGACGCGCGGCGGGACATTCAAAAACCCCCGCCGCGCTGTCCACATCAGAGACGCGCGGCGGGAAATTAAAAAAAAACCCCCGCCGCGCCGTTCATAACAGACGCGCGGCGGGAAATTAAAAAAAAAAAACCCGCCGCGCTGCCCCAGCAGAGACGTGCGGCGGGAAATTCAAAAAACCCCCGCCGTGCCGTCCATAACAGAGACGCGCGGCGGGAAATTCAAAAAACCCCCGCCGCGCCGTTCATAACAGAGACGCGCGGCGGGAAATTAAAAAAAACCCCGCCACCCCAGCAGAGACGCGCGGCGGGAAATTCAAAAAACCCCCGCCGTGCCGTCCATAACAGAGACGCGCGGCGGGACATTCAAAAATCCCCGCCGTGCCATCCATAAGAGACGCGCGGCGGGACATTCAAAAACCCCCGCCGCGCTGTCCACATCAGAGACGCGCGGCGGGAAATTAAAAAAAAAACCCCCGCCGCACCGTTCATAACAGACGCGCGGCGGGAAATTGAAAAAAACCCCGCTCGGCGGGAAATTCAAAATGTTTTTTTTTTTTTTTTTCGGCTGCACCACCTCCGGCCCCCACTATGCAGGACCACAGGAAAAGACAGGGAGCAGGCACCGGGACCAGGGAGAGGGGGGATACTTACCAACCGGCGCTGGCTGGGAGACAGGGATCCTCTGGATACTGCTCCGCACACTGTCGTGGAATCCTACCCGGACCCACTGTGGCGCTTCCAGGGGCTCCGCACCGGTCGAGGTAGGAGATCCCCCCCCCCCGCTACCTGGGTCGACCGGCCGGCCTGGGTCCTCCTGAAGATCTTCATCTGTAGGAAACCCGTCCTTTAGGAACAGGAAACCAACTGATGCGTGGGAGAGGTGCCGCCCTTTTATATCTGTAGGTTTCCTGTTCCTAAGGGGCGGATCCCCTCTCTCCGTAGTGCTGTCATGGACGTTCGAATAAAGAAGCTTTTACTGTGAAGGATGATACCATGGAAAGTGGAGGCTCCATCAGTGCAGAGAGCTCATAGCAGGAAGCAGTGGTGCCTGTGTGCTAGTAACACAGGAGCAATGTACTGAAGGATGGGGCTCTGTATGCAGGGGGCTCACGGAAGAGATAATACTGTAGGAAGAAATTTTGCATATAGGGGACAAAAAAAGAGGATATACTACAGTCATGGCCAAAAGTTTTGAGAATGACACAAATATTATATTTTCACATGATCTGCTGCCCTCTGGTTTTTATGTGTGTTTGACAGATGTTTTTTTTTATCACAGACAGAAATATAATTGCAAACATATGAGTAACAAAAGCTTATATTGACAGTTAGAATGAGTTAATGCAGCAAGTCAATATTTGCAGTGTTGACCCTTCTTCTTCAGGACCTCTGCAATTCTCCCTGGCATGCTCTCAATCAACTTCTGGACCAAATCCTGACTGATAGCAGTCCATTCTTGCACAATCAATGCTTTCATTTTGTCAGAATTTTTAGGTTTTTGTTTGTCCACCCGTCTCTTGATGATTGACCACAAGTTCTCAATGGGATTAAGATCTGGGGAGTTTCCAGGCCATGGACCCAAAATCTCTATGTTTTGTTCCCTGAGCCATTTAGTTATCACCTTTGCTTTATGGCAAGGTGCTCCATCATGCTGGAAAAGGCATTGTTGATCGCCAAACTGCTCTTGGATGGTTGGGAGAAGTTGCTCTTGGAGGACATTCTGGTACCATTCTTTATTCATGGCTGTGTTTTTAGGCAAGACTGTGAGAGAGCCGATTCCCTTGGCTAAGAAGCAACCCCACACATGAATGGTTTCAGGATGCTTAACAGTTGGCATGAGACAAGACTGGTGGTAGCGCTCACCTTGTCTTCTCCGAATGAGGAGTTTTCCTGATGTCCCAAACAATCGAAAAGGGGATTCATCAGAGAAAATAACTTTACCCCAGTCCTCAGCAGTCAACTGCCTGTACCTTTTGCAGAATATCAGTCTGTCCATGATGTTTTTTCTGGAGAGAAGTGGCTTTGCTGCACTCCTTGAGACCAGGCCTTGCTCCAAGAGTCTCCGCCTCACAGTGCGTGCAGATGCACTCACACCTGCCTGCTGCCATTCCTGAGCAAGCTCTGCACTGCTGGTAGTCCGATCCCGCAGCTGAAACACTTTTAAGAGACGGTCCTGGCGCTTGCTGGTCTTTCTTGGGCGCCCTGGAGCCTTTTTGGCAACAATGGATCCTCTCTCCTTGAAGTTCTTGATGATGCGTTAGATTGTTGACTGAGGTGCAATCTTTCTAGCTGTGATACTCTTCCCTGTTAGGCCATTTCTGTGCATTGCAATGATGACTGCACGTGTTTCTTTAGAGATAACCATGGTTAACAGAAGAGAAACAATGATGCCAAGCACCAGCCTCCTTTTAAAGTGTCCAGTGGTGTCATTCTTACTTAATCATGACAGATTGATCTCCAGCCATGTCCTCATCAACACCCACACCTGTGTTAATGGAGCAATCACTGAAAAGAGGTTAGCTGGTCCTTTTAAGGCAGGGCTGCAATGATGTTGAAATGTGTTTTGGGGGATAAAGTTCATTTTCTAGCCAAATATTGACTTTGCAATAATTGCTGTTAAGCTGATCACTCTTTATAACATTCTGGAGTATATGCAAATTGCCATTAGAAAAAGTGAAGCAGTAGACTTTGTGAAAATTAATATTTGTGTCATTCTCAAAACTTTTGTCCATGACTGTATAGGATCAGGCCCTCTATAGAAGACCTGAGATTAGTTGTGTTCTTTACCTGCTGCTGAAAGATCAGTTATGTGAAACTGCAGTTTTTGCTTTAGTGATGCATATGACAAAGGATTGTCTTCTAAGATATGTATCAATATTTACAGTTTCACACAATGATATGAAAGCAGCAGGCAACAAACAACTTTACATTGCAATTGTGGAGAAGTGTAAGGGCCCCGTCTCACATAGAGAGATCGCTGCTGAGTCACAAATTTTGTGACGCAACAGCGATCTCAGCAGCGATCTCGCTATGTCTGACACGTACCGCTGGTCGTGTCAGAAATGCCTGGACTTTTTTTTGATCGCTGGTCTCACGCTGGCCAGCACGCATCGCTGCGTGTGGCAGGCAGGAGTCCAGCGATCAGCTGGTAACCAAGGTACACTTCGGGTTTCCAGGCACCGCGCAGTGCCTGGAAACCCGATGTGTACCTTGGTTACCAGCTCCCTGCACCAGCGGGCTGGTATCCAATGTACACTGCGGGTTACTGAGCGACGTTACCCGCAGTGTCGCTGTCCTGATCGCTGCCTGTTTGGCAGCTCAGCAGCGATCATGTAGCGACACACCAGCGATCCTGACAAGTTCATATCGTTGTCGGGATCGCTGGTGCGTCGCTATGTGAGACGGGGCCCTTAGAGACATGAGCTCTGCTAGAAGCGGCTAATGATGTATATCTACAGTGTCAGCTATACTGATGTAGATGGCAGAAGATAAAAATCGGCCAGGCAGGCTATTGTAAAGGAGCTGAGTGGTCACAAGCATAACGTGAACTTTACACTTAGACAACCTTGGTAACTTGGGAGTAGTTAGTGAGTCTAGTCAGGAGCACTCAAAAAGGGAGGGGTCTGCAACACTTTGGAAGAGCAAGTTTTGATGAGAAATGTAGTTTTAGTAGATAGGAATAGGATTTCCCAATCAGCTCTGTGAAGCTGGTTGCATTGAAATGCAGACAGATGGAAGAAAAAAATAAAAAAATGACAGATACAAGAAAAACATTATGTTTGGCTTAGTCTGTATATTAACAATAAGTATCTGTGCTTTGTAAAAAATGAGATTTGGGGAAAAATATTTTCAGAGCAGCAATAGTTTTAATAACTTGTGATAATAAAGAATACATTACCTTTCTTGCTTTCTTTTCACTCCTGCTCTGTTTTGCTTTGCTGACAGGTTCCTCGTCTATTTCTGCTGCTGCTGCCAGCTGTCAATAAAACATTGTGGTGACTGTCCATACATAAGCGTATAATGCCCAACATATATGCTGAATGTAAGCAGATCGCAGAGGAAATGTACAGCACTGTAACCTTACCTGTGCCTGCTGTGTAGAGGTTTGTGTGGAGTCCTGTTCTAGCTCTGGAGGAGAATCATCACTGTCAGATTCTGTCCCTGACCCTGCCAAACAAATATACACATTTAGGTTTATGGCTATACCACGAATAACAATGGAAGCCAGGCCGCTGTGCTGTAAACCTATATATCAAAGATAAGAGCAACCAAAGTACAACATTTGTATCAAGCGTGTAAACTACAGGCAGTCATTACACCAACCAATATGTGACACATATGTACAATTTGGTTAGGAACAAACATTAAAATGCAAACTCGCAGTCTGGAGAGAAACCTTTCATTGTACCCCACCATAATAACATTAATTTCAGGCCTTTCATAGCTTTGAGCTAAAGAGACATTTTTCAGTACCAATTATGAATGCTGAGCTCTTAGATGGTTCATCACATCTATAATCACCCCTTGTGAAAGTAAAACACTGCAGTGCACTCTGTACAATATCCAAACACTATACCCATAAATAAGTAACCGGGGCACACAAACTGTCAACAATAATATACCACAGAAGAATAATACAGTATATAGTGCCAATCAAAACATCTTTATTTGAACTTATTACAATATGTTTAATATTCAACACCAAATAAATTCATACATCATATTAAGGCTACTGTCATCCAATAATAGGGATAAACAAACCAACACTAATATCCACACAGCTCATGAAAACAATGCCTACATAACACCTTGTATTTCAGCCCCTACTGCGTCCTGTCATTCATACAATGCATATCCATAGTGGTCGGGCTCAAATAACGAAGACGAAGAGACGCGCGTTGGGGCGATTGGGGAAGCCACACTTTAATCCTCAACTCATGTAAGTGTTATTTACTTTATATTATTATAGCCCGACCACTATGGATATACATTGTATGAATGACAGAGCGCAGTAGGCCTGAAATACAAGGTGTTATGTAGGCATTGTTTTCATGAGCTGTGTGGATATTAGTGTTGGTTTGTTTAACCCTATTATTGGATGGCAGTAGCCTTGATATGATGTATGAATTTATTTGGTGTTGAATATTGAACATATTGTAGTAAGTTCAACTAGATACTGTATTGTTCTTCTGTGGTATATCTCTTTACAATATGGCTAGCTTTACACTACGGTACTTAATAACAATCAGTAGATAAAGCTTTAAAATGTGTTGCATGACAACAAGAAATGAAACTAGCGGGAGGAAATGTTAAAAAATAAATGACCTGTGCGATCCCTACCACTACAGTGCCGATGCTCACGCTTGTCTATTTTCCAGAAGTACTATGCTTTACTCACAGCAGCTAGCCAATCATTAGCCTCTCATCACATGTTGTAGAACATTACTCCTCAACTTCAGTCCTCAGGCCCACCAACACATCGTGTTTTCAGGATATCAGTATTGCCCAGGTGACTGAATTATGACCTGTGCAATATTAAGAAAATCCTGAGAACTTGATCTTGAACATCACTGCTTCATGAAAATATTGACCGCCAAGGACCACTAGAGCTGGACGATAGCTATATCAGGGAGTGATTAAATGTTATTTTATTACATTTCCTGCAGCTAAATTATGGTATATAATATACTCAACCACACCATTCTGTTTACCATGACACCCCCTCAAAGTTAACACTTAAGAGCAACACTGTGCTTTCCAAAGAGAGCAGAAAGTAACATACAAAAAAATGCAAAAACATCTAGGTTTTAATGAAGTTAGGCGTCTATATTATGAAAGTGGTTTTCCTTCCAGTACAGGTAAGTGGAGATCACAATCTATGTTACAATTGTACTCCCATGATGGAGACGTGAAAATGTATGTGGATATAACTATGAGACTAGACCCTTTACCCTTATCCAAATTTTAATGCAAAGAAAACCACCCCTTATATTGCAATACAGACAGCTTCTCATTGTATTAAACTTAAAGATTAGTTATGTTAAAGGGGTTGTACCAAGTTTGGGAGTTATCCCCTACTGATGGGGTGGGAGGGGTGGAATCCAGTGATCGGAAGGTTACCCACCTCACCATGGACAGGGGATACCTTCCAAACTTGGCACAACCCCTTTAATAGTATCAAGGTCAAACACTAGGTGGGACATCATGCATTGCAAAGTGAGGTTAAACACCAAGATACCCTTGTCGTTCTTCAGAAGTGGCTCTTTGACAGGAGCAGTCACGGGTGGTTTAGAGGAAACTAGGTCCACTATGACAGGCTGGTACACCGCTTCCTTAGTTGTAACCTCTGGAGGGATCAGAGGTGGCAATTCCTCCTCTTCGACAGCAACCGAGACAAGTGAAGGCGAGTTGGGGGTTTTGGAGACAAGAGATGGAGAAACAGAAGGAAGAAGTACAGAAGGCACAGATTCCACAGAAGCCACAACAGGACGAGGGGTTAGCTCTTTTGCAGGACTTGGAATATATAGCTCTGGAGGGGAAATCTGAGACACTTTCTCAACTTTATTAGCTAAAAGAATGGGAGAAGAATGGATATTAGGAGAAGCAGAAAATAAGGGGTCTTTAGAAAGGGTCAAGTCATTGCCGTTATCTGGGGTAGCAGAAGCAGAATTGGCATGAATAGTCATAAGCGAGTGAGGCTGAGCAGATTCTTCTATAGAAGAATAAAGGGATCCATCATTAGCAGGCACAGAAACTGAAGAGCCAACATGCTTCGGCTCACAGGATGTACTATCACATACAGATTCCTCAGTGAGAGGGGCATATGGCCGTGGTTTGGCATTATCAACATGCTCAAAGTGCTTTGGCAAAAAGGAAATCGATTCATTAAGATCCTTGCACATCTCAGGCAACATTACTTCAGTGGGTACATTTGTATCAACTTCTGTTCCCTCAGAAGATACCTTGCTTTTTTCTACATCTAAGGTTTCATGAAAAGTCATTTCAATGGTTGATCCCTCAGTACCATGCCCAAATTGCAAACCAGTAAAAGCCTCCTGCGGTATGACAGCTGGGTGTCCACCCTCTACTGCTAGCGCCCCCTCAGGCACTGCTTTGAATACAGGAGTCACATCTTCCAATGGAGGCAACTCCTTAGAGGCAGCAGCATTTTCTGTTGTTCGAACCGCACAAAGTAAAAAAGACTGGATCTTATCACAGGAAACTGACAAGGTGACATTACTCAACACTGCAGTGGGATCATCTACTGCTTGAGCAGCTTTGCTCTTTTTCAGTGAATGGACTTCTATTACAGTTGAGCGGGCAGCCGGGGCCTCCGGCTCCTCAGAGCGGGCAGAATATGGTGCATAAGTGGTATCAGTATTTCTATTTTCAGAAAGGAAATCTGTAGGAACATTACCGATACTCAGAAATAATTTATCAGGTGTGGTTTCTATCAAGCTATGAGATCTTAAAACTTGAACAGAAGGCTCCTCAGAAACCTCAATAAGGGGGTTATCTACTACATCTGCAGCATACAAACTATGCATGAAACAGTTCATGTTAGGGAATTCCCACATCAGGATGGCCTGTAGCTCTATCAACTACAGCATCAGCTTTTAAAACTAGAGGACCAGAAAGGCACACTAACGACGAGAATCATAACAAGGAAAAACGAGAGGAGACCAATATGAAAATTTGGCAAGGAAAGATCAATATTACACATCTACTTAACCTATTTATGAAAAATACCTAGCATTTCTACAAAGTAGTGGTTTAACGTCAGCATATTTAGAAGGCTGGATTGCATATAAATACACAAGTTAAAAATTTCAGTTGACGATTAGCTGCATAATCCATACCTTCTAAATATGAAACAGAGGGAATAGGAGCTTCGAAGTTAAAAATGACATGTCAACATAATTTTGTAAAGTAAAGACATGACTGTAATGGCGCTGTAATAGTGACTAAATTGATACCTTTGATGAAGAAATCTGTTTTGTTCTTCTTTATAGCACCAATGGCACTTTAAATGTAAGTCCCCTGGACCCTTTGTCATACACTCACGCTCTGTTGTCTTCCAGTTTTTCCGTGCTGCTCCAGTCCCATGGCAATCTTTTGACAGTAGCTTCTGACTGACCGGAAGTAAGAAGCGCCATCACAAGCTCTCAATACAACTCTATGAGAGCCAGAAAGAAGCTCTCAGACTTACTGAAAAGAGACGTCCATGCAGCTCCATGAAACACAGGAGCTGACAAGCAGGTCACTTTTCACCAGAGATGGACCAGAGCGGAGGCAAAAACAGATGAAAACGCTGTAAGATGAGTATCAGACAGGGGACTTACATTTAAAGCACCACTCCAGCAGTGCAATAGAGCAAAAACGCTGGAGTGATGCTTTAAGCGCCATTTGACATTTCCCACCAATTAGATTTCGGAGCACAAGGGCTGGACTGTACACGGGGTTCTTTTACTCCCTGTCTGTGATGCTCTGGCCCTTCCGCCAGCCTCCTCTGTTTGACGAGAAGATTTCATCAGAGGAGGTAGGCGACTGAAAAAGAAGAAGTGACCCATCATACACAAACAATGGGCAGCAGAGGGGCTGGGGACTCAGACAGGGAGAAGACCCCGTGTACAGTCCTGCTCCTGTGCACTGAAATCTAATTAGCAGAAAACTTCAAATGGCGATTGAAAAAGCAACAAAGTTCTATATTACAGAGCAATTCAGCCATGTCTTTTATTCACATTACAAAATCATGTGGACAGGTTCTCTTTAAACACTGATGTGTTTAAAAATAAAGATTATTATATTATGTGCATTGTCAATTCTATCCTGCTTTATCTTGCTCGGAGTATGTGCTTGGAACAAAGAAGGGTGACAGTGAGTGACGCTGCAAAAGTTGGTGCTACACAGGGACAATTTGAGGCGTGAAGCTGTGGAAAACGATTATGGAGTGTCACTGGCTAAAGGTTTATATTTGTGAGTTGCATAATCTTCATGCACAAGTCTTGGACCAAACATTCAAATTAAAGATGTAAAGAACTGAATGGCGCATGACACTGCAGACAGTACCTGGCGCTTTGGCCTCCACAGCAGGCACTGCAGGACTCTCCGGAGCGGTTTTGTTTTCTGAAGCCAAGGCAAAAATACATATCCTCGCTGACAATGAAACACAAACCGATCCTCCCCCAGGTTATGAACACCTTCCAGTGGCCGATTTTATTAATCTTAATTTTTCCAGACTACTTTCAATCTTAAACACCTTCCAAGACATGTAAGCAAACCATTCACGCAAGACAGAGTTCCCCGTCTTCACCATAAACACTCAAGCTTAGATTGGCTAAATACGTAAACTGAAAAGTATCGGGAGGGGGAATATGCTACTATGATTAGCATCGGGTTTGTACAGCTAACTGAATATGTGCTTTATAATATATTTATAAAAAATGTTATAAACGGCAAACTAAAAAAACAAACAAAAACCAATTAACGCAAGCAATAATACCTGGAGCCTCAGTATTAGCGGCAGGCTGTACTGGAGCCACAGGGGCCGGCAGTACAGTCTTTGGAACTAAACCAAAAAGATTCATAAGTGTAAAGAGTAAAACTATAAAAGAAAAGCCACATATATTGACTGCAGAAGACAATTAACTGTGCTAATTGGGAAGTTTTGAGGTTGCAATCTCTACACATCGAGACAGTACAGAGTGTATAAATATATTGAAAAGCCATAGCCATCAGTCTCAGGTAGCAAGTTTAAGACACAAAATGCACTCCGAGGTGACTTCTAAGACATAAAAACTAACATTTCACAAAGGAGAGTGCTCCAAGTTCCTCTTGCACATTTCGGTTTGGACCATCTGGATTTACGTGATTACTAGCATAGCGAGAGGGATACACTAATCTCTTTGATCATAAAATCAAGGGGATACGTCCCACATGCATCTGAACAGCAACTTTCACCCAGTGTTAAATGCTTGGAGATGACAGGTCCTCCAGCATTAAGCCACATAAGTACAATATACTGAGAATAAATGTTAGGCAACACTGCAAGGTGTTAAGGCAAGCAATAATACCTGGAGCCTTAGAATTCCCGGCAGGCTTTGCGGGAGCCACAGGAGTCGGCAGCTCTGCGGGAGCCACATGGGCCGGCAGCTCTGCTTGTGGAACTAAACAGGAGAACCATAAGTATCAAGAAAGTACAAGTAGAAAAACAAAACAGGATGCTTTACTCAGCACAAATGGCATTGTGGGTTGTAGATAATTTAGTGACAAAGAATTCATAATTGGGGAAGAATGGTTGAACTTGATGAGCCCAGATCTTTTTTCAACTTATGTAAATATGTAGATGAAATTTACAATGTCAGCAGAAAATATTTTGTGGTTATAAATTCCGCAAATCAACAAAGTAACTGGTAAACAGACGTCATTAAAAAAAAAAAAATCAGCACACAACCAACATGTCCTCTATATTTATCAGCTGTGATTTTATACTGACAATCAAGGCCAAAATAACTGCCAAGTTCTATACCAACATTTTCAGATTTTATTGCCAATTACTAACATTGAAAAATGAGAAGAGCGGCGTTTGCCAAGATAGTAAAACTCTTAAGGGCCCGTCTCACATAGCGATATCGCTACCGAGATCGGTGCTGAGTCACTAGTTTTGTGACGCAGCAGCGAGCTCACCAGCGATATCACTGTGTGTGACATTCAGCGACGATCAGCCCCCCTGCTGGGTATCGCTGATCGTCGCTGAAATGTCAGGACATTTTTTTGATCGCTGGTCTCTCGCTGACAGGCACGCATCGCTGCGTGTGACAGGCGGGAGACCAGCGATCCGCTGGTAACCAAGGTACACAGCGGGTTTCCAGGCGCGGGGCTGTGCCTAGAAACCCGCTGTGTACCTTGGATACCAGCGCCCTGATGCAGGGAGCTGGTATCCAAGGTACACAACGGGTTTCCAGGCACCGCGCAGCGCTTGGAAACCAGCTGTGTACCTTGGTTACCAGCTCTCTGCATCAGCGCGCTGGTATCCAACGTACACTGCGGGTAACTAAGCGATGTTACCCGCAGTGTCGCTGTCCCAGATCGCTGCCTGAGCTGCCTGTTTGGCAGCTCAGCAGCGATCATGTAGCGATACACCAGCGATCCTGACAAGTGCATATCGTTGTCGGGATCGCTGGTGTATCGTTATGTGAGACCCAGCCTTTAAAGACAAACGAATAAACAGGCAGTTAGACTGGACAATGTCTTGAAGGACTAAAGGGCCCGTCTCACATAGCGATATCGCTACCGAGATCGGTGCTGAGTCACTAGTTTTGTGACGCAGCACCGAGCTCACCAGCGATATCGCTGTGTGTGACATTCAGCGACGATCAGCCCCCCTGCTGGGTATCGCTGATCGTCTCTGAAATGTCAGGACATTTTTTTGATCGCTGGTAACCAAGGTACACAGCGGGTTTCCAGGCGCAGGGCTGTGCCTAGAAACCCGCTGTGTACCTTGGATACCAGCGCCCTGATGCAGGGAGCTGGTATCCAAGGTACACAACGGGTTTCCAGGCACCGAGCAGCGCTTGGAAACCAGCTGTGTACCTTGGATACCAGCTCCCTGCATCAGCGCGCTGGTATCCAAGGTACACTGCGGGTAACTAAGCGATGTTACCCGCAGTGTTGCTGTCCCAGATCGCTGCCTGAGCTGCCTGTTTGACAGCTCAGCAGCGATCATGTAGCGATACACCAGCGATCCTGACAAGTGCATATCTTTGTCGGGATCGCTGGTGTATCGTTATGTGAGACCCAGCCTTAAGAAGCAAAGTCTGCAGCCACTGCCGACTGCCAAATCGTGAGTGTGTGATCTGCACTCCGTCACGATTCCTCTGTATGTCACGTATGAGCGGACAGTGATGAAACCGCATTTAAGAGTGGAGTTCTTGTGGGCATGCGACGATTAAACGTCTATAAAAGGAAGCTGTGAGACTAGTCAGGACATGACAGTGCACACTGTCACGATTTTGCAATCTAATGTCACAGAGTGACGGTAGACTGATTTCTTAAGAATGCACAACCCCTTTAAGAATGACCATCTACCACTCTTCTCATAGGGTTGCAGTGTTGTGTGTTTCAAGTGTACAAAACTTCTACCATGCACAATACCTGATGTTTTATCAACAGCTACAGTCACAGTGGGGACATCAGTCTGAGGAAGCGGTGTCTTTGAAACTAACCCAAAAGAAAAAAAATAGTGCAGTGACTCTTGGGAAAGTGAGTCAGGGGTCACTAGAATTGGTACTACACAAGGACGCCAAGCCCTTTACTGTCAGGTTTACATTGGGTAGCCTGACTTTCATGCACAAGTCATAGGGCAAATATTAAGGTAAGATGATAAAACGTCACAGGAATGAACGGTCCATGCTATTTTCCACACAATACCTGGAGTTTTGGCTTTCACTGCAGGGCTCTCGGGTGCAGTTTTGTTTTCTGGAGCTAAGGCAAAAATAAGTATCCTCACTCAGCGGAAGACAGGCCAATCAACCTCCCCCCGTGGACACGATCTGTAGGCTGCAATTTTTTCAGCAATATTTCTAACTTCATGAAACTTCCAACACATTTTAGACTGACTATTCACATAAGACTGAATTCTACGACTTCGGCCTGATTCAGATGAGCGTTTTCCAAAGTCTGTATACGGACCACAATGCCCGAACTAATTGTGGGTCTGTGGACCTGAATTTTCAGCTTCCTAGACACATAAGGCTGCAAGTTCGAGCTGGGAGATCTATTGTGAGTCTGGTCCGTATATGGACACTGCAAAATGCCTGTCTGAACCCTATTTGCTCAAACATTAAAGCCTGGGTTAGTTGGACATACAGTCATGGCCAAAAGTTTTGAGAATGACACAAATATTAATTTTTACAAAGTCTACTGCTTCACTTTTTCTAATGGCAATTTGCATATACTCCAGAATGTTATAAGAGTGATCAGCTTAACAGCAATTACTTGCAAAGTCAATATTTGGCTAGAAAATTAACTTTATCCCCCAAAACACATTTCAACATCATTGCAGCCCTGCCTTAAAAGGACCAGCTAACCTCTTTTCAGTGATTGCTCCATTAACACAGGTGTGGGTGTTGATGAGGACATGGCTGGAGATCAATCTGTCATGATTAAGTAAGAATGACACCACTGGACACTTTAAAAGGAGGCTGGTGCTTGGCATCATTGTTTCTCTTCTGTTAACCATGGTTATCTCTAAAGAAACACGTGCAGTCATCATTGCAATGCACAAAAATGGCCTAACAGGGAAGAGTATCACAGCTAGAAAGATTGCACCTCAGTCAACAATCTATCGCATCATCAAGAACTTCAAGGAGAGAGGTTCCATTGTTGCCAAAAAGGCTCCAGGGCGCCCAAGAAAGACCAGCAAGCGCCAGGACCGTTTTTTTAAAAGTGTTTCAGCTGCGGGATCAGGCAACCAGCAGTGCAGAGCTTGCTCAGGAATGGCAGCAGGCAGGTGTGAGTGCATCTGCACGCACTGTGAGGCGGAGACTCTTGGAGCAAGGCCTGGTCTCAAGGAGGGCAGCAAAGAAGCCACTTCTCTCCAGAAAAAACATCATGGACAGACTGATATTCTACAAAACGTACAGGCAGTGGACTGCTGAGGACTGGGGTAAAGTTATTTTCTCTGATGAATCCCCTTTTCGATTGTTTGGGACATCAGGAAAACGCCTCATTCGGAGAAGACAAGGTGAGCGCTACCACCAGTCTTGTCTCATGCCAACTGTTAAGAATCCTGAAACCATTCATGTGTTGGGTTGCTTCTCAGCCAAGGGAATCGGCTCTCTCACAATCTTGCCTAAAAACACAGCCATGAATAAAGAATGGTACCAGAATGTCCTCCAAGAGCAACTTCTCCCAACCCTCCAAGAGCAGTTTGGCGATCAACAATGCCTTTTCCAGCATGATGGAGCACCTTGCCATAAAGCAAAGGTGATAACTAAATGGCTCAGGGAACAAAACAGAGATTTTGGGTCCATGGCCTGGAAACTCCCCAGATCTTAATCCCATTGAGAACTTGTGGTCAATCACCAAGAGACGGGTGGACAAACAAAAACCTAAAAATTCTGACAAAATGAAAGCAATGATTGTGCAAGAATGGACTGCTATCAGTCAGGATTTGGTCCAGAAGTTGATTGAGAGCATGCCAGAGAGAATTGCAGAGGTCCTGAAGAAGGGTCAACACTGCAAATATTGACTTGCTGCATTAACTCATTCTAACTGTCAATATAAGCTTTTGTTACTCATATGTCTGCAATTATTATATTTCTGTCTGTGATAAAAACATCTGTCAAACACATATAAAAACCAGAGGGCAGCAGATCATGTGAAAATATAATATTTGTGTCATTCTCAAAACTTTTGGCCATGACTGTACATGCTTACTAGTACTGGATGGGAGAGGAGCGAGGGGGATATGCCACTATTGGATACTTCTATACTTCTGACACTGTTAAAGATTTTGGGGTTTCAGAACCCACACCGGCACAGTTTCCGACAGAAGCAAGAAACAGGTAGGGAAAGGTTTTTTTTAAACTGCTTGGGGACAGAAGTTCGCTAAAACAAATAAAATCTTATTCTTTTTAGGAAACAAAAGATCATGCCAGATTATAGTGATGTGGCATACGGTAAGGATGCCCCAAGCATTGTTAGTTTTCTTGCATGCAGAATTAAAGTAAATAAAAATACTAATGTCAGAAGAGCTGACAGGTCCTATAGCATTAGAATGGGTTTATACAGCTTTATTAAAAAGCTTTTTAGGCTTTACTACAAAATACTGAGAATAAATGTTAGTCAACACTGCAAACGGTCCCAAAATACAACCCTGGTTAAGGCAAGCAATAATACCTGGAGCCTTCGTATTCCCGGCAGGCTCTGCTGGAGCCACAGGGGTCGGCAGCTCTGCTTTTGGAACTGAACCAGAAAGATTAATAATTAAAGTAAAACCATAAATAAAAACTATGTATAGCAGATTGACTACCAAGCAAGTTAGCCCACCAGGCAGATTTTGTGGTTCCAATCTCCACAATTCTTAACTATGTTGTAACCGCAAACCATGATACCGAACCACTACACTGACTGGTCATGTCATATTTAAGGCTAAAATATATGGTACTCTTTACAATGTGTTTATCACGCCAACTGTTGCCACTAGATTCAGGACAGCAAATTTTGGACTTCCATAATTTGGCAAAAAGAATAATTTGGTTTCTAATAAAGAAGAAGTCGCTCATTTCTCAGAGGGGTAATGTGTGTCTGAGAACACATCAATGTAAGAGCCATCTGATCGGACAGAAGTGTTGAGAGTCCCATCTACACAACTTCTGTAAACTGTTCACCTAATTCTGGAAGTTACAGTGTGCACAATACCCAATATATTTTCAACAGCAACAGGCACGAAATCAGTCTGAGAGTGCTCGGTCTATGGAGCTGATCCACACCGCAAAAAATAAATGAAAATGGGGTTGTGACTGCTGGCAAGTGGGAAGGGTTGGGTTTCACTTTAAGCCAGTAACAAAAGGTAGAGCTGAAGTAATGAGCAGCATGCAGGAATAAGATGCACCAAACTCATTAAGAGGCATGAATCTCCGTGACCCTCGCCAGAAATGTTACTCCAGTTACTCTGACTGGAGTAATATTCCTTGAATAAGAACTGCGGCCGCTCTTGATGCATTTAATAGTCGGGTGTAGTCAGACCCAATATAATTTCAAAGCTCTGCCTATTTTGGCAAAGCTGTCTAATACTATTACTAAAACAAAAATTTGGGGAGTTTTAAAGTGTTTTGCGTCACTTTTCTGGCAGAAACATTTTGATGAATTTTCCCTGCACTAATGTGCACCCTCATTACAGATAGGCAGGCACTTCAGAGGGCTGTTGGCTGAAGAGTCTCCTCGCTAACTTTCCTATCATGACCACAGCATGTATGTGTTTTGCACAGATAGGGAAATAAAGTTGTTTTTCTTTAGTCAGAACATGAGAAATGGCCATGTTGAAATCCAACCTGGGAGATCCTTTTTACTACCAGATCTGCGATCAGTGACTGCCTGCTTCTACAAACTTTGGAGTTATCGGACTTTGATACACAACGTTTGGGACGAACATGAAGGCAAGTTGCTAAAAAGTCACACAGAACAAAATGGTTCATGCTTCTTTCCACACAATACCTGGAGCTTTGGCCTTTACAGCAGGCACTGGAGGACTCTCAGGAGCAGTTTTGTTTTCTGCAGCCAAAGCAAAAATAAATATTCTCACTCAGTGAAAAAAGCTGAACAACCCCAAGTCACAGACACTGTCTGGGGTTTGCAGCTTTTAAGGATTTTTTTTTTTCAAAAACATCTTGTGATCTTGAGGCTAAGTGCCCATGATCAGGAATAGTAGCGTTTTGGACGCAGTGTATTTTCGCTCCGTTCTAATTACCGCACTTGTTTGTCCGCACATAAAGACATTCTACTGGTCAAAATAGGCAGCAGAGACCATCGCCTCCGCTACAGAAATGTACATGCTGCGGCTTGTAAACCCACACTGCGGGTGAGTTTACGCAGCATTAAGTAGAAGCACAGTGAGCATGGGATTTCTATAAATCCCATCCACTGTGCTTGTGATGTTAAACACAGAGTTTTGGACCTAGCGGAAATGCGCAGCGTCCAAAACGCTGCTATTACTGATCATGGGCGCACAACCCAAGAAATCTAAGCTGACCATTCACAACACAGAAGCCAGACTTCCCCATCAGATGGTAGACATGCTTACTAACACAGGGAGTGGGAGATATGCTATTAGCTAGTTTTCACAGAGAACATAACATTAGGGTAACATCGTACATGCATTTGCTAACTAAACAGGTTTTATTACAATGTACACAAAATATATGGTAGACAAAACTGCATATGGTTTAAAAAAAAAAAAAAGGCAAGCAATAATACCTGGAGCCTTCTTATTAGCGGCAGGCTCCACTGGAGCCACAGGGCCAGGCAGCTCAGTTTTTGGAACTAAAAAAGTAAAGTTCGTAAGTAAAACTATAAAAAGCTACATATAGCAAGTAGACTGACAAGGTAGACAATCAGCAAAGAAAGCACTTGGCTGACAGCTATTTTTTCTGATACGGATCCTCCCCCAGAGCCGCGTGTATGTGTTCTCAATACATGCGAAGGGAGTAAGTAGCGGCCGATAGTTCTGGACCAGGCTCATCTCATGTACCTCTCCAAATAGCAGATGTTGGGGGAGAATCAGCACAACCCCCTATATGTATTGCTGCATATTATGGAGAAGACGTATCATTGCAAAACAGCGTGTGAGGTTCCATGACACTGAATAGTGCATGTTATTTCTACCAGACAATACCTGGAGCTTTGGCCTCCACAGCAGGGATTGCAGGAGTCTCAGGAGCAGTTTTGTTTTCTGGAGCTAAGGCAAAAGTAAATAACCTAACTCAAAAAAGGCGCCAATCAACCACCTAATATGGACACTGTCGAGGGGTGCAAGTTTTTTTTTTTTCACTTTAATATTGTCTTTTGTATCTGAAATTTGTAGTAACTTCTAAGACACAAAAATGACCTTTCACATGTGAAAGGAGTCACCTAACCTCCTCATACACATTTAAAGGAAAACACACTTCATACAGCCGATGTCTGATCGTGAGCATGCATGATTTCAGCCATGTATGTTCAACCTCGAAACCCTGCGGTGCTTCAAAGAAAAAATACTTTAAAATCTGCCGGGGACCGAACCACACGGGAGACTTGCCACTGCCAGTAGCTAACAAGTCTCTCCCTATACACGCAGAGACCAGTCAGTCAAGGGGAGTGGGCAAGAAGCAGCCGCCGGGCACCGGCCTTTCTGACTAGTCTCCTGTGCCGCTCAATCCCAAGTGACTTTTAAAATGTGTTTTTCTTTGAAACGCCGTAGATCGGGCAACATGTATCAGCTGTCGGGTCACCTTCTCTCAACTGGATATACATGTGTACTAGAAAAAGAAGCAAGCGATCTACTCCTGTCATGTAGAATTCTGTCACATTGCTAATACCAGACAACAAAGTGAGATATATCCTACATGTTACCAAATCCACTAGATGTTCTATGCATTGAGGCAACAGGTCCGATTCTCTAGCATTAATATGGGATAACAGAAAACCGCTTTTGTTATAATATACTGAGAATAAGTGTTAGTCAACACTGCAAACTGTTCCACAATATAACCCGGATTAAGGCAAGCAATAATACCTGGATGCGTAGTGTCCACAGCCGGCTCTGCTGGAGCCACAGGGGCAGGCAGCTCTGCTGGAGCCACAGGGGCAGGCAGCTCTGCTGGAGCCACAGGGGCAGGCAGCTCTGCTGGAGCCACAGGGGCAGGCAGCTCTGCTGGAGCCACAGGGGCAGGCAGCTCTGCTGGAGCCACAGGGGCAGGCAGCTCTGCTGGAGCCACAGGGGCAGGCAGCTCTGCTGGAGCCACAGGGGCAGGCAGCTCTGCTGGAGCCACAGGGGCAGGCAGCTCTGCTGGAGCCACAGGGGCAGGCAGCTCTGCTGGAGCCACAGGGGCAGGCAGCTCTGCTGGAGCCACAGGGGCAGGCAGCTCTGCTTTTGAAAGAAAACCAGAAAGATTCACAAGTATGTTAGATCAAACAATAATAGACCAATCAAGAAAAGTACAAAAACGACTAGGGAAGGTTTTGGCCCAAATCTTTACAATTTTCAGAAGAAATTGTTAAACTCTGCATTGATACAGAACCAGTGCACTACTGACTAGTCACATACTCAGAGGTAATAGAATTTATTTTCTGTACTTTATACAGTGCCTTCACCAACACAATATGCTAGATTCTGGACCTTAATTTTCAGCTTTAATCCTCAAACAATTCGTGGAAGAATGAGAATGCCATCGGTTTCATTGTAAGTTACTCATTTTCTGCCAAATGATGGATGTGACAAGCTCCGTGAGCTGCATCTGCCCTTACAATGCATCGATTATTAAGGGCTCTAAAATTGGACCAGAATAGTGCACGAGTTAAATGCCACTGTCAGATACTGACAGCAGCATTCAACTTGTTAACAACAGCAGCTGTTAGAGGCACATTACAGCTGATCAGATCAGCTTTCATATGCAGGGAAAAATGCAGCTCAGTGCCGGAGCACGCATCAAATGCAGGAACACTACCTTGGACGTCAAAGGTCGTAAAGGGGTTAGGCAGAGTTCACATTGCGCTCAGGCAGTCCGTTAGACAGACTGCCTTACACCGCGGTATAACGCAGTCCGTTAATGCTGCCATTGACCCCCCCATTGTCAGGCGCATCGCGACGCATGCCGTTAAGCGGCATGCGTTCGCGATGTGCCGTCATTCAGTGACGGATGCGGGCTGCAGTGTATGAGGCTCCGTCACTGCTAGCACAGATGACTCATCTGTGCTAGCGGGTATAGCATAACGCGATCGCGTTATGCTATATACCGTTACCAGCCCGTCAACGCTATGCGTTGAACGGGCTGGTTTAACGCAATGTGAACCTAGCCTTAAAAAGGAGTAACTGTTTTAATTTTATAAATAAATAGTTCACCTGAAAATAAGCAACTTTGTAATATATGTTGAGGACAGACTTTCCCATTACTTAGTCTTATCAGTAGCAGCTGCCATGTCCTATATAGATAGGAGGCTGCCTCCAGCACCTCTCCCTTCTAACGGCCCCGTCTCACATAGCGACACACCAGTGATCCCGACAACGATCAGTATCGCTGGTGTGTCGCTACATGATTGCTGCTGAGCTGCCAAACAGGCAACGATCAGGACAGCGACACTGCGGGTAATGTCGCCTAGTTACCCGCAGTGTACGTTGGATACCAGCCTGCTGATGCAGGGAGCTGATAACCAAGGTACACATAGTGCGCAGTGCCTGGAAACCCGAAGTGTACCTTGGTTACCAGCTTCCCTGCAGCAACGCGCTGGTATCCAACGTACACATCGGGTTTCCAGGCACAGCCCCGCGCCTGGAAACCCGATGTGTACCTGGTCTCCTGCCTGTCACACGCAGCGATGCATGCTGGCCAGTGGGAGACCAGCGATCAAAAAAAAAGTCCTGGCATTTCTGACACGACCAGTGATTCACAGCAGGGGCCTGTCCATCAATGGACAGTAGTTAGAAGACTCAGACTGGCATTCTGTGAGTCGGAGGCTTGGCTCAGCAGCTGCCTAATCATGGAACAAGCAGGAGAGTATGCCTTTACAAACCCTTTAAACAGTTACATGCCATTGATTCTATTGTTCACACTACACACAGCACCTGGCGCTTTGGCCTCCACTCTACCTGGCGTTTTGGCCTGCACAGCAGGCACTGCAGGAGTCTCAGGAGCAGTTTTGTTTTCTGGAGCTAAGGCAAAAATACATATCCTCACTCAGTGAGACAAAAAGACAATCTACTCTCCGGTTGTGTGTGGTTACACAACTGGCACGATTTAACCAAAGTGCTGAAGAGCAACTCCACAAATTAATAAGAGCGCCAGCAGTTAGAGAAATCATTGAAGTTATAGAATACCTGGTGCTTTGTGTCCAGTGGACTCTGCAGGGATCACAGTAGGAGGGGTCTCTAATTTAGGAGCTAAATAAACATAAGCGTAATTAGATTATGTGGAATACGACAAAACTGTTCAGTGATTACTAGACAGTAAGTGGAAGACTCAAGGTACTGCCACACTACACAATCCCGCTAGCGATCTCGTTAGCGTCGCATACTAATGAGATCGCTAGCGGGATTGTTTCTATATCGCTAGTAGCTACCTATTTTAGCGATGTCGTTAGGACGCTATCGCGGTTAGCGATCTCCTTAACGACTTTAGCGGTACAAAAGTACTCAGCGATTTGATACTTACCAGCGGGGCGCCAGCGACGAAAATAGGGTCCGGAACGATCGCTGTGATGAACGACATCACAGAAGGGGCCTCGTCGCTGGTAGATGCCGCACACAACAACATCGCTAACGGGATCGCTAAATAGTGACGTTTTTTAGCGATCCCGTTAGCGATGTTGTTTAGTGTGGCATACCCTTCAAACTGGCACTCTCTGTTGATTGTCTCAGCCACAATGGTTGCTGGTTGTTTTCGGATATCAAAACAGGTAGTAAAGGATATCTGGACAACCCTAAACAGTCGCATGCTACTGAAGTCGTTCTGCCACAAGTACAAAACATACCCCAACCTGCAGTTACATCGCACTAAGACAAACGAAAATCACAAAATTAACAGCAGTAATACATTCATTCTACAGGCAAAAAGTCAGCTCGACATGCTTGGCTGAAATTAATGTATATATTGCTTAGATTTTGCATATCTTCATGTATGTTCAGACAGAAGAGTCATTACTTATTTAACTCCGTACAATAGAGATGACATGCAGAGTCGTGCAGCCATGATACCTGATGCTTTAGATTCAGCAACAGAAACTTTAGGGACACCAGATTTAGATTTTTTCTTTCGCGCTAAAACAAATAAATCCGCTTATTTACGTGTCCACTTAATTGCCCATTAACAGCCTTGCCCCTGAGCCATCTGACTTGTCAGTACCTTGAGCTTTGGAGTCAGCAGCTGGGATTTTTGGGACCTTGGGTGATGGAAGCTTGTCTTTTGAGGCTAAACCAAACATACATACACAGACAGATTACTAACAACTTCAGTGCACGTCTCCACTGTCCAAGAACAACTACAAGGGTGCGACTTCAAATACTATGGAATTATAACCCAGGGCTTCAAAAAACCCAAATGAGAACATCCGAGTTTGTAGACTTGGAAGCTGGAGCTTGGAGTAAAAGGAGACTTGTGTGCATGTGTCGTGACAGGAAAAGTTATACATCCATGTCCCATAAAAAATACCTGGAGCTTCAGGATCGGCAGCGATAACCTCAGACAAGAGCTAAACATTATGTAGGCTGTATGAAAGGATCATTGAAGGTAATGACTCTCCAATATTGAAACCAGATCATGAGACATCTGTGTTTAGGCCTTTCTTTACACAATTTTCTGCATTTAGACAGAAAAATATTTAGACTTGAGAGTCCTCAGTGGTTGATACCTTTTAATGGCCAACTGAAAAGATGGTAACAAATTGCAAGCTTTCAAGACTACTCAGGTCTCTTCATCAAGGCAAAGACTCTTTGCCTGATGAAGAGAAAGCTTGCAATTTGTTACCATCTTTTCAGTTAGCCATTAAAAGGTATCAACCACTGAGGACTCTCAATTCTAAATATTTTTCTATCTACTGGCTAACACGGTACAAAGATATACATCTTTCCTGCATTTAGACAAATGCTTTACAACAGCTACATGCACCCGAGACCGCAATGATCAAGAGACTTCTCTGGAATATTGTTGTAGGCATGGTCTGACCGGTGACTCATCTATGGTGACCCTGTGTTATCTATAAACGGGTATTAATCCTTCCTGTGAGTATATTGAGGACTACGGTACTTTATGATCAGACTTTTTGGTGGTTTCTGCATTGTTGCAAGAGCCTTAACACATTTTGCTGTTGATGTAGCCACATGAGATTCCCCCCCCCCCCAGAATGAGCTGCAGTTTGGAATATATGGGTCATTAACTAAAGTATTAACTCTTTATGTGAAGTATAAAACAGAATTCTGTCTTTTTTATTTTTACATGGTTTAGGGTATGTTCCCACAGTCAGTAAACGCTGCGGGTTGGGAGCTGCGTAAATCCGCAGCTGCCAGATGTTACAGCATAGTGGAGCGGATATGAAGAAATCCCATGTCCACTATGCGTGCACCGGCGGATTCCCTGCGGAGACGGACATGCGGCACGTCTCTCCAGACCGCAGCATGTCTATTTATCTTGCAGAGATGCTCAGTCTTCGCAAGATAAATGTCCTCGTACAATGTATTGGGCGCGGTGATTCCGCACGGTTCAATGAACACATGCTGAATCACCTGCGTTCCACGGGGCAGACTTCGGATGATGAAAGGTTATTTTTTGAACGCAGCATAATTTTAATGACTGTAAATTACAATATCATTTATTTCCATGTTTGCTACTTAGTTAAATGTATTCTTTATGGTGGCATAACCCTTTAAGTACTGCTCACCATTTTGTATTATTGACATCGTATTTTAATTCAAAGAGAGCATTGCAATTCCAAATCGAGTTTACTTTTTTTTTTTAATGGGCGAATGACCAAAGGACACCTTTAGATGTTAAAACATAACTGAGAAAATAAACACACCACACATTGAAAGCAACTGAATACATCTGACATTTCTGTAAAAAAATGAAATTCATGATACCTGGTGCCTTGGCATCAGAGGTTGGCAGTGCGGGGATTTCAGCTGGTGGAGGATGGGTCTCTGAAGGCAGAGTTTATTCATTTACACATGGCAATAACCTTAGCACCATGCACTACAATTATATCTAAACTGCAAGGGAATCCAACAGATTAGCTACCAATAGCAGTAGCAGTGTAACTAGCATGCACTAAACAGGCCTGTTCCACTAACTGGGGGAAGTGCCTAAAACAGTCATTAAATGTGACACTTAGGGGACATACAAATGTGGCAACCGTAGATCACATGGACAAACCATACTCAATTTACTGCGGTTTTTGCAACAAGTAGAGATGAGGCACAAAAATCAGGTCCCCATCTGTATTTGCCATGACACAGATTTATGGCAATTTGCATGCTACTTTCTTACATCTATGGGTGAATGTTAGTCAACACTGCAAACTATTAAAAAGAAACTCAAGTTTCGCAAGCAATAATACCTGGAGCCTTAGTATTAGGAGCAGGCTCTACTGGAGCCACAGGGGCCGGCAGCTCTGGTTTTGGAACTAAATAAGAGAGAGATTCTTGAGTATGAACAGGTAAAGTATAAAAAGCTGCACATGAGAAATAGGCAAGTGGTCAGACCACAACTCAGCAAGTGATCACATGTACTGTGGGTAGAGTAACCCTTCAACAACTCTCTTACTAAAACACTACTCCTCAATAAGAATACCTCTGTCGCTTCTCCTCCCCATGAGCTCCTGCACACGGCATGGGTTAGACAGTGGGAGAGACAGGACAACTAAAGCTATATTCATTACTACTAGGGATGGGCGAAGTTGGGGTTCTCAGCCGAACCCATTGAAAATAACTGATCTCCGAACGGCTAAGAAAAAAAATTCTCTCTCCTCCTCACCATGGACTTATCCCAAACGCTACACCGGACTCAGTAAAAAGTCCGTATTCAGCGTTCAAGCCCAAACAGTGACTATCCGGTACGAACGCAGGACAGTTCCCTCCAGCTTCGCCCATTTCTATTTACTACCCTGCCAAATTCAGAAAATGAGTGTCCCAAGACACATCAAGCCTTGACCTCACATAGATGTTATGATTCTTGGAGAACAAATAAAGCCTGAAATCACATTAAGATTACACGGAGGTGGTACTTACAAGTGACAAGTTACATATTAGACATGGTTCAGCATTATCACTAGCAGATACATATGGCAGTGTTAGTTCCCAGCTGGACATAGCACACCATTAGTGTGCAACGCAGCAACACTACGTCATACCTGGGGGTCCAGGGGGCGTAGGTGCCTCAGAGGGAGGGGAGAGGCCATCTGTGACTGAATACATTAACAACAGATAACACAACTATACTTATAGTTCTAAAAGAAAGTAACTGCATCACAGTTATACAGATTATTACTAAGATTTATTAAAGGGCCTGCCAGCACAGAATAAAGGTAAGTTCACACTAGGCGTTTTTTTTTCAGAGTTTTTCTTCTGCACCAAACCTGATCTCTTGGCAGGAAAGAGGAAAAAAAAAAAAAAAAACTAAACATGTTTTTCTTGCGTTTTTGGTATGCTAGGAAAAAAAAAAAAGTCTTATTCAATAGAATCAGATTTTGCCACAAAACGCAGCAAAACCTGATACCTGCGTTTTTTCATCATCCATTCAAGTCAATGTGTGGAAAACGCTGAATGAAGTGACATGCTCTATGGCCAAAAATCCATGTAACGCACAAAATACTGATGACAAAAAAATAAAAACAGTATGTGTGCATGAAATCTGAAATCTTATAGGCTTTGCTGGTACTGTAAAACGCAGCTCAAAAATAGCATAAAAAAACACATTAAAAAAAAACTGCAGCAAAAACGCCTAGTGTGAACTTAGCCTAACCGTTCAAACAAAGCACAAGCGCTCAATGCATCATGGCGGGGCCAGTCATTTATATACAACTTCTCACCTGCTTGTTGTCCCTCCTTCTCCACCCTTCCCTTTTATTTGATTGACAGCTCTGGCTTCATAGAGAAAGGCGGAGATACAGGGGAACAAAGGGGGGGGGAAGGTGTATTTAAATGACTGGTCCCACCATGAAGCAGCGGAACTTTTTTCAGCAATCATTCTGTGTTATTATTATTATACACTTTTATAGCGCCATTTATTCCATGGCGCTTTACATGTGAAAAGGGGCAAATATAGACAAGTACAATAAACGTGAGCAATACAAGGCACACACAAGTACAGAAGGAGAGAGGACCCTGCCCGCAAGGGCTCACAGTCTACAGGGATGGGTGAGAATACACTAGGAGAGGGTAGAGCTGGTCGTGTGGCGGTTCAGTAGACTGATGATCACTGCAGGTTGTAGGCTTGTCAGAAGAGGTAGGTCTTCAGGTTCTTTTTGAAGGTTTCCATGGTAGGCGCGAGTCTGATGTGTTGGGGTAGAGAGTTCCAGAGCATGGTAGTGGCACGGGAGAAGCTTTGTATGCGGTTGTGGGAAGAAGAGATAAGAGGGGAGTAGAGGAGATCTTGAGAGGATCGAAGGTTGCGTGTGGGTATGTACCGGGAGACCATGTCACAGATGTATAGAGGAGACAGATTGTGGATGGCTTTGTATAATAATAATAATAATCTTTATTTATATAGTGCCATCATATTCCGCAGCGCTTTACAGTTTAATGTATGTCATGGTTAGGGTTTTGAACTGGAGCCTCTGGACGATAGGAAGCCAATGAAGGGCTTGGAAAGAGAGAGAGGCTGGGGAATAACGGGGAGACAGGTGTATTAGTCGGGAAGCAGAGTGCAGGATGGATTGGAGTGGTGCCAGAGTTCTAGAGGGAAGGCCAGAGAGTAGGAGGTTGCAGTAGTCGAGGCGGGAGATGACAAGGGTGTGCACTAGTGTTTTTGTAGTTTCATGGTCAAGGAATGCACGGATCCGGGAAATATTTTTGAGATTGAGACGGCAGAAGGAGGCAAGGTTTTGGACATGTGGCTTGAAAGAGAGGGCAGAGTCGAGGATCACCCCGAGGCACCGAGCATGCGGGACTGGGGAAAGTGAGCAGCCAGTGACATTGATGGACAGGTCTGGTGGGGGGGGGGGGGGGGGGGGGTAGAGTGAGATGGGGGGGGTAGAGTGAGATGGGGGAAAGATGATGAATTCTGTTTTGTCCATGTTCAGTTTTAGAAAGCGAGCAGAGAGGAAAGCAGAAGTAGCAGACAGACATTGTGGGATTTTGGTCAGTAAGGAGGTGACAGAGTTTCTTTAACATTTTAAGTATCCACCATGTTGCTAATTCAGCTAAAGGCAAGATACCTCCATGATAGTCCTATGGTATATAGCCATGACCTCAGACAACCAACCAAGCAAACTTTGTCCCTACATAAGATGAAGCCAACAAGGTTTGTAGCGAACAGAAAGGGGATGGTAGCCGAAAGAGTATAGAAATGTATCTAAATAGTAAATGTACAGGAACTTCTCACTGTTGTATCAGTTAACGTAATGAAACCAAGCGTAGCAAAGACCAAACAAGCAGAAAATGAGAGATCAAGGCGGTGGAAAGCCAGTGACAGACTGATCCGCAGACTGTCCATGAGCTGAAGGATATGCTGCAACTCAGCACATTCCCACAATGGAGATTAACAGGAATCAAGGGAGGAGTGAAGGAAAAAAGTTATGTGATCTCATGTAGAGACAGAGGTGATCGGATAAACACTACACAAAAGCACCTAAAGTGCCTGAGAATCATATAATGCAATAATGAGGAATGTATGAACTTGTCATATGGGCAGCACAGTGGCTCAGTGGTTAGTCCTGTAGCCTAGGAACGTTGGGGTCTTGGGTTCAAATCCCAGTACATCTATAAGGAATCTAAAGGTACTGCCACACTACACAATCCCGCTAGCGATCTCGTTAGCGTCGCATACTAATGAGATCGCTAGCGGGATTGTTTCTATATCGCTAGTAGCTACCTAACTTAGCGATGTCGTTAAGGACGCTATCGCGGTTAGCGATCTCCTTAACGACTTTAGCGGTACAAAAGTACCGCTAAATCGCTAAGAAAAGGTGCTACACTTAGCGATTATACTTACCCAGCGGGAGCACCGGCGATAAAATAGGGTCCGGAACGATTCCAGCGACGAGCGAGATCACAGCAGGAAGCTCGTCGCTGGCAGCTGCCGCACACAACAACATCGCTAACGGGATCGCTAAATAGTGACGTTTTTTTTAGCGATCCCGTTAGCGATGTTGTTTAGTGTGGCATACCCTTAAGTTTGCGTGGGTTTCCGCCAACATACAAGACATACTGATAGGGAATTTAGATTGTGAGCCCCAGTGCGGACAGTGCAGACTACGCTTGTAAGAGCGCTGTGGAATTAATGGTGCTATAGAAGCGTGTAAAATACATACAACAGAGGGCCTTGTGACGTTTTGTAGCCTGATACAACACAATGCTTAAAAGGATCGCTATTAATCTCAGATACGGAGTTAATCTGCAGTTACATAGCATTACCATGCTACACGGCCTCCTTAAATGAAAGCATACCCACCAGGAAAAAATTAACTTATTCTCTCCATGGAGCTGCCAGCTTTCAGCAATAGGGGTGTGCAGGGAGGGGTTACAGGCACCTCTCACTATACTGCGAGCGGCTATAATCGCGCCCCGGAACTTTGACAGCTTTCTCAGCACTGATATGGTGAGCGGTGAATGCAAGCCCCCATCACAAAGTCAGCAGTTCCAGGGAGGAAATAAGTGAATTTTCACTTTGGTGGCCGGTGTGAATTGTAATGCCATTTACCCGCAGATTAACAGTTTATGCAAAGTCATAGGTTTCCTTTTAGGCCTCTTTCACACATCCGTTTTTTTACTTCAGGCACGATCCGGCGTGTTGTCAAAAAAACAGATCTGGTACCGGATGCGTTTTTTTTAGCATTGACTTTCATTAGCGCCAGATCGCGCCTGATGTCATTGCGTTGCATCAGTTTTTGTCCGGATCCGGCGGAAATGTACATTCCGGCGGCCGGACAAAACGGTGACTGCAACGTTTTTTATTTTTTTACGGAGTCACCTGATAGTGCCTGAAGCGGCGCATCAGGCAGCCGGAAATAATAGAAGTCTATGGAAAAACTACTTTTTCCGGGTTCAAAAGTTCAGGTCGGATCCAGCAAAAAAACTGATCCGTTGCATCAGTTTTTTCATTTCAGCGCCGGATCCGTCCCTTCAGGCATTCGACGGATTATGCCTGACACAAAAAAACGGATGTGTGAAAGAGGCCTTAGAGTTATTTTTCTACATCAATACTGCAGGTGGGTCCAGTGCACTTATGTGAACAGACCAAATATCTGTATAAGTGATACATGCCGCCTGTGACAAGTTATTGCTTACAAGACACATACCGTGTTTCCCCCCCTAGTAAGACACCCCCGATAGTAAGACGTAGTGGTGTTTTAGGGGGATTGGCTAATGTAAGACGTACCCCGAAAGTAAGACATACCGGTAGTAAACTGTATGTTGGATACGGCGGTCCAAGGAGGAGGCTCCTCGTCGGCTGCATTCTGCCGCCCCCACTCCCGTTCTCTGAGCCGGCTGTCAAACTGACAGCCGGCTTAGAGAAAGTGCTGCTGCGCTTCGGTGTGCAGTGTGCTAGCGTCTCACTCCAGGTTACAGCCAGGTGTCAGAGACGCTACACACTCACACCTTGTAAGCCGGGAGCCCCTCTGCTCTGTGCCCTGACCGCCGCCGCTGCAAGCACTTCCACATCCATGAAGCGCCAGCAGCGTGATAGCGTGATCAGGTCACATGATCACGCTGCTGACATCACAGAGGAGACAAAGGCAGTGAGGCAGCGTTGCGGTTGGTGGTACGGTAAGTGCTCCAGACGGATGCATGGGGGGAGAAATCTAAGAAAATTATGGGGGGGGGGGGGGGCAGAAAAATCTAAGGACATTATGGGGGGAATCTGAGGACATTATGGGGGGAATCTGAGGACATTATGGGGGGAATCTGAGGACATTATGGGGGGAATCTGAGGACATTATGGGGGGAATCTGAGGACATTATGGGGGGAATCTGAGGACATTATGGGGGGAATCTGAGGACATTATGGGGGGAATCTGAGGACATTATGGGGGGAATCTGAGGACATTATGGGGGGAATCTGAGGACATTATGGGGGGAATCTGAGGACATTATGGGGGGAATCTGAGGACATTATGGGGGAATCTGAGGACATTATGGGGGGAATCTGAGGACATTATGGGGGGAATCTGAGGACATTATGGGGGGAATCTGAGGACATTATGGGGGGAATCTGAGGACATTATGGGGGGAATCTGAGGACATTATGGGGGGAATCTGAGGACATACAATATAAGACATACCCCGAAAGTAAGACATATTGGTACTTTTGGGGGTAAAAAGAATGTAAGACACTGTCTTACTTTCGGGGAAACACGGTAGCAAACACGTTACCTATGCACAGACCACCTACCTGAAGGCTCAGGAGCGGCTCCAGCCCCTGCCGTCAGAGAAGTCTCACTAGCCACCCCAGAGCTCGGAGACACAGGTTTTTTATCCGGAGATCCTGCAGCCACTTCTGTAGGCGCAGCTGCCTCCCCAGTGGTTGAGGGGGAAGTTACTGGAATAGCAGCACCGTGTGAACAAACAAGATTTCTGCCATTTACTGGCCCCACCAAACACATGCTTGGAAACACAATTCACTGCAGTGAGGGATGAACACCAAGATGCCAGCTTTACATTGTAACTGCACTTCCAGGATGAGCAGTCGTGTGTGTGTGTTATGGATAACAACAATATTGGCCATTATAGGACTTGTACCGGCAATTTTATCAGTTCTACCACTGAACTAGAAGCCTTGTCAGGTTCTCTATGTGCTTTTCTGTTTTTGTTCCTCTCCAGCGTTTCCCTCTCCAGTTTCACAGTCAGAAGGTACAATTTGATCCCTCACTGCAGACAGATAGCGAAGTTTTTAAGCGTGAAAGATCAGCGTTAGAAACAAAGTGACCGACACGTGTCTACTCTCTAATAAGATATTACATCTTTTTTTTATTTTTACATGTCCTGTTAATTTATAGAAAAAAAATCACTACAAAATAAATGAATCAACACCCCCCCCAACTAACACAAGGTCACTAATATCCTTTTTAGCCAAGGACTTCGTACCACAGGCAAACTCCCCACCAGAAGGTAAACAGTATACACAATATAGAAATATGAGTATTCTATAAATGTCCTACCATAAAAAAAATCCTATAACTTATTCCTGGAATAAATCCTAATTAAACAAGCCAACAACTGCAAGTAGCTCTTACAGACCATCACATGAGAGTCTATACAACACTGTTATGTGCTGTACCTGCAAAAACAGTTACTACAGAACAAATTGAAAAATGAAATGGCTCCCGACATTTACAAGCCTAGAACACAAACATAAAAGCACATCAAAGGTGTCCTGGCCAATGTGCAGGGTTAACCAGACCAGTGAAATGCAAGCATTATTAGCATTTTGTCACATGTTCAATGTGTACTCAGGCCAGATTTGCAGGTTCTGATCATTGATCATCAGCACTTTATCATCCCCAATTGTCCAGTTATCACATACATCCAACTTCAGAAAACTTGAAATTCATAGCTTTGGTTACTGTGGTTCCAGGGGCTGATCTCTGAATAGAAGTGGCAGAAATGCTTCGCGTTGCACCTTTTCGGCTTAGTTCAGCTGTTTCCAAAGAACTGACCAGAAAGTGCGCAGTCTTTAATATTTTCTGTGAATGGGTGCTCATTATTTCTTTCTTTGGAGAAGTGAGTTAGGCCACCTTCAGTATTTGGTCAGTATTTTGCATCAGTATCTCTAATCCAAAACCAGGTCTGCCTGAAAAATGCACAAGTGGTGACGTGGTTCTATTATATTTTACCTCCGATTGTTTCGCTCTGGGTTTGGACCTAAATACTGACCAAATCCTGAACATGGCCTTAAGATCTAAGGGACAGAGCATTCAGCTGAGCACTTAGCTTCTGTTTCAGAGATCAGTGCTGTCTCAGCAATCAGATCTTTAATGATCAAAGCCTCTAACATGTCACTACGACACTTTGAATAAAAGTTATGCAAACATTGGAGGAGAACATAAGGAAGCCGTAAATTATAGCCTGGCTGTGGGAGTGGCTGATGAAGAAGGAACAGAAGGAAATAAGCTAGAACTTGAGCTCATGCACTTACCCGTCTCAGCTTGTGGCTGGTGGAGTTCTTGCTCCGCAACAGGGACAGTTTCTGTGGCTTCACCAGGCATTTCTAAAATGAAGGAATAAATAAAACTCTTTAGTACAGTATCACATACAGCGACAATTCCATTATGACACTCTTAACAGATTTATTAGCACACAAAGCAGCTGTCAAGTGAAAACCTACAAATACAGGAAAGTTGACCAAGGGTACTTTCGACCAACAGTTAACAGGTGTATGGGCACCTTAAAGGGCTTGTCCAGGTTGGGCATGAAAGTCTGCAGTTATTCTATGTGACTGCACTCATGAATCCTCACATCGCACACTGTCAGAATACTCCAGTGCCAGCAGTTACGGTATGTGATCACGATTATGCATACTCCCAGCCAAATTCAGCCTAGAAATGAGCAGCCTCACTCAAAAGAAGCAAAGTGAGTGACGCCACAGACATCCAGTTGGAAGTGTCAATCGGAGTATGCATATCACATACTTACAGTAACATGGCTGCCTGGTCTCCCACCGGCATTGGGAGAATCCTGAGAGTGATGGCGACGTGGGGACTCACAAGTCTGCAGACACAAACGACAGCAGACTTTCCTGCAGAACCCGGGGTTAGTCAAATTTTTTTTTTTTTTTTACTCCATAAGTTCCCTGTATTAGAAAATAGAGAGCTCCATTCACACACTGCAAGCTATGATCACTCTTGATCTTTCTGCAGCAGTGATGTCATATGATGTCAACATTACATCACCTCTACAGTCAGACATCAACAAAGATTGACGGCTGAAGTAAGGAAAGGCAGTGGGTGAGCTAAGTTTATTATTTAAGCCAATGCAGTATAAAAAATAATATATTATATTAAAAATTGGACAACTTCTGCAACTCTAGATAAGGTCAAAACTGATCATGGGTGTAACCATAAACCTCCCAGTGTGTTGTCGCTGTCTCAGCTGTCCTGGTGAGCAGCTGAGCACAGTGGGTCTGACTGCTGAACCCTCAGAGATCAGTCTCTTAGATATTAACGGGATATATTAAGGCCTACACTACTGGGTGACTTAAAAAGCTTTTGGTTTAACAGAGGTTATAAAAAAAAGAACAAACCAAAAAAAAAACCCATAAGCTTATTAGTGTAAGTATAATAGTGTGAGGACAGGTTCACACAATCATGTTTCACGGTCTGTACACAGATTGGCTGTGGGTATCCTGACGAGAGATGAGCGAATTTGATCGGGTCCCCGCTTATATAGCGCTTATCAAATAAGCTGCAGAGGGAACCTGGCTACCTGGATCGCTCCGGCTGATCAGCTGTTTGGCTCCGCAGCTGCATGTGTCGCTGTCACAGCACATGCATGGAGAGCCCAACACACAGGCTTTCCATGCATGTGTTGTGCCAGTGAAACTGTTGCGACACATTCAGCTGCCGCGCCGGACAGCTGATCAGCCGAAGCGATCTAGGTAGCCGGGTTCCCTCTGCAGCTTATTCAGTAAGCGCTGTAGATGGCCGAATAAGAAGGGACCCGATCAAATTCGTTCATCTCTAATACTGATCCAAACTTAACATCCTCCTATATTACTCTATGAGGCTGCTAAGTTCAGACAGATCTGCAGGAGGTGTGAATGTGGCCTCAGGTTAAGTGTCCCCTACATTTGGTAGGTGCACTTATGAGCATATACCCCTGAAGTTTTGTTCCAAAGGACAACTTAAAGCCCGAGTGTTAGTCCTGTGATAGGGGTTAGTGGAGACCTGACTGCTCCTGTTACAGCACAATGTTCATTGCTCAGAGATCAGACACGTTGGGTCACAGTCCTAGAGCTCAGCGAGCCCCAACGTAATGAGTAGAACTTGTCCGATCTCATACCCCAGAGAGGAGCGGTGCCCAAAAGGTTCAGTATTAATGGGAAGGTAAGGGGGAGAGCTGGGAACAACAGATCACACTCATACTGAGTATTTATGGGGAAAAGCTGAACTATCAGTGGCCACAGGGCCTGGAGCCCAACCTCTGTGCGCCTGCCTCAGACATGGCACCTTACTATGGCTCTGACAGAAGCGGCCCCCCGTGTACAGCCAGCGGCCAGGGACGGCTCCCGGCAGCCATGCCTTTACAGCAGCGTATACAGGGAAACGTGAGAGCAGGCCGCAGGCAGCACTCGGGCCTTATCCCGTCCCGGGGGCCGCACACCAGAGGGGCACACAGCCCGGGCCGGCGACACAAGTCCTGTAACCCCGGAGCAGACACCGTGACCCGGCGCTCCCCCTCTCTCCTCGTTACTTCCCCGGTACCGGCCGCTCCCCGGTATTTCAGCTGTCAGCCTAGGCCCAGACACGCCGCACCCTCCACACCCCACCCGGCCCTCGCCACGGACGCCTCAGACACGATGAATTACTTGTAGAACGGCTAGGATGGAGTTGGATGCAAAAGAGACACTCACTGTGTGAGGAGCTCGGGTCCAAGATGGCTGCAGAAAGAACGCCCACAGCGCACTGCTTCCGGGATACCGCGGCCAGGACGGCAGTGCTTCCGGGTCACGGCTGGGGTCACACTCTGCTGCCAGGAGGAGACATGTGGAGGTGCTGCGGCTGGCGCTGGTCGTCATTGGGAAGAGCTCGTATGTGGATTTCACCTGAGCCACACCTGCAGACTACTGTAGAAGACACAAGCCCTGCGGTGCGGCGAATGCTGGCCACGACACTTAGCCAACCATCCACAATTCCTTTCTGCCCTGCCAGGAGGAGTTGTCAGAGGGGCGCTGGCAGTGAGGAAGATTCAGCAGACCCTGAGACTGCAGGGCGTAGACCTAAATCCAGGACTGTCCGCTGCATCTGGGACAGGTGGGGCTAGAGATGAGCCGGAGGACTCACGGACCCCGGTCCGGATCAGTGGATTCACGGGACCCCGGCCCGGATCAGTGGATTCACGGGACCCCGGCCCGGATCAGTGGATTCACGGGACCCCGGCCCGGATCAGTGGATTCACGGGACCCCGGCCCGGATCAGTGGATTCACGGGACCCCGGCCCGGATCAGTGGATTCACGGGACCCCGGCCCGGATCAGTGGATTCACGGGAGCCCGGTCCGGATCAGTGGATTCACGGGAGCCCGGTCCGGATCAGTGGATTCACGGGACCCCGGCCCGGATCAGTGGATTCACGGGACCCCGGCCCGGATCAGTGGATTCACGGGACCCGGCCCGGATCAGTGGATTCACGGGACCCCGGCCCGGATCAGTGGATTCACGGGACCCCGGTCCGGATCAGTGGATTCACGGGACCCCGGCCCGGATCAGTGGATTCACGGGACCCCGGCCCGGATCAGTGGATTCACGGGACCCCGGCCCGGATCAGTGGATTCACGGGACCCCGGCCCGGATCAGTGGATTCACGGGACCCCGGTCCGGATCAGTGGATTCACGGGACCCCGGTCCGGATCAGTGGATTCACGGGACCCCGGTCCGGATCAGTGGATTCACGGGACCCCGGTCCGGATCAGTGGATTCACGGGACCCCGGCCCGGATCAGTGGATTCACGGCACCCCGGCCCGGATCAGTGGATTCACGGGACCCCGGCCCGGATCAGTGGATTCACGGGACCCCGGCCCGGATCAGTGGATTCACGGGACCCGGCCCGGATCAGTGGATTCACGGGACCCGGCCCGGATCAGTGGATTCACGGGACCCCGGCCCGGATCAGTGGATTCACGGGACCCGGCCCGGATCAGTGGATTCACGGGACCCCGGTCCGGATCAGTGGATTCACGGGACCCGGTCCGGATCAGTGGTACCGGACGGGAAGCCGCGAGTCTGTCTCCTGCCGTCATCCCCGATGCGGCTTATATCACCCATAGCGGGTGCGACGTCATCTGTCTGTCCTGCTCATCTCTAGTTGGGACCTGTGGATTTAGTTGTTCATTCAGTCGGAGTCGCAAGACGTTCCCATCTTTATGTAGCATCACTATATGACATCCGGCTTTTTGGTGTCTCTAACCCCTTAAAGACCAGGGGTATTTCCATTTTTTGCTCCCCTTCTTCCCAGAGCCATAACTTATTTATTTTTCCATCAATATGGCCATGTGAGGGCTTGTTTTTTTGTGGGAAGAGTTTTGCTTTTGAATGACCCCATTGATTTTACCATATCGTGTACTGGATTTTTTTTTACCATGTTCACTAAATGCTAAAACGGACCTGTCATTATGATTCTCCAGGTCATTACGAGTTTGTAGACACCAAACATGTCTAGGTTCTTTGTTATTTAAGTGGTGAAAAAAAAAAATTTAAAAGAAAAAGAAAAGTCGCCATTTTCCGAGACCTGTAGCGTCTCCAGTTCTTGGGATCTGGGTTTGGGTGAGGACCTATTTTTTTGTGCGCTGAGCTGACGTTTTTATTGATACCATTTTTGGATAGATACGATATTTTGATCCCCCCGTTATTGCATTTTTTTGCAATGTGGCAGCGACCAAAAAAAGTAATCCTGAAGTTTGATTTTTTTCTTGTTATGCCTTTCACCAATCGGATTAATTATTTTAATATCTTGATCGGCCGTTTCTAAACGCAGCGATGCTAAATGTGTGGTTATTTTTCTTTTTTTCTTTTGAATGGGTCAAAAGGGAGGTGATTGGAACGTTTATATTTGTAAAAACTTTTTTAATGTTTTCACGTATTGACCAACACACACGGTATGGGGGTGCGCCTGCAAGGGTTAAGCTATCTCCATAAATCACAGACCACACACCCGCTCATACACGCTGCCACCACTCACCGAACACACGGGCGATGATTTCCGGAAATATTAATACTATGTGCCAATCACCAGGAGCACACACGTCTAAGGCTATAGATTCTTTAGAGCAACAAGGTTCAGACTTATTAAAGCTTAAAAGGTACAGTGCTTACAATAAAAAGGATATAAAAATGGAAATATGGGACATTCAAATATGCAAAACAGTATAAAATAACAGTGAGAAAACTTACAGAACTATCAAACTTTGCATTCTGGTACTCTGTCCCCGAGGGAGGGGGGAATATGAGCTGATCACATCAGCTTGGCTGCCCTCAATATGACAAGGATCTTTTGTGTGGAAGTCTAATTTACAGATATGACTTGGAAATCCAATTTCTAGACCAGCCTCTCATTATAATATTCTAATTGCTGGTTTGTGAGTGGACCCTGCCATGCTATCAATGAATACATTATTTTCTCTTTGAACCTCTGGTGCAAACTTTCCCGTAGACAGCTAGCCTTTGACTGCCGTTTTTTTTTTACACCTTTCAAACTGATCGAGGTAAGGTCAGGCGAGTTTTGCGGCAAATCAAGCACAGTGATACTGTTGTTTGTAAACCAGGTATTGGTACTTTTGGCAGTGTGGACAGGTGCCAAGTCCTGCTGGAGAATGAAATTTCCATCTCCAAAAAAGCTTGTCAGCAGAAGGAAGAATAAAGTGCTCTAAAATTTCCTGGTAGACGGCTGTGCTGACTTTGGTCTTGATAAAACACAGTGGATCTACACCAGCAGATATAATATAAACCTTGGCACACACAAATGGTCTCATGAAAAAGTGGAATATTTAATCAAGCAGTACATACAGTATATAGTAAACGTTTCAGTCTTACATGACCTTCCTCAATGTACAGTGTAAAGATACTGTGAGCCTTAAGGTACTGCCACACTAAACAATCCCGCTAGCGATCACTATAACGACGCATACTAATGCGATCGCTAGCGGGATTGTTTCTATATCGCTAAATGCTACCGCATTTAGCGATATAGTTAACGACGCTATCGCCGTTAGCGATCTTCTTAACGACTTTAGCGGTACAAAAGTACCGCTAAATCGCTAAGAAAAGGTGCCACACAGCGATTAGATACTTACCCAGCGGGAGCGCCAGCGATGAAATAGGGTCCGGAACGATTCCAGCGACGAGCGAGATCACAGCAGGAAGCTCGTCGCTGGAAGCTGCTGCACTGAACAATATCGCTAACGGGATCGCCAAATAGTGACGTTTTTTTAGCGATCCCGTTAGCGATATTGTTCAGTGTGGCATACCCTTTAGAGGAAATAGGATAAACCACAATGAAGGGAAAAAAAGGCTTCAGACCATATGACAGTACTGTGATCAGTAGAGTGGTGGCTGCATGGACGCGGTAATCACACTAGACCTCAAGCAGCTTGGATTGTGCCTCTCCACTCTTCCTCCAGACTCTGGGACCTTGATTTCCAAATGAAATGAAAAATGTACTTTCATCTGAAAACATCATCTTGGACCACTGAGCAACAGTCCAGTTATTTTTCTCCTTAGCCCAGGTAAGACGCTTCTGACGTCTATTGATCATGAGTGGCTTGACACAAGGAAAGCGACTCTTGTACCTATGTCCTGGATACGTCTGTGTGTGGTGGCTCTTGAAGCAATGGCTCCAGCAGCAGTCCACTCCTTGTTAATCTCCACCAAGTTTTTGAATGGCCTTTTCTTAATCCTTTCACAGCTGCGGTTACCCCGGTTGCTTGTGCACCTTTTTTCTACCACACTTTTTCCTTCCACTCAACTTTCCATTAATATGATTGGATACAGCACTCTGTGAACCGCCAGCTTCAGCAATGACATTTTGTGCCTGACCCTCCTTATGGAGTGTGTCAATGACTGCCATCTGTCTAGTCCGCAGTCTTCCCAATGATTGTGAAGCCTACTGAAACAAACTAAAGGTACTGTCACACTAAGCGAGATCGCTAACGAGTCACCGATTTTTTGACGCAGTAGCGATCTCGTTAGCGACTTAGCTGTGTGTGACATGTAGCAGCGATGTGGCCCCCGCTGCGATATCGCTTATGAACGTTCTGAGCCGTGTTTTGGTCGTTGGTGTCCCGCTGGTGAGCCTGAATCGCTGAGTGTGACACCCTTTATGAACGACTTCACCAGCGTCGCAGGTGGGACTAGGTTTTCCCAACGACCGCAGAGGTAGTTATACAGATCACTGATCTCTGATGAGATCTTTGTGTTTGGAAGCTAACTAGCGACCACATAGCGATCTCGCCAGGTCGTGTCGTCGTGATCGCTAGTACGATCGCTAAGTGTGACAGTGCCTTAAGGGACCTTTTTAACCCCTTCCCGACCTTTGACACAGCGTATGCGTCATGAAAGTCGGTGCCAATCCGACCTATGACGCATACCCTGCGTCATGAAAGGATCGCGTTCCTGCGGGCCGGGAGACCGGGGTCACTCAAAGGTCACCCGACCCGCAGTTACAGGACCCTTTGTGCTTCACCACAGGGGGGTTGGCTTAACCCCCCCCGTGGCCACGATCGCTCTGATTGGCTGTTAAAAGTGAAACAGCCAATCAGAGCAATCTGTAATATTTCACCAATTTAATTGGTGAAATATTACAATCCAGCCATGGCCGATGCTGCAATAGCATCTGCCATGGCTGGAGACCGAGCCCTGACCCCCCCACACGTAGTCACGGCGGCGATCGGCCGCCGCCACCGAAAGATGGCAGCGATCGGTCACCGCCGTCACTAACAGCTCCCCTCCTCCTTTGCTCCGGTGCCCCACCTTCCGATCCCCCCCCTAACCTTCCGACCACCCTACTCACCTCTCCCGATCCACCGATGTCCCTGGATCGGTCCCGGCGTCCGCCCGGGCCTCTTCATGGGCGCCGCCATCTTGGAAAATGGCGGGCGCATGCGCAGTGCGCCCGCCGGCCGGCGCATGCGCAGTGCGCCCCCCAGTGTCCAAAAATATATTTTGATCACTGTGATAAACTGTCACAGTGATCAAAATAAAAAAAAGTAAATGAACCCCCCCTTTATCATAGGTAGGGACAAATAAAAAAATAAAGTTTTTTTTTTTTTTTCCTATTAGGCCCTGTGCACACGTTGCGGATTTTGCTGCGGATCCGCGGCGGATTTCGCTGCTGATCCGCGGCGGATCAGCAGCGAAATCAGCCGCGGATGCGCAGCGATATCCGCCGCAGATCAGCAGCGAAATCCGCCGCGGATCCGCAGCAAAATCCGCCGCGGATCCGCAGCAAAATACGCCGCGGATCCGCAGCAAAATACGCCGCGGATCCGCAGCAAAATCCGCAACGTGTGGCGGATATCGCTGCGGATCCGCGGCGGATTTCGCTGCTGATCCGCGGCTGATTTCGCTGCTGATCCGCGGCTGATTTCGCTGCTGATCCGCGGCTGATTTCGCTGCTGATCCGCCGCGGATTTTGCTGCGGATCCGCGGCGGATTTTGCTGCGGATCCGCGGCGGATTTCGCTGCTGATTTCGCTGCTGATCCGCGGCTGATTTCGCTGCTGATCCGCCGCGGATTTTGCTGCGGATCCGCGGTGGATTTCGCTGCTGATCCGCGGCGGATTTCGCTGCGGATCCGCAACTGATTTCGCTGAGGATCCGCGACTGATTTCGCTGAGGATCCGCGACTGATTTCGCTGCGAATCCGCAGCGGATTTCGCTGCTGATCCGCGGCGGATTTCGCTGCTGATCCACGACTGATTTTGCTGCTGATTCGCGGCTGATTTCACTGCTGATCCGCTGCGGATCCGCGGCTGATTTTGCTGCTGATCCGCGGCTGATTTCGCTGCTGATCCGCGGCTGATTTCGCTGCTGATCCGCGGCTGATTTCGCTGCTGATCCGCGGCTGATTTCGCTGCTGATCCGCGGCTGATTTCGCTGCTGATCCGCGGCTGATTTCGCTGCTGATCCGCGGCGGATTTCGCTGCTGATCCGCGGCGGATTTCGCTGCTGATCCGTGGCGGATTTCGCTGCTGATCCGCGGCGGATTTCGCTGCTGATTCGCGGCGGATTTCGCTGCTGATTCGCTGCGGATCCGCGGCTGATTTTGCTGCTGATCCGCGGCAGATTTCGCTGCTGATCCGCGACTGATTTTGCTGCTGATTCGCTTTGGATCCGCAGCGGATTTCGCTGCTGATCCGCGGCTGATTTCGCTGCTGATCCACGGCTGATTTCGCTACTGATCCGCGGCTGATTTCGCTGCTGATCCGCGGCTGATTTCGCTGCTGATCCGCGGCTGATTTCGCTGCTGATCCGCGGCAGATTTCGCTGCTGATCCGCGGCGGATTTCGCTGCTGATCCGCGGCGGATTTCGCTGCTGATTCGCTGCAGATCCGCGGCGGATTTTGCTGCGGATCCGCGGCTGATTATCTGCTGATTCATCTGCGCTAGCGGGTATAGCATAACGCGATCGCGTTATGCTATACCGTTACCAGCCGGTCACCGCTACGTGTTGAACGGGCTGGTAAAACGCAATATGAACCCAGCCTTAGGGTTAGAACTAGGGTTAGGGTTAAGGTTAGAATTACGGTTAGGGTTGGAATTTGGGTTAGGGTTGGAATTAGGGTTAGGGTTGGAATTAGGGTTAGGGTTGGAATTAGGGTTAGGCTTGTAGTTAGGTTTATGGTTAGAGTTGGGATTAGGGTTAGGGGTGTGTTGGGGTTAGGGTTATGATTAGGGTTTGTATTAGGGTTAGGTGTGTGTAGGGGTTAGGGTTGGGGTTGGGGGTGTGTTGGGGTTAGGGTTGGAGTTAGAATTGAGGGGTTTCCACTATTTAGGCACATCAGGGGGTCTCCATACGCGACATGGCGCCACCATTGATTCCTGCAAATTTTGCGTTCAAAAAGTCAAACAGTGCTCCCTTTATTCCAAGCCCCGACGTATGCCCAAACAGTGGTTTATCCCCACATATGGGGTATCAGCGTACTCGGGAAAAATTGCACAACAACTTTGGGGGTTCTAATTTCTCCTGTTAACATTGGGAAAAAAAATTGGGGACTAAAAATTATTTTTGTGGAAAAAAAATGATTTTATATTTTCACGGCTCTGCGTTATAAACTTCTGTGAAGGACTTGGATATTCAAAGTGCTTATCACACATCTATAGGAGTTCCTTGGGGGGTCTAGTTTCCAAAATGGGGTCACTTGTGGGGAGTTTCTACTGTTTAGGCACATCAGGGACTCTGCAAACGTAACATGACGCCCGAAGACCATTCCATGAAGTGGGCATTTCAAAACGTCACTACTTCCCATCCGAGCCCCGACGTGTGCCCATACAGTAGTTTTCTCCCACATATGGGATATCAGCATACTCAGGACAAATTGGACAACAACTTTTGGGGTCTAATTTCTCATGTTACCCTTGGGAAAATAAAAAAATTGGGGACTAAAAGATCCTGATTGTGGAAAAAATATGATTTTTTTATTTTCATGCCCGGGCGTTATAAACTTCTGTGTAGCCCTTGGGGGTTCAAAGTGCTCACCACACATCTAGATAAGTTCTTTGCCGGGTCTAGTTTCCAAAATGGGGTCACTTGTGGGGAGTTTCTACTGTTTAGGCACATCAGGGGCTCTGCAAACGTAACAAGATGCCCGCAGACCATTCCATCAAGTCGGCATTTCAAAGCGTCACTACATCCCTTCCGAGCCCTGACGTGTGCCCAAACAGTGGTTCCCCCCCACATATGGGGTACTAGCGTACTCAGGAGAAACTGGACAACAACTTTTGGGGTCCAATTTCTCCTGTAACCATTGTGAAATAAAAAACAGTGGGCTAAAAAATCATTTTTTGAGAAAAAAAAATGATTTTTTATTTTCACGGCTCTGCGTTATAAACTTCTGTGAAGCACCTGGGGGTTCAAAGTGCTCACTATGCATCTAGATAAGTTCCTTAGGGCGTCTAGTTTCCAAAATGGGGTCACTTGTGGGGGAGCTCCAATGTTTAGGCACACAGGAACTCTCCAAATGCGACATGGCAACCGCTAAATATTCCAGCATATTTTCCATTCAAAAAGTCAAATGGCGCTCCTTACCTTCTGAGCCCTGCAGTGCGCCCAAATAGTGGTTTATGACCACATATGAGGTATCTGTGTACTCAGGAGAAATTGCCCAACAAATTTTAGGATCCAATTTATACTGTTGCCCATGTGAAAATGAAAATAACTGAGGCTAAAAGAAAATTTTTGTGAAAAAAAAGTACTTTCTTTTATTTACGGATCAATTTGTGAAGCACCTTGGGGTTCAAAGTGCTCACTATGCATCTAGATAAGTTCCTTAGGGGGTCTAGTTTCCAAAATGGGGTCACTTGTGGGGGAGCTCCAATGTTTAGGCACACAGGGACTCTCCAAATGCGACATAGCAACCGCTAAATTCCAGCATATTTTCCATTCAAAAAGTCAAATGGCGCTCCTTCCCTTCTGAGCCCTGCCGTGCGCCCCAAACAGTGGTTTATGACCACATATGAGGTATCTGTGTACTCAGGAGAAATTGCCCAACAAATTTTAGGATCCAATTTATACTGTTGCCCATGTGAAAATGAAAAAACTGAGGCTAAAAGAAAATTTTTGTGAAAAAAAGTACTTTCTTTTTTTTACGGATCAATTTGTGAAGCACCTGGGGGTTCAAAGTGCTCACTATGCATCTAGATAAGTTCCTTAGGGGGTCTAGTTTCCAAAATGGGGTCACTTGTGGGGGAGCTCCAATGTTTAGGCACACAGGGACTCTCCAAATGCGACATAGCAACCGCTAAATATTCCAGCATATTTTCATTCAAAAAGTCAAATGGCGCTCCTTCCCTTCTGAGCCCTGCCGTGCGCCCAAACAGTGGTTTATGACCACATATGAGGTATCTGTGTACTCAGGAGAAATTGCCCAACAAATTTTAGGATCCAATTTATACTGTTGCCCATGTGAAAATGAAAAAACTGAGGCTAAAAGAAAATTTTTGTGAAAAAAAAGTACTTTCTTTTTTTTACGGATCAATTTGTGAAGCACCTGGGGTTCAAAGTGCTCACTATGCATCTAGATAAGTTCCTTAGGGGGTCTAGTTTCAAAATGGGTCACTTGTGGGGGAGCTCCAATGTTTAGGCACACAGGGACTCTCCAAATGCGACATGGCAACCGCTAAATATTCCAGCATATTTTCATTCAAAAAGTCAAATGGCGCTCCTTCCCTTCTGAGCCCTGCCGTGCGCCCAAACAGTGGTTTATGACCACATTGAGGTATCTGTGTACTCAGGAGAAATTGCGCAACAAATTTTAGGATCCAATTTATACTGTTGCCCATGTGAAAATGAAAAAACTGAGGCTAAAAGAAAATTTTTGTGAAAAAAAGTACTTTCTTTTTTTTACGATCAATTTGTGAAGCACCTGGGGGTTCAAAGTGTCACTATGCATCTAGATAAGTTCCTTAGGGGTCTAGTTTTCCAAAATGGGGTCACTTGTGGGGGAGCTCCAATGTTTAGGCACACAGGGACTCTCCAAATGCGACATAGCAACCGCTAAATTTCCAGCATATTTTCCATTCAAAAGTCAAATGGCGCTCCTTCCCTTCTGAGCCCTGCCGTGCGCCCAAACAGTGGTTTATGACCACATATGAGGTATCTGTGTACTCAGGAGAAATTGCCCAACAAATTTTAGGATCCAATTTATACTGTTGCCCATGTGAAAATGAAAATAACTGAGGCTAAAAGAAAATTTTTGTGAAAAAAAAAGTACTTTCTTTTATTTACGGATCAATTTGTGAAGCACCTGGGGTTCAAAGTGCTCACTATGCATCTAGATAAGTTCCTTAGGGGGTCTAGTTTCCAAAATGGGGTCACTTGTGGGGGAGCTCCAATGTTTAGGCACACAGGGACTCTCCAAATGCGACATAGCAACCGCTAATATTCCAGCATATTTTCATTCAAAAAGTCAAATGGCGCTCCTTCCCTTCTGAGCCCTGCCGTGCGCCCAAACAGTGGTTTATGACCACATATGAGGTATCTGTGTACTCAGGAGAAATTGCCCAACAAATTTTAGGATCCAATTTATACTGTTGCCCATGTGAAAATGAAAAAACTGAGGCTAAAAGAAAATTTTTGTGAAAAAAAAAGTACTTTCTTTTTTTTACGGATCAATTTGTGAAGCACCTGGGGGTTCAAAGTGCTCACTATGCATCTAGATAAGTTCCTTAGGGGGTCTAGTTTCCAAAATGGGTCACTTGTGGGGGAGCTCCAATGTTTAGGCACACAGGGACTCTCCAAATGCGACATGGCAACCGCTAAATATTCCAGCATATTTTCCATTCAAAAAGTCAAATGGCGCTCCTTCCCTTCTGAGCCCTGCCGTGCGCCCAAACAGTGGTTTATGACCACATATGAGGTATCTGTGTACTCAGGAGAAATTGCGCAACAAATTTTAGGATCCAATTTATACTGTTGCCCATGTGAAAATGAAAAAATTGATGCTAAAAGAAAATTTTTGTTGGAAAAATTAAAATGTCTATTTTTTCCTTCCACGTTGCTTTAGTTCCTGTGAAGCACCTGAAGGGTTAATAATCTTCTTGAATGTAGTTTTGAGTAGCTTGAGGGGTGCAGTTTTTATAAAGGTGTCACTTTTGGGTATTTTCTGCCATATAGACCCCTCAAAGTGACTTCAAATGTGAGGTGGTCCCTAAAAAAAATGGTTTTGTAAATTTTGCTGTAAAAATGAGAAATCGCTGGTCAACTTTTAACCCTTATAACTTCCTAACAAAAAAAAATGTTGTTCCCAAAATTGTGCTGATGTAAAGTAGACATGTGGGAAATGTTATTTATTAACTATTTTGTGCCACATAACTCTCTGGTTTAACAGAATAAAAATTAAAAATTTGAAAATTACAAAATTTTCAGAATTTTCGCCAAATTTCCATTTTTTTCACAAATAAACGCAAAAATTATCGACCTAAATTTACCACTAACATGAAGCCCAATATGTCACAAAAAACAATCTCAGAATCGCTAGGATCCGTTGAAGCGTTCCTGAGTTATTACCTCATAAAGGGACACTGGTCAGAATTGCAAAAAATGGCAAGGTCTTTAAGGTCAAAATAGGCTGGGTCTTGAAGGGGTTAAACACTTAGGAAGCCTTTGCAGGTGTTTTTTGTTAATTATTCTAATTTACTGAGATAATGACTTTTGGGTTTTCACTGGCTGTCAGCCATAATCATCAACATTAACAGAAATAAACACTTGAAATAGATCACTGTTTGTAATGACTCTATATAATATATGAATTTCACTTTTTGTATTGAAAAACTTAAATAAATTAAATTTTTAATGATATTCTAATTTTAGTTATTTGTATTGCAATTAGAGATGGCCTTGTAGGTTGGCTTAGTGGTATAAGTTTGGAATACTTAGCCTTTTCTTTTGTCTGACAGGAATTCTCTTTTGAGGTGAACCGTATGTAGCGTAGTCATTTTTTTTTTGTAGGGTACTTCAGCTGATAACGGTCTAACAATTTTTACCCTTCGCACTACATTATATATGCCTTCTGTGCATATCCTCTAGTTAATATTTTATAATAATCACAAATATATAATAGGGATTGATTTTTGTTCATCTTTTTGTCTAAGGATATCAGGATAAGCTTAGGGACAGACTACTTTTGAGCGGGGTTCACCATCCCTCGCACTTAGGAAGGTGCCTTGTAGGCCATTGGGGGTTCACCTAGTTTATTATATTTATTTGCATTTTTTCACCTTGGTTTTGTATATTTAGGTCTTGTAAACAATTTTAATATTTACACAATAAAGGTTATTTTTTTTTTTACTAAAGGGGTTTTCTTCGTTGGCACACTTCACTTAAAAAAAAAAAAAAAAGCCTAGGTGGCGCATGGCAGTGACGTCACACGCTGCCCATGCTGGCCTGCCTACGTCAGCTGCCAGTCTCTGATTGGCTTGTATTGGTATCGCGGCGCAGAGAGCTGCGTCACGATACATTTCACTTAGGCTAGTTTCACACTAGCGTTTCAATGACCTGCGTCGGTCTGCGCCTCCTCCCGGCTGCTCCACCTATGGGCGCATGACGCTGCATGCGACCTGTGTACCCTATCTTTAGCATTGGGTACGCAGGCCGTGCGCAGGTATGCGTTTGCCCGCGCATGCTTCCTTTTGACAGTGCGCCGAGCGCACCAAAATGCAACACGGTGCGTTGGGCGCAGGTCGGTGCACTGTCAAAAGGACACATGCGCCGGCAAACACATAGCTGCGCACGGCCTGCGTACCCAATGCTAAAGATAGGGTACGCAAGTCGCATGCAGCGTCATGCGCCCATAGGCGGAGCGGCAGGGGGCGAAGCTTAGCGGCGGCCGTGCGCAGACCGACGCAGATCAGTGAAACGCTAGTGTGAAACTAGCCTTAAATGTTCATCCGCATTCAACTGAATAGAATCACTGATGCCAGTGGCCCGGACCAGGCCGTGATCATCACTGGGGCTCCGATGCCTGCAGGCCACATGCAGTAGAGTCAGGGGCCAAATGTGACTCACGTGTTTGAGACCCCTGGCCTAAACAGCAGAAACCCCCCACAAGTGACCCCATTTTGAAAACTACACCCCCTCAAGGAATTTATCTAGGTGTGGTCATAACCTTGAACCCGCAGGTGCTTCACAGAATTTTATAACGTTGAGATGTGAAAATGAAAAAATACATTTTTTGGACTGCAATTTTGCCTGAGTAGATTGCAGATGCCATGTCACACTTAAACAGCCCCTGAAATTCCAAAAGCGGGGAAAAAAACCCCAAGTGACCCAATTTTGGAAACTACAACTCTCAGGAATTCATTAATGGGTGTAGTGAGCATTTTTTAACCCTCAAGCGATTCACTGAATTGTATACTATGCAGTAATGGAAAATTACCATTTTTTTTCCACAAATATTATTTGGCCCCAAGTTTTCAATTTTCAAAAGGGATAATAGGAGAAAACAAACAGTACAATTTTTTGTGCAATATCTCCTGAGTGCACAGATACCCCATATATGGTTGAAAACTACTGTTGAGACACGCCATATTAAAGTTCAGATTTTGCTGGACAGGTTTGAGGGTGCCATTTCACATTGACAGAGCCCAAGGTGCCAGAACAGCAGAACCCCCCTCATAAGTGATCCCATATTACAAACTACACCACTCAATTAATTCATCAAGAGTTGCAGTGATCATATTGACACATGTGCCTCACAGAATTTTATACCATTTAGCGGTGAAGAATTACATTTTTACCAGTAAAATGTTTCTATACCCAAGTTTTCAATTTTCCCCCCTCCACAACAGCATCCACTAAGAGGGGATCCACCCCTAGGAGAAGGAAACCTACGGAGAGATAAAAGGGGCGGTCCCCCTCGCTCCCACAGTTTTGGTTTCCTGTTCCTAGAGGGAACCTGTGGAGAGAGGAGGATACCTGGTCTGGATGCCGCCCGTGCAGTTGCTGTGGGGACGGCAGGGGCTCCAGTACCGGAAGCGGCATCGGAGACTGCGATTTCCAGCTCCCCCTCGGTAGGCAGGACACCATGAGGCCAAGATCTGGGGTGTTGCCTTGGCTCATGGTGGGAGCGCAGCAGGCGTCGCTGGTCCAGGGGCTGCACAACGGAGGAGCGAGGGCACCGCTGGGTGATTCAGCCGGCGGCGCGCATGTATCTGCAGGGAATCCCTAGGAGACGCTCTCCCCCGGAAGTCCTTAGTTAACTTCTGGGGCGGTACCAAGGAGGAGGGCGCCAGGCCGCGCAGGCAGTGCGGCGGCCCGGAAGTGAGAGCACTTCCGGGTAATGGGAGAGAATGTAAAAAAATGAGGGAGACAGATAAAAACACCAGCTAGAAGGCCACCGGTGTGCACCATGGCATCGCCAAATGAGACCGCTGTGCTCCCCTCAGAGGAAGCAACAGGGTCAGCACAAAGCAGAAGCAGCAGCACTAACCCCAAACAGAGTGGATCCTTACCGAAAAGCAGCAGAAGCTAAGCTGGACGATCCACATAGTAGCCGGTGTCTTCACCTCCACATTCGGTACCATGTTGTCAGAGGCTTCACTGGGTGAGTGATACTGTCCCACCTATTAAGCTGATAAGTTCCCCTTCTTTCTGTATACCATAGGCAAAAAGGACCGAAAAATCTAAGCATAAAGAGTGTGGTCTCTGTTCTCAACCCCTCCCGGACAGCTGCCCTAAGAGAATGTGTCAGATTTGCATAGTACAAACCCTACAGGAAGAGTCCTCCATAAGAACGGAGGACGTCAAGACATCAGGGAAGAATTACAGGCCCTAAAAGCAGACAGTTTGATAGGGTCAAGGTCCATTAGAGATTCCCCAAGATCCGAGCATTCCTCAGACACAGAGGAGAGGGCCTCGCTCTCTTCCCGAGAATCCCTCTCTTCAGAAGGCGAACAACTCACATGCTTCCCTACGGACAGCATTAATAATTTGGTTAAATCCATCAGCAGAACCATGGGTCTGACAGAGGCCAAAGATCCCAAAACCCCTCAGGACATAATGTTCGTGGGGCTATCTGAAAGAAAAAGGCTGTCATTTCCAGTGATTCCAACGGTTAAAGACTTAATAACTAAGGAGTGGGATAAGCAGAATCAAAGGGGTCTCCCGTCAACATCTAAGAGGCGTTACCCCTTTGATGACGAGGATCTCTCTTTATGGACAAAAGCCCCAAAAGTGGACATGACTGTAGCCTCCACGTCCAGGAGTTCCTCTCTACCAGTAGAAGTCTCGGGGACCTTACAGGACCCGTTAGACTGCAAGGCAGATTCACTGTTAAAAAGAACGTGGGAGTCATGTACAGGGGCATTAAAACCTGCTATATTGGCTACATGTACAGCAAGATCCATGCTGGTCTGGCTAAATGATCTTGAGGAAAATATAAAAGCAGGCCTGACCCGGGATAAGCTAATATCCAGCATTCCCTGATCAGGAGTGGCGCAGCCTTTTTGGCAGACGCCTCAGCCGACTCAATACGCCTAGCCACCAAGTCAGCGGGGTTAACTAATGCTCGTCGAGCACTTTGGTTGAAAGGATGGAGGGGTGATGCGCAGACAAAATCTAAACTCTGCTGCCTTCCTTGCCAGGGTGAGTACCTCTTTGGCAAAAAGTTGGATGACATCCTCACCAAAGCAGGGGAAAGAATAAAAGGGGTTCCTTAACACCTTTATTCCATCATATAGGATGGCCTTCCGAAAGCCTACATTCAATAAAAAGGATTATAGGAACCAGGACCGCTGGGCTCATAAAGGAGCAAGACAAAAGGGAACCTTGTTTGGCAAGCAACCCTTCAGATTGGAGGAAAAGCCACGGCAATTCTGACCTGCCAGTGGGTGGCAGACTAGCCCTTTTCAGTCAACAGTGGAAGCAGGTGACAACCAGCTCTTGGGCTATTAAACTGATAACATCTGGCCTAGAATTAAAATTTGTCCAGGTCCCCCCCGGACACCTTCCTATTGACTTCTCTAAGCTCCCAATCTCAGCAGGGAGTCTTGGAGTCGGAAATAAGAAGTCTATTATCCAAAAGGGTCTTAGTGGAGGTTCCAGGTCATCAAAGAGGGAAGGGGTTCTACTCCCCTTTATTTTTGGTATCAAAACCAAATGGTTCATATAGGACTATAATAAATCTGAAGAAGTTGAATGTCTTTTTAGAGGACCAAACCTTGAAAATGGAATCCATCAAATCAACCATAAAAATTTTGTTTCCCAGATGTTTTATGTCAGTGCTCGACCTCAAAGATGCGTATTATCATCTGCCAATATGTGCCGAACATCAAAAATATCCCGGGTAGCGGTCTGGTTGGAAGGTCAAGTTTGTCACCTCCAGTACACAGCAATGCCCTTCGCATTGTCCGTGGCTCCCAGTTTTCACCAAATTGATGTCAGAGGTGATGTCATATTTAAGATAAAAAGACACCCTGTTTGGCAGCACAGCAGCGATCATGTAGCGACTCACCAGCGATCCTGACAAGTGCATATTGTTGTCGGGATCGCTGGTGAGTCGCTATGTGTAACGGGACCCTTAGGCAGGGGATGTCTCTCCTTGGTTCATTGACATGCATTCCAGCTGTCCCTTGGGCTCAATTCCACACTAGACAACTACAGAACACTGTATTGCGGGAAGAGATAAGATTACATGGTCATTTAGATGGTCTTATATCTTTATCGACAGAATTACTACAATCCTTGGGCTGGTGGCTAAAACCTTCCAAAATAGTTTTTACGGATGCCAGTCCTAAGGGATGGGGAGCACACCTAGGGGAACAAGTAGTTCAAGGTCAATGGTCTATAGTAGGTTTGAAGAAAACGATTCATCAAATATAAGAGAATTAAAAGCCATTTACCATGCTATATGCAAATTTCTTCCACAGTTACGAATGAATCATATAAGAGTGCTGTCAGAGATCATGACATCCGTGGCATACATAAACCATCAAGGAGGAACAAATCAGGAACTCTCATGTCTATAGCGGACAAAATACTAACGATAGCAGAAAAACATCTATCTCTCTCAGCTCTGCATATCAGAGGAGTGGACAACTCAAAAGCAGACTTCCTCAGTCGCCAGACACTTCATCAGGGAGAATGGGTGCTCAACCATCGCATTTTCAAAATAACAGTTATGGGGCACACCAGAGATAGACCTCTTTGCAACGAGAAGGAACAGACAGGTCAAAAAGTTCGCTTCATTGTCTCGGATGGACAATCCAGACATTCTCGACTCCCTTCAGGTTCCACGGAACTTTCATCAAGCATATGCCTTTCCTCCAATGATCTTACCAGTGGTAATCCGGAAGATAAGAGACGAAGGGGAGAATGTCATTCTAATCGCCCCCTTTTGGCCCAAGAGACCATGGTTTTCCCGGCTCAGAGCCATGTCAGTCTCAGATCCATGGATCCTCACGGAGGATCGAGACCTATTATCTCAGGGACCCTTCTACCACCCTCAGGTGAGGGGATTACGACTGACTGCCTGGCATTTGTGAGGCAGATATTAAGATTAAGAGGCTTTTCTGAAGAACTAATTGATACTCTCCTACAAAGTAGGAAGGAGGCCACTACAAAAATATATGTCAGAGTGTGGTGTTAATTCTTTAGCTTCTATCCAGCAGCCCTTTCTAAAGAAGTACCCATTCCTATCATTCTAGAATTTCTGCAGAAGGGACGTGAATTGGGCCTTTCAGTCAATACATTGAAAGTACAAGTATCAGCTCTAGGAGCTTTATATGGCTACAACGTGGCAGGAGATAAATGGATAGCTCGCTTTATGTCAGCCTGTCAAAGGACAGGAACCGATACATATTCCACCCTGGGATATCAACCTAGTGTTGGATGCCTTAACACAGAGGTCTCAAACTGCATTCCTCAAGGGCCACAAACAGGTCATGTTTTCAGGATTTCCTTTTATTGCACAGGTGATAATTTAATCACCTGCACAGATAATGATTCCAGCACCTAGTGCAATGCTAAGGAAATCTTGAAAACACGCACGGTTTGCGGTCCTCGAGGAATGCAGTTTGAGACCCCTGCCTTAACAAGAGCCCCATTTGAACCTCTACATTTAGCCTCAATAAAATACGCTTCTCTCAAAACAGCCCTATTGGTGGCCCTAGTGTCTGCAAGAAGAGTAAGCGATATCCAGGCCTTATCGATAGATCCCCTTTTCTATCAATATTCCAAGATAGGATAGTCCTTAAAAAAAGACCCTTCCTACCTGCCCAAAGTATCCACAAGATTCCATAGGTCGCAAGAGATTTTTCTTCCCTCCTTCTATAATAATCCCACAAATGAGGAAGAAAGATTTCACACACTAGATGTGAGAAGGGCCATAATAACTTACTTAGACAGGACTAAACCCTGGAGGTAGAGTAGGGCTCTCTTTGTCTCCTTTCAGGGCTACAAGAAGGGATCGAGAATTACGAAGGGTACGCTGTCCAGGTGGATTAGGGATGCAATTACTCTAGCATATTCTGCAAAAGGAGAAGATCCACCTCAAGGGGTGAGGGCACATTCCACCAGAGCAGTAGCATCATCCTGGGCTGAAAGAGCAGAAGTCCCCATAGAACTTATATGTCAGGCTGCAACCTGGTCCTCACCTTCCACCTTCTATAACCAGTATAGGCTGGACTTGTCAGCCTTTGCTGATTTGTGGTTTGGTAGATCAATTCTTGACATGGTGGTCCCTCCCTAGGTGATTGTCTCTAAGTCTCTCAGTGGGTGCTGTCGTGGGGAGGGGAAAAATCTGGATTACTTACCGGTAATGCTCTTTTATGGAGTCCACGACAGCACCCACTCACATCCCTCCCTAATGGTGAGTATACATAGTTCACTTATAGCGGTGAATGGGTCATAGGTTAAGTTATATAGGTTGTACAGATAGAAATAAATTGACTAGCCTACTAATATGGTGGGCGGTTCCTCTCATTCTCTGTAACCCAAACTGTGGGAGCGAGGGGGACCGCCCCTTTTATCTCCGTAGGTTTCCTGTTCCTAGGGGCGGTTCCCCTCTCAGTGGGTGCTGTCGTGGACACCTTAAAAGAGCATTACCGGTAAGTAATCCGGCTTTTTTCTAAGGGCTAATAGGAAAAAGTGGACCTGTTTGTTGTGCAATTTCTCCTGATTGCACCAAAACCCTGCACATAATGGGGAACTGCTTTTCAGGCAACAGTGCAAAGCTCAGAAGGGAAGGAGTGCCATATTATAGTGCTGGTTTTACTGTTATGGTTTGCTATGATCCACTGGAAGAGGCCCCCATAATTGATCCCATTTTACAAACTACACTTCTCAATGAATTCATCTAGGGGAGCAGTGATCATATTGACATCATTGTTGTGTAACAGAATTTTATACCATTGGGCAGTGAAGAAAAAATAGAATTAGACTTACCGGTAATTCAATTTCTAAGAACCCTCCACGACAGCACTATAGGGGCATACTCCCCAAAGACAAAGGTCAAATAGCCCCCCCACTTACTCTCTCCAGTGTTTTTTATAAAGGACTACACAGGTAGGAATACTTCAATATTTATTTACATCATGCAAATGAAACAAAATAGCAAGGTGGGATAACCCCTGCTGTCCTGGAGGGTTCCTAGAAATCAAATTACCGGTAAGTCTAATTCTATTTCCTCTAGTCACCCTCCACGACAGCACCATAAGAGGAATGCCAAATAATCATTTTTAGGGAGGAACAATGGCCTGGAGAACTTTCCTTTCAAAGGCCAAATCGGTATTAGACGTTAAATCTAGTCTGTAATGTTTTGAAAAGATATGGGCCGAGGATCAGGTGGCAGCTCTGCTCGAGGGAGGCACTTACCCTCTCAGCCCATGAGACTGACACAGCTCGGGTGGAGTGTGCTGTAGACTTCTCTGGAGGTACCAATGTTTGGTTTTCGTAAGATCCACACATTGCCTTCTTAATCCAATTTGCAGTTGTGCTTTTCAAAGCTTTCTTTCCCTTGTTTTTTTTACAGTGTTATATGAAGATATTCTGGTCCTTCCTCCAGGGTCTTGACCTTTGAAGATAGTGAAGGACCGTTCTTCGTACATCCAGAGTATGAAATTCCCTTTCTTTACTATTGGACGGGTTTTGACAAAATGAAAGCAGTATGATTTCTTTGGACCCAAGGAACTCCGAGGTTACCTTAGTTAAAAATGATGGATCTAGGCAAAAAAATAATTCTGTCTTCTAAGGTTCTTAGGTAGAATTCTCGAAGAGGGCCTGCAGTTCACCCACTCTTTTTCCTGTTGTGATGGCCACCAGTAAAGCTGCTTTCCAAGACAATTTATCCAAGTCTACAATCTCAAGTTCAAACAGAGGTATCGTGAGGTCTTTGAGAACCCGTTCAGGTCCCAGGCTGGGACCAAATTGGAAACTCTAGGTCGTAGACAAGAGGCTGCAATCATAAATCTTCTCACCCAGCAATGGTAAGCTAGACTCTGATCAAAGTACGAGCTGAGGGCTGCAATCTGGACTTTCAAAGTGCTAGTCTTCAGACCTTTCTCCAGCCTGCTCTGTAAAAAAAAAATAAAAAATTGAGGATTTGTGCCACATTCGGATGTAAAATATCAGCGGGTTAGAACCACTCCAGGATATGAAGGTTTTCTATATCTTGTTATAGATGGTATTGGTTATTACTGGTTTCCTGCTTCCTTGAAGTGTCTACCACCTTATCCAAGAGACCTCTAGCCTTTAGAATGATGGATTCAGAAGCCAGGCTGCAAGCTGTAAAGGTACTGCCACACTAAACGCTCCCGCTAGCGATCACGATAACGACGCATACTAATGCGATCGCTAGCGGGATCGTTTTAATATCGCTAGTAGCGCACTAATTTAGCAATGTCGTTAAGGACGCTATCGCGGTTAGCGATCTCCTTTACGACTTTGGCGGTACAAAAACACCGCACATCGCTAACAAAAAGGTGCCACACTCAGCGATATATGCTCACCAGCGGGACGCCAACGATAAAAATAGGGTCCAGAACGATGTGAAGGATGAACGAGATCACAGCAGGGGCCACGTCGCTAGTACATGCCACACACACCGGCGTCACTAACGAGATCGATAATTAGTGACGTTTTTTAGCGTTCTCGTTAGCGACGCTGTTTAGTGTGGCATACCCTTAAAGCCATACCCTTCACCACCAAGGGTGGTTTGCACGTTAATGACCGGGCCAATTTTTACAATTCTGACCACTGTCTCTTTATGAGGTTATTACTCTGGAATGCTTCAACGGATCTTCGCGATTCTGAGATTGTTTTCTCGTGACATATTGTACTTCACGTTAGAAGTAAAATTTCTTCGATATAACTTGCGTTTATTTTTGAAAAAAACGCAAATATGGCGAAAATTTTTAAAATTTTGCAATTTTCAAACTTTGAATTTTTATTCTCTTAAAACAGAGAAATATGTCACATAAAATAGTTAAGAAATAACATTTCCCACATGTCTACTTTACATCAGCACAATTTTGGAACCAAAATTTTTTTTTGTTAGGAAGTTATAAGGGTTAAAAGTTGACCAGCGATTTCTCATTTTTACAACAAAATTTACAAAGCCATTTTTTTTAGGGACCACCTCTCATTTGAAGTCACTTTGAGGGGTCTATATGGCAGAAAATACCCAAAAGTGACACCATTCTAAAAACTGCACCCCTCAAGGTACTCAAAACCACATTCAAGAAGATTATTAACCCTTCAGGTGCTTCACAGGAACTAAAGCAACGTGGAAGGAAAAAATGAATATTTAACTTTTTAGCCACAAAAATGATCTTTTACAAACTTTTTTTTATTTTGACAAGGGTAAAAGGAGAAAATGGACAGATAAGGTTGTTATGCAATTTCTCCTGAGTACGCCAATACCCAATATGTGGGGGAAAACCACTGTTTGGGCACACGGCAGAGCTCGTAAGGGAAGGAGCGCCGTTTGACTTTTTCAAACTAAAATTGGCTGGAATTGAGATTGGACGCCATGTCGTGTTTGGAGAGCCCCTGATGCGCCTAAACAGTGGAAACCCCCACAAGTGACATTATTTTGGAAACTAGACCCCCTAAGGTACTTATCTAGATCTGTTGTGAGCACTTTAAACCCCCAAGTGTTTCACAAAAGCTTATAATGCCTGGGTGTGAAAAAAAAAAAAAAACAATTTTCCACAAAAATGATTTTTTAGTCCCAAATTTTTGAATTTTCCCAAGGAAATTGGACCCCAAAAGTTGTTGTCCAATTTGTCCTGAGTACGCTGATACCCCATATGTGGGGGGGGGAAACTGTTTGGGTGCACGGCAGGGCTTGGAAAGGAAGTAGTAACGTTTTGGAATGCAGACGTTGATGGGGGTCATGTTCCGTTTGCAGTGCCCCAGATGAGCCTAAATAGTGGAAACCCCCCACAAGTGACCCCATTTTGGAAACTAGACCCCCTAAGGAACTTATCTAGATCTTTGGTGAGCACTTTGAACCCCCAAGTGCTTCACACAAGTTTATAATGCCCGGGCATGAAAATAAAAAATCCTATTTTTTTCCCACAAAAATTATCTTTTAGTCACTAATTTTTTATTTTCCCAAGGGTAACAGGAGAAATTGGACCACGTAAGTTGTTGTCCAATTTGTCCTGAGTTCGCTGATACCCCATATGTGGGGGGGAACCACTGTTTGGGCTCACGGCAGAGCTCGGAATGGAAGGAGCACCATTTGACTTTTTCCAACCAAAATTGGCTGGAATTGAGATTGGATGCCATGTTGCATTTGGAGAGCCCCTGATGTGCCTAAACAGTGGAAACCCCCACAAATGACCCCATTTGGGAAACTAGACCCCTAAGGAACTTTTCTAGATCTTTGGTGAGCAATTTGAACCCCCAAGTGCTTCACACAAGTTTATAATGTAGAGCCGTAAAATTTAAAAATCATCTTTTCACCCCAATTTTTATTTTTCCAAGGGTAACAAGACTCCAAAAGTTATTGTGCAATTTGTCCTGAGTGCGCTGATACCCCATATGTGGGGGTAAACCACTGTTTGGGTGCATGGCAGAGTTTGGAAGGGAAGGAGCGCCGTCTGACTTTTTCAACGCAGAATTGGCTGGACGCCATGTCGTGTTTGGAGAGCTCCTGATCTGCCTAAACAGTGGAAACCCCCATAAATGACACCATTTTGGAAACTAGACCCATCAAGGAACTTATCTAGATGTGTGGTGAGAACTTTTAACACCCAGGTGTTTCACTAAAGTTTATAACGTACAGCCGTAAAATAAAAAATCCTTTTTTTTTTTTTTACAAAAAAGATTTTTTCGCCCCTAATATTTTATTTTCACAAGGGTAACAGAAGAAATTGGAACCCAAAAGTTGTTGTCCAATTTGTCCTGAGTACGCTGATACCCAATATGTGGGAGAAAACTACTGTATGGGCGCACGTCAGGGCTCGGAAGGGAAGTAGTGACGTTTTGGATTGCAGACTTTGATGGAATGGTCTGGGGGCGTCATGTCACATTTGGAGAGCCCCTGATGCACCTATACAGTGGAAACCCCCCACAAGTGACCCCATTTTGGCAAATAGACCCCACAAGGAACTTGTCTAGATGTGTGGTGAGCACTTTGAACCCCGAAGTGCTTCACAGAAGTTTATAACGCACAGCCGTAAAAATAAAAAATCTTTTTTTTTTTGCAAAAATGATTTTTTTGCCCCCAATATTTTATTTTTACAAGGGTAACAGGAGAAATTGGACCCCAAAAGTTGTTGTCCAATTTGTCCTGAGTACGCTGATATCCAATATGTGGGAGAAAACTACTGTATGGGTACACGTTGGGGCTCGGAAGGGAAGTAGTGACGTTTTGGATTGCAGACTTTGATGGAATGGTCTGGGGCGTCATGTCGCATTTGGAGAGCCCCTGATGCGCCTAAACAGTGGAAATCCCCAAAAAGTGACCCCATTTTGGAAAATAGACCCCACAAGGAACTTATCTAGATGTGTGGTGAGCGCTATGAAGCCCCAAGTGCTTCACAGAAGTTTATAATGTACAGCCGTAAAAAACAAAAAAATAATTGTTTTTGTCAAAAAATGATATTTTCGCCCCCAGTTTTTTATTTTCCCAAGGGTAACAGAAGAAATAGGACAAATTGCACAATAACTCTTGGGGTCCAGAGTACGCTGATACCCCATATGTGGGGATAAACTACTGTTTGGACGCATGGCAGAGCTCAGAAGTGAAGGAACACCGTTTGACTTTTTCAAAGCAGAATTGGCTGGAATGGAGATCAGACGCCATGTCACATTTGGAGAGCCCCTGATGTGCCTAAACAGCGGAATCCCCCCAATTCTAACTCCAACCCTAACCCCAACACACCCCTAACCCTAGTCCCAACCCTAACCACAAACCTAAATCTAACACACCCCTAATCCCAACCCTAACCCTAACTTTAGCGCCAACCCTAACCCTAACTTTAGCCGCAACCCTAACCCTAACGGGAAAATGGAAATAAATACTTTTTTTTAATTTTATTATTTTTCCCTTACTAAGGGGGTGATAAAGGGGGGTTTGATTTACTATTTATAGCGGGTTTTTATGATTGGCAGCTGTCACGCTTTTTATTGCAAAAATAGTTTTTGCATCATCACATTTTGAGAGCTATAATTTTTGCATATTTTGGCCCACAGAGTCATGTGAGGTCTTATTTTTTGCGGGACGAGTTGACGTTTTTATTGGTACCATTTTTGAGCACGTGACGTTTTTTGATCGCTTTTTATTTCGATTTTTGGGAGGTTAGAATGAACAAAAATCAGCAATTCATGAATTCATGAATTTCTTTTGGGGGAGGCGTTTATACCGTTCCGCGTGTGGTAAAATTGATAAAGCAGTTTTATTCTTCGGGTCAGTACGATTATGGCGATACCTCATTTATATCATTTTTTCATGTTTTGGCGCTTTTATAGAATAAAAACAATTTTATATAAAAAATAATTATTTTTGCATCGCTTTATTCTGCGAGCTATAACTTTTTTATTTTTTCGCTGATGATGCTGTATGACGGCTCGTTTTTTGCGGGACAAGATGACGTTTTCAGCGGTACCATGTTTTTTTATATCGGTCTTTTTGATCGCGTGTTATTCCACTTTTTGTTCGGCGGTATGATAAAGCATTGATTTTTTGCTTCGTTTTTTTTTTTAAGGGGTTCACTAAAGGGGTTAACTAGTGGGACAATTTTATAGGGGGGGTCGTTACGGACGCGGCGATACCAAATATGTGTACTTTTATTGCTTTGTTTTTTTTATTTACAGGAAGAAGTGAATTTATTGGGGAATATTTTTTTTTTTTTTTTTTTATTTATTTTGGATTTTTTTTTTAAACATGTTTATTTTTATTTTTTAAACTTTTTTACTTTGTCCCAGGGTGGGACATCAGTGTATTTTGTCAGATCGCTGGTGTGACAGTGTGCACAGCACTCTGTCACACCAGCGATCGCACAGGCATAGATGCAGGCGTCTCAGTGCCTGCTCTCAGCAGGCACTGAGGAAGCCGCCTCCCTCCAGGACCCCGGCGCCATCTTGGATCCGGGTCCTGGGAGGGAGGAAGCCGTCAGAACAGCGCGATCACATCGCGCTGCTCTGAGGGTCTCAGGGGGGCGCGCAGGGAGCCCCCACCCTGCGCGATCCTCCCGTGCCCCCAGTACACCGCGATCATGTTTGATCGCGGTGTGCAAGGGGTTAATGTGCCGGGAGCGGTCCGTGACCGCTCCTGACACACAGTCATGGGTGTCAGCTGTGATAATCAGCTGACACCCGGCTGCGCTCCCCCCGGGAGCGCGTCCGATCGCACGAGACGTACTATCCCGTCCATGGTCATACGGGCCCAGGTACCATGGACGGGATAGTACGTCCGATGGCAGTAAGGGGTTAAAGGCATACCCTTTAAGGGTATGCCACACTAAACAGCGTCGCTAACGAGATCGCTAAAAAACGTCACTATTTAGCGATCTCGTTAGTGACGCCGGTGTGTGTGGCATGTACTAGCGACGTGGCCCCTGCTGTGATCTCGTTCATCCTTCACATCGTTCTGGACCCTATTTTTATCGTTGGCGTCCCGCTGGTGAGCATATATCGCTGAGTGTGGCACCTTTTTGTTAGCGATGTGCGTTGTTTTTGTACCGCCAAAGTCGTTAAGGAGATCGCTAACCGCGATAGCGTCCTTAACGACATTGCTAAATTAGTGCGCTACTAGCGATATTAAAACGATCCCGCTAGCGATCGCATTAGTATGCGTCGTTATCGTGATCGCTAGCGGGAGCGTTTAGTGTGGCAGTACCTTTAGTCTTGAGGATCTGGGTGACAAATTGGCCCTTGGTGAAGAAGGTTGCTAGTTGGTGGAAGAACCAAAGGGCCATCTACAGTCATGGACAAAAGTTTTGAGAATGACACAAATATTAATTTTTACAAAGTCTACTGCTTCACTTTTTCTAATGGCAATTTGCATATACTCCAGAATGTTATAAAGAGTGATCAGCTTAACAGCAATTACTTGCAAAGTCAATATTTGGCTAGAAAATGAACTTTATCCCCCAAAACACATTTCAACATCATTGCAGCCCTGCCTTAAAAGGACCAGCTAACCTCTTTTCAGTGATTGCTCCATTAACACAGGTGTGGGTGTTGATGAGGACATGGCTGGAGATGAATCTGTCATGATTAAGTAAGAATGACACCACTGGACACTTTAAAAGGAGGCTGGTGCTTGGCATCATTGTTTCTCTTCTGTTAACCATGGTTATCTCTAAAGAAACACGTGCAGTCATCATTGCAATGCACAAAAATGGCCTAACAGGGAAGAGTATCGCAGCTAGAAAGATTGCACCTCAGTCAACAATCTATCGCATCATCAAGAACTTCAAGGAGAGAGGTTCCATTGTTGCCAAAAAGGCTCCAGGGCGCCCAAGAAAGACCAGCAAGCGCCACGACCGTCTCTTAAAAGTGTTTCAGCTGCGGGATTGGGCTACCAGCAGTGCAGAGCTTGCTCAGGAATGGCAGCAGGCAGGTGTGAGTGCATCTGCACGCACTGCGAGGCGGAGACTCTTGGAGCAAAGCCTGGTCTCAAGGAGGGCAGCAAAGAAGCCACTTCTCTCCAAAAAAACATCATGGACAGACTGATATTCTGCAAAAGGTAGAGGCAGTGGACTGCTGAGGACTGGGGTAAAGTTATTTTCTCTGATGAATACCCTTTTCGATTGTTTGGGACATCAGGAAAACGCCTCATTCGGAGAAGACAAGGTGAGCGTTACCACCAGTCTTGTCTCATGCCAACTATTAAGCATCCTGAAACCATTCATGTGTGGTGTTGCTTCTCAGCCAAGGGAATCGGCTCTCTCACAGTCTTGCCTAAAAACACAGCCATGAAGTAAGAATGGTACCAGAATGTCCTCCAAGAGCAACTTCTCCCAACCCTCCAAGAGCAGTTTGGCGATCAACAATGCCTTTTCCAGCATGATGGAGCACCTTGCCATAAAGCAAAGGTGATAACTAAATGGCTCAGGGAACAAAACATAGAAATTTTGGGTCCATGGCCTGGAAACCCCTCAGATCTTAATCCCATTGAGAACTTGTGGTCAATCATCAAGAGACGGGTGGACAAACAAAAATCTAAAAATTCTGACAAAATGAAAGCATTGATTGTGCAAGAATGGACTGCTATCAATCAGGATTTGGTCCAGAAGTTGATTGAGAGCATGCCAGGGAGAATTGCAGAGGTCCTGAAGAAGAAGGGTCAACACTGCAAATATTGACTTGCTGCATTAACTCATTCTAACTGTCAATACAAGCTTTTGTTACTCATATGTTTGCAATTATATTTCTGTCTGTGATAAAAACATCTGTCAAACACACATAAAAACCAGACGGCAGCAGATCATGTGAAAATATAATATTTGTGTCATTCTCAAAACTTTTGGCCATGACTGTACCTTTAAAATGTTCGGAGCGCCGAACCAGCTTCTTCTTGGCCAATGAGGCGCTATTAGTATGGTCTTTGTCTTGTCCCTCCTGATTTTCTGCAACATCTTTGTTAGGTGAGGAATCGGAGAGAAGGCGTACGCCAACTTGAAGATCCAGCGTTGGGAGAAAGCATCCACCGCTTTGCATGTGACGTTCGAGTCTAGAGAGAAGTATTTGCCCGCTTTTGTATTTAGACGATGTAGCAAACGGGTCTACTTCCGGGAGACCCCATTTTTCTGTTAACACTTGAAATACTACGCCATCTAGGCTCCATTTTCCAGGGTGTATCGTCTTTCTGCGGAGGAAGTCTGCTTAAACATTGGTAGACCCATTTAGATGGAATGCAGACAGGGAGAGCACGCCGTTCTGCCCAAGCGAAAATCCTGCTCAAAATTGCCTTCAGGCTTTCGTGTCTTGTGATCCCTGTGGTCATATTGTCTGAATATACTTTTAAATGAGTCCCTTTTAGCCAGTCCACTGCAGTTTTTAGTGCTTCCTGTACCACCTTCAACTCCCTGAAGTTGTAAGAGTGAAGACATATCTTAGGAACATATCCCCTGGAATGTGGCATGGGAGATCGTGACTCTCCATCCTCTTCCACTGGCGTCTGTTGTGATGGTTGATAGGGGATTTTGATCCCAGGCTACTCCCCTGCTCAAGTTCTTCGGGTTGAGCCACCAGCTGAGGAAGGCTCTTACTCGGCCTGGTAAGTGAATCATTTTGCCCAGGGACCCAGGGGCGCCGAACCAGCAAACATCTGGTTTGGCCTGAGCCCAAGCTGCCGCTGGGATGCAGAAAGTCATAGACCCTAGCGCTGACATTGCCGACCCAAGAGATATTATTCTTCGATCCAGCAAGGCTGCTATCTTTGACCGTATCAGGATTTCTTTCTCCTTCGGCAGCTGAGACATCTGGTCTTATGACACTAACATTATTCCCAAGAAGATTCTCCTGGTGGATGGAACCAGATTGGATTTTTGATAGTTTATTAAACATCCCAAAGATGTAAGAATACCCCAGAACTTCTCATATGTGGCCTTCGACGACAGTTTCTGATTGGCTGACCTATGAGTAGCAGGTCATCTAGGTAAGGCACGTTACAGATATTTTTTGTTCCGGATGGACACCATCACCACCGCCATTATTTTGGTGAACACCCATGGTACTGAAGAAATGCCGAACACGAGGACATTGAATAGTGATATATTTGCCATTCCTGAGTTACTGCAAACCTCAGATATCTTCGATGTGTCGGGTGAATGAGGATGTGATAGTAAGCATCCCAGAGGTCTATGGTCACCATTACTAAGCCTTGTCCTATCAATGGAATGGTGATTTTTAACAATTCCATCTTGAACCTCCTGTACTTTATATGTATATTTAGAGGTTTTAAATTTATTATTTTGTGTTCCATTCATTTTTTTTTTTTATTAGGAACACACGGGAATCATGTCCTGTTCCGCACTGTTTTTGGTACTGGGGATACCACCCCAGCAGAGAGTAACTTTTGGAATCTGGACATTAAGGCACTTCGTAACTCCTGAGATGACAGGGAGATTACTATTTGTGGCGGTCTGGAGAACTCGATCTTTACCCCGGTTTGGACCAATTGTTGCACTCATTGATTAGGGGTAAGAAATTTCCACTATGGGAGGAACCCGAAGAACCGTCCCCCTACAGATTCTGCGTCATTGTCTTTCTTGACATTGTCCCTGGGAGTGTAAGATGTTCCTGCCTCTACCTCTCTTGGGATAGCTCCAGCGTCTGTTTTTCCCCTTTCCCCTATATGAGGACGTTTGACTCTGTGGGAGACGAAAGGACCGTTTCTTGGCTACTTTGGGTTCTGGCAGCATTTTCTTTTTGTTGCCTTTTCCAATAAATCGTCCAGGGCTGGACCAAACATATACTCCCCTTTGTAGGGAATAGAGTACAGTTTGTTTTTTGAGGCGATGTCTCCGCTCCATAACTTCAGCCATAACGCCCTTCTAGCTGAATTCGATAAGACCGAAGATCTGGTTGCCATCTTTACCGACTCTGCGGAGGTGTTGGCCAGGAATCCCGTGTTTTTTTTTTTTAAGAGGTATAGACCCTAATAGTTCTTCTGAAGTACCCATGTTGAGGTGTTCTTTGAGCTGATTTAGCCACTGGAACATTGATCTGGCTACACAGGTGGATACAACGTTCGCATTCAACAAAACCGCAAACGTTTCCCAGGATTTTTTCAGCAATGTCTTGCGATCCATAGGGTCTCGTAATTGGGAGGAATCTTCAAAGGGCAAGGAAAGGTTGTCTTTTTTGCCACTTGAATATCCACTTTTGGTACTTCTGTTCAGCATTTGGATATTTTTCTTCAGTGGGAATCTTTCTTTCAGCTCTGTAGGTGTTACTAAATGCTTTTCTGGCAGTTCCCACGCATTCAGTATCAATTTTTATATGTTGTCATGTACTCAAAACACTAATTTCTTCCGAGTTCTTAGATCCCCAAACATTTAGTCTTAAACGATTTCTTCCTCCTCTACATTCATAGTGGTTCTCACCGCTGTCAGAAGCTCTTCCATACCTTCTGATGCAAATTAATATTTTTTACTGCTTGGGGACTGTTCAGCCGCTGAAACAGATTCGCCTTCTTCCCACCACTTAAGTGAAGGAGCCCAGAGCTCCCTGAGAGTCAGACTGCTCCTCCATTAATATCTTCCTCTTTTTTTGCCCATAATGGCATTACAGGGAAGGACTGGGTAAAAGAGGCTAGTGATGACTGGACTTCATGGTGGACCATTCCCCTTAACACTTCTATCAAAGAGGGCTGTTCTTCTTTAACAATTTTGTCTGTGCAATCTTGACACAGACGTTATGTGTGAGAAGGTAGTTGTTTTTTTTTTTTTTTTTAAGACAGATGGCACATTTATAGGACAACTTGTCTTTCCTTTTTGGAGCAGGATCCTTGTCTCCCTAAGGCTACTTTCACATTTGCGTTTTTTTTTTGCGCTGCGAGCACATAAAACGCATGAAAAAAAACCGCGTGCAAACACTTGTAATCGCTGCAATATTTAGTCGCATAAGTGTGCGCATTGCGAAAAAAAAAACAGCGATTGCATGCGATTTCAAGCGTTTTTGCACATGTTTGCGTTTTTTCGGCGCATTTCACAGGAGGAAAATCCTTGCAAAATTCTTGCAACTGACTCCACCAATGGGACACCAGTGGGCGTGTCTTATGGGAAATCTTTTTATAGGGCCTGTTCACAGGCATTCTTCACATTTGCTTGCATTTGCCTTTGTGAACATGGATTTGCGCTGGAAGAGTTTCCACTTCAACTTGGATCTGGACATTGCGATGGCTCAGGCTTATGCAGTTGCTTGCCATGAAGAAAGGGAGAGAGAGAGACAGCGAAGACGGCAGCGTTTGTGGGTACATCCCATTGTTGAACTCCGGGAGAGCCGTGGATTCAGCAGCTATACTTACCCAAAGGCAGGAAGATACTCACATCACGCTCTGCTTGGGCTAGTTCTTGCCGGGATGGGGAATATTGTGATCCAGAAGAAGACATGCTGCAATAAAAAAATACAAAGCATGAGTACATATTTTTGCATTGGAAAGGACAGGCAGTCATTTGGTTCAAGAATACTCACATTCTTAAACTTTGGAACTGTCTTGGCTGTGTCTTCCACGCAGTCTAGTAGGGGTCCAGGAGCAGTGTCTCCAGGCAGTGTAGTAGGGGTCCAGGCTGTTTTTTCAGGCTGTAGTAGGGGTCCAGGAACAGTGTCTCCAGACAGTGTAGTAGGGGTCCACGCTGTTTTTTCAGGCTGTAGTAGGGGTCCAGGAGCAGTGTCTCCAGACAGTGTAGTAGGGGTCCACGCTGTTTTTTCAGGCTGTAGTAGGGGTCCAGGAGCAGTGTCTCCAGGCTGTGTAGTAGGGTCCAGGCTGTATTTTCAGGCTTCTGTAGGGGTCCAGGATGGATCTTCCAGTCTGCAGTGTCTCCAGGCAGTCTGAGTAGGGGTCTGTCTGGCACTGAAGACACCTTCCTTTATCTCCTCCCCTCACAAACAATGTATCTTGTGTAGGGGGTGTTTTAGACAAGTGTCTAGACATTGTTTACTCAAAAATCGCGTGCGCGCACAAGGGCTGACGAGCGCACAGCCACGCGCCCGCCAGCACCCCCATAGACAGCAATGTTATTTTTTTGAACATAGCGTGCGCACACGCTTTTTTAAAGTGGTGGGCCGGAAAAAAAATGCAACATGTAGCGTCTAGCGCGTCTTGGCGCACACCTGGAAAATGCGCTGCGCACGCCTAACGCTGATGAGCGCGTGCAAGCGCTAGACCCTGCGCCCGCCATGTTAATGATAGGGGAACATTGCGCATGCGACCGATAGCGCACGATGCGCTGCGCGATAAAACGCAAGTGTGAAAGTAGCCTAAGAAGAGCAAAGGTCCTACCTTATTGTGTCTTCGATCTGGGCTCCTTAAGTAGGAGCCAAGATCCCAGTGAGACATCCTGATAGGATGATCCTCCCCCTCTACTTGGAATGTCTCCAGGTGCGGATGATTCCAGGTTATTACTGGTGTGCTCCACCTCGGAGTGCACCGAAAGATTATGCCCCGGCCAAGCGCAAGTGTCATAGCAAGCGCTCCAGCAATATCCAAGGCGAGTTCTTCCGGCGGTGCGTTCCACTGTGGAACACAACAGGAATTGATGTCACATGTCTGTGACTATGTGTCTGATGTCACTTCTGGCTACTGCCCCTGGGACGCTCAAAACAGAAGAAAGAAGCATGTAAAGGTAAGGATCACCAGAAATAGTATAACAAATAACAATAGATTTTATTAAGACAATTAGGTGAGACAAGCAACAGATAGTTTAAAAACAATTTTAAAAACCATGAGGCTTACAAATAGCAGCACGGAGGGCCTTGTAAGTGCCCCCCAGACAAGAAAAAAAAGCCAACCTCCACTATGTGCACCGGGAGTGTGTTCTAATAAACACACTAAACATCTAATAGTAGTGGCAAGATCTAAAAGAGCTCAATAAAGTAAATCCTATACACTCACAGGTTATAACAGAAATGATACAACACAATCCTGGTATCAAAAGCAAATGAAATTCAACAGGAAAAAGCCTAGATCCTCTCCAAAAAAAAGTAAATTAGAAGGATACGATGGTAGAAAATACCTGAAACCCCCCTGAATGCGGTAAGGTAAAAAAAAACTTTGAAGCTAGTGGACAATGATGGAAAGAAAACCCTCTGAAAAATAAACAGAGGGTTAAAGAGGGGGGAAAAAAAGGAAAGGAGTGAGGCTGAATAAGACCTGTTGGAACCTGTAGAGATAAGTTTACCCAGTCACATCAAGGAGGAGAGAGAAAAACCCCACGTGTATCGCCACACAGCGTGGCTTCCTTTCCTATGTGAGGGGCACTTACAAGGCCCTCCGTGCTGCTATTTGCAAACCTCATGGTTTTTTAAACTGTTGCTTGTCTCACCTAATTGTCTTAATAAAATGTATATTGTTATTTGTTATATTATTTCTGGTGATCCTTATGTTTAAATGCTACTTTCTTCTGTTTTAAGCATACTCTACTTTTTTAGCATGTGGTTGGTGATCCCATACTCTAGTAGTGCCTTCAGTTTTATCTGTTTTCATTACTGCCCCTGGGACGGCGCAAGGCAGAAGAGAGGAGGAGAGCCAGGGAGCTCAGAGAGGTCCCCTGGCTCCTGCCATCCTACTTTACCCGAAGGCGCAGGAAGGGTGGAAGAGTCCCGAGGAGATGGGAGCAGCTCACAAGAGGGGAAGGCCAGAGCGATCTCAACCTGCCTGGCTCAAAAAAGGTAAACCAGGCAGTCTCTGGCGCCGGCCACAGAGCACTGCAGGAGGACCTCCTCATGTCCCATAGGGACAGGAAAAAACACTGGAGAGAGGAAGAGGGGGGAGCTATTTGACCTCTGTTTCCTGTCTCTATAAAGGGACGGGGAGCATCCTATGGCGCAGTCGTGGAGGATGACTAGAGAATATAGTTACATTTTGACAGAAAAATTGTTTTAGCCCCAAATTTTACTTTTCACACTAGGAAATGGGTAAAAATGGCACCAAAATGTGTCACACACTGGTGAATGATGCAAAACCTCATATGTTGCTGTACAGTACTGCTAGGCTGAATGGCGAGACTTGGGAGGGATGGAGCACTATTTGACTCTTGGAGAACAAATTATCGTAGAATAGTTTGTGGACTCCATATACTGATAATAGCTCTGACACCTACTGAGAGCAGCGCCGGCACTGGGAGTGAGCCCGCGCGACTGCAGCCTAGGATGGACGTACAATATCTTACACCTCTCTGTACACTGTGGAATATTTAATGCAACCACAAGTGATAAAAGAAAATTGTACTAAACCACAATATCAAATAAATTGTAAGTTCAAGTTCGTTCAATTATTTTATCCAGGTTGAGGCTTTTCATAAAACTGCATCCAATGTCCCATTAACCATAATAAGTGGTTGATCTGTCACATCAGCCATTTCTACTTTGTAGACAGTATGAAAGGTAAGCCAGAGTTCTTTAAAATGTAAGACTTCTTAGTTTCCAACCATCAAGGAAGCAAGTGTGCAATGCAAAGAGGTCCTTTCATAAACTTCAGAACTCTTTCTTTAGATCTAAAGAAACAAAATAAGACAATAAGTACATGATGATTAGTATAATATAATGCAATTGTAAAAGCCATTTCAACCTCAGTGTAATATGTATGTTTACAATATAATGTAAAGTAGGAAGGTTATATGAACTTATATAAGGAAAGTTCATTAATGGTTGTGGTATTGTCTTAACACATCCATGGCGATCAACAGTAACTTGCTTCTACTTACCACTTTTCAACAGCATTTCTCCTTTTCGAGTATGGTCAAGTTTATCAAGAAATTGTTCAAATATTTTCACGTATGGAGCCAGGCTGGTTCTTTTATAATCTGAAAAACAAGTGTTAAATTCTCAAAAGTTTACTTAATACTATAAAAGATGGAACTCCATACCTTTCATTTGATGATCATGGGACCAAATAGGTAACACATAATCAGACATCAGTCACAGAGGAGCAAATACAACTTTATTTTTTAATATATTTTTTTTAATACAAGGGAATATCCTGGATCAGAGTTTTCTCCATTTATGTGCAAATCAGCATTAAACGGATGTTGCCTAAAGGGATTGCCCAGGCTTGGGATGAAAGTCTGCAGTCACTAAGTGTGGTGTGAACACTGTCATGATTCTCCGGTATTGCTGGTGCGAGCAAACAGTCATGTGACTGCAGGAATACGATTTGAATACTTGAAGAGCATTGAGAGAGAATGAGCATATCTAGTTGGAATGTGAATGGAAGCATGAAAATCGCACACCTGGTGTCACGCGACTGCCTGCTTGCACCTGGTCAAAACGGAGAATCCTAGCAGTGTGCACTCTGCACGCCGTCAGGATTCGAAAGTTTGCAGAATTACATCCCAAGCAAGGACAACACCTTTCTGAAATATTATTGCACATAGAAAATATCCTATTGCTGTATCAAATTCAAGTGGTTATTTCTAGCTGTTTCATATTGCATATAAATGGGCAGAGCAACAGAGGCAGGTGGTATGTACCTCCACCTGATAAGAGATGCAGATAAAACAGTATATTTTTAGTGATTCACAAAATTAAAACCATGTAAAAAGACAGGGGATATGACCTTCAAAAAGGAAGGGGAGGCTATTGCAAAACCAATTTAAAACCTGTAAGGCTAGGTTCACATTGCGTTGCAGTCCGCTCAACGCATGCATTAAACGGACTGCGCTAACACAAGTGCCTTTTAAAGATTGAGTTATGCGATCACGCTAGCGCAGATGCTCCATCTGTGCTAGTGGTGACGGACCCCCGAACGCTGCAGACCGCGTCCGAGGGTCCGTCACAGAATGACGGCGCATCGCTAACGCATGCCGATTATGACATGCGTTAGCGATGCGCTACACAATGGCAGTCTATGGGTGTGCTAACGCATCCATTACATAGCGTTAGTTCTTGCTATGTAACGGATGCCATCAGCGCATTGCCATTAACGCAATGTGAACCCAGCCTAAATGCTGGTGGGGAGGTGAGAAAGGGGTAAGGTGAGAGGATCCTGCCAGTAGGGCTCTGCATTTATATGGGGTGAATGTATGAACCAAGTATTGCAATACAGTCCACTATAGGGCTCTGCAGGGTACATACATACAGGTGCTTCTCAAAGAATTAGAATATCAAAAAGTTAAATTATTTCAGTTTTCAATACAAAAAGTGAAACTCATATTATATACAGAGTTATTACTGAGTGATCTATTCCAAGTGTTTTATTTCTGTTAATGATTACGGCTTACAGCCAATGAAAACCCAAAAGTCATTATCTCAGTAAATTAGAATACTTTATAACAGCAGCTTGAAAAATTATTTTAACCCCTTAATGTCCACTGACGTGCAGAGTCCGTCATGGCAAGGTGTCAGTTCCGGCACCAGGACGGACTCTACATGTCATGGCTTTGATCTACCACTGCGTGTAAACACGCAGTGGTAGATCAGTGCCGACAGCTGTCACAGACAGCTGACAGGCACGGCAAGCGGTGCGGGGACCTTTGCCGTCGGTCCCCGCACCTACAGCGCTGTGCTTGGTCAGTCAATCTGACTGACCAAACACAGCAGCGATCGTGCAGGAGAAGCTGAAATTTCAGCTTCTCCAGCGCGATCAGTGCAGGAGCCGGCGCTGCAGTGGCCAGGCTTCCTGCACTGACAGCCAGGAGCGGAGCCCCACCGCCCCTGGCTGTTAACCCCCTGACTGCTGCGATCCAGCGCGATCGCAGAGCTCAGGGGGGGAGGCAGAGGGTCGGGAGCTCCCTCTGCCTCAGATCGGCACCCTGCAATGTATTTGCAGGGCCCGATCTCTGCCTTGATGACCCGGGGGTTGTCATGACAACCTCCGGGTCATCTAGCTACGGAAAGCTGCTGTGATCATTGTCACAGCAGCTTCCACTATAGTTGCAATGTATTGCAATGCCAGAGCATTGCAATGCATTGTAACTGCAATAAAAAGTAAAAAAAGTGAAAGTCCCATAAAGGGACAAGTTAAAAAAAATCATTTTTTAAAAAAAATTGTAAAAAAAAATATTAAAAAATAATTAAAAAAAAATCCCTAAAAAATACACATTTTTATGTAATAAAAAAAAGAAAAAAGAAAAAACATACACGTTAGGTATCGCCACGTCCGTAAAAATCCCATCTATAAAAGCGTAACCCTAGTTAACCCCTTCAGTGAAAGCCGTAAAAAAGAACACAAAAAAGTAGTAAATTATACTTTTTCCAAGCGGTATCATTATACTGCTTGGAAAAAGTGCAATAACACGCGATCAAAAAGTCAGATATAAATAATCATGGTACCGCTGAAAACGTCATCTTGTCCCGCAAAAAACAAGCCGCTATACAGCATCATCAGCGAAAAAATAAAAAAGTTATAGCTCGCGGAATAAACTGACGCAAAAATAATTATTTTTTCTATAAAATTTTTTATTGTGTAAAAAACGTCAAAACATAAAAAAATAAATATAAATGAGGAATCGCCGTAACCGTAGTGACCCGAAGAATAAAGCTGCTTTATCAATTTTACCACACACGGAACGGAGGAAGAAAAAAAAAAAATAAAAATTCCTGAATTGCTGGTTTTTGTTCATTCTGATTCCACAAAAATCGAAATAGGAAACGATCAAAAAACGTTATGTGCCTGAATATGGTACCAATAAAAACGTCAGCTCGTCCCGCAAAAAATAAGCCCACAGATAACTCTGTCGGCCGAAATATGGAAAAATTATAGCTCTCAAAATACGGCGATGCAAAAATTTCTTACAAAAAATTATTCCAAGAAAAAGCATCTTTTAGTGTGTGACAGAAGCTAAACATGAAAAAAGGGTGTAAATCTGGTATCGCTGTAATAGCACCGATCCGAGAAATAAAGTCGCCTAATCACTAATACCGCACGAGGAACGGCGTAACAAAGAAAACCAATTCTTCACCTTTTGTGGATTTGTTCATTGTGCCTCCCAAAGATCGCAGTAAGGCGATCACAGTGGTTCCCCCCACATATGGGGTATCAGCGTACTCAGGACAAAATGCACAATAGCTTTTGGGGTCCTATTTCTCCTGTTACCCTTAGAAAAATAAAAATTTGGGGCAAAAAGGTCATTTTTGTGGAAAAAAATATGATTTTTTTATTTTCACGACTCTACATTATAAACTTCTGTGAAGCCCTTGGGGGTTCAAAGTGTTGACCACACATCTAGATAAGTTCCTTGGGGGTCTAGTTTCCAAAATGGAGTCACTTGTGGGGGGTTTCTACTGTTTAGGCACATCAGGGGCTCTTCAAACGTGACATGACACCCGCAGACCATTCCATCAAAATCTGCATTTGAAAAAGGCGCTCCTTCCCTTTCCAGCTCTGCCATGCGTCAAAATAGTGGTTTACCCCCACATACGGGGTATCAGCATACTCAGGACAAATTGCACAATAACTTTTGGGATCCTATTACCCTTTGGAAATAACAATTGGGGGTGGAAAGATCATTTTTGTGGAAAAGATATGATTTTTTAATTTTACTGCTCTACGTTATAACCTTCTGTGAAGCCCTTGGGGGTTCAAAGCTTTCACCACACATCTAGATAAGTTCCTTGGGGGGTCTAGTTTCCAAAATGGGGTCACTTGTGGGGGGTTTCCACTGTTTAGACACACAGGGACTCTCCAAATGCGACATGGCGTCCAATCTCAATTCCAGCCAAAAAAGTCAAATGGCGCTGCTTCCCTTCCAAGCTCTGCCATGCGCCCAAATAGTGGTTTAGCCCTACATATGGGGTATCAGCGTACTCAGGACAAATTGCACAATAACTTTTGGGGTCCTTTTACCCTTTGGAAAATAAAAATTGGGGGTGGAAAGATCATTTTAGTGGAAAAGATATGATTTTTTAATTTCAGCTGCAGATGGAAGCAAGGGGACACTTCATTACTTCTGGGTAGGGCGGAGCCAGATAGTAGGACTAACCTCAGGTTCTAAAAATGGGTGTTGTCCGACCCCTCCGGCTCCTCCTGCCGTACACTCCAGTTTCGACTTGAGGTCCAAGTAGTAAGGACGGCTGCTAATGCAGCTCCTCAGAAATCACCTCAGAAGAGTTTATTATTTTACTCGGACAGGGTCCTGGACTTTATGTCTAGAGGATCAGGGGTACCGGCGCTGCTGGACCCCATCCTCTCCCCTGGCAGAAATGTATTCCCTAAATGGTGGTCATTGCATTTTCTTGCTGGCCCGGGGGGAAGAGGTGGCTATCCCTGACAGGACGCACACCACGTTCTGGGTCACTGCATTCCTTGTCCTCATGGGGAAGCAATGGGCACAGCGTCACATATCCGTGGAGGGTCCCTGTGGCGTTTTTGGCTGGTGAGTACTCTGCATTATATTTTGATATATGCGAGTGATTACAGCGTCTGCGGTGACAGCGCTGACTGTTATTGGTGTTTCCCACTATTTGCTCATGATTGGGCATTTTTGAAAAAAAAAAAAAAAAAGAGCGATTTTTTATTTAATATGTGCTGTGTGTTTTCGGCGCTGCAGCGCCGTTACAGTGTACAGGGAGAGGAGTGCATAAGATTTCCGCACTTTTTTGACTGAGCAGAGAGGGGGCGTGGCTTCAGGCTTTCTGATTACAGGAAGTGACTGGCTCCTTCTCTTCCTGCTCTCTGCGGCAGCCATTACAGCTCTCCTGGTCTCCTCTCCTCCGTTTCTGTACACAGGCATTTGAGACAACACCAAGCCAGCCGGGTGAGTCGCTGCTATCGCTTAGGTAGCAGCTTAACCCTTTAGCCTCCGCAGCATTTGTTTTTGCTGTTTGCGCTCTCTAGCGCAGCGCTGCAGTTTTCTGATCATTGGGACATTGTACTGCAGCGGGGGGGGGGGGGGGGGGGGGGGCACCGTTTTTCATGCTGGGGTATTCTTTTGCTTTTAAAAAAGTTAAACCCTTCAGCGTTTTGCTACTGTGTGAGACCACACTGCTCTGGTTATTTCTCATCACTATTACCATCTGAATAACCGGCATGTCAGATTTGAGTCAGGAGGCTGATCGTCTTCCCCAGGACCAGCCCCGCGTTTCTGACACGATGGAATCCTCTGCACCTTCTAGCGCTGCTATTGGAGGTCGCTATGATGCCAAGTTTGATATGCTCACTACTGCTATTAGTGGGCTTTCTGACCTCTTGGGTCAGTGGGTATCCTCTAGACCTTCTCATAGCAAAAAGCGTCCCAGGATTGCTATGCCCCCCCCACTAAGTGACTCAGATTTGTCTGCGAGGGGGAGTTCTCCTTCAGTTTCTGAGGGAGAATGTTCTGATTCGGGCAGAGAGGATTTTCAGGAGCACTCTGCTTCCTTGTCGGGCCGTGTAGATGCTTTTGTCAGGGCCATACGAGAGGTACTGCAAGTACCTGAGGAGATAAATGATGATGAAGGTATACCCAGATGGTACCATGGGTCGCAAAGATCACGTTTAGCGATGCCAGCTATGAGTGAGTTTTCTAAGAAAGTAGAAAAGGAACGCGTTTGTCCAGATAAGCGTTTTCAGGGGACAAGGTTGTTTGAAACCTTGTATCCTTGTCCAGCAGACCTATTTGCTAGCTGGATTCTGTCCCTGAGGTGGATATTTCTTTATCTAAGCTTAACAAAGCTACTATGCTTCCCGTCAAAGGGAAAGCTACTTTGCAGGATGCGCTGGACAAAAAGTCAGAGATGGCGGCCAAGGCCGGCTATGAAGCTGCTGGTCAGGCCTTTAGAGTGGCTTTATCTTCCTATTGTGCTTCTAGAGCTTCCATGGGTTGGACAGCTCGCCTGCGGATATCCCTGCAAGATGGGTCGTCTTTACAGGCAATAGATGAGATCATTAACTTAATAGAAGAATCAGACCAATATGTCTGTGACGCTCTTTTGGATATGGCTTCCTAATATCCAGAGCTCAGGCTTCTACAATCACTGTTAGAAGAGCGTTGTGGCTTAAACAGTGGACTGGAGATGCGGTCTCCAAACAAGGTTTGCTATCTTTGCCTTACAAAGGTGGTCAGCTTTTCGGCTCTGACCTCACGGAATTGATTGCTAAGGCTAAGGCTAAGGAGTCAGCGTTGCCTCAGCGTAGGGCAGCTACGGCTGCTTTTGGCAGGACGGTTCCTACGGTAACCGGCGGTTTTTTCGTGGCAGGGGGCAAAAGTCTAACGCTTCTTGGAAACAATACCGCGCAATGACAAGCGGGAATCTGACAAAAAGCCCGCCAAAACGGACTGACGCCAGAAGTTCATCGAGGATTCTCGAGTGGGGGGGCGCCTGCTCCTGTTTCAAGCGGTGTGGGTCTCCGCGTCTCAGACTCCTGGGTGACACGAATAATGTCGGCAGGCTATTTCATAGAGTTTCTCTCTCGCCCTCCAGAAAGATTCTGTCAGTCTCGCGTGCCGTCAGATCCCGACTTATTGACCGCTCTGCGGCAGGAAGTCGATTCCTTACTACAGAAGGGTGTAGTAGTGTCAGTTCCTCCGGAAGACGGGGAAGGGGATTTTATTCCAACCTCTTTGTGGTCCCCAAAAAGGAGGGAAAGTTTCGTCCCATTCTGGATCTCAAGAGGTTAAATCGGCATGTTTACACCCAAAAGTTCCGCATGGAGTCACTTCGCTCAGTGGTGACTGCCCTGTCACAGAACAATTTTCTGGTGTCCATAGATATTCGCGACGCCTATTTACACGTTCCCATCGGAAGATCTCATCAGCGCTTTCTGCGCTTTGCCATAGGTCAGGACCATTACCGTTTGTGGCCCTCCCTTTCGGGTTGGCTTCGGCACCCCGAGTTTTTACAAAGGTGCTGGCACCTCTTATGGCAATGCTTCGGAGACAAGGGATCATGATACTTCCTTATCTGGACGATCTTCTGATTGTGGCATCCTCAAAGGAGGAGGCAGTGACGGCTCGCGATTTATCCCTTCAAATCCTGGGGTTTTGGGTGGCCCTGATCAACTGGGAGAAGTCATCCCTGGAGCCTTCTCAGTCAATCCTGTTTTTGGGCATGATTTTCGACACAGCGAAAGTGGTAGTTTTTCTGCCAAAGGAAAAGAAAAACCAGTATCCATTGTCTGGCACAGACTGTGCAGTCCTCAACGACAGTATCCCTTCGAAGATGTTTTGCGCCTTCTGGGGTTAATGGTCGCTTCGATGGAAGCTCTTCCGTTTGCTCTATTCCATTGCAGAACGCTTCAAAGTTTCATTTTGAAGAGATGGAATCGTGCACAGGAAACATGGATTGCAGGGTTTTAATCTCCCGCAAAGTGCGAGAGTCTTGGACTGGTGGTTACGTTCAGAACGGTTTTTCCTGGGAAAATCTTTTCTTCCCCTGTCATGGTCGGTCTTGACCCCCGATGCCAGCCTGACGGGCTGGGGGGAGTTTGGAACAATCTCTGGATTCAGGAGTTTGGTCACCGGAAGAATCGGTGTTACCGATCAACATCCTGGAATTGAGGGCAATTTTCTTTTGCCTCCAACATTGGACGGTCCCTTTGAGCGGATTACCCGTTCGTGCTCTAACGGACAACGCTACGGCGGTTGGCGTATATCAACCACAAGGCGGGACGAGGAGCTCCAGACTCATGTCGGAGGTATCTCGGATTCCTGATATGGGCCGAGGCTCATGTGCCGGCCATTTTCTGCGATTCACATACCCAGGAGTTCAGAATATCCAGGCAACTTTCTCAGCCGGAAAGAGGATGGATTCAGGAGAATGGAGTCTTCATCCGGAAATCTTTGCACTTCTGTGCTCCCGATGGGGGACCCCTCAAGTAGACTTGAGGGCCTCCAGGATCAATGCCAAGTTACCAACTTTCTTTGTCCAGATACAGGGATCCGACCGCGGTGGAAGTGGATGCGCTGGTGGTTCCGTGGAGCCAATACCAGCTGGTTTATGTATTCCCCACCGATATCCTTGCTGCCGCTGTGTTACGTCGGGTCAGGCTGGAGAGGGTTCCCATTCTGATTAGCCCCAGATTGGCCGAGAAGGACGTGGTCTTCCCACACTGACGTCGCTTCTGGCGGCGCCTCCTTTTCCCTCTGCCTCTTCGACCGGACTTGCTCACTCAGGGTCCCGTGTGTCATCCGGGCTGAGGTCTCTGCTTTGACGGCTTGGCTCTTGAGACCGATATTTTAACCCGTCAAGGGTTTTCAGAAAAGGTCATTGCCACCATGAGAGCGTCAAGAAGTCCGGCTACGACTAGGATTTACTTACAGGATTTGGGAATCCTTCTTTTCATGGTGTTTGGGTTTTCTTCCAGGAATCCAAAGAAATTTTCATTACCCAACTTGTTGGTTTTTTTTTTTGCAGCACGGGCTGGATAAGGGTTTGGCAATCAGTACCCTGAAGGGTCAGGTGTCTGCCCGTCGGTGCTTTTTTCGTAAAGCTATTGCCTCGCGTAGGGACGTATGTGCCTTTTTTCGCGGAGCAGCCCGTCAGTTTCCTCCAAGGAAAACTCCTGTGTCGCCTTGGCGGCTTAATCTGGTTTTGAAAACTCTTCAAAGTGCTCCTTTCGAGCCTATGGATGCTATTAATCTTTCTTTGCTTTCTTGGAAGGTTGCCTTCCTAGTGGCGGTCACTTCCTTGAGACGGGTTTCCGAGTTTTTTTCTTTCATGTTCGCCACCTTTTTGGAATTTTTCCCGGATCGTGTTGTTTTTCGACGCGACATGATTTTCTCCCTAAGTGGTATCTCAATTCCATGTCAATCAAGATATTGTGTTGCCTTCGCTTTGCTCAGAACCAAAGAATGCGAAGGAGCGGGCCTTGCACTCATTGGAACTTAGTGCGGGCATTGAAGTTTTACTTTCAGTTACGCAAGTTTCCGGAAGTCGGATTCTCTTTTTGTGATTCCAGCAGGTCGTCGTCGTGGTCAACGAGCTTCTAAAGATACTATAGCTCGTTGGATCCGGTCAGCTATTTTGGAAGCTTACCGTGTTATGGACGAACCTTGCCGATTAATATTCGGGCTCATTCCACGAGAGCTGTGGGCTCTTCGTGGGCCCTTCATCAAGGGGCTTCGGCAGCCCACTCTGTCGAGCAGCGACTTGGCGTTCTGTTCACACCTTTACAAAGTTTTATAAGGGTGGACGTCAGTGCCTCCGCTGATGCGGCCTTAGGACGCAGAGTCCTTCAGGCGGCTGTATTTTGAAAACTTTAGTTAAGTTTATGTTGCGCCTGTTGCGCATGTATCAAGGTGTTGGCTTCTGCCTGTTTAAGGTTTTTTCCCACCTTGTTTTTGTACTGCTTTGGGACATCCCAGAAGTAATGAAGTGTCCCCTTGCTTCCATCTGCAGCTGAAATACGAATTTTGGTAAGAACTTACCTGTAAAATTCTTTTCAGCAAGGAAGCAAGGGGGACACTTTCCCTCCCATAAGGCAGAAGGTGTTGTTTCAGATGCAGCGCGGCTCGCTCTGATAAGTGGGGTTTCTGGCTGAGGTCAGCGCCTCTACGGCTCTTTCCGGCATCGCCACTCATCGCAGTGGTCAGGTTTTGTAGTGGTACCTGAGCTGTGGGATTCATGTTATGTGCATAACTTTGGTCTTTTGAACCCTTTCAGATTGGTTATGGCACTCCGCTGGTGATTTCTTTCTCCTTAGCTTGTGTACAAAACTGGAGTGTACGGCGGAGGAGCCAGAGCGGAGGGGCGGACAACACCCATTTTTAGAACCTGAGGTTTAGTCCTACTATCTGGCTCCGCCCTACCACCAGAAGTAATGAAGTGTCCCCCTTGCTTCCTTTGCTGAAAAGAATTTTAAGGTAAGTTCTTACCAAAATTCGTATTTTACAGCTCTACGTTTATAACCTTCTGTGAAGCCTTTGGGGGTTCAAAGCTCTCACAAACATCTAGATAAGTTCCTTGGGGGGTCTAGTTTCCAAATGGGTTTACTTGTGGGGGGTATCCACTGTTTAGACACACAGGGGCTCTCCAAATACGACATGGCGTCCAATCTCAATTCCACCAAAAAGTCAAATGGCGCTGTTCCCTTCCGAGCTCTGCCATGCACCCAAATAGTGGTTTACCCTCAATATGGGGTATCAAACGTACTCAGGACTAATTGCACAATAACTTTTGGGGTCCTTTTATCTTTGGAAAATAAAAATTGGGATGAAAAGATCATTTTTGTGGAAAAAACCTGATTTTTTAATTTACGGCTCTAGTTATAACCTTCTTGAAGCCCTTGGGGGTTAAAAGCCTCACAACACATTTAGATAATTCCTTGGGGGGGTCTAGTTTCAAAATGGGGTCACTTGTGGGGGTTTCCACTGTTTAGGCACACGGGA
>JARQOD010000002.1:123327277-123401480 GCA_033576555.1 Oophaga sylvatica | reverse complement strand
TTTCCACCCCAATTGTTATTTTCCAAAGGGTAACAGGACCCAAAAGTTATTATGCAATTTGTCCTGAGTACGCTGATACCCCATATGTGGGGGTAAACCACTATTTTGACGCATGGCAGAGCTGGAAAGGGAAGGAGCGCCTTTTCAAATGCAGATTTTGATGGAATGGTCTGCGGGTGTCATGTCACGTTTGGAAAGCCCCTGATGTGCCTAAACAGTAGAAACCCCCCACAAGTGACTCCATTTTGGAAACTAGACCCCCAAGGAACTTATCTAGATGTGTGGTGAGCACTTTGAACCCCCAAGTGCTTCACAGAAGTTTATAACGTAGAGCTGTGAAATAAAAATATCATATTTTTTTCCACAAAAATAATCTTTTTGCCCCCAAATTTTTATTTTTATAAGGGTAACAGGAGAAATAGGACCCCAAAAGCTATTGTTCAATTTGTCCTGAGTACGCTGATATCCCATATGTGGGGGGGAACCACTATTTTGACGCATGGCAGAGCTGGAAAGGGAAGGAGCGCCTTTTTCAAATGCGAATTTTGATGGAATGGTCTGCGGGTGTCATGTCACGTTTGGAAAGCCCCTGATGTGCCTAAACAGTAGAAACCCCCACAAGTGACTCCATTTTGGAAACTAGACCCCCAAGGAACTTATCTAGATGTGTGGTGAGCACTTTGAACCCCCAAGTGCTTCACAGAAGTTTATAACGTAGAGCCGTGAAAATAAAAATATCATATTTTTTTCCACAAAAATAATCTTTTTGCCCCCAAATTTTTATAGGGTAACAGGAGAAATAGGACCCCAAAAGCTATTGTTCAATTTGTCATGAGTACGCTGATATCCCATATGTGGGGGGGAACCACTATTTTGACGCATGGCAGAGCTGGAAAGGGAAGGAGCGCCTTTTTCAAATGCAGATTTTGATGGAATGGTCTGCGGGTGTCATGTCACGTTTGGAAAGCCCCTGATGTGCCTAAACAGTAGAAACCCCCCACAAGTGACTCCATTTTGGAAACTAGACCCCCCAAGAAACTTATCTAGATGTGTGGTGAGCACTTTGAACCCCCAAGTGCTTCACAGAAGTTTATAACGTAGAGCCGTGAAAATAAAAATATCATATTTTTTTCCACAAAAATAATCTTTTTGCCTCCAAATTTTTTTTTTATAAGGGTAACAGGAGAAATACGAATTTTGGTAAGATCTTACCTGTAAAATTCTTTTCAGCAAAGGAAGCAAGGGGGACACTTCTTTACTTCTGGGTAGGGCGGAGCCAGATAGTAGGACTAACCTCAGGTTCTAAAAATGGGTGTTGTCCGGCCCCTCCGGCTCTGGCTCCTCCTGCCGTACACTCCAGTTTTGTACACAAGCTAAGGAGAAATAAATCACCAGCGGAGCGCCATAACCAAACTGACAGGATTCAAAAGAACAAGGTTATGCACATAACATGAATACCACACAGCTCAGGTACCACTCACAAAACCTGACCACTGCGATGAGCTGGCGATGCCGGAAAGAGCCGTAGAGCGCTGACCTCAGCTCAGAAACTCGCTTATCAGAGAGAGCCGCGCTGCATCTGAAACAACACCTTCTGCCTTATGGGAGGGAGAAGTGTCCCCCTTGCTTCCTTTGCTGAAAAGAATTTTACAGGTAAGATCTTACCAAATTCGTATTTCAGCTGCAGATGGAAGCAAGGGGGACACTTCTTTACTTCTGGGATGTCCCAAAGCAGTACAAAAACAAGGGTGGGAAAAAACCTTAAACAGGCAGAAGCCAACACCTTGATACATGCGCAACAGGCGCAACATAAACTTAACTAGAAGTTTTCAAAATACAGCCGCCTGAAGGACTCTGCGTCCTAAGGCCGCATCAGCGGAGGCACTGACGTCCACCTTATAAAACTTTGTAAAGGTGTGAACAGAACGCCAAGTCGCTGCTCGACAGAGCTGGGCTGCCGAAGCCCCTTGATGAAGGGCCCACGAAGAGCCCACAGCTCTCGTGGAATGAGCCCGAATATTAATCGGGCAAGGTTCGTCCATAACACGGTAAGCTTCCAAAATAGCTGACCGGATCCAACGAGCTATAGTATCTTTAGAAGCTCGTTGACCACGACGACGACCTGCTGGAATCACAAAAAGAGAATCCGACTTCCGGAAACTCTGCGTAACTGACAAGTAGAACTTCAATGCCCGCACTAAGTCCAATGAGTGCAAGGCCCGCTCCTTCGCATTCTTTGGTTCTGAGCAAAGCGAAGGCAACACAATATCTTGATTGACATGGAATTGAGATACCACTTTAGGGAGAAAATCATGTCGCGTGCGAAGAACAACACGATCCGGGAAAAATTCCAAGAAAGGTGGCGAACATGAAAGAGCCGCCAACTCGGAAACCCGTCTCAAGGAAGTGACCGCCACTAGGAAGGCAACCTTCCAAGAAAGCAAAGAAAGATTAATAGCATCCATAGGCTCGAAAGGAGCACTTTGAAGAGCTTTCAAAACCAGATTAAGCCGCCAAGGCGACACAGGAGTTTTCCTTGGAGGAAACTGACGGGCTGCTCCGCGAAAAAAGGCACATACGTCCCTACGCAAGGCAATAGCTTTACGAAAAAGCACCGACAGGGCAGATACCTGACCCTTCAGGGTACTGATTGCCAAACCCTTATCCAGCCCGTGCTGCAAAAAAACCAACAAGTTGGGTAATGAAAATTTCTTTGGATTCCTGGAAGAACCCAAACACCATGAAAAGAAGGATTCCCAAATCCTGTAGTAAATCCTAGTCGTAGCCGGACTTCTTGACGCTCTCATAGTGGCAATGACCTTTTCTGAAAACCCTTGACGGGTTAAAATCTCGGTCTCAAGAACCAAGCCGTCAAACGCAGAGACCTCAGGCCCGGATGACACACGGGACCCTGAGTGAGCAAGTCCGGTCGAAGAGGCAGAGGAAAAGGAGGCGCCGCCAGAAGCGACATCAGCGTGGAAAACCACGTCCTTCTCGGCCAATCTGGGACTATCAGAATAGCCGGAACCCTCTCCAGCCTGACCCGACGTAACACAAGCGGCAGCAAGGATATCGGTGGGAACACATAAACCAGCTGGTATTGGCTCCACGGAACCACCAGCGCATCCACTTCCACCGCGGTCGGATCCCTGTATCTGGACATGAAAGTTGGTAACTTGGCATGGATCCTGGAGGCCATCAAGTCTACTTGAGGAGTCCCCCATCGGGAGCACAGAAGTGCAAAGATTTCCGGATGAAGACTCCATTCTCCTGAATCCATCCTCTCTCGGCTGAGAAAGTCTGCCTAGATATTCTGAACTCCTGGTATGTGAATCGCAGAAATGGCCGGCACACGAGCCTCGGCCCATATCAGAATCCGAGATACCTCCGACATGAGTCTGGAGCTCCTCGTCCCGCCTTGATGGTTGATATACGCAACCGCCGTAGCGTTGTCCGTCTGAACACGAACTGGTAATCCGCTCAAAGGGACCGTCCAATGTTGGAGGCAAAGAAAAATTGCCCTCAATTCCAGGATGTTGATCGGTAACACCGATTCTTCCGGTGACCAAACTCCCTGAATCCAGAGATTGTTCCAAACTCCCCCCCAGCCCGTCAGGCTGGCATCGGTGGTCAAGACCGACCATGACAGGGGAAGAAAAGATTTTCCCAGGAAAAACCGTTCCGGACGTAACCAGTCCAGAGACTCTCGCACTTTGCGGGAGATTAAAACCCTGCAATCCAGTGTTTCCTGTGCACGATTCCATCTCTTCAAAATGAAGCTTTGAAGCGTTCTGCAATGGAACTGAGCAAACGGAAGAGCTTCCATCGAAGCGACCATTAACCCCAGAAGGCGCATACATCTTCGAAGGGATACTGTTGTTGAGGACTGCACAGTCTGTGCCAGACAATGGATACTGGTTTGCTTGTCCTTTGGCAGAAAAACTACCACTTTCGCTGTGTCGAAAATCATGCCCAAAAACAGGATTGACTGAGAAGGCTCCAGGGATGACTTCTCCCAGTTGATCAGCCACCCGAAATCCTCCAGGAACTGAAGGGATAAATCGCGAGCCGTCACTGCCTCCTCCTTTGAGGATGCCACAATCAGAAGATCGTCCAGATAAGGAAGTATCATGATCCCTTGTCTCCGAAGCATTGCCATAAGAGGTGCCAGCACCTTTGTAAAAACTCGGGGTGCCGAAGCCAACCCGAAAGGGAGGGCCACAAACTGGTAATGGTCCTGACCTATGGCAAAGCGCAGAAAGCGCTGATGAGATCTTCGATGGGAACGTGTAAATAGGCGTTGCGAATATCTATGGACACCAGAAAATTGTTCTGTGACAGGGCAGTCACCACTGAGCGAAGCGACTCCATGCGGAACTTTTGGGTGTAAACATGCCGATTTAACCTCTTGAGATCCAGAATGGGACGAAACTTTCCCTCCTTTTTGGGGACCACAAAGAGGTTGGAATAAAATCCCCTTCCCCGGTCTTCCGGAGGAACTGACACTACTACACCCTTCTGTAGTAAGGAATCGACTTCCTGCCGCAGAGCGGTCAATAAGTCGGGATCTGACGGAACGCGAGACTGACAGAATCTTTCTGGAGGGCGAGAGAGAAACTCTATGAAATAGCCTGCCGACATTATTCGTGTCACCCAGGAGTCTGAGACGCGGGAGACCCAAACCGCTTGAAACAGGAGCAGGCGCCCCCCCACTCGAGAATCCTCGAGTGAACTTCTGGCGTCAGTCCGTTTTGGCGGGCTTTTTGTCAGATTCCCGCTTGTCATTGCGCGGGTATTGTTTCCAAGAAGCGTTAGACTTTTGGGAAGACTTTTTCCCTGAAAAGGTGGGACGACCCGATCCCCAAGAGGAGTGACCGGCTCGCCCCCTGCCACGAAAAAAACCGCCGGTTACCGTAGGAACCGGTCCTGCCAAAAGCAGCCGTAGCTGCCCTACGCTGAGGCAACGCTGACTCCTTAGCCTTAGCAATCAATTCCGTGAGGTCAGAGCCGAAAAGCTGACCACCTTTGTAAGGCAAAGATAGCAAACCTTGTTTGGAGACCGCATCTCCAGTCCACTGTTTAAGCCACAACGCTCTTCTAACAGTGATTGTAGAAGCCTGAGCTCTGGATATTAGGGAAGCCATATCCAAAAGAGCGTCACAGACATATTGGTCTGATTCTTCTATTAACTTAATGATCTCATCTATTGCCTGTAAAGAAGACCCATCCTGCAGGGATATCCGCAGGCGAGCTGTCCAACCCATGGAAGCTCTAGAAGCACAATAGGAAGATAAAGCCACTCTAAAGGCCTGACCAGCAGCTTCATAGCCGGCCTTGGCCGCCATCTCTGACTTTTTGTCCAGCGCATCCTGCAAAGTAGCTTTTCCTTTGACGGGAAGCATAGAAGCTTTGTTAAGCTTGGATAAAGAAATATCCACCTCAGGGGACGGAATCCAGCTAGCAAATAGGTCTGCTGGACAAGGATACAAGGTTTCAAACAACCTTGTCCCCTGAAAACGCTTGTCTGGACAAACGCGTTCCTTTTCTACTTTCTTAGAAAACTCACTCATAGCTGGCATCGCTAAACGTGATCTTTGCGACCCATGGTACCATCTGGGAATACCTTCATCATCATTCATGTCCTCAGGTACTTGCAGTACCTCTCGTATGGCTCTGACAAAGGCATCTATATGGCCCGACAAGGAAGCAGAGTGCTCCTGAAAATCCTCTCTGCCCGAATCAGAACATTCTCCCTCAGAAACTGAAGGAGAACTCCCCCTCGCAGACAAATCTGAGTCACTTAGTGGGGAGGGCATAGCAATCCTGGGACGCTTTTTGCTATGAGAAGGTCTAGAGGATACCCACTGACCCAAAAGGTCAGAAAGCCCACTAATAGCAGTAGTGAGCATATCAAACTTGGTATCATAGCGACCTCCAATAGTGGCGCTAGAAGGTGCAGAGGATTCTATCGTGTCAGAAACACGGGGCTGGTCCTGGAGAGGACGAGGAAGACGATCAGCCTCCTGACTCAAATCTGACATGCCGGTTATTCAGATGGTAATAGTGATGAGAAATAACCAGAGCAGTGTGGTCTCACACAGTAGCAAAACGCTGAAGGGTTAACTTCTTTAAAAGCAAAAGAATACCCCAGCAGTGAAAAACGGCGCCCCCCCCCCCGCTGCAGACAGCTCACAGACCGTTACTGAGGGATACAATGTCCCAATGATCAGAAAACTGCAGCGCTGCGCTAGAGAGCGCAAACAGCAAAAAAATGCTGCGGGAGGCTAAAGGGTTAAGCTGCTACCTAAGCGATAGCAGAGACTCACCCGGCTGGCTTGGTGTTGTCTCAAATGCCTGTGTACAGAAACGGAGGAGAGGAGACCAGGAGAGCTGTAATGGCTGCCGCAGAGAGCAGGAAGAGAAGGAGCCAGTCACTTCCTGTAATCAGAAAGTCGGGAAAGCCCGAAGCCACGCCCCCTCTCTGCTCAGTCAAAAAAGTGCGGGAGATATTATGCACTCCTCTCCATGTACACTGTAACGGCGCTGCAGCGCCGAAAACACACAGCACATATTAAATAAAAAAATCGCTCTCTTCTCTTTTTTTTTTTTTTTTAAAAAATGCCCAATCATGAGAAAATATGTGGGAAACACCAATAACAGTCAGCGCTGTCACCGCAGACGCTGTAATCACTCGCACATATCAAAATATAATGCAGATTACTCACCAGCCAAAAACGCCACAGGGACCCTCCACGGATATGTGACGCTGTGCCCATTGCTTCCCCATGAGAACAAGGAACGCAGTGACCCAGAACGTGGTATGCGTCCTGTCAGGGATAGCCACCTCTTCCCCCGGGCCGGCAAGAAAATGTAATGACCACCATTTAGGGAATACATATTGCCAGGGGAGAGGATGGGGTCCAGCAGCGCCGGTACCCCTGATCCTCTAGACATAAAGTCCAGGACCCTGTCCGAGTAAAATAATAAACTCTTCTGAGGTGTTTTCTGAGGAGCTGCATTAGCAGCCGTCCTTCCTACTTGGACCTCAAGTCGAAACTGGAGTGTACGGCAGGAGGAGCCGGGGCCGGACAACACCCATTTTTAGAACCTGAGGTTAGTCCTACTATCTGGCTCCGCCCTACCCAGAAGTAAAGAAGTGTCCCCCTTGCTTCCATCTGCAGCTGAAATAGGACCCCAAAAGCTATTGTGCAATTTGTCCTGAGTATGCTGATATCCCATATGTGGGGGGGAACCACTATTTTGACGCATGGCAGAGCTCGGAAGGGAAGGAGCACCGTTTTTAAATGCAGACTTTGATGAATGGTCTGCGGGTGTCATGTCACGTTTGGAAAGCCCCTGATGTGCCTAAACAGTAGAAACCCCCCACAAGTGACTCCATTTTGGAAACTAGACCCCCCAAGAAACTTATCTAGATGTGTGGTGAGCACTTTGAACCCCCAAGTGCGTCACAGAAGTTTATAACGTAGAGCCGTGAAAATAAAAATATCATATTTTTTTCCACAAAAATAATCTTTTTGCCCCCAAATTTTTATTTTTATAAGGGTAAACAGGAGAAATAGGACCCCAAAAGCTATTGTGCAATTTGTCCTGAGTATGCTGATATCCCATATGTGGGGGGGAACCACTATTTTGACGCATGGCAGAGCTCGGAAGGGAAGGAGCACCGTTTTTAAATGCAGACTTTGATGAATGGTCTGCGGGTGTCATGTCACGTTTGGAAAGCCCCTGATGTGCCTAAACAGTAGAAACCCCCCACAAGTGACTCCATTTTGGAAACTAGACCCCCCAAGGAACTTATCTAGATGTGTGGTGAGCACTTTGAACCCCCAAGTGCGTCACAGAAGTTTATAACGTAGAGCCGTGAAAATAAAAATATCATATTTTTTCCACAAAAATAATCTTTTTGCCCCAAATTTTTATTTTTTTGAGGGTAACAGGAGAAATAGGGCCCCAAAAGCTATTGTGCATTTTGTCCTGAGTACGCTGATACCCCATATGTGGGGGGGAACCACTGTGATCGCCTTACTGCGATCTTTGGGAGGCACAATGAACAAATCCACAAAAGGTGAAGAATTGGTTTTCTTTTTTGCGCCGTTCCTCGTGCGGTATTAGTGATTAGGCGACTTTATTCCTCGGATCGGTGCGATTACAGCGATACCAGATTTATACTCTTTTTTCATGTTTAGCTTCTGTCACACACTAAAAGATGCTTTTTTTTGGAATAATTTTTTGTAAGAAATTTTTGCATCGCCGTATTTTGAGAGCTATAATTTTTCCATATTTCGGCCGACAGAGTTATCTGTGGGCTTATTTTTTGCGGGACGAGCTGACGTTTTTATTGGTACCATATTCAGGCACATAACGTTTTTTGATCGTTCCCTATTCCGATTTTTGTGGAATCAGAATGAACAAAAACCAGCAATTCAGAAATTGTTTTTTTTTTTTCCTCCGTTCCGTGTGTGGTAAAATTGATAAAGCAGCTTTATTCTTCGGGTCACTACGGTTACGGCGATTCCTCATTTATATATTTTTTTTTTATGTTTTGGCGTTTTTTACACAATAAAAAATTTTATAGAAAAAATAATTATTTTTGCATCAGTTTATTCCGCGAGCTATAACTTTTTTATTTTTTCGCTGATGATGCTGTATAGCGGCTTGTTTTTTGCGGGACAAGATGACGTTTTCAGCGGTACCATGATTATTTATATCTGACTTTTTGATCGCGTGTTATTGCACTTTTTCCAAGCGGTATAATGATACCGCTTGGAAAAAGTATAATTTACTACTTTTTGTGTTTTTTTTTTTACGGCTTTCACTGAAGGGGTTAACTAGGGTTACGCTTTTATAGATGGGATTTTTACGGACGTGGCGATACCTAACATGTGTATGTTTTTTGTTTTTATTTTTTTTATTACATAGAAATGTGTATTTTTTAGGGGATTTTTTTTAAATTATTTTTTAATATTTTTTTTACAATTTTTTTTAAAAAAATGATTTTTTTTAACTTGTCCCTTTATGGGACTTTCACTTTTTTTACTTTTTATTGCAGTTACAATGCATTGCAATGCTCTGGCATTGCAATGCATTGTACCTATGGGGAAAGCTGCTGTGACATGATCACAGCAGCTTCCCGTAGCTAGATGACCCGGAGGTTGTCATGACAACCCCCGGGTCATCAAGGCAGAGATCAGGCCCTGCAAATACATTGCGGTGGCGCTGATCTGAGGCAGAGGGAGCTCCCGACCCTCTGCCTCCCCCCTGAGCTCTGCGATCGCGCTGGATCGCAGCAGTCAGGGGGTTAACAGCCAGGGGCGGTGGGGGCTCCGCTCCTGGCTGTCAGTGCAGGAAGCCTGGCCACTGCAGCGCCGGCTCCTGCACTGATCGCGCTGGGGAAGCTGAAATTTCAGCTTCTCCTGCACGATCGCTGCTGTGTTTGGTCAGTCAGATTGACTGACCAATCACAGCGCTGTGGGTGCGGGGACCGACGGCAAAGGTCCCCGCACCGCTTGCCGTGCCTGTCAGCTGTCTGTGACAGCTGTCGGCACTGATCTACCACTGCGTGTTTACACGCAGTGGTAGATCAAAGCCATGACGTGCAGAGTCCGTCCTGGTGCCGGAACTGGCACCTTGCCATGACGGACTCTGCACGTCAGTGGACATTAAGGGGTTAACCTACAAAATGGCTTGGTCGTTAAGGGGTTAAAATCCAAAATGTTGGCCTACTGAAATGTATGTTCAGTAAATGCACTCAATACTTGGTCGGGGCTCCTTTGGCATTAATTACTGCATCAATGCGGCGTGGTATGGAGGCGATCAGCCTGTGGCACTGCTGAGGTGTTATGGAAGCCCAGGTTGCTTTGAAAGCAGCCTTCAGCTCGTCTGCATTGTTGGGTCTGGTGTCTCTCATTTTCCCCTTGACAATACCCCATAGATTCTCTATGGAGTTAAGGTCAGGCAAGTTTGCTGGCCGATCAAGCACAGTGATACTGTTGTTTTTAACCCCTTAACGACCACCGATACGCCCTTTAACGGTGGCAGTTAAGAGTACTCATCCCTCAGAGCAACTTTTTAACAGCGCTGAGAAATGAGTGTATAGCGCCCCCCAGCGTCGGAAAATCTTCAGGGTCTCGGCTACCGGGATAGCTGAGACACCAGAGAACATGATTTGGGTCGGTTTTTACTGTCCACAGTCTTGTGAACACCGTTATCACAAAAAAAAAAAAGAGTCAGATTTTCCATTTATTTCTCTCTCCTCTAATATGATCTAGCATACCAGAGGAGAGAGAAATAAGGTCCCCCGAGAACCCTGTAACCTCTGACATCCCTGGAACCTCCGACTCCATCCCCGGCCCTCCGTGTAATTTTCCCGGAAGAAAATTGCAGGTGCACTGCACCCGCTGAGATCTGCCAGCCGGCACTCGGCAGCAATAGATTTTTCTTATTGGTTCATTTTGATCACTGTGATAGACCCTATCACAGTGATCAAAATAAAAAAAAATAGTAAATCAAACCCCCCTTAGTTAGGGAAAAATAATAAAAATAAAAAAAATGTATTTTTTTCCAGGTTGTGGTGTTGGGGTTATAGTTGGAGTTAGAATTGGGGGGCTTCCACTGTTTAGGTACATCAGGGGGTCTCCAAACGTGACATGGCGCCCGCCATTGATTCCAGCCAATTTTGCGTTCAAAAAGTCAAACGGTGCTCCCTCTCTTCTGAGCCCTGCCATACGCCCAAACAGTGGCTTTCCCCCACATACGAGGTATCAGTGTACTCAGGAGAAATTGCACAACAAATTTTGTGGTCCATTTTCTCCTGATACCCTTGTGAATATAAAAAGTTTGGGTCTAAAGTAAATTTTTTGTGAAAAAAGTAAATGTTAAGGGGTGCAGTTTTTAGAATGGTGCCGCTTTGGGGTATTTTCTGTTATATTGGCCCCCCCAAACTCAGTTCACATGTGAGGTGGTCCTAAAAAAAATGCTTTTGTAAATTTTGTTGAAAAAATGAGAAGTCGCTGGTCAACTTTTAACCCTTATAGCCTCCTAACAAAAAAAAATTGTTTCCAAAATTGTGCTGATGTAAAGTTGACATGTGGGAAATGTTATTTATTAACTATTTTGTGCGATATGACTGATTTAAGGGTCCAAAAATTTGAAAATTGCAAATGTCAAATTTGTAAATTTTGTCAAATTTGTTTTTTTCATAAATAAACGCAAGTCATATTGAAGAAATTTTACCACTAACATAAAGTACAATATGCAAAAAAAAAAGTCTCAGAATCAGTGGGATACATTGAAGCGTTCCAGAGCTATAACCTCAAAGTGACAGTGGTTAGAATTGTAAAAATTGGCCTGGTCATTAAGTACAAAATCAGGTATTGGTACTTTTGGCAGTGTGGACAGGTGCCAGGTCCTGCTGGAGAATGAAATTTCCATCTCCAAAAAGCTTGTCGGCAGAGGGAAGCATGAAGTGCTCTACAATTTCCTGGTAGACGGCTGCGCTGACTTTGGTCTTGATAAAACACATTGGACGGCATGGCATGGACGAAGCATTTCATTTCAAAACGCGTGTCGGGTGTGGTGGGTGCCTGGATAACCTCTTACCTGCCGGTAATATTACTTAGCTCTACCATATGGTCTGACACATATGCAGCTATTTTATTTATGATGTTTAATTAACACTATGGATACTTATCTTTCTAAAGGCACTAGCTGACTACATGTGTTTGTATACAACTATTTTGCTGCTATAATATGGACTGTATCTCTACATATCATATGCTGTCACTTTCCTCTATACATTTGATTGATGTGCAACTCTAATATTCCTGTTACCTTATAGCTTGTATGTTGTGACTTAAAGGGAATCTGTCACCCCATTTTGCGTATATAAGCTGAAGCCACCGCCATCAGGGGCTTATCTACAGCATTCTGCAATGCTGTAGATAAGCCCCCGATGTAACCTGAAAGATGAGAAAAACAAGTTATATTATACTCACCCGGGGGCGGTCCGGTGCCTCCCATCTTCTAGTGATGAAGTCCTCCTCCTTGCTTATGACGCGCTCCTACGCAGGCGTACTGATTTGCCCTGTTGAGGGCAAAGTAAAGTACTGCAGTGCGCAGGGAAAGGTCAAATGCTCAGCGCCTGCGCACTGCAGTACTCTGCTCTGCCCTCACCTGGGCAGATCAGTGCGCCTGCGCAGGAGCGCGACAGAAGCAAGGAGGAGGACGTCATCGCTAGAAGATGGGAGGCGCCAAACCCGGACCTGCGATGTCCATCTGACCGGCCCACCCCCCAGGTGAGTATAATATAACTCGTTTTTCTTATCTTTCAGGTTACATCAGGGGCTTATCTACAGCATTACAGAATGCTGTAGATAAGCCCCTGATGGCGGTGGCTGCAGCTTATATACGAAAAAATAGGTGACAGATTCCCTTTAAGGTGGCTTCCAGGATCACCCACCTTTGTCTGTGGTGCTTTACCTTTTTAAACATTTTTAAATATCTTTTTGAATTACATAATGAAAAGAGGGCAAAGGGAAATGTGCACTGTAGTGACCTGCTGTATCAAATCAAAAGAAGTGACATACAGAATAAATGCAGTCATATATTGAAATTGACTTAGAATATAAATACTATACACAGCTTAGTGGCTCAGTGGTTAGCACTGCAGCCTTGCAGCGCTGGAATCCTAGGTTCAAATCCCACCAAGGACAACATCTGCAAGGAGTTTGTATGTTCTCCCCGTGTTTGTCTGGGTTTCCTCCGCGTTCTCTGGTTTCCTCCCACATTCCAAAGACATACTGATAGGGAAATTAGATTGTGAGCCCCAATTGGGACAGTGATTATAATGTATGTAAAGCACTGCGGAATATGTTAGGCTACTTTCACACTTGCGTTTTTTTGCGCTGCGTTTCGAGCGCACATGAAGCGCATTAAAAAAATGCATGCAAACGCTTGTAAACGCTGCGATATTTAGTTGCATCAGCATGCGCATTTCGCAAAAAAAACGCAGCGTTTGTCTGCGATTTCATGCATTTTTGCATGCGTTTGCGTTTTTTTGGCGCATGCGTTGTCTATGTGTCACATTTCCATCATCTCTGTCTGTCTCCATCATCTTTCCCATCTCTGTCTGTCTCCTCATCTCTGTCTGTCTCCATCATCTCTGTCTGTCTCCATCATCTCTGTCTGTCTCCATCATCTCTGTCTGTCTCCATCATCTCTGTCTGTCTCCATCATCTCTGTCTGTCTCCATCATCTCTGTCTGTCTCCATCATCTCTGTCTGTCTCCATCATCTCTGTCTGTCTCCATCATCTCTGTCTGTCTCCATCATCTCTGTCTGTCTCCATCATCTCTGTCTGTCTCCATCATCTCTGTCTGTCTCCATCATCTCTGTCTGTCTCCATCATCTCTGTCTGTCTCCATCATCTCTGTCTGTCTCCATCATCTCTGTCTGTCTCCATCATCTCTGTCTGTCTCCATCATCTCTGTCTGTCTCCATCATCTCTGTCTGTCTCCATCATCTCTGTCTGTCTCCATCATCTCTGTCTGTCTCCATCATCTCTGTCTGTTCCATCATCTCTGTCTGTCTCCATCATCTCTGTCTGTCTCCATCATCTCTGTCTGTCTCCATCATCTCTGTCTGTCTCCATCATCTCTGTCTGTCTCCATCATCTCTGTCTGTCTCCATCATCTCTGTCTGTCTCCATCATCTCTGTCTGTCTCCATCATCTCTGTCTGTCTCCATCATCTCTGTCTGTCTCCATCATCTCTGTCTGTCTCCATCATCTCTGTCTGTCTCCATCATCTCTGTCTGTCTCCATCATCTCTGTCTGTCTCCATCATCTCTGTCTGTCTCCATCATCTCTGTCTGTCTCCATCATCTCTGTCTGTCTCCATCATCTCTGTCTGTCTCCATCTCTCTGTCTGTCTCCATCATCTCTGTCTGTCTCCATCATCTCTGTCTGTCTCCATCATCTCTGTCTGTCTCCATCATCTCTGTCTGTCTCCATCATCTCTGTCTGTCTCCATCATCTCTGTCTGTCTCCATCATCTCTGTCTGTCTCCATCATCTCTGTCTGTCTCCATCATCTCTGTCTGTCTCCTTCATCTCTGTCTGTCTCCATCATCTCTGTCTGTCTCCATCATCTCTGTCTGTCTCCATCATCTCTGTCTGTCTCCATCATCTCTGTCTCCATTATTTACAGAAAAATCGCGTGCGTGCAAAAGCGCTGACGAGCGCAAAGCCATGCGCACGCCAGCGCCCCCATAGACTGCAATGTTATTTTTTGCGCATAGCATGCGCACACGTGCGCACGCGTTTTTTTAAAGCGGTTGACCGAAAAAAAAATGCAACATGTAGCGTCTAGCGCGTATGGGCGCACACCGGGAAAATGCGCAGCGCACAACAAACGCACATGAACGCGTGCAAACGCTAGACCCTGCGCCCGCCATGTTAAAGAAAGGGGAACATTGCGCATGCGTCCGATAGCGCAAGATGCGCTGCGCGATAAAACGCAAGTGTGAAAGTAGCCTTAGTGCTATATAATAATAAAGATTATTAAATTATCATTAAATACTGTGACAGTCCAATGGAATCAATTTTTCTTCTACATAGAAGATACATTGATTTGCAGCATTTTACAGGTGCATAATTACAAAACTGATAAATTTAGTTCTAGATATAAATCACCTCTAGTTCGCCGTTTGACGCTTGGCTCGCCTTCATTGGTGCTCACAAGGTCCTCGTCTATTGTGCTTACGTTGTCCAGCTCACTACAAATTAGGCTGAAGTGAACAATACAGTTTTAATAATCGCATATATAGTGAAGCAAGTCCCTATACATCAAGGGAAAAGTTAACCCATCAGTGAACACAGACTTGTGTATATGTAAAGTTAGATAAGGTAGGGCATATAGATCATGTAGATGGTTGTATAAATGCTGAGGCCTGCGGTGCCACCACCCCAACGCGCGTTTCGCTGAAGTGCCTTTTCTGGTTGTTGTCACTGTTCCTTTCCATACAAGCTCTGTACTATATTTTTTAATAATTCATCTTTTATTATGACTCTATGGTTCCTTTTGGTGCTTTTTTTTCCTTTATATGCTTTAATACTCTTCTATGCACTGAACCTGTTGGGCTAATCCTTCTACAATGACAATTGTTTATACAAATATTGACACTGTATTGTTTCCTTTATGTGCTTTTCTTCTAATTCATAAAGAGTTGAACATCCATTAATGAATTAGGAGCAAGAGCCTTGCGTCTCCATCAGAGATGTACTCCAAAAGGTGCAAAATTTAAGGCGTTTTACACCAGAATTCTGACAAACACCTTTTTTTATTGCAGTAATCTCAAGTTTGATTACATCATTGACTTAGTATGTAGATTTTGAGATTTTTCTTGTTGTATCATGGACTAAACAGAAGGTCTTCCTTAGGTTAACTGCACATTGCGTATGCAACTACTTGTGCGAGTGTATGCTCATGAAATACTGTTGTAGTCAACGTTATTTCCAGTCCTGAACATTTAAGGAAATTTGTCAGGTTTTGAAAATGTAATCTGAATACAGCTTGATGTAAGGGCAGAGACCCTGATTCCAACAATGTATCACACTGGGTGAAGCAGTTACCGTATTTTTCGGACTATATGACGCACCGGACCATAAGACGCACCCCAAATTTTGGGGTGAAAATAGCAGAAAAAAAGATTTTTACAATATGGGGGTCCGTCTTATTGTCCGAATTTTAAGGTACCTGAGGGCCGGCGGTGGTACAGCAGGGGTTGCGGCAGTGGTGTGGCAGAGGTGCGGTGATGCTGATACTCACCTTCCTCATGTGAGGTGATGCTGCGGCACGGACAGCAGAGCCGGGTTTGTGGCAGTGGTGTGGCGGTGGCAGAGGTACGGCGTTGCAGAGGCGCGGTTGGCGGTGTGCACCTGAGCAGGGTCCCTTCCTCAGGTGTGGTGACGCAGCAGCACGGAGAGCAGAGCCGGGTTTGTGGCAGTGGTGCGACTTTGTAGAGGCGCGGTGGGCACCTGAGCAGGGTCCCTTCTTAAGATGGTGAGGTGACGCCGCGGCACGGAGAGCAGACAGGAGTTCAGAGCCGGGTTTGTCGGTGGTGGCGGCCATCTTCCTGAGGCGGCGCGTGCGCCAAGTACTCTGCTTCCTGGGGCTTCAGGAAAATGGCCGCCGCGATCTCTATCTGCGCACGCACGGCCTCCCGTGGCCATTTTCCTGAAGCCACAGTAAGCAGAGTACTCTATCTGCGCACGCGCCGCCTCAGTAAGATGGCCGCCACCACCGACAATCCCGGCTCTGCACTCCTGTCTGCTCTCCGTGCCGCGGCGTCACCTCACCACCTGAGGAAGGGACCCTGCTCAGGTGCACGCCGCCCACCGCGCCTCTACAAAGCCGCACCTCTGCCACCGACACACCACTGCCGCAACCCCCCGATAAGCCTGCGTTCGGGCTATAAGACGCACCCCCCATTTTCCTCACAATTTTTTTGGGGAAAAAGTGCGTCTTATAGTCCGAAAAATACGGTATGTAACAGTTTTTTCTGCTGCAGATCTAGTAGAGCTCAGTTGTTGAGCTGTGTATAACCCCGCACACACAATTTTTTGTGTACATTGTATAGTGACAGGGAGCTACTATTCAATGCTGGGGGTGGTGGTTGGACCAGGCACAAGGCCTGTTGTCCTGTAATGAAAATCTCCTGCTGAGTAAACACTGATTGCATTGAAACAGCAAAATACAGCCCAGTATATAGCACATTGCTGTAATCAGGATCTTTGCTCATACATTATGCTGCTCTCAGATTTTATAGCAAAATCCTGCTGGCTAATTCCGTTTAAAGAAGCACTTTTCTATTCCTACACCCCCATTTGATTGTCTATCAAACTATTTTCCATTGTGTACCTATTTCCATGGAATTCAGCCTCAACTTTAATTCCCAACTCTCATCCTGCAGTTATGTTGCACTGATGCTATAAATCCCATAATGCATCAGTGCAACATAACTTGCTGCAGCCAGAAACATCTATCTGCTGGATGACACCGACTAGCCTTACTTCTATATAGTACAGATTACATTTTCACTGTGCCAAAAGTGATCGTCTCCCGCTTTCTGAGGTTACCTTATTGTTGGGACTGCAAATGGATCAAAACTGTCCAACTTCTTCACATCAATTGGAACTGATATTCTACCTAAAATAAGCAGATTATCTTCAGGAAAATGTGCAGACAATGCCAATCACGATTATGGCTGGGTTCACACAATGCTTTTTTTGTTAGTTTTTTTGGTGCGGCCAAAACCAGATCCCTTGGCAATAAAAAAAAAAAAAAAAAGCCGGAATACAAAAAGTAGGTTTTGTTTTTTTTTTACTGCATTTTCACGATCCCAAAATTCGGATATGCTTATATATCGTATTTTTCTAATAAGAGGCACTTTTTTCCCCCAAATTTAGTGGGAAAATGGGGGTGCGTCTCATAATGCAGATATACCTTACGGCCGCGGTGGAGCAGGGTCTCAGCTGGAGGAGGAAAGAGTGGAGCGTTGCTGCAGGCCGCAGACTGGGATGTGGGGGGTGCTCGGATGTGCAGCGCACAGCTGCTGGTGTCCGGTGCTGCTGCGGGGGCCTCTGCCAACATATTGTGAAAGGCCAGAGGCCCCGCAGTTCCATGGTTTCCTATGTGGCGGACTCCAGTAAAATGGCTGCCGGGGGCGGCGCATGCCCCGGCAGCCACCAGCAGCGACCCTGGGACTCCGCTTCACCGCAGCCACCACCCCCGGTAAGCAATAAGATGCATGGATTATAAGAAGCACCACCATTTTATTAAAGTTTTTTTCCTATTTTTCTTCCTCAAAATTGGGGTGTGTCTTATAATCCGGAGCGTTTTATAATCCACAAAATACTGTATATGCAATTTGATGAAATTATTTAGGAGAAAAAGTTTTATATGTCTGAAAAAATGCACAATAGCAAATGTGAAAACAAGACATTGGCAGTGCATTGAGTTGGTCAGGTATTGTTCAATTTCATACATTGGTCGGGTACTGAGATGTTCAGGCTTTGTTTATTTTGGACATATCACTAATTTAATGAAAATGTACTAATCCTAACTGCCATTCTCAGGTGAGGAAACCAAGATATTCTAAACTTGATAAAAAAAAAAATCACAAAAATGAATGGGCTTCACATCCTTCTGTACCTGCTTTTTGTTTCACTAAAAATGCTGCAAAAACTGATGGCAACGTTATTTGCTGCGTTTTGGCGCTTACTCATTGCCTTCTATGGGTGGAAAAAAAAAGCTGCGAAAACACTGAAAGTTGACATTCTGCAGTTTTGAAAAAAGCGTCAGTTTTCCAATTCAGTCAGGAAAAAAAAACCTGCATGAGTTTTCTGAAATCTCAGCTTTTTGCTGGTAGTGTAAAAAGCAGTTTCTAATTTGCATAAACAATACCTTAAAACGCAATGTGTGAACAGCCTCGCAGGTTTTCTTACACTGGATTCAAACTTCATTTGCGATAGCAAGCCGAAAAAACCCAATAACTTTGAAACTAAGAATTATGCGCTTGGGAACTCTGAGCACTTGCCTGTTTTGGGGTGGACACTGAAGGGACTTTTTAGCAAATGGTTTACCCCTTTGCTGACATTAACATCCAAGCGGGGATAGCAATATTGTAACATAATTTCCTTCGCTGAATTTGCACCTTTTTTATCCTAGAAAGGAACAAAACACACAAAACAAAGATGAATCCACAAGTTTTAACTTAAACAAAGACAAAAGAAACTGAAGTATTACACATACACATCGTAGTAGTACTATGATCACAACAGAGAGCAAAGGTATTGTAGGGCAGAAGATCGTTCCAGCACCTCTTCAGAAAGTCCGGCTGCTGGGAGGAAAAATTTTATTCCCCCTGGCAGCCTCAGGCTTTCAGTCATGGAAGAGCGGCTTCAATCACCGCACAGTACATTACATAGAAAGTGGTTGCTGTAACCATGCCGCACTGACTGGCAGCCGGCTCTGCAGTGCCAAGCTGGCCGTCAGAAAGTACCAGTGCATGGTTACAGCGGCCACTCACTATGCACTGAGCCGTGCCTTTATGACTGAAAGCCAGAAGCTGCCCGGAGAAATTAAGTTAATTTCCTCCCAATAGCCGGGCTTTCTGTGTGAGTGCTGGGCAGCTCCAGAATGCTATTAACCTGCAGTAACCCCCATATGTGCAGGTTAACAGCATTTTTCACATGAAAGGTTCCCTTTTAAATCCATAACATGTCAATCTATCCTACAGTACAAGTGCGTATTTCACTTCTTACAATGCACAGTGAGATACGGCACCATTCTTTGGTAAGCACAGCTGCAGTATTCCTGCTGCAGGTAATCCACAGCAGAACTGCCCCGTGGGAACGTACACCGACACCCTAATCCATGGGTCTTTTACAGTAGGATTACGCACCAAACCAGGTACATTTTTCTTTAACTTCTCCCAGCGATCTACAGAGGATCGCGCTTTCTGGAAGTCACGCAGCAGACTCTCTCGCGCTGGTGGTTATTGAAATTAAGGAGAAAAGTATTGCTTCAAATTACGAGAGCATCAATAATAGAACAGACTGTACTCTACTATTAGTTGAAGAATCTCCTGAAAACGTTGGCAATAGCCATATAACTAGAGTTACTGATTCGGATGGCGGAGTTGTGGTATTGGGACAATGCGCAAGTTCTAGAAAGACTTCCCTGCAATAAAAATGTTGTCAGCTGTGACTGCAGATCGGCTTTTTCAGAGTTCCACTGCAACTCTGTTTCATCGATTGGCAGGGAATACATCACTATGACCACAGTAATATCTGCGATGAGACAATCCCTTTACAACACCAAAAGACAAACATTTTTTTTGCCCAACTCGGAGTTGTGCAAAAATTTTTCAAAGCGATTTACGCCAGAATTCTGTCAAAATTGTTTTGATGAATCAAGGCCAATGTTTTGATCATCTTATACATACAGTAATACAAAATTGCTTATTTTTGAATGGAGAAAGGGGGACGTATTTTTTCTCGGTCCTTATAAGGGATTTCAACTTACAATTGTTTATACTATATGCTACAACAACGTAGGCTGTGACTTTCTCCAAAATGGCAGTGACCATGGCCTTCAGCTTATCTCTGGATGCCATAGACACACAAACTCTTTGGGAGACAATGGGCACAAGTTGATCACAACCAATGTAATGCTGCTGTCAGAGAATGACAACACATCCGAATGCTGCTGTTTAACCAACCAGAGATGCCGTCAGACGCTGTCTGCATAAAACAGCACCGGCCCTTTGTGGTATGGGCTCAGCTTCATATGTACTGTTACATCAAATGTCAGGAAGGGGTTAAAAGTGTTCCAGAACTGCTCACAATATTGGTTTTAATAAGAGATTGTCAAAAATTGCCTTACAAAAATACCCTTAAATATATATTTTATTAGTAATGATTAAAAACCCCTTACCCATAGGTAATAAGGGCCGGCCTGGGAATGAAATTCAGCCCTGGCATTTGACAGCTCTGCTTGTGAGCTGGAGCCATCATTGTGTCGCACATATATGGTGGTTTGGAGGGAGTCACTTCCTGCTGCAATACATGTACATCAAATTTTGGGAAGGGGGTGAAACCCCACTCCTCCTCTCCATAGTGAACAATCAGCGATTCAGCAGCGCAGGAAAGAGACACTTCAGCCCCAAACACACTATGCTCCAGCAAAATGTCCTTAAAGGGCGGCGGACATCCTTCTTTGGCCTGCTCCCTGCCTCATTAGCTCCGGTGTCCCACAGGCCACAGATGACAGCCTCAGCTGCCGTGTGAGACGGCCATCAGAACCAAGGCATTGTCTAATGTATATGGAGGCCTTTTGCCAGCAAGACTCTGCATCAGAGAATTAAGATGAATTTACACTAAGATTATTGTGAACAAGATCATTTAACAATAATCTCACTGTGTAAACAGACTGCCAAATAATAATAATTTTATGCTTCAAGCGCCAACATATTCCGAGCACTTTCCTTTTTAGAGGGGACTTGTATACACAAAGATGTAACAGTGACACATGAGTCACCAGATACCAAGAGGAGTGAGGGCCGAGCTCACAAGATTACAATCTGCGATTACATTAGGTCGCATTGATCACCATGGTCGGCTATAACTGATGGTCAGGGTAGAGGTCGATCACGCTTGTTTAATTTTAGGCAGCCATCACATTCTCTGAGAAAAGTCCCCGGCTGACGTGCCAGTCTAACTTTCTGATAAAGAACACTCACTCGGCCAAACAAGAGCTCTCGTGTATGGGAGAGTCGGTGAAGCATCTGTTTATGGCTGGCCTTAGTGTCAGGAACAGCAGCACCTTGGGACACATCATCTGCAATCAGTGTCCTGGGTATGTAAAAGCCACTTCCAGAAATTGCAAGATTTAACCCGTTCACTGCCTACCTAAACACATTGTTCTCCAAGCTATAAGGAGGCAATGAAAGGGCTAACTTCCCGTCTTGAGCAAATATTTTTTATTACCGTAAAACTGTGAAAGTCTGTATTCTGAGCACACCAAAACAAAGGTAGCAAGTACCGCCTGGCTCCTCAGTTCTTTGGCAATGCCAGTCTCAGCCCGCTCTTGCTGGGCTGGCTGTCCTGACTGGCGGTGTCAGAATGGCCGCTGGTGCTTCCGTAATTTTTAAGATCACAAACGTGAATAGGAGGAAAAGGACATTGCATGAGAGTGAGTGGAGGTAGGACACAGTGCTGGAGTCCATCCATGCGCAGGGATCTAAATATGAAATCACTGGAGGGACTTGTGGAGTGCTTCTCTAGGGAGACTGAGCATCCCACTGACAGCACTAGCCCATTTAGAATTTGCCAGATGGCCTGTCCGGTCCTGGTAATTATACACACATACAGTATATATATATCACAATTATACATTTGATAAACTTCCAGTGCCACAGAATAGAAAAAAAAATAGTTACAGGAGGAACCTATTAGTCCTTTTAAATCTCCATGTAGATCACTGCCCTTTCGCGGAGGCCGGAACTCCAGGACATAACATACATCAATCTTAATTCAACATGAGGAACCATAGATCCACATACCAGATAAGTGCTATAGCGCTATATACCAGGGTAAAATGGTGCAGAAAAATGGTTCAACAGGTGGGTTATGTCTACCCAATAATACTTCTATTAAGCAAGTGTCCTGTGAATCGCATGCAGTGCCTCCAAGTGTTTTCCCACATTCATCAGGAGGCTCTTAAGACAATATGGCATCAAATCATGACATCCTTTGAGAAGATAGCAGTGTCTGTGGTTATCTTGTCCTCTCAGACAAAAAGTATTTTTTTCTGGTGGAAGATCTGTTGGTTTCTTCTGTAACTAATTTTGGTGGGTTGCTAATACTTTCCTGTGGTACTGGAAGTGCATCTTCTATATTTGTGATATATAGGTGTGTATAATTACCTATAGGGAGGGTGTTTTAATTACTTACAAAAGGATATATTTTAAGGGTATTTTTGTAAGATGGTTAAAAATATTCCAACAACAAAATGCTTCATGTAATGATCAGATAAGACAAAGGATATCTTCAGGAACAAGTGACAACACTTTGTCCCAGCACTGCTTATTCTCCAGGATGTCCTGATCCACCAAGGCGTATTGTTCAAAGTATCTCTCTACAACCTTAATGGATTTCCTGCAAGATACAGAGCGAGGATTATTGCCAGGATCACATACGCTAAAAGGACAAACTATTTATAGATGTACAAAGTAAAAAAAAAAAAAAGAAGCAGACATATAAACTATTATACACAATCTTATTAAGAAACTACCCCCCCCCCCAAAAAAAGGAGATTTTTTGCTCTCAGCTTCATACACAGCAGAGTAAGGCCTCACTCAGACCTTCTTCTTTCACGTACTTATTCTAGCGCATTTTAGTTTAGGGCTGTTTTTTATTTTTTTGCAGATCGAGTGTCCAAAAAAAATAAATAAAGGATTTGATCCGAGTTGTGGATAAACTCACCCATGAAAGCCTATGGGTGCATGAAAAACTGACAGCACACTGACTAGAGAAACTTGAGAAATCTTCATTTTTTTCCTTTTTTTTGCGCGCACGCACGCACGCACACAAAAAAACTTATTAAAACTAATGGGGGAGAAAAAAAAAAACAAAAACAAAACACTGACCAAAAGCTGAAAACCTGATTCAGCACACTGAGAAAAATACATTCATTGCTTTCCCATATGAGAAACAAAAAAATAAAACCCAAACATATGAATGGTGGCTCGATCCTTGGGTCTGAACCCCATCTCCAGTAGTCACTGCACTTAGGAAAGACATCTGGAAAAGTTTTTAACTCTATTAGAGCATTTACTATAACAGTTTCATAGTTTCACTGCCTTTACAGTAAAATACCCTTCTATGTTGGTGGAGAAACCTAGAGAAATCTACCTTGTTATAGACTATAAGATCTCTGTATTGACCCTTGATGCATTTAGACAGTTATTAGTACACCCTTCAGCCGCATTTTTTCGTCATTTTTGGGTACTGTAGTACACACATTCTATTTTTTTTTTTTACTTTAGTTTCATGCCTTTGAACCTGCTCAAGCTCTAGTATCTTCATGTGCACTAATGCCAAAAACTGTACAAAACATTTGGTCTAGTCTCAATGGTGATTTGTAGCGATACAAAGATTTGTGTCACTTGATGCACCCCTGGATTTTTCTTCCTTGGCACTTGGCCATCAGTGAAGGTGACCCTAATATCAGCAGGGTTAATAAAGAATGATGAGCATACGTTATGAATGGATGAATTGGATCAGAAAGCTGTACTTTCTTTATGGTTTCTTCTCCTCCCTGTAAGGAAAAAAAATATTGAGTTTTAGAGACCAAAGGAGGTTTTTTTTTTATTTACAAAAATGGTGATCACAGAGTACCATTATTAAGATACATGACAGGGAAGGATGAGATACCCAAAAATGTACAGGCATGTGTTTTTCAGTTCATTAGCCTGATAAGTGAATCAAATAATAAAATATATAGTGCTTCCGATGCTGTACATATTGTTCTGCTGGCAGCTAAGAAATATATCTTGAGACACTTACTGGAGAAGAAACCACTGAGTGTTTCAGAACTGATAGATACTATAAAATCCCTAATGTTGATGGACAAAATAGATACAGAATCCCAAAAAGAAAAGAACACTTAAAAATTTTTCAAAAAATGGAGGACTTTTATTGAATGTAGTTATTCACAAGCAGAGATCAATCAATTAATGGTAGCATTTAAGGGGACAATATGGTACAATCTTGAGGATGTAGCTGGTAACTTGGGGATATTGAGGTAATAATATTTGTTTATTGTTTCATTGCTAGTTCTGTATATGGTTCGAATGAAGTATTGTTGTAACATTCAAAAGGTTAAATTGAAATTGGATGAGAGCAACATTGTATTTTCAAGATATATGCATATAATGTATGGTTTTTGATATATATTTGATTGCATATTAATATGTCAAATCATCTAATAAAGAAGTTTATAAAAAAAAGATACATGACAGAAAGAAGATGAGACATTGGCATATTTTTTAGGGTCAGTGAATAGTGGATTACCGTATTTTTCGGACCATAAGACGCACTTTTTTTCCTCCAAATTTGGGAGGAAAGTGTGGGTGTGTCTTATGGTCGGAATGTAACGTGGGGAGGGGGGCAGAGGGCAGCGGTGGAGTGGGATCGCAGGAGGCAGGAAAATATCCCCTCGGCTGCAGGAATCCAGCGCTGGGGAAACCACTGGTCCCGATACTTAAGTGCAGTGAATATTCATTAGCCGCTTCGCCGGCCACCTATCAGCTGAGCAGTGAGCGGGGAGCAGCAAATGACAGAGCCACATGGTTCCCCAGCGCCTGATTCCTGCAGCAGCTGTGGGGATCTGTGTGGGAAGTAGAAGGAGGCAGCAGGAGCAGAGTGCAGCAGGAGGCATCGCATACCTGACAGCCTGGGGGCTGTGCTGATGCCATGCTGAATGCTCCTGTGGAGGACCTGTGATGAGGTCATGAAGAGGGCGGGCAGGAGCATCACATGACCACACAAAGCCCTGCCTCTTCATGATGTCATCACAGGTCCTGCAGACACACTGTACAAGAAAAAAATAATTAAAAGGTTAGTAATACAGCACATTAAAAAGCACTCTGCCATCCTGTGGTGGACTATAACTCCCAGGATCTGCAGGACATGCTGGGAGTTATAGTTTCCCATGGGATCTTAAAGCAGCACTCCAGTGTTATCAGTGCTGGAGTGTGGCTTTAAATATAAGCCCTATCCCCCATTCTTAGGCCGTGGTCACACATGCGAGAAATTTGCACGATTTTTGTGCGAATCTCTCGCATGAACACCCGGCACTGCCGCCGGCACTCAGACTGGAGCGTGCGGCTGCATGTATTTCTATGCTGCATGTATTTCTATGCAGCCGCACGCTCCAGTCTGAGTGCCAGCGGCAGTGCCGGGTGTTCACGAGAGAGATTCGCACAAAAATCGTGCAAATTTCTCGCATGTGTGACCCCGGCCTTATACTCACCCTCCAGAGTCTTCACATAGTAGTTTACAGACACCACACTGGTCCCGCAGCACCATCTTCTACCCGTAGCTTCCAACATAATAACATACTATTATATATAATAACACCACATATAATAGTATGTTATTTATGTTATTAAATATTTTACCACATTTTTTGCTTCAAATATATTTCTCCCTATTTTCCACCTCTAAAACCTGGGTGCGTCTTATAGTCCGGTGCATCTTATAGTCCGAAAAATACGGTAAGTGGCAACTTGAATATATATATATGCAAAAATCTCTTTTATTTTTAGAGTTTGTGTTTAAAACAATAAAGTCCTGTAAAAGCCCTCCAAATGACAGAAAATACCGTGCATTCAATGATACACACATTTTAAATTTACCTACCTTTATACTCTCCTAAAAAGGTAAATTACAGCACCAATAAAGAAAATATGTGCAATTATGTAACCCACAGGATGGCTAGACATGTTACTGATATGCAAATGATGAAGAAATGGAACATTTTAAAAACATCTTTATTTATTCAGTATTGAGCATGAATGCCACGTGTAGAATTGCACACATTCATATGCCAGGCTACATGTTGCTCATACTACTGGGAGCAGCCTGTGTGGCCTAAACATGCTATTACGGCCAGGAAAGTCTCTGGAATTGTCTCCTATTGAACATATCTGGGATATCATTGGTTGGCAACTGCAAATTTGGCTGCCAGCAGTGGATCTTGATGATTTTCTGCCCAAGTGCATTCACTATGGCAGAACGTACCTCAGTGAACCATTATTAATCTCACTGATAGCAACCAAGAAGTGTAAGTGCGGGGATTTATGTGTGAGGCACTCATTCTATGCTGAATAAACATATTTTGAAATTTTCCATGTCTTTTTATTTTTTCTTCCATCATTTTCGTATTACTAACATGTCTATCGATCCTGTGCTTTACATAATTCCACGACTTTTCCTTCTTGGTTTTGCAATTTCAATGCTGAGCAATGGACATGAAAGGTAAAGGTATACATATAGGTGAATGATTCCATATTTGATAAAAAGAGAGAATGCCCTCTTTTCTTTCTTATAAAACAAATTAACAGTAATAGATTCAGCCAAGAGTCTGCTCCACACAACGGAATGGTGAATGTTGCAGTCTTCATCATTAGCTGGAATGATGCTTTGTGTTACCTTGTAATATATATTATTGAAAGAAATTGTCCAGAATAAGAAAAATATGGCAGCTTTCTTTCCAGACTATATCAGCTATTGAAGCTTGGCTCTATGACAAGGAAAGGGGCTAAACTGCAATATCTTACGGAAACGGATCTAGTGTGGCACTGTCCAGATAATCCAGAAGACCAGTGAATGGGTGACAGGTTTTATGCATTATATTCATCTTTACAAAACAAAAAGACGGATTTTGGTAAGACCTTACCTGTAAAATCCTTTTCAGCGAAGGAAGGAAGGGAGACACAGTCATTACTAGTGGGTAGGCGGAGCCCACACAGGATAGAACACCTCAGATTAAAAAGAGTGTTGACCGGCCCCTCCAGCTTGGGCTCCTCCTACTCCAGCTCTCCAGTCCGTACACAAGCTAAGGAAGAGCAAATATCACCAGCGGAGCAACATAACCCCTTCTGAAAGACTTCAGAGAAAAAAACAAGTAGACAGGTTATGCATATAACAGAAAAAACCACACAGTCCCAGGTACTACTCACTGAACCTGACCACTGCGATGAGCTGGCAATGCTGGAAACAGAGCCTTAGCGCGCCGACCTCAGCCCAGATAATCGCTATCAGAGAAGGGTCACGCCGCATCTGAAAACACAACAACACACCTCTACCATGGGAGGGATCTGTGTCTCCCTTCCTTCCTTCGCTGAAAAGGATTTTACAGGTAAGGTCTTACCAAAATCCGTCTTTCAGCAGCAGATGGAAGGAAGGGAGACACAGTCATTACTAGTGGGACGTCCCAAAGCAGTCCAAAAATTAAGGGTGGGCAAAAAACCAACAGAGGCAGATTCCCAACAACTTAAATAAGTGCGCAACTAGCGCTAAATACAAGTTCACAAGAACTTTAAACTACAGCCGCCTGCAGGACCCTACGTCCTAAGGCCGCATCAGCGGAAGCACTGACGTCCACCTTATAAAATTTTGAAAATGTGTGGACGGAGCGCCAGGTCGCCGCCCGGCAGAGCTGAGCTGCCGAGGCTCCTTGATGAAAGGCCCACGATGAACCCACAGCCCTCGTGGAGTGAGCTCGAATCTTAATCGGGCAAGGTTCGCCCTTAAGTCGGTAAGCCTCTAAAATGGCCGACCTAAACCAACGAGCTATAGAATCCTTGGAAGCTCTTTGACCACGTCGACGACCTGCTGGAATCACAAACAGAGAATCCGACTTCCGAAAACTTTGAGTAATAGACAAATAGAACTTCAAAGCCTGCACTAAATCCAATGTGTGCAAGGCCCGTTCCTTCGCATTCCTCGGCTCCGGACAAAGCGAAGGCAACACAATATCCTGGTTAACATGAAATTGTGACACCACCTTAGGTAGAAAGTTGCCCCGTGTGCGAAGCACTACGCGATCCGGGTGAAATTCCAGAAAAGGAGGCGAGCAAGAAAGAGCCGCCAACTCAGAAACCCTTCTCAAAGAAGTGACCGCCACTAGGAAAGCAACCTTCCAAGAGAGCAAAGAAAGGCTAACAGAGTCCATAGGCTCAAAAGGCCCATGTTGGAGAGCCTCCAAGACAAGATTAAGCCGCCAAGGAGACACAAGCGCCTTCCGCGGCAGAAACTGACGGGTTACCCCGCGAAAAAAGGAACGTACGTCCCTACGCGAGGCGATAACCTTCCGAAACAGCAAGGACAGAGCAGAAACCTGACCCTTCAGAGTGCTAACTGCCAAACCCTTGTCCAGCCCGAACTGTAAAAAGGCCAATAAATTGGGAATGGAAAAAATCCTCGGGTTCCTAGAAGAACCCGAACACCATGAAAAGAAGGCTTCCCAAGTCTTGTGATAAATCCTAGTAGTAGCCGGACCTCTGGCAGCTCGCAGAGTGGCAATGACTTCGGCTGAAAAACCTTGACGGATCAGATTTCGGTCTCAAGAGCCACGCCGTCAAACGCAGAGACTTCAGGTCCGGGTGACGAACGGGCCCTTGGGTTAACAGGTCCGGACGAAGAGGGAGTGGAAGTGGAGGCGCTGCCAGAAGCGACACCAGCGTCGAGAACCACGTCCTCCTTGGCCAATCTGGGGCTACCAACATAGCCGGGACTCTCTCCAGTCTGATCCGACGCAACACCAGAGGAAGTAAGGATATCGGCGGGAACACATAGATTAGCTCGAATTGGTCCCACGGAGCCACCAGAGCATCCACCGCCACAGCCTTCGGGTCCTTGTACCTGGACATGAACGTCGGTAACTTGGCATTGAACCTGGATGCCATCAAATCCACTTGGGGAGTTCCCCAACGGGAGCACAGCAGTGCAAAAATTTCCGGATGAAGACTCCATTCTCCGGGATCCATCTTCTCGCGACTGAGGAAGTCCGCCGTGATATTCTGAACTCCTGGAATGTGAATCGCGCAGAGATGGCTGGCACCCTGGCCTCGGCCCATACCAGGATCCGAGACACCTCCATCATGAGCCTGGAGCTCCTCGTCCCACCTTGATGGTTGATATACGCGACCGCCGTCGCGTTGTCTGTCTGCACTTGGACTGGCAGACCGCTTAAAGGGACCGTCCAGTGTTGGAGGCAAAGGAAAATTGCCCTCAATTCCAGGATGTTGATCGGCAGGACAGACTCTTCCGACGACCATACTCCCTGAATCCAGAGATCGTTCCAGACACCTCCCCAGCCCGTCAGGCTGGCATCGGTGGTTATGACCGACCACCTCGGAGGGAGGAAGGACTTCCCCAGGGATAACACTTCCGGACGTAACCACCATCCTAGAGACTCTCGCACCCTGTGGGAGATGATGACACTGCAATCCAGTGAAACCTGCGATCGATCCCAACGGTTCAAAATGAGCATTTGGAGAGCCCTGGAATGAAATTGGGCAAACGGAATTGCCTCCATCGACGCCACCATCAAACCCAGAAGGCGCATACACCTTCGAAGGGACATTGCTGTCGAAGACTTCATAACCTGTACATGTCGAAGAAGACTCGCTTGCTTGTCTGGAGGCAGAGATACCACTGCTCGTACCGTGTCGAAATGCATTCCCAAAAACAGGATTGACTGTGACGGTTCCAGAGACGACTTCTCCCAATTGACCAGCCACCCGAAGTCCTCCAGGAGCTGAAGGGATAGATTGCGAGCCGTCACCGCCTCCTCCTTTGAGGACGCCACAATCAAAAGGTCGTCCAGGTAGGGAAGAATCGTAACCCCCTGTCTTCGAAGAATCACCATGAGAGGTGCCAGAATTTTCGTAAAAACTCTGGGTGCTGAGGCCAACCCGAATGGCAGGGCCACAAACTGGTAATGGTCCTGACCTATGGCAAAACGAAGGAAGCGTTGGTGGGCCCTTCCGACGGGAACATGCAAATAAGCGTCGCGAATGTCGATTGATACCAAAAAGTCGTTCTGCGACAGGGCCGCCACAACGGAGCGAAGCGACTCCATGCGGAATTTCCAGGTGCGTACATGCCGATTCAATCTTTTGAGATCCAGAATGGGGCGAAATTTGTCCTTTTTGGGGACCACAAAGAGGTTGGAATAAAACCCTCTTCCCCGGTCCTCCGGCGGAACCGGTACCACCACACCCTTCTGCAGAAGGGAATCGACCTCCCGCAGTAGAGCGGCAAATAGCTCGGGCTCTGATGGAATGCGAGACTGGCAAAAACTGTCTGAGGGTCGAGAAAGAAACTCTATGAAGTAGCCTGCCGACACAACCCGCGTCACCCAGGCGTCCGACACGCGGGAAGCCCAAGTCGGTTCGAATTGGAGCAAACGACCCCCCACTCGAGAGCCCTCGAGTGAGACCCTGGCGTCAGTCCGCCTTAGCGGGCTTTTTGTCAGCTTCCCGCTTGTCTTGACGGAAGCTCTGTTTCCAGGGAGTGCGGGATTTCTGAGAGTTCTTTTTTCGTCCCCTGGGCCGAAAGGACCGCCGACTACTACCGGCACTAGGCCTGCCAGACGCAGAAGTCACAGCTCTTCGCTGCGGTAAAGCCGTTTCTTTTGCCTTTGCCTTGGCAATCAGCTCCGTGAGGTCAGATCCAAATAGCTGACCACCCTTGTAAGCTAAAGATAGCAAACCTTGCTTGGAAACCGCGTCCCCGGTCCACTGTCTAAGCCACAGTGCTCTCCTGACTGTGACCGCTGAGGATTGCGCCCTGGACAGCAGTGACGCAGTATCCAAACTTGCATCACTGCCATATCGGCCTGCATCCTCCAACAACTTGAAAAGCCCATCTACCTCGGATAGTGGGGATCCATCTTGCCACGCCGTCCGTAGACGGTCTAACCAGCTCAGGGAAGCTTTACAAGCACACATGGACCCTAGTACTGCTCTGAATCCATGACCTGCGGCCTCGTAGATGGATTTCGCCGCCATCTCAGTTTTTCTGTCCAGCGGATCCTGCAGACTCACCTTCCCTTTAACAGGAAGTAATGAGGATTTGCTAAGCTGGGATAAAGGGACATCCACTTCAGGAGAAGGAATCCAATTATCAATCAACTCCGTCGTACACGGATACAGCGTCTCAAAAAACCGTGTCCCCTGAAAACGTTTATCTGGACACAGGCGTTCCTTCTCCACTGCCCCATTAAGCTCATCCAGAGATGGTAATGCTGATCGCGACCTATGCGACTCCTGAAACATCCGGGCCGACTTACCAGGACGTCTAGTTACCTCCTCCGATAACTGTAACGCCTCCCTCATGGCTCCAATAAAAGCCTCTGTACGGCCCAAAAGAGAGGCAGAGTGTCCCTGCCGATCCTCCTTATCCGAATCGGACATCTCCCCATCCGAGCTTGAAGGGGAACCCTCCATACCAGAGATCTCAGAGTCGCTACGCGGGAAGGATGGCACCGGCCTGTGTCGCTTCCTGCCATGAGAGGATCTAGCTGACACCCAATAACCTAGAAGGTCAGACAGGCCATCAATAGAACGAGCGAGGGCCTCCATTTTGACATCACTGAAACCTCCGACCGCTGATCTTGACGCCGTCGAGGTCTGCGTGTCAGATACGCGAGACTGATCCTGTAGCGGATCTGGGAGACGGTCCACACCTCCTGGACCCTGATCTGACATGCCCTCACGCAGTATATGGCAGGTTAAACCTGTCAGTAACTAGAACAGTGTGGTTTCTTAAAGAAAAAAACGAACGCTGAAGGGTTAAAGCTCTTAAAGAGAGAGCTACCCCAGCTGTCCCCCAATTAAGGGTTAACCGCCTAAGAAGGGGTTAATGTCGCAGACTCCCCACAACCTCTGTTAATGAAAAGGGTGTGCGAGCCCCAGACAAAAAAAGGTGCCTCTTATGAGGTAACAGCTGCAGGACAGCGCAGTCTGCCACCTAATTGTGCCTCAGAAAGGTGCCCTGCGCTGTGGGGGTGAGGGGGTTAAGCTTCTGCCCTGACAGGCAGAAGCGACTCACCCAGCTGGCCGCGGTGCAGTGTCCTAATTGTTCCTTCGGTCGGTCGGGGGGAGCGGAGAGTGAGGAGCCCGATGAGGCCGTCAGTAATGGCCGCCGCGCTGAAGGAGAGAAGCCGGAAGAGGAGAGGCAGGGTAAAGCGCGCGCTCAGAGCGCTTCCTGCCCGCGAAAGAACGGGAAAGCGCGAAGCCACGCCCCCCCGCCGGCTTCAAAAAAGCGCGCGACTCCTCCACTCTCCGCTCCTGCCCCGCTCCCATGTCCTGCAGGCATCCACCTGCGGACAAAAGTACACAATCACCAACACTGAAAAACATGTAACAGCGGCTGCCGCAGCAGCCGCTGAAGCACTCAAACACATATTAAAATGTTGAGTACTCACCCAGCTGAGCGCCACAGGGACCCCCAGGGATTTGTGGCGCTGTGCCCATAGCTTCCCCCCCAGGGCGGGGAACGCAGTGACCCCAGAAGCGCGGTTTGCGTCCCCGCCAGGGAAGCAACCCTCATCCCCCAGGGCCGGCAGGGTTCTGCAGGGACCACCTTAAAGGGTAATGCAGATCCGCCAAGGGAGGGGTGGGGGTCCAGCAGCGCTGAGACCCCTGAGACCTCAAGACCACGGGGGTCCAAGTCCCTGTCCGATAAAAATAAAAAATTCTTCTGAGGAGCTGCTCCAGCAGCGACTATCCTCTGTGACCTCAAATTTTAGACTGGAGAGCTGGAGTAGGAGGAGCCCAAGCTGGAGGGGCCGGTCAACACTCTTTTTAATCTGAGGTGTTCTATCCTGTGTGGGCTCCGCCTACCCACTAGTAATGACTGTGTCTCCCTTCCTTCCATCTGCTGCTGAAAAAATCATTAAAAACCCCAGAGAAGCTAAATGTAAAAAATAAGTTACAATTCTAAGCGCACATACAGTGGCATGTAACAGTTTGGGCACCTCTGGTCAAAATTACTGTTATTGTGAACAGTTAAGCAAGTTTAATATGAAGTGATCACTAAAAGGCCTAAAGTTAAAGATGATACATTTCCTTTGTATTTTAGGCAAAAACAAAATATATTTTCATCTTTTACATTTTAAAAATTACAAAAGGGAAAATGGGTTGATGCAAAAGTTTGGGCACCCTGCATGGTTAATACCTAGTAACACTCCCTTTTGAAAGTATCACAGCTTGTAAACGCTTTTAATCCTTGTTTGAGGGATTATCATCCATTCTTCCTTGGAAAATTCTTCCAGTTTTTGTGAGATTCCTGGGTCGTCTTGCATGCACTGCTGTTTTGAGGTCTAGCTACAGATTTTCAATGAAGTCCAGATCAGGGACTATGACTGTCATTGTAAAACCTTCAGCTTGTGCCTTTTGAGGTAGTCTACTGTGGATTTTGACATGTGCTTAGGATCACTACCCATCTGTACAGTCATGGCCAAAAGTTTTGAGAATGACACAAATATTAATTTTTACAAAGTCTACTGCTTCACTTTTTCTAATGGCAATTTGCATATACTCCAGAATGTTATAAAGAGTGATCAGCTTAACAGCAATTACTTGCAAAGTCAATATTTGGCTAGAAAATGAACTTTATCCCCCAAAACACATTTCAACATCATTGCAGCCCTGCCTTAAAAGGACCAGCTAACCTCTTTTCATTGATTGCTCCATTAACACAGGTGTGGGTGTTGATGAGGACATGGCTGGAGATGAATCTGTCATGATTAAGTAAAGGTACTGCCACACTACTCGATCCCGCTAACGATCTCGTTAGCGTCGCATACTAATGAGATCGCTAGCGGGATCGTTTAAATATCGCTAGTGTCGGCCACATTTAGCGATGTCGTTAAGGACGCTATCGCGGTTAGCGATCTCCTTAACGACTTTAGCGGTACAAAAGTACCGCTAAATCGCTAAAAAAGGTGCCACACTCAGCGATAATACTTACCCAGCGGGAGCGCCGACGATAAAATAGGGTCCGGAACGATTCCAGCGACGAGCGAGATCACAGCAGGATCTCAGCAGGGAGCTCGTCGCTGACAGATGCCGCACACAACAACATTGCTAACGGGATCGCTAAATAGTGACGTTTTTTAGCGATCCCGTTAGCGATGTTGTTTAGTGTGGCATACCCTTAAGAATGACACCACTGGACACTTTAAAAGGAGGCTGGTGCTTGGCATCATTGTTTCTCTTCTGTTAACCATGGTTATCTCTAAAGAAACACGTGCAGTCATCATTGCAATGCACAAAAATGGCCTAACAGGGAAGAGTATCGCAGCTAGAAAGATTGCACCTCAGCCAACAATCTATCGCATCATCAAGAACTTCAAGGAGAGAGGTTCCATTGTTGCCAAAAAGGCTTCAGGGCGCCCAAGAAAGACCAGCAAGCGCCAGGACCGTCTCTTAAAAGTGTTTCAGCTGCGGGATTGGGCTACCAGCAGTGCAGAGCTTGCTCAGGAATGGCAGCAGGCAGGTGTGAGTGCATCTGCACGCACTGTGAGGCGGAGACTCTTGGAGCAAGGCCTGGTCTCAAGGAGGGCAGCAAAGAAGCCACTTCTCTCCAGAAAAAACATCATGGACAGACTGATATTCTGCAAAAGGTACAGGCAGTGGGCTGCTGAGGACTGGGGTAAAGTTATTTTCTCTGATGAATCCTCTTTTCGATTGTTTGGGACATCAGGAAAACGCCTCATTCGGAGAAGACATGGTGAGCGCTACCACCAGTCTTGTCTCATGCCAACTGTTAAGCATCCTGAAACCATTCATGTGTGGGGTTGCTTCTCAGCCACGGGAATCGGCTCTCTCACAGTCTTGCCTAAAAACACAGCCATGAATAAAGAATGGTACCAGAATGTCCTCCAAGAGCAACTTCTCCCAACCCTCCAAGAGCAGTTTGGCGATCAACAATGCCTTTTCCAGCATGATGGAGCACCTTGCCATAAAGCAAAGGTGATAGCTAAATGGCTCAGGGAACAAAACAGAGATTTTTAGGTCCATGGCCTGGAAACTCCCCAGATCTTAATCCCATTGAGAACTTGTGGTCAATCATCAAGAGACGGGTGGACAAACAAAAACCTAAAAATTCTGACAAAATGAAAGCATTTATTGTGCAAGAATGGAATGCTATCAGTCAGGATTTGGTCCAGAAGTTGATTGAAAGCATGCCAGGGAGAATTGCAGAGGTCCTGAAGAAGAAGGGTCAACACTGCAAATATTGACTTGCTGCGTTAACTCATTCTAACTGTCAATATAAGCTTTTGTTACTCATATGTTTGCAATTATATATTTCTGTCTGTGATAAAAACATGTCAAACACACATAAAAACCAGAGGGCAGCAGATCATGTGAAAATATAATATTTGGGTCATTCTCAAAACTTTTGGCCACGACTGTAGAAGCCCTCCTCTTTTCAACTTCATCTTTTTTACAGATGGTGTTATGCTTGCATCAAGAATTTGTTGAAATTTCATGGCATCCATTCTTCCCTCTACTTGTGAAATGTTCCCTGTGCCATTGGCTGCAACACAACCCCAAAGCATGATTGATCCACCCCTACGCTTAATGGTTGGTGAGATGTTCTTTTCCAGAAATTCTGTGCCTTTTTTTCTCCATACATACCTTTGATCACTGTGACGAAAGAATTCTACTTTAACCTCATCGGTCCACAGGACTTGTTTCTAAAAAAATATCAGCATTTTTAGATGTTCTTTTGCATACTTCTGACATTGAATTTTATGCTGAAGACACAGAAGAGGTTTTCTTCTGATGACTCAGGCCATATTTGTGCAGGTGTGTCTGAACAGTAAAACAATGTACCACAACTCCCGAGTCAGCTAAATCTTTGATGGTCTTTTGCAGTCAACTGGGGGTTCTGATTTGCCTTTCTAGCAATCCTAAGAGCAGGTCTCACTGAAAATTTGCTTAGTCTTCTAGACCTTATCTTGACCTCCACTGTTAACTTCCATTTCTTAATTACATTTCGAATTGAGGAAAGGTCAACTTGAAAATGCATTGCCATCTTCTTATAGCCTTCTCCTGCTTTGTGGGCCTCCACCATTTCCAAAGAGCTAGGCAGCTGCATAGAAGAACCCATAGCTGCTGTGTTTTGGCACAAGGTTAGAGGTTGCTGGATTTTTATAAAGCTGGGAAATTTGCAGCACCTGGCCTTTGCTAGCGATGATATTGAACAAGCCAAAACCCTAACAGGTTAATTAAGGTCTGAAACCTTGGCCAAAGTTATCTGAGCACACATATCTCCAAGGGTGCCCAAACTTTTGCATTGGCCCATTATCCTTTTTAAAACGTAAAATATTATATATATAAAATAATATATATATATATATATATATATAAAATTTTTGTTAAAAATTAGATTATATATATATATATATATATATATATATATATATATATATATAAAATCTAATTTTTAACAAAAATTTGATGCAGCACAGGAAAGCTACAGGAGATACAGGTATTACCAAGCCTTAAATAGATACAAAGAATAAAAGGCAGCACTCCAAAAATCCAACAAGAATTACTGTGATTTACTGACACCAAGTCATAAAGTGGAACTCTGTAAGCAGCTTGTTTTGGAGTGCTGCCTTTTTCTTCAATGGGGAACTGAAGAATATATTTTTTTTTACCTAAAATACAAATGAAATGTGTCATGTTTAACTTTAGCCCTTTTAGAGATCATTTCATCTTCAACTTGCTTAACTGTTCACAATAACAGTAATTCTGACTAGGGGCGTCCAAACTTTTACATTCCCCTGTATGGCGAACGGCTTTCTTTATCCAGAAGACTACAATAAACATCACTTACCTTCACAACAGTTAAATACTCTGCCACCGCTGATCTCTCCGCTTGAGAAAGTTTCCTGGCAGACTCATCACACACCCAGCAGTGAACACCTCTTCTTCCAGAGTAAACCCATAATCGGTGTTGAAAGCCAAAGTCCTCTAAGAAGGAAAGAGTGGATACAAAAGTTTAGTGGCAGAATCCTCACAGACTGGGATATCAGGAAATACCACAAACCTGCGGGGATCAGTGGTGGTGTTACTAGAAGTCTAATGAATGACGGACATGTAAAGCTTCTCACAATGAAATACAAGCACCGGATGTCTTCTTCATACAGTTCGAATGGTGCAAGCACACATCAGCCCTATAATACATTACATAAAATGCCTACCATAGAGGGATCGATCCAGGATACGAATGGCAATGGTCATCAATGTCCAGCATTTATTGCAGATATCTGCAGAACTAGACATGACATATTGATTAGAAAAGTCATTTAGAACAGACATCAAAAGCACTGATTCTAAAGTGCACCTTTATTGCTAATATATCGTATATGAGGATTACATGCTAATTACTAACATATACATTTTTATATCTCTGAAGTAGGGTCCTTTTGAGACATTTTTTTTCCTGCCAGAAATGCGGTTCCATCCGAAAAGTGGCCCCCAGTGGTGGAACATGTGACCACACACAATTCATCCTCCTAGTGCCTGCACTAGCTTCCTATGGACAAATGGTGTAATACTAAGTACGTAGAAGGCTTAAGTGTAAAGATATGTGCACATGTTGCGGAATTGCCATGGAAATTTCCGCGGCAATCCCGCACCTCCCTGCCGCGGGAAATACGCATTTTATAGGTATGCGTATTCCTGCTAGAAACTAGCGTTTTGCAAGCGTAATTAGCTTGCAGAATGCTAGTGTTTTCCAGGCGGTCTGTAGCATCGCTTGGAAAACTGATTGACAGGTTGGTCACACGAGTCAAAGAAGTGCGATTCCGCCGCGGAAAAACACGCAGCATGTGCACAGCATTGCGGAATCCCATAGAATATAATGGGTTGCATTGTGTAAGCGTTTTTGCCGCGAAAAACCGCGGTAAAAACGCTAACAATCCGCAATGTGCGCACATAGCCTAAGGTTTCTCCCATGGAGAGCACCAAGCTGGCATAGGGAGACTTAAGGAAAAAATGTCTGCAAATCATCCTACTTATGAGAAAGAAAGTACTCTCTCATGCCATTTATAGGAGGTAGCTGACCATATAACAAGTTTTTCACATTAGTTAGGTTATTTAGCCATACAAGAGTCTTCACCAAAGAGAAAGACCTCCATCTGTAGATTACTGCAGCTGGTCAGTGCTGGGTAGGACACTGGCAGGGTGAGCAAGAGGCTTTCAATGGATGATTAGAGAGTAAAGTTTCTCCTTTTGAACAGTACTAAAATGCGTAAGGAGACTTCTAAGCCACGTAATGCTCCTAAGGGGTATAAAACAGATATGGAGAAGGCTATAAAAAAAAAGTAAAGTCACATGGTCCATCATCCACTTACAGATGGGAGTGGCATTCAGATTTCACAAAAAGATGGCTAAGAAAATGGGTGTGACATGAATCTAAAAAAATTGGTAACAATAAGCATATTAGTAAGCAGCATTAATAATTATCAATAACATTGATTTACATAAGCAATAAAGGCACCAAACCCAGTGACACCGGATTTAAAGGTGGAGATGGCATGGTCAGGATTAGATTATTACCTGCAGCATCTCCGCACATCGTCATAATCTGTCATATCGATATCAAACACCAGTTCCTTCTCCTGAGCTTGAAAGGTTCCAGATTTCACAGAGTTATGCATACTGGGCTGTAGAAATGATTTACAAACATTGTGTGACGTTTCCTGGATAGGCAATAGTATAAAAACCACATACCCTGATCACCCACAATATGAAAACCACTGAAGAGTACAATGGAGTATCCCGTGGCAGGGGATTTGTCATGGAGTGGGATATATTAGGCTGCAAATGAACAGTCAGATCTTGAAGTTGATTTGATGGAAGTAGGAAAATGGACTAATGTAAGGCTACAAGACAAATTGTAACGGGGTGACAATGTCTAAACAGCAGGTCTTATGGAAGCAGTGGTTAGTACCTAAGGGACAGGTGATCATGCCTCACTGAGGTCCTGGGAGAAAAAGCTAGCCTTGTGTTGTCCAATCCCACAGAGGAGCTACTGTAGTAAAAATTGCTGAAGAAGTTTCTTGCAATTAGAAAAAGATGTCAGAACACACGTGCATCTGTGTATGGACGTGCCCATGCTGACCCCTGCCCACCACCAAAAGCACCTACAATGGACCGCAAAGGAATGAAGGAGGTCCCTGGTCTCATTTTCTTCTACGTCACAAGACACCTGTGACATATCATTTATCTAAAGATTGCAGCAAACTAAGTACATCCCATAAGGTGCACTAGGATTCTACACAGTGTTCTCGTTTAGAAAGATAAGTCGTCCTGCCGCACTGCAATCATTGTTCAACAATAACCAAGAGGTCAAGGTGTTAACCCCAAAATCTTACAGATCTCAATCCAACTGAGAATCTGGAGGATGTGCTGGAAAAATAAGTCCAATCCATAAAGAACCCATCTTGCAACTCAGGATCTGCTGCTAATGTGTTGGTGCCAGATGTACAAAGTTGCCTTCAGAAATCTTGTGGAGTCTACTGCTAAAAGGGTCAGAGCTGTACTGGCAGCACGAGGGGTCTGCACTCTATGTGACTACAGACTTGTAAATCCTCGCAGTGCACGGTGTCGGCACCGGTGGTTGTATGGCCGCACATATAGGATATTCACATTTCCGGCCACAATCTGACTAGACTGTTTCATGCCTCACGCAATACACTTGTGTTGAGTATGCTGGAAACAATATACAGTCATGGCCAAAAGTTTTGAGTATGACACAAATATTAATTTTTACAAAGTCTACTGCTTCACTTTTTCTAATGGCAATTTGCATATACTCCAGAATGTTATAAAGAGTGATCAGCTTAACAGCAATTACTTGCAAAGTCAATATTTGGCTAGAAAATGAACTTTATCCCCCAAAACACATTTCAACATCATTGCAGCCCTGCCTTAAAAGGACCAGCTAACCTCTTTTCAGTGATTGCTCCATTAACACAGGTGTGGGTGTTGATGAGGACATGGCTGGAGATGAATCTGTCATGATTAAGTAAGAATGACACCACTGGACACTTTAAAAGGAGGCTGGTGCTTGGCATCATTGTTTCTCTTCTGTTAACCATGGTTATCTCTAAAGAAACACGTGCAGTCATCATTGCAATGCACAAAAATGGCCTAACAGGGAAGAGTATCGCAGCTAGAAAGATTGCACCTCAGTCAACAATCTATCGCATCATCAAGAACTTCAAGGAGAGAGGTTCCATTGTTGCCAAAAAGGCTTCAGGGCGCCCAAGAAAGACCAGCAAGCGCCAGGACCGTCTCTTAAAAGTGTTTCAGCTGCGGGATCAGGCTACCAGCAGTGCAGAGCTTGCTCAGGAATGGCAGCAGGCAGGTGTGAGTGCATCTGCACGCACTGTGAGGCGGAGACTCTTGGAGCAAGGCCTGGTCTCAAGGAGGGCAGCAAAGAAGCCACTTCTCTCCAGAAAAAACATCATGGACAGACTGATATTCTGCAAAAGGTACCGGCAGTGGACTGGGGTAAAGTTATTTTCTCTGATGAATCCCCTTTTCGATTGTTTGGGACATCAGGAAAACGCCTCATTCGGAGAAGACAAGGTGAGCGCTACCACCAGTCTTGTCTCATGCCAACTGTTAAGCATCCTGAAACCATTCATGTGTGGGGTTGCTTCTCAGCCAAGGGAATCGGCTCTCTCACAGTCTTGCCTAAAAACACAGCCATGAATAAAGAATGGTACCAGAATGTCCTCCAAGAGCAACTTCTCACAACCCTCCAAGAGCAGTTTGGCGATCAACAATGCCTTTTCCAGCATGATGGAGCACCTTGCCATAAAGCAAAGGTGATAACTAAATGGCTCAGGGAACAAAACATTGAGATTTTGGGTCCATGGCCTGGAAACTCCCCAAGTTTTAATCCCATTGAGAAGGGTCAACACTGCAAATATTGACTTGCTGCATTAACTCATTCTAACTGTCAATATAAGCTTTTGTTACTCATATGTTTGCAATTATATTTCTGTCTGTGATAAAAACATCTGTCAAACACACACATAAAAACCAGAGGGCAGCAGATCATGTGAAAATATAATATTTGTGTCATTCTCAAAACTTTTGGCCATGACTGTACACTGCTCAAAAAAATAAAGGAACACTCAAATAACACATCCTAGATCTAAATGGAGGCCACACACACTACTGAGCATCATTTTGACTTAGTTTAAGGACATTACATTCTACTTTAATTTTGTGGGTGACTCCAAATTCAGGCCTCCATTGGTTAATAAATTTGATTTCCATTGATGATTTTTGTGTGATTTTGTTGTCAGCACATTCAACTTTGTAAAGCATTCAATGAGAATATTTCATTCATTCAGATCTAGGATGTGTTATTTGAGTGTTCCCTTTATTATTTTGAGCAGTGTATATATGACTATTGTGTGCTGTTTTTAGGTCTATAATTAATATAGGCCATGTGCCTTGTGCCCTGGTTACTACATAAAAAGTGTTAGTAATGACACATAGCAATGACCTTGTGGGAATACACTGCGCCTATGTCGATTTTGTAGGGATTCATCTTCTGCATCTCCTTCTCCAGCTCATTCATGTTATTAAAGGACTGATAGCGCACGTATATGTCATCTTTCAGGGTGAAACTGAACTCTCTGTTTGGGAAGTAGTTCTTTATGACTGAAAAACAAACAGACAGGTTTATTACATATACAGCAACTACAGTCATGGCCAGAAGTTTTGAGAATGACACAAATATTATATTTTCACATGATCTGCTGCCCTCTGGTTTTTATGTGTGTTTGACAGATGTTTTTATCACAGACAGAAATATAATAATTGCAAACATATGAATAACAAAAGCTTATATTGACAGTTAGAATGAGTTAATGCAGCAAGTCAATATTTGCAGTGCTGACCCTTCTTCTTCAGGACCTCTGAAATTCTCCCTGGCATGCTCTCAATCAACTTCTGGACCAAATCCTGACTGATAGCAGTCCATTCTTGCACAATCAATGCTTTCATTTTGTCAGAATTTTTCGGTTTTTGTTTGTCCACCCATCTCTTGATGATTGACCACAAGTTCTCAATGGGATTAAGATCTGGGGAGTTTCCAGGCCATGGACCCAAAATCTCTATGTTTTGTTCCCTGAGCCATTTAGTTATCACCTTTGCTTTATGGCAAGGTGCTCCATCATGCTGGAAAAGGCATTGTTGATCACCAAACTGCTCTTGGAGGGTTGGAGAAGTTGCTCTTGGAGGACATTCTGGTACCATTCTTTATTCATGGCTGTGTTTTTAGGCAAGACTGTGAGAGAGCCGATTCCCTTGGCTGAGAAGCAACCCCACACATGAATGGTTTCAGGATGCTTAACAGTTGGCATGAGACAAGACTGGTGGTAGCGCTCACCTTGTCTTCTCCGAATGAGGCGTTTTCCTGATGTCCCAAACAATCGAAAAGGGGATTCATCAGAGAAAATAACTTTACCCCAGTCCTCAGCAGTCCACTGCCTGTACCTTTTGCAGAATATCAGTCTGTCCATGATGTTTTTTCTGGAGAGATGTGGCTTCTTTGCTGCCCTCCTTGAGAACAGGCCTTTCTCCAAGAGTCTCCGCCTCACAGTGCGTGCAGATGCACTCACACCTGCCTGCTGCCATTCCTGAGTAAGCTCTGCACTGCTGGTAGCCTGATCCCGCAGCTGAAACACTTTTAAGAGACGGTCCTGGCGATTGCTGGTCTTTCTTGGGCGCCCTGAAGCCTTTTTGGCAACAATGGGAACTCTCTCCTTGAAGTTCTTGATGATGCGATAGATTGTTGACTGAGGTGCAATCTTTCTAGCTGCGATACTCTTCCCAGTTAGGCCATTTTTGTGCATTGCAATGATGACTGCACATGTTTCTTTAGAGATAACCATGGTTAACAGAAGAGAAACAATGATGCCAAGCACCAGCCTCCTTTTAAAGTGTCCAGTGGTGTCATTCTTACTTAATCATGACAGATTGATCTCCAGCCATGTCCTCATCAACACCCACACCTGTGTTAATGGAGCAATCACTGAAAAGAGATTAGCTGGTCCTTTTAAGGCAGGGCTGCAATGATGTTTAAATGTGTTTTGAGGGATAAAGTTCATTTTCTAGCCAAATATTGACTTTGCAAGTAATTGCTGTTAAGCTGATCACTCTTTATAACATTCTGGAGTATATGCAAATTGCCATTAGAAAAAGTGAAGCAGTAGACTTTGTAAAAATTAATATTTGTGTCATTCTCAAAACTTTTGGCCATGACTGTATATTATTAGAGCATTACAGAAAACTATATACGGGGTGACCAAAAGGACAACTCCGATTCCATTGTGCGTTCTGTACAGGATAAAGCTCATTAGGCAACCGCTCTTCTGGGAAGGCAGTGTACAAGATTTTGGAGTGTGTGGGAATTTTTGCTCATTCAGCCACAAGAGCGAGCACCTTTGTAGTTCATGCCAAGGGTGTTCGAAGCAATGAGATCAGGCCACTGTGCGGCCGGTTAAGTTCTTCTACAACAAACTCCCCCAACCAGGGCTCCCCAGTGCACAAACTCGCCCTTATTTTGGGCACTGGGGAGCAGTCAAGGGCCTTCTGCAAGCTTTATGCAATCTGGCAGGTAAAGGTACTGTCACACTAGGCGAAATCGCTTAAGCGTCAGCGATTTTATGACGCAGCAGCGACCTCGTTAGCGACGCAGCTGTGTGACATGTAGCAGCGATGTGGCCCCCGCTGAGATGTCGCTGATCGTTCATGAACGTTCTGAGCCGTTTTTTGGTCGTTGGTGTCCCACTGGTGAGCCTGAATCGCTGAGTGTGACACCCTTTATGAACGACTTCACCAGCGTCGCAGGTGGGACTAGGTTTTCCCAACAACCGCAGAGGTCGTTCTAAAGATCCCTGATCTCTGATGAGATCTTTGTGTTTGGAATCTAACTAGCGACCACATAGCGATCGCTAAGTGTGACAGTGCCTTAGCACTCTAGTTATGCCAACCCATCCATCAGACTGAGAGAAGTATGATCCATCACTCCACAGAAGACATTTCTTCTGCTTCAGACTCCGCTCCTCTGCTCGGTTCACACCACTTAGCAAACGGATCTACTTTGGAAACCCTGTGTGTTATTAAAAAGCAGGAAACCTGAACTGCAGAAAGGACATGTGAACAGAGTCTTACAGGACCACGTTGGGATCAGTATTTTCTATAGGACGGCCCATTCTCTGGCCAGTCAGTATTTTACCTCAGTATTTGTAATCCAAAACCAGGAGTGGGTGATAAATACAGAAGTGGTGACGTGTTTCTATTATACTTTTCCTCTGATTGTTCCACTCCTGGTTTGGATTACAGATACTGATGTAGAATACTGACCGTGTCCTTTCACACATTAGTAAGGGCAGAAGCTGGATTTTATACACCTGTGGCAATAGGACTGAACACAAAATCCAAATTCAGTGGTTAAGAGGAACATGTCCCGATACTTTGTCCATATAGTGAAGAGGACGATGTGCGCAGAACGGCACTGTGCCGAAAGCAGAGCTACAGGAGGACTACATGTCAGCAGCGATGTCACCAGCACGTGTCCAACACTCAGCACATGAAGGGCAGAAAACACCCTGTACTGCACCAGCATGGTGGGAGCACAGGTCAGCGGGGAATGAGACTGTTTATGGAAGATGCATAGCCGCATTTTAGGGATAGGGCGGAGGGTCGCTCAGGCTCTGTTCACATGTAAGTTCTTCATGTCCACTGTTTTGACCAGTCATAGGAGCAGAAAAATGATGACACCTCCGGATCCTTGACACTTGATGACCCTATACCGACACTGCGCCGTGCGTCCCCTGTACACCACCGACGCTACGCCCCGCGTCTCCTGTACACAGGCGACGCTACAACGCGCGTCCCCTGTACACCGCCGACGCTAAGCCGCGCGTCCCTGTACACCGCGCGTCCCCTGTACACCGCCGACGCTGCGCCACACGTCCCCTGTACACCGCCGACACTACGCTGCGCGTCCCCTGTATACCGCCGACACTACACCGCGCGTGCCCTGTATACCGCCGACGCTACGCCGCACGTCCCCTGTACACCGCCGACGCTGCGCCACACGTCCCCTGTACACCGCTCATGCTACGTCGTGCGTCCCCTGTATACCGCCCATGCTACGCTGCGCGTCCCCTGTACACCGACGACACTACGTCGTGCGTCCCTGTACACCGCACCACTGTCCAGCACTTATCACCAGATCTGTGAGTCTCCAGTACAGAGGACACACTAGTAACCGCAGCATCTGCCACATCAGCTTTCCCGGTCTGTGCGTTTACCGGAAAGAAAACCGCAGCCTGAAAGCTCACACATAGGAAGGATGAGGACTCGGATAACGCGCTAACGCTGGAAGCCCCCGATATGGGAGAGCCGGTGCAGAGGACTGCTGCCCGCTGTAATATAGCCTTCTTCTCACCGCCCCCGTAGTTCAGCCACCGGTAGTACTGGTAGAAGGGGAACAGCCTCCGGTAGTAGAGCGGCAGCAGGTCCGGCAGACTGGTCGCGTCATACACCGACAAATCCATGCTGCAGCCCGGACCCAACGAGTCTGACAGCGACAACACAAACTACGCGGGAAACGCCAGGCCACGCCCACGCTTTCTGCCATAACTCTGACGTCACTTCCTGCTCCTAGTATTAGCATTATGGGAGATGTAGTTTTATGTAAGTGCGCAGAGGGATTTATGCACCCTCTCACCACAACATGGTCAGTGTTATTATAGTCCCTAGGTGGCGCATATCTGACAGGCCACAGAAGCAGGATATTGGCCGCTAATGGGGGTAATCGGGGATCTCAGCACTATTGAGTAGAAAAGAGATGATGGCGCCGAGTGGGGTGAAGCGACTCTCCACAAGATGGCGCTGTATTACTGCCGTGCGAGCACTGAGCGTCTTCTTTCTCATGGCTGCAGTCTGCTCGCACCGAGGCCTCGTGCTCTGTGAACCGCTGATCATGATAGATGCGGTTTGACGAGCTGTCGTTTTAGTTCTCGTTCAGTTATTTCCATTGTTTTGCGTGTTTATTGTTTTAGTTTTTCTGATTTGTTTGTTAGTGCACACCATGTGACCTGTAGTTTTGGGCTGATGAGGGACTTTTGGGAGGAATTTGGGGACTGACCCGTTCAGACTGGTGTAGCACGCGTTATTCCTAATGAAGGACTTGTCTGAGCATGAAGTGAAGGCCCAGACTGGTTAGGAGGCGCCACTGAGTGACTGTCACATCTTATCAGTGGCGTCTCCTCCGCGCTCCTCACCACGAGTGTCACTCCGGTCCAGAGCAGACATAGCGCTTCTGGAGGAAGTAACACTGACGCTCATTTTCTCAGAATTGCTTCAAATTGGTGTGAAAATGCCAAAAGTCTGTATATATTTCATGTTACTCAAAATGTTTTGTGGCTTTTTGAAGCATTATACACTAGTATTTTGGCACGTATATAGTAATATGTACTAGTATTTTGTAAGAATATATATATATGGAACACAGCTGACAAAGACCTGTCTGGGAGGTATATGTCAGCGAGGTGGCACCGTTCCAGTATTTCTCCCAGAACATTATTGTAATTACATGTTTTGTTATGCCCATTTTTATTTCCTTAATGTGTATTGGAACAACAGAAAAAAGGCAAATTGGACATAATCTCACACAAAACCCCAAAAATGAGCCCGACAAAATTGTTGCCCCCCTCAGTATTCGGTTGCACACCCTTTGGAATAAATAGCTACAATCAATCGCTTCCTACAATATCAGCTTCTTACACCTCTCATCTGGAGCTTTGGACCACTCTACTTTTGCAAACTGCTGGATTAATGCATTGTCTTCATCAAATAGTCACTGAAGAAAAATAGAGAATTGGTGAAGAAGTTATAGAAAAATAGTACATTTGTCTGATCAGTCCAATTAGTTGAAGAGAATATTTCACCCAACTTTCTTTTCATCCTGAGTGTCAGCTGTCTTTGTCCGTGGAACGCAAAATTGTCTGGAATTGATAGCGGACACCATGTCATGTTTAAGCACATCAGCTGTTCTGCAAACAGTGGAAATCCCCAAGTGACCCCATTTTGAAAACTAAACCCCTCAACAAACTTATCTTGAGGTGTGGGGATCGCCTTGAACCCACAGGTGCTTCACAGAATTTTGCAACATTGAGCTGTGAAAATGAAACTACGTTTTTCCTGCAAAAATGTTTGTTTTACCCTAAATTTTTCATTTCAAGGGTAACCGGAGAAAATGGGCTGTACAGTTTATTGTGCAATTTCTCCTCAGTATGCCGATACCCCATATGTGGGGGAAAACTACTATTTGGGTGAATGGTAGGGCTCAGAACGGAAGGAGCCCCATTTGAGTTTTGGAGCACAATTTTGGCTGGAATAATTAGCGAATGCCAAGTTGCATTTGCGGAGCCTCTGATATGCCTAAACAATGAAAAAAAAACATAAGTGACCCTATTTTGGAAATTATACCACTCAAGAAACTTATCTAGAGGTGTGAGCAGTTTGAACCCACAGGTGCTTCACAGAATTTTATAACGTTGAGCCATGAAAATTTAAAAAAAAAACATTTTTCCAACAGAAATGTTGGTTTTGTCACGATTTTTTTTCATTTTCAGAAGTGTAACAGGATAAAATGGGCAATACTCAGAAGGGAAGGAGCGCCAATTGAATTCTGGAGAACAATTTTGACTGGAATAAATTGCAGATGCCAAATCACATTTGAAGAGCCTTTGACATGCAAAACAGCAGAAACCCCCACAAGTAACCACATTTTGAAAATGACACCTCTTGAAGAATTCATCTAGGGGTGTAGTGAGCATTTTTAAAGCTCAGGTGATTCACAAAATTGTATAACATTAGGCTGAGTAAATGGAAAATTACCATTTTATGCACAAAAATGTGGCTTTGGCCCCAAGTTTTTCATTTTCAGAAGGGCTAATAAGAGATATGGAAGAGTATAATTTGTTATGCACTTTCTCCTAAATACAGCAATACCCCATATGTGGTAGAAAACTACTTCTGAGCTTTCCACTGTAGCGCCATATTGGAGTTCAGATTTAGCTGGAATGGTTTGAGGGTGCGATGTTACATTGGCAGAGCCACCGCAGTATCAGAACAGCAGAACCCCACATAAGTGACCCGATTTTAGAAACTACACCTCCTATGAATTCATCTATGGGTGCAGTCATCATACTGACACCACATGTGTCTCCCAGAGTTTTATACCATTGGGCGGTGGAGAAAGAATAATTACATTTTTTACCACAAAAATGTTGTTTTAGCCCCAAATTTTAATTTTTTTAAGGGCTAATAGGAAAAAATAGACCTTACAGTTTGTTATGCATTTCTTCCTGAGTGCACCAATACCTTATATGTAAATGGGAAATACTTTTCAGGCACAGTAAAAAGCTCAGAAGTGAAGGAGCGCCATACTATAGTGCAGATTTTACTGTTATGGTTTGTCTACGCAATGTCCCACTGGAAGAGCCTCTGAGGTTTCAAAACACCTGTACCCCCGAAAAGGGACCCTATTTTACAAATTACACCTCAATAAATTCATCCAAGGGTACAGTGACACGAACGTTTCACAGAAATTTATACCATTGGGCAGTGAAGAAATAATAATTACATTTTTACCACAAAAATGTTGTTTTAGCCCCAAATTTTTACATGTTCACACGGGGAAATGGTTTAAAATGGCACCAAAATGTGTCACACAATTACCGCGGAACATACTCCATATACGTCTGTCCTATACTGCTTAGCCATAAGGCAAGGCTCTGTCAAGAGGAGTACTATGTGACTCTGAGAACAAATTATCATAGAATAGTTTGTGGACTCCACATACAGAGCCTTTAGGGTCTGTGCACACGTTGCAGATTCTGCTGCGTTGTACAGTACCATTATAACCTATGTTAAAAAAAGAAAACCTGAGCACATGTGTATCTTTCCGCGTAGATTTGCTGCGGAATTGAATCCGCAGCATGTCAATTCTTTGTGCGGAATCCGCAGCAGATTTACAGGTGTAATACCGCAGGGGAAATCCGCACTAAATCCGCAGGTGAAACGCAGGACGTTTTACATGCGGATTTAGCAAAATCCGCAGGTGAATCCGCAACATGTGCACTTACCCTAAAGTGCCAGAAGAGCCGAATCCCCTCTCTAATGACTCCATTTTGGAGATTACACCCCTTTAGGATTTTATCTACAGGTGTAGTGAAGATTTTGACTACATGGGTGTTTTCCAGAAACAAGCAGCTGTGGATGTTGCTGGGTGAAAATTGCAAATCTGCCAGTGTAGTGCCCATTTTATTGTAGTTCCCATACATTATGCCCAGCTTGTGCTTCTGGAGACACACACCATTAAATTAAGTGGGCTCTCATGGTTATAGAAATGCAAAACATGTTGGCTCTAAATGTGGTTTAGGTACCATTTTTATTTACATTCGACTTTGCATTTTATTACACTTTTTTTGTCAGTATGATGAAAAGCATAGTTTTCAGTGACATTTTTTATAAAAAAAATATTTACAGAGTTCATTCAAGAGGGGTTAAATAGTATGACAGTTTTATAGGTCAGGTTGTTTCAGATGCGGCAATATATTTGTATATTTTATTTGTTTTTACTTCAACATACTGTACATATTTATTGTTTTAATATTTATTTCATTTTTTTGGTTTATTTTATGATTTATTTTTATATATTTACATGGAACTTTCACTTTTATTCATCTGATTTCTGGTTTTATGCATTGCAATGCATTATACCTATCAGTGCTACACTAACAGATGCTTCTTAGACCAGTGATGGAAAAACATTTAGAGACCAAGTGCCAAACTGCAATCCAAAACCCACTTATTTAATCGCAAAGTGCCAACATGGCAATTTAACCTGAATACAGAGGTTTTATATTAAAAAAACAACTCATACATTAGTGTGCTATAGAGCCTATATCAAAGAGCTTGTAAGCACTGCACTCCAAGCCTAAGATACTAGCCACCAGTTACAGTGGAGGTGTGTTCTTCAGAATGGAGAAGATTTTTAAATCAAAAGTAAAATTGCAAAGTATTTGTTTTTACAATATCTTTGCAATTATAAACCTTTACCATGATGAGAATAAGCTTTTAAGCCAGGGCTGTGAAACTCAGATACACAGAGGGACAAAGTTAAAAGATTGGACAAAGTCAGAGACCAACCTTGATATTTTTTTAAAAAAAAATGTCTACAATTGAGAAAGTTTTTCCTTATCACATAAAACGATTAACTTTTGTAATTATAGTAGAATAATATAAAATGTTATGTAAGAGCAGTAAAAAGCATGTGGCCCAGTGATCTAATTGAAATATGTAATAACAAAGGATAAAAAACCTTGAATAAAACAGATAAAGAATGATGCAAACAAAAGTTCCCCCAAACACAGTATGATAAGCTCCACACTGAATTCTTCCACATGCACAGTTTGATGACCCTCCCTCAATTCCCCTAAGAGAGAATTGTGACCTTATCGCATTATGATTCTCCAACAGTAATCCCCCACAGCTCTTCATACCGTATAATGACCACAAAAAGAGCTCCATTCAGTATAATGGCCCCACATAGTCCTTCATACAGTATAATAGCTACAAAAAGTGCTCCATACAGTACAATGGCCCCACATAGTGCTCCATACAGTGTAATGGCCCTACATGGTGCTCCATACTGTATAATGGCCCCACATGATGCTCTATGCTGTATAATGGCCCCACATGATGCTCTATGCTGTATAATGGCCCCACATGATGCTCCATACTGTATAATTGCCCCACATGGTGCTCCATACTGTATAATAGCCCCACATTATGCTCCATACTTTATAATGGCCCCACATGATGCTCCATACTGTATAATGGCCCCAAATGATGCTTCATGCTGTATAATGGCCCAGCATAGTCATCCATACAGTATAATGGTCCCACATGATGCTCCATACTGTATAATGGCCCCACATGGTGCTCCATATAGTATAATGGTCCCACATAGTGCTCCATACTGCATAATGTCCCACATAGTGCTCCATACTGTATAATGGCCTCACATGATGCTCCATACTGTAAAATGCTAAAAAAAGAAAGAAGACAATGCATGGAAAGGGCGCACTCCAGAGATGGTATAAAACAGAAAAATATATAGAAGAGAAGATCAAGAGTGGCTATGATATAAATAACAGCCGGAGAGGGGAGTAACTCTATTTGTATAGATCTGTCATGACAAAATATCAATGGACAAAAAGACATCATATATAGTATTGTGCTGGAGTCGACTATGGAAGGCCATGTAATTTTCAAAGTGTAGAATAACACATGAAACCGAAAATGGGTGTCCCCAAAGACGGTGAATAAGACACAGGTAAATAGTCAGGCCAATACTGTATAATGGCCCCACATAGTGCTCCATACTGTATAATGGCCCCATATGATCCTCCATACTGTATAATGGCCACACATAGTGATCCATACTGTATAATGGCCCCACATGATGCTCCATACTGTATAATGGCCTCACATAATGCTCCATACTGTATAATGGCCTCACATGATGCTCCATACTGTATAATGGCCCCACATGATGCTCCATACTGTATAATGGCCTCCATACTTTATAATGTGCCCTCATAGTGCTACATAGTGTATAATGGCCCCATATTATGCTCCTTACTGTATAATGCCCCACAGAGTGCTCCACACTGTATGATGGCCCTACATGGTGCTCCACACTATAATGTGCCAGCATTATGCTCCATACTGTATAATGGCTCCACATGATGCTCCATACTATATAATGGACCCACATGTTGATCCATACTGTATAATGGCTCCAAATGAAATTAATATGCCACAAGATGGCATAAAGGGGCAGAAAAAGTTTCAATAGTATGCCTCAATCATTGAGAAAAAGCAGGTATATGCATAGTTAAAAGTGAATTTAACATTGTAATAAGGGAATGATCACCAAAAAATACGATTGTATGGCTTACCATGTAAAGAGTTGTCTTGAAGTGAATCTGTAGCCCTGACGTGCCCTTTTCGCGTAGGCTTCCTTGGGGAGCTGTGTGAAGTCATGTGTAATGTGTGTATTTACCGTATACAGACCTACTGACAGGTGCATGTCTCCAGCCACAGTAATTGAGCGCATGCGTAATGGGTCCTCCAGTTGCGTCATATCCAGCAATCCTAGTGACAGCACAGGTCAAGGAAAAATTTCCTGTGACATCAATAACCCACGCTGTCCCACATGGATGCCATCAGTGACACAAAAATATAATATAAACAATCAATGTATATTTTGTCACAAATAGGACAGCACGAGAAGCAAGCCATTCGCATGATGTAAAGCAGAAATGATTCTGAAAATACGGTAGTTATCATCCAGCAATCAGTAGGAAACAAAGATGGTGTCTCAGATAATGGATCACTACTATAATGAAAAAATAAAATAAAACACACAATTAAAATCCAGAGAGAAAAGGACCATTACAAAAAGGGATAAAACTAGGCTTCTTATTCAGTCCGCGTGGGGTCATTGTGCCCAGGTAACAATCCAGCAACATTAAAGTTGTGCCAAAATGTGCTTGTAATCCCCACTTCTATTAGCAAGGTGTACCTTATCAATACCTTTTATTTTTAGGTCATTAGGATTACCATTGCGGCACAGCTTGAAATGTCTGGGGATGGTCTTGATGGTCATAATATCTTCAATATCCATTGCTGCCCTAATATCCCGAATATGTTCCCTTGCACAAATTCGAAATTAACGTGACGTAAGTCGTATGTAGCTAAGGTTACAAGTACATGTGGAAAGATATAACGCAAGACTGGAACTGCATGAGATGTAACAAGTGATCCCAAAGTCCCTTCCTTCATCTGCAGATGTAAAAGTAGGTGCATGTGTAATATTTTTACATGCCACACATGAGCTGTATGGGTAGCAACCCCATCTCTGCCTACCAGCACTGAACATTTTGGGGGACTGTCAATGAAGTTACTTCTGACTAGGGTATCCTTCAGATCCTTGACTCTCGTAGCAATCAACAATGGGCAGTCTAGTAAAATCTGATTCAAAGTGTGTTTCTGTTTGTAGAAGCAGACAGTGTTTGTTATGCCTCAATCCTTTTGAGATTTTACTTAGATGAATTGTCATGTTCACTAACTATACTAGCTACCTATTATGTACTAACGTGCTTTTGTTGTTCTGTTTCCTTGTGCCCTCATTAGTGATCTCCTATTTTATTTATTTATATAAATTTATCCAATTATCTACTCCAGTCTATCTTTGGTGTAACGCCGGTATTGTCTGTACTTTGTTTGATGGCGTTACTTTGCATGTCTTTGCTTTAACCCTTTGCTCCTCTTCCCCTAACCAGCTGGGATACTTGTCTGTTACCTGTATGGATGCTGCTCAGTTCCCAGCTCCGCTGTGTAGACGTACTTGCGTGAGTGTCTCCACTGCGTTGCATGACCACCCGCATGTGCGGTCCCTGGCTATTGCTGTAGAAGCTACCCGTAGGTTGCAAGGTCCTCTGCAGTGGTGCATGACTTATTACGTGGGTTTAGGCTGCAGCCATTGCTAGGTGTCCTTGCTGTGCTGATTTGTGTCTGGCTTTGCATAGGGTGCGCGGGCCACACCTTCTTTGCTTTTATGAGGAATGGGTGTGCACTAGAATTGCTGCTCCAGCCTATCGCTGTGAGGCAGCTCCTATATAAAGTTCCCCTGCCCTGTGGTGCGTTGCCAGAGCTTTGCATTGAGTTCCTGAACCTAGCAATGTGTGTTTGTGTCTTCATCTCCTGCTCTGGGTGTGATCAGTTCTGGAGAGCTGATTCCCTTTGTCCTGTCTTGTGTTTCCGCCAGCTCTGGGGGCAGAATACCCAGATCGCCCTTCCTGGAGGCTGCTGTTATGATTTGGTAGCTGAGGAGAGCAGGCAAAAAAGGCAATACACCAGAGAGGTTGGAATCTATTGGATTGCAGTACCCTGACTAACCACCACAACTAAAGGCAGCCGTGGAGCGTACCTACGTTGGTCCTAGACGCCTCGTCACAGCCTGAGAAGCTAACTTCACCTAAAGATAGAAAGAGGAAAACTATTTGCCCCGGAGCAGATCCCCAAAGAACATAGGAAGCCCCCAAACATGTAATGGCGATTAGACAAGAGGAAATACAGACACAGACAGAAAATAGTATGAGCAAACGTTGGGGCCCAATCTTCCTAGACAGAAAGGGATAGGAAGGTCACTTACTGCAATCCAAAAAAACCTAAAAAAATACCAACACACTAATTGCAAAAACACCTGAGATCACACGACCTCTACCACCTAAATTAGTTCTCTGGTGTAACAAAACTAAGCCGCAGCCACAGCAAAAACTGGAAAAGGCAAATGAACAAACAACTGGCTGAACTAAACTGAGAGGAGCACAAGCCCCCGGAGGGGACCTGGCAGACCCCCACAGAATTGCAGGACAAAATGCAAAAAGCAAGCACAAAAAACTAAAAGAAGAAAATGTCTTATCTGTTAGCAGAAGATGCAGGCACGAAACAGCAAGCTTCAAAGTGAACAGGAACAAAAGTTGAGACCAGAACAATTGATCACCAGCAACCCTGATGGGAGGGAACCTCCCTTATATAAGACCAGTCAGTAACACCTGATCGCCAATCTTCACAATCTTCATTGAATAGTTCAGTACTGTTTGTAACCACCAGAGGGAGCTTCTGCTCAGAATTCATTTCTAGCACATTCACAACAGTACCCCCCCCTTGAGGAGGGGTCACCGAACCCTCATTTGGGCAACCAGGTCGGTCAGGATGAGCTCTGTGATACGCACAGATGAGTCTTCTAGCATGGATGTCCGAAGCAAACACCCAAGAATTGTCCTCCTGACCATAACCTCTCCACTTAACCAAATACTGGAGTTTCCGTCTAGAAAAACGAGAATCCAATATTTTCTCAACCACATACTCCAGATTGCCCTCAACCAAAACAGGGTCAGGAGGCACAGCCATAGGAACCACTGGCTCGACAAACCTCTTCAATAAGGACTTGTGGAACACGTTATGGATCTTAAATGTCCCTGGAAGAAGTAAACGAAAGGAAACAGGATTAAGAATCTCCATGATCTTATAAGGTCCAATGAACCTAGGCTTAAACTTAGGAGATGCAACTCTCATAGGGATATTTCTTGAGGACAACCAGACCAAGTCCCCCACTTCAAACCGAGGACCATCAATCCTATGTCGGTTGGCAAACCGCTGGGCCCTCTCCTGAGAGACGGACAACCTCTCCACTACCTGGTCCCAAATCTGCTGCATACGCTCCACAACAGAGTCAACACCTGGACAGACAGAAGCCTCCGTCTGTCCTGAAGAAAATCGAGGGTGAAACCCAAAATTGCAGAAAAATGGAGACATCAAGGTTGCAGAGCTAGCCCTATTATTAAGGGCAAACTCAGCCAAAGGCAAAAAATAGACCCAGTCATCCTGATCAGCAGACACAAAGCATCTCAGATAAGTCTCCAATGTCTGGTTTGTTCTCTCAGTTTGTCCCTTGGTCTGAGGATGAAAAGCTGAGGAGAAAGACAATTGAACACCAAGTTTAGAACAAAAAGTCCTCCAAAATCTGGAAACAAACTGGACTCCTCTGTCAGACACAATGTTCTCAGGAATACCGTGTAACCGAACCACGTGCTGAAGGAACAAAGGCACCAATTCGGAGGAGGAAGGCAACTTAGGTAATGGCACAAGATGTATCATTTTGGAAAACCTATCACAAATCACCCAGATAACGGTCATTCTCTGAGAAACAGGGAGGTCGGAAATGAAATCCATAGAGATATGGGTCCATGGTCTCTTGGGCACAGGCAATGGCATCAACAAACCACTAGGGCGAGAGCAAGGCTTGGAGCGAGAGCAAGTCCCGCAGGACTGCACAAATTCCCTGACGTCACAAGACAAAGTAGGCCACCAAAAGGACCGACTAACCAAGTCTCTGGTACCAAAAATTCCGGGATGACTGGCCAATGCGGAACAATGAATCTCAGACATCACACTCTTTTTCCACCGGTCTGGGACAAACAATTTCCCAATAGGGCAGAGTTCGGGTTTATCCTCCTGACACCCTTCCAGAGCCAGTCTCAAATTGGGCGAGATGGCGGAAAGAACTACACCCTCTTTCAAAATAACAGTAGGATCAGATAACTCGGGAGAGTCAGCAAGGAAACTCCTCGAGAGGGCATCCGCTTTAACATTCTTAGTGCCAGGAAGAAAGGAAACCACAAAATTAAAATGTGTGAAAAACAAGGCCCACCTGGCCTGTCTAGGATTAAGTCGCTTGGCTGATTCCAGATAAACCAGATTCTTATGGTCCGTGAGGACCACCACCTGATGTTTGGCTCCCTCCAGCCAATGTCTCCACTCTTCAAAAGCCCACTTCATGGCCAATAACTCCCGATTACCCACGTCATAATTACGTTCAGTTGGAGAAGATTTTCGAGAGAAAAAGGCACAAGGGTTACTTTTAGAGGTCTCTGGATCTCTTTGGGACAAAACGGCACCTGCCCCAATTTCAGAGGCATCAACCTCCACCTGAAATGGCAGAGAAACATCAGGCTGCCGTAGAACAGGAGCAGAAGTGAATCTTTGCTTAAGTTCCTGAAACGCAGAAACTGCCTCAGGAGGCCAATTCACCACATCAGAACCCTTCTTGGTCAAATCAGTCAATGGTTTAACAATAACAGAGAAATTACCAATAAATGTACGATAAAAATTGGCAAAACCCAAGAATCTCTGAAGAGCCTTTAATGAAGTAGGTTGGACCCAATGACACATGGCCTGAACCTTGACCGGGTCCATTTCAATAACAGATGGGGACAAAATGAATCCCAGAAATGAGATCCTCTGTACGCCAAAAAGACACTATGATCCCTTCACATACAGAGCATTCTCTCTCAAAATCTGGAACACAGTCCGAACATGTTTCACATGAGAGTCCCAATCATTGGAAAAAAATCAATATATCATCCAAATAAACAATCAGAAATTTATCCACAAAATCCCTGAAAATGTCATTCATGAAGGACTGGAAGACGGAAGGAGCATTAGTGAGCCCAAAGGGCATCACTAGGTACTCAAAATGCCCTCTGGGGTATTAAACGCCGTCTTCCATTCATCCCCGTGCTTAATGCGAATAAGGTTATATGCCCCCCTGAGGTCAAGCTTGGTAAACCAAGTAGCACTTTTCACCCTGGAAAACAGGTCAGAAATCAAGGGTAACGGATATTGATATTTCACAGTGATATTGTTCAAGAGACGATAATCAATACACGGCCTTAATGAACCATCCTTTTTGGCCACAAAGAAAAAACCGGCACCCAAGGGTGAAGAGGATGGTCTGATATGACCCTTCTCCAATGACTCCTTGATATAAGACCGCATAGCGTCATGTTCAGGTACAGACAAGTTAAAAAGGCGACCTTTAGGGAATTTACTACCAGGCACTAATTCAATAGCGCAGTCATAGCTCCTATGGGGGGGCAAGGATGCAGATTTACTTTCGCTAAACACATCAGAAAAATCAGTCAAAAGTCAGGAACATCCTGAGCCTGGGGGGAGGCAGAAAAGACAGGAGTGTTGGCATTAACACATTGGCAGTCCCAACTGGTTACAGACACAGATTTCCAATCCAAAAGAGGATTATGAGACTGTAACCAAGGGAAACCCAGTACAATAATGTCATGCAGATTATACAGCACCAAAAATTTGCAACTCTCCTGATGATCAGGTTCAACCCTCATTATCACCTGAGTAGAGAACTGGGGTTTATTCTCAGCTAAAGGGGTAGAATCGATCCCCAGTAGGGGAATAGACTTCCGTAGGGGTATCAAGGGAAACCCACAACGTTTAGCAAAATCAAAATCCATCAGGTTAATAGCTGCTCCCGAATCAACAAAAGCCTGAGCAGAAAATGTGGACAGTGAGCAAATCAGGGTAACAGTCAACAAAAATTTAGTCTGAACACTACCCAAGACAACTGAACATGCAAAACATCTTCCCCGCTTAGGGCAGACTGAAATAGCATGAGAGGCATCACCACAGTAGAAACATAACCCATTGCGTTTTCGAAACTCATGACGCTGTGCCCCAGAAGCCACTCTATCACACTGCATGGGTTCAGAAGCTGGTTCACAAGGCAACACTATTCCACGCATACCTCTACGCTCACGCAAACGTCTGTCAATTTGAATCGCTAATGACATAGAATCACTGAGACCAGAGGGGACAGGGAATCCCACCATAACATCCTTTACATTCTCTGACAGACCCTTCCGAAAAAGGGCTGCCAAAGCATCATCATTCCATTTGGTTAGGACTGCCCACCTTCGGAATCTCTGACAGTATAACTCAGCGTCCTCAAGCCCCTGATTTAATGCCAACAAGGCTTTTTCAGCTTGATCAGTGACATTAGGCTCATCGTACAATAACCCCAGAGCCTGAAAAAATGCATCAACATTACTCAAAACAGGGTCCCCAGGTGTCAGGGAAAAAGCCCAATCCTGAGGATCGCCGCGCAGGAGAGAGATGACAATTTGAACCTGCTGTGCTGCGTTCCCTGAGGACTTAGATTTTAAGGCAAAAAACAACTTACAGTTATTTTTGAAATTCAGAAATTTAGCTCGATCCCCTAAAAACAAATCTGGCATGGGAATCCTAGGTTCCACAACAGGCAACCCTGCAAGATAGGTAGCAATACTCCGAACTTCAGTGGCAAGCTGATCCACACGGCCAGACAACTGTGCAAACTCCATTGAGAGAAAAAAAAATCCTCCTCAGCACCCAGAGATACAGAGGGAAAAAAAAAAAAAAGAAAAAAAAAAATCTCTGACAACTCTGACAATCTTCTTTCTTTCACACTATTTTTCCCTTCTGTGAGTACCATATAATTATCAGTTTTAGGCCGGTGATACTGTTATGATTTGGTAGCTGAGGAGAGCAGGCAAAAAAGGCAATACACCAGAGAGGTTGGAATCTATTGGATTGCAGTACCCTGACTAACCACCACAACTGAAGGCAGCCGTGGAGCGTACCTACGTTGGTCCTAGACGCCTCGTCACAGCCTGAGAAGCTAACTTCACCTAAAGATAGAAAGAGGAAAACTATCTGCCCCGGAGCAGATCCCCAAAGAACATAGGAAGCCCCCAAACATGTAATGGCGATTAGACAAGAGGAAATACAGACACAGACAGAAAATAGTATGAGCAAACATTGGGGCCCAATCTTCCTAGACAGAAAAGGATAGGAAGGTCACTTACTGCAATCCAAAAAAACCTAAAAAAATACCAACACACTAATTGCAAAAACACCTGAGATCACACGACCTCTACCACCTAAATTAGTTCTCTGGTGTAACAAAACTAAGCCGCAGCCACAGAAAAAACTGGAAAAGGCAAATGAACAAACAACTGGCTGAACTAAACTGAGAGGAGCACAAGCCCCCGGAGGGGACCTGGCAGACCCCCACAGAAGTGCAGGACAAAATGCAAAAAGCAAACTCAAAAAACTAAAAGAAGAAAATGTCTTATCTGTTAGCAGAAGATGCAGGCACGAAACAGCAAGCTTCAAAGTGAACAGGAACAAAAGTTGAGACCAGAACAATTGATCACCAGCAACCCTGATGGGAGGGAACCTCCCTTATATAAGACCAGTCAGTAACACCTGATCGCCAATCTTCACAATCTTCATTGAATAGTTCAGTACTGTTTGTAACCACCAGAGGGAGCTTCTGCTCAGAATTCATTTCTAGCACATTCACAACAGGCTGCATATCCAGGCCTTTTCCTGTTGTGTCTTGTTTCCTGAATCCCTGATCCTGGATCTGTTCCTATATCTGAATGTCTGAACTGTGTCTTGTGTTTCTGCCAGCTCTGGGGGCAGAATACCCAGATCGCCCTTCCTGGAGGCTGCATATCCAGGCCTGTTCCTGTTGTGTTTTGTTTCCTGATTCCCTGATCCTGGATCGGTTCCTGTACCTGACTGTCTAAACTGTGTTCTCTGTGTTATGTTCCTGAAGTCCTTCTGTGTCCTGAACCCTGTGCCAGTGACTGTGATTCTTTACTATATAACCTGAGTTCATCTTACATATCAATATGTAAAATGTGCCACAAGAGACAGCAGTATATTGGATCTCCTCTATGCGAATGTTAAAGACGCCTATTCATCGTCTGCATTACCCCCTCTGGGGAAATCAGACCACAACCTCATACTATTGTCTCCATCATACCAACCTGTTGTCAGTAAACAGCTAGCCACAATAAAATTAATTAGGAAGTGGACTCCAGCGGCAGAGGAGGCTCTACGAGACTGTTTTAACCTCACAGACTGGGAGGTGATATGCGACAGGGGAGAGCATGATGATGTAAATGATATTGTCGGGCGAGTAATGGATTATATAAATTTTTGTACTGACACTGTTGTACCAGCTAAAAAGATTCGATGTTATGCAAATAACAAGCCTTGGATTACAAAAGAATTGAAACACTAAACAAGAAAAAACTTAGCGGTGAAGAAAGAATAAATTACATTTTTACCACTAAAATGTTGCTTTAGCCCCAAGTTTTTAATTTTTCTAAGGGCTAATAGGACATTTTTTTTTACAACAAACAAATTGAGGTCCATTTTTTCCCTGAGTGCGCCAATACCCTACATGTAACCAGGAAATATTTTTCAGGCACAGTGCAAAGCTCAGAAGGCAAGGAGCGCCAGATTTTACTGTTATGGTTTGCAGGTGCCATGACCCACTGCAAGCACCCATGAGGCGCCCCCATAAGTGACCCCATTTTACAAAGTACACCTCTCAATGAATTCATCTGTGGATGCAGTGATCATAGTGACACCATGGGTGTGTCATAGAATTTTATACCATTGGGCAGTGAAGACAAAATAACTACATTTTTACCACCAAAATCTTGTTTTAGCCCCAGATTTTACATTTTCACACAAGAAGTGGGTAAAAATTACACCAAAATTTGTCCCTCAATTTCTACTGAACGTGGCAATACCCCATATGTGGCTGCACGGTACTACTTAGCCATACGGAGAGACTCAGGAGGAACGGAGCGCTATTTGCCTCCTGGAGCGCAGATTTTCCTAGAACAGTTTGCGGACTCCATATACAGAGCCCCTAATTTCTAAAAGAGCAAAAAACCCCCTCAAGTGACCCAATTTGGGAAAATATACCCCTTGGGGAATTTATCTACAGGTGTAGTGACGATTTTGACTCCATGGGAATTTTCCAGAAACAAACAGCAATGAATGTTGCCAAATGAAAATTACAAACTGCCGTTGTAGTGACCAATATGCTGTAGTAACCAGTATGTTATGCCCAGCCCATGCTTCTGGAGGCATGCATCCGTAAGTTAGGTGAGCTCTCATCGCTTCAGAAATGCCAAACGTGGACACATTATATGGTTTAGGTACACTGTGGGGCTCAGAAGGGGGGGGTATTTGGATTTTGAAGTGGAGAATTTGCTGAATTTCTTTTGGCGGGTGATTTCGCTTTTGTGCTACCAGTAATGTGGAAGCCCCCTATATTTCCGTTAACAGATGACAGACCTGAGTGAGGACTTTTTTTTGTGGATTGAGTTGAAGCTTTTATTGTGAACATTATACATAATGTTTGGGATCACATTTATCCAGCACTCTCTGCTGACCACTTACTTTGGGGTTTCCATCTAAATCTCTGAGTGACATGATTCAGATGAAACCCCTGAGAGATCATTCACTATGACAAGGCAGCAGAGTTACTCTGGACTATGTTCAGCGATGTCCTTTTCAGAAATGCACAAAACTGTGGCTGACAGCACTTTTATGCAATCCTAAAAAGACAGACACCACCGTATCACAGGTCGCATGGCGTCCACAGTGCCCTCATCTGCTTCATTATAGGGAATCTTCTGCCAAAGGTTCCGTCTGAATCATGTATTTCAGAGATTCACATGGAAACCCCGGTGTAAGAGCTCAACGCAGAGCGCAGGATAAATGTGTGCCGAGGCTTACTGCAATCTTTGGGAGGTAGAATGGAAAAATCAACAGCATGTGAAGAATTGGTTTTATTTATTTTTTACGCCGTTCCTTGTGCAGTATAAGTGATTAGGCGACTTTATTCTTCAGGTCGGTGTGATTACAGCAATACCAGATTTATATTGGGTTTTTATGTTTGGTTGCAGTCACACATTAAGACGCTTTTTATTGCAAAAAAACAGTTTTTGCATCACCACATTTTGAGAGCTATAATGTTTCCATATTTTGGCCCACAGAGTCATGTGAGACTTGTTTTTTTGCGGGTCGAGTTGACTTTATTGGTACCATTTTCGGGCACATGACATTTTTTGATCGCTTTCTATTCCAATTTTTGGGAGGCAGAATGAACAAAAACCAGCAATTCAGGATACAGGGATACCATATTTAGTTTTATGTTTTGGCGCTTTTACACAAAAACTTTTATAGAAAATAATTATTTTTGCATCGCTTTATTCTGACAGCTATAACTTATTTTTCCATTGATGGATTTGTATGGCTGCTTGTTTTTTGCGGGACAAGATGACGTTTTCAGAGATACCACTTATTAGTCTTTTTGATAGAGTTTTATTCCATCTTTTGTTCAGCAGTATGATGATAAACAATAAAAAAAAAAAAGAGGTAGAAAAAAAATTAATGCTTTATTTTTTTTAACAGAGTTCACTGAAGGGGTTAATTAGTGGGAACGTTTCATAGGGCAGGTCGTCCCGAACATGGCGAAATCAAATATGCGTAACTTTGTCTATTTTAGGGGAGAGGGTTAGCAGCATTTTGGGTGTTAAAGTGCCACGAGCGGTCTGTGACTGGTCCTGGCACTTTGTGCCGGGTGTCAGCTGTCAATCAGCCGACACCTGATGGCGATGCCCCCACCCCCGTGTGCGCTTGGGATCGCACTGATGAAATGTTCCATCCTTGGTCACATATATGGAATATTATGTCCGATGTCAGAAAAGGGTTAAAGAGCACCCTATGACACATTGGGTTGGGCCCTTTCTTGATATCTAAAATTATATCCTTATACACTGACCCTAAAGTGAGTTAGAAAATGTGTCAGATAGAAAGCCATTTATCCTATTAAAAATGGGACGAGGCAAGGATGTCCCTTATCATCCCTCCTATACACATTATTGATGGAACATTTAGCGGCTATATTATGTAAAAATCCAGATATTAGTGGAGTTACTATAGGCTCACATCACTATAAACTAGCTCTATCCCTGTAACGCATGTGGTAATGGAACCACTGTGCTGTAGAGCAAGGAGAGTCTGGAGGGGCGTCACTAGGTGAACAATTGACTCTTTGCTAGAGTCCCTGGTGGTGTGGTTAGACTTGACTCCAGATGGACACCAGGTGCTACTCTATAAGAGACCTCGGACAAATGGCATCAGACTGGAACAGCCAGGAATGGATGGCACAGACAGGTGCTGGCAGACTCTGCTGGTATACAGGTAGTGCACAGAAGAGGTTAACAAGATTTTGAAAATGGAAAACATATTGGATATTATTCAGTGAGGGGAATGACCTGGCAATCCGGTTGTTAGAAAATTATAATTAAAATAGAATATCGTGTCCTCTAAAGTGCGGGTTTCAATAAGTAGGCTTTTTTTTTCGTGCTCCTTCCCCTTCCTATTATTTCTCTTTCCGCCCTCTTCTCTTCTTTACGTTCCTCTAGCACACACACACAATTGTTTGGTTCATGTAAGAGCTTATATTAACATCTCATTAAACTTCTATAATAATGAGCAATGATAACTTAATATTAACAACCATCAACATTATTATTGAACACAATTGCAATATTCTGTTTTCATATCAATGTTGTTAAAACCCAATAAAAATATGGTATTTACAAGAATCTATAAATTCTAAAATATGATATATATATATATATATATATATATATATATATACATATATATATCACTGCACCAACAGTGAGAAATCACATTTTGAAGTTGTCTTGAGGTGCTTTGGGTGTGATGATGCACTTCCAGCTGCAAATTATATTTCCTACTTACGTAGCAGGACCCTCCTCTGGCTGATTGACAGGTCCTTTCCTCTGGTATACAGCCACTGACCTGACAATCGGGGAGGGAGGAAATATAGAGTGAACCTGGAAATTTCTCTGTGCTGGAGCAGTGCTTTAAGATCATAAATGATCAGCTGGTTTTATCTTTTAAAAAGGGCTACATAATTATATTAACGGTTGGGGGAAAGGTTAACAGTTTAGGACAGGTTCAGCCCATTCAGTTGCTTATACGTCAGTTCTTGACTGGGGGTATGACCGAGGAGTTTACCACCCCGCACAAAAAGTATTTGCATAAGAGATGTCAGTGTGAGATAATTATTTATTGTGGAGATACATTAGAACATATAAGTAAATGAGTTGCATTGTGACCAGCAAAAAAGTGGAACCAGTTGAGTTCTTTGTAGCAGCATACAGCGATCAGTGGCCACATGACCTGTGTCTGAGCCAAATAATGTGTAGTTCCCGCATTACCTTGGCAGTTATTGGTAGAGTAATTTGTCAATAGCATATCTAATATTTAACTGCTAAATGATATTGTTGGCCTTGTGGCCTCCATCTATCATGCACAGAAACATTGACTATTGAAAAATAGCAGAAGTTTTGATGGGAGATGAAAGCCTTAAATGGGTCAATACAACCATGCAGAGTAATCATTCATGTATTAAACTGAAAACTAAGAGCCAAGTATGTAATCAGATACGCATGTAGGAAGATAAGACAATGGCATATAGAAGAATTTGGCATAAGGTCCGGCAGAATAACGGGTCCACGGGTGCTCAGCAGTCAGGGCATGTTCCATACAGTCTGTAGCAATTGTAAGCTTGGGGGTAGTTTTCGAGCAGACAACATCGAAGAATTTACAGTCTGTGCAGAGAGATTGAAGATTTTAAAATACAATTTTATACAACAGAAATACAGCACATACATATAAAACATGCAGATTTCAATATTATTTGGTAACATTAAAAAGGGTCACAAGATCATTAATAAACAATATTTTGACCATGTCTGCTTTACATCAGCGCAATTTTTTAAATGTTTTTTTGTTAGGAAGTTATAAAGGGTTAAAAGTTGACCAGCGATTTCTCAATTTTCTAACAAAATTTACAAAACCATTTTTTTCCTTTTTTTTTTGTAGAGCCCCTGGAGGTGCCAAGATCAGCAGAACCCCCATAAGAGACCCATTTTACAAACTACACCTCTCAATGAATTTATCTAGGGGTACATTTTTACCATGAAAATTTTGTTTTTGCCCCAGATTTTACATTTTTCACACATGAAAATGGCACAAAAATTTGTCTCACAATTTCTGCTGAGTGTAGAAATACCCCATATGTGGCTGTACAGTACTACTTAGCCATACGACGAGACTCGGGAGGGACAGAACGCTATTTGCATCCTGGAGCGCAAATTTTGTTAGAATAATTTGAGCACTTTATATACAGAGCCCCTAAGTACTAGAAGAGCAGAATCTCCCCTCAAGTGACCCCATTTTGGAAATTATACCGCTTTGGGAATTTATCTACAGATGTAGTGAGGTTTTTGACTCCATGGGGATTTTCCAGAAACAAGCAGTAGTGGATGTTGCCGAGTGAAAATTGTAAACGGTCATTGCAGTGTGGGGCTCAAAAGGGAGGGGGATATTTGGATTTGGGAGTGCATAATTTGCGGAATTTCTTTTGAGGGCGAGGAGCCATTTAGCTTTTCCAGAGCCTTTGTACTACCAGTAACGTGGAAGCTCCCTATATTTCCATTAACAGATGAAAGACCTGAGTGAGGGACTCGCCTTATTTGTGGCTTGAGTTGAAGCTTTTGTTGGGAACAATTTACATAATATTTAGGATCACCTTTATCCACCGCTTTACATTGAAGTTTCCCTTTAAATCTTTGAGTGACGCAATTCAGATGAAACCCCTGAGAGATCCATTCACTATAATGAGGCAGCAGAGTTACTCTGGACTCTGTCTGGCCTCTGTTCAGCAGTGTCCTTTTCAGAAGTGCACAAAACTGTGGTGGATTGCACTTTTATGCAATCCTAAAAAGACGGACACCGCCGGATCACAGGTCAGCCGGTGTGCACAGTGCCTCCATCTACCTCATTATAGCAAGTCTTTATTATAGGGGGCTCCGTGTAAATCACGTATTTCAGAGGAAACCCATTGTAAGTGCTCAGCGCAAAATAGATTTGAGATTAGCCTTACTGCGACCTTTTGGAGGCAGAATGAACAAATCAGCAACAGGTAAAGAATGGTTTTATTTTTTACGCTGCTCCTCGTGCGGTTTAAGTGATTAGACGACTATTCTTTGGGCCGATGCGATTACAGCTATACCAAAATTTATAAAGTTTTTTTTCTGTTTGGCTGCTGTCATACACTTGCATATTCATATTTAGATTTAGCTATAATTTTTCCATATTTCTACGTTTCTGCCTAAAGAATCATGTGAGAGCTTGTTTTTTGTGGACCGAGTTGACATTTTTATTGGTACCTTTTTCGAGGACATGACATTTTTTGATCGCTTTCTATTCCAATTTTTGGGAGGCAGAATGAACAGAAACCAGCAATTCAGGAATTTTTTTTAATGCTGTTCCGCGTGTGGAAAAATTGATAAGACAGCTTTATTCTTTGGGTCAGTACGATTACAGGGATACCACATTTATTTTCTTATGTTTTGGCGCTTTTACACAAACTTTTATAGAAAATAATTATTTTTGCATCGCTTTATTCTGAGAGCTATAACTTTTATTTTTCCATTGATGGAGTTGTATGGCTGCTTGTTTTTTTGTGGGACAAGATGGTGTTTTCAGAGATACTACTTATTAGCCTTTTTGATAGAGTTTTATTCCATTTTTTGTTCAGCAGTATAATAAACAATAAAAACGAGGCAAAACAAAACAAAACAATGCTTTATTTTTTTAACAGTTCACTGAAGGGGTTAATTAGTGGGAAAGTTTTATAGGGCAGGTCGTCCCGAACGTGGCGATACCAAATATGCGTAACTTTGTCTATTTTAGTTTTTACATAATTGTATTTATTGGAATTTTTTTTTTTCTTTTGTTTGTACTTTATTTGTGATTTTTAAAAATGTTTTTTTTTTTTTACATTTTCCCAGGATGGGACAGCAACCGTATACGGAGATCGCTGATCTAATATTCTACAATGCTTCTGCACTGCAGAGCATTAGAGCAGCGTCTCAGATGCAGGAAGGAGATGTGTCAGCTGGCGGTCTGAGCATGAGCCGACAGGCCACTGTCCCTGGGTGACACCGCGGCCATCTTTTGGCTTGGAGTCACCATGGAGACCATCGGAACAACCTCCCTCTGCAATGCACCGCAATGTCACTGTCAATACTGACAGCGGCAGAGGCGTTAAACGCCTGTGATTAGTGCCAACTCCGATCGTCGACATTGCTCATATAGAGCGGACAACCACCATTTGATTGCGGTGGTGCTCAGCGTGAGCCCACGCGATCACTCAGTACATATGCACATGGCGATTTGCTGGGACGCAGGATCATGTCGGAAAGGGGTTTAACCCCTTTCTGACCCCAGACGGTATAGTATGTCCGAGGTCAGATTCTCCTCTTTGATGTGGGCTTCGGCGGTGAGCCCACATCAAAGCCGGGACATGTCAGCTGTTTTGAACAGCTGACATGAGGCAGCAGTAGGCGCAGGTGGAATCTCGATCCACCCGCACCTATTAACTAGTTAAATGCCACTGTCAAACACTGACAGCGGCATTTAACAAGCGCTTCTGGCCGCTGGGCCGGAAATACGCGCATCGCTAACCCCCGTAACGTGATCGGGGGTCAGCGATGCATTGGCATAGCAACCAGAAGTCTCCTTGAGACCTCTATGGTTGTTGATGCTGGATTGTTTTGAGCGTCACCCTGTGGTGCCGTTCATAGCAGTGCTGTAATTCTGCTACATATAGTCGATCTAATCATCGCCTGTATGTAGCAGAGGTGATCGAGTTGTGGCAGCTTCTAGCCTCCTATGGTTTTTGAAATATGAAAAAATTAAAAGTTTAAAATCACCTCCCTTTTGCCTCATTCAAAATAAAACAAACAAAAAAAAAATCAAAAAATCAAAACAAACACATTAGGTATCCCCGTGATCAGAATCGCCTGATCAATAAAAAAAAAAAAAAAAAAAGGATTAACCCGATCGCTAAATGACGTAGTGGGAAAAAAGGTCAAAAACGCCAGAATTACATTTTTGTGGTCGCCGCGACATTGTATTAAAATGCAATTACGGGCGATCAAAAGATCGTATCTGTGCACATACATGGTATCCTTAAAAACGTCAGCTCGGCATGCAAAAAATAAGCCCTCCCCCAACCCCAGATCATGAAAAATGGAGACGCTACGGGTATCAGAAAATAGCGCAATTTTTTTCATTTTTTTTAGCAAACTTTTACATTTTTTTTCACCACTTAGACACCAAACATGTGTAGGTTCTTTTTTATCTATGAACGCGTAATGACCTGGAGAATCATAATGGCAGGTCAGTTTTTAGCATTTAGTGAACCTAGCAAAAAAGCCAAACAAAAAACCTGTGTGAGATTGCACTTTTTTTTGCAATTTCACCGCACTTGGAATTTTTCCCATTTTCGAGTACACGACATGGTAAAACCAGTGACTCGTTCAAAAGTACAACTCGTACCGCAAAAAATAAGCCCTCACACTGCCATATTGACGGAAAAATTATGGCTCTGGGAAGAAGGGGAGCGGAAAACGAAAATGCAAAACCGAAAAAAACTTGGGTCATTAAGGGGTTAAGGGTTGTTGATGTTTTTCACAAAATATTGCAGTCACTCTGACACGCGTGTTCCAGGCCGAGAGACTGAGTCATGTGACCGGCGATTATGCGATATGCATACTCCCGGGGCATTCCAGCTACACATAGGAGGCCTCATTCAATTTATTTGTATCCTCACAACGCTCATCATAGAGTTTAACATTTCTTGTGAAAATGACATGGTAATAATTCATGACTTGGGCCTTTGTCACAGATCAATAGTTGTGGTTATTATTTCAGTAGCATTTGTAAGTAATAAGCCTGAATGGCTGCAAAACACAGAACTGGTGAGCGTTTTTCTATTAGTTTTTCCTCCTGTAGGTTCCACTTGTGAGTCTGGCTTATAAATCCTGATGGGAAATACTGTTCAAATGTAAATATGTGAAAACAGTCTTAAGGTACTGCCACACTAAGCGATCGCACTAGCGATCACGACGACACAAGCTAACGAGATCGTTGGTGTGATCGCTTTAAGGTCGCTAGTAGCTTCCAAACAGGAAGATCTCATCAACGACGCATCAGCGATCAGCGATCTGTATAACGACTTCGGCGGTCGTTGGGACGTGTCACACAGCATGTATTGTAAAAGATCACGACCTCGATAGGCGTGATTGAGTGCAACCTTTTCCACGCCCCTCAGTACAGATTGGTGGTCACTAAATGTCATGACTGTTTGTCACAGCTCTCTCGCTTTGTGATTGGATGACCGCGTCATAAAAGACGACGTATCAGCGCTCCTTTCCATTGCTCTCGAGCAGAAGCGGTTCATTCAAATCTCCAGCATCGTTCCAGTGCGTCCTGCTAGCCTTCTTTGCAGCTACTGCGATCCAGTCTGTGCCACTATTGCGTTTGCTGCGATCCAGTCTGTGCCGTTATTTTTTTTTCTGCAATCCAGTCTGTGCCGCTATTTATATAAATTTTTTCTGCTATCCAGTTTGTGGCGCTATTGCGTTTCCCGCGGGTTTTTTTTATTCAGGATCACAAACAAGTCTTGTAAGGTAGGTATTTTTTTTGTCACATTTAATTTTACATTTTTTTAAAATTTAATTTTACAGATCCCAGCTGTTGTTAACCGTTGTCATCCATCAATTGTTTTTTTTTTTTGCCATTGTTTTTTGTTTGCCATTGTTTTGTTCTGGCGCGCCCACCACCACCATTTTATGATCCCTGCTGTTTTTACCGTAGTTGTCCATCTATGATTTTTAGTTTGGTCTGCCATTGTTTTCTCCTGCTGTGCCCACAACCACCATTTTATGATCCCTGCTGTTTTTACCGTAGTTGTCCATCTATGATTTTTATTTTGGTCTGCCATTGTTTTCTCCTGCCGCGCCCACAACCACCATTTTATGATCCCTGCTGTTTTTACCGTAGTTGTCCATCTATGATTTTTATTTTGGTCTGCCATTGTTTTCTTCTGCTGCGCCCACCACCACCATTTTATGATCCCTGCTGTGTTCTATGTTGTAGGCTATGTAAGCATTTTATTTTTAACCATTCTGCCGTTCTCACATAATCCTTTTTTTATTACAGATAGCCAATAAGCATGAATTTCTGCGGGAATTCATCGAGATGTACCGCTCGATGCCTTGCCTGTGGAAAATAAAGTCGGCTGATTACAGCAACAGGCTAAAAAAGAAGGAGGCGTACCCAAAACTGGTGGAGCTGTGCAAGAACAGTTATCCCGATGAACCAGCGGATGAGTCATCGGTCAAAAAACGTATTCAGGCCCTCCGCACTGTTTACAAAAAAGAGTTAAACAAAGTCCAAAATTCTACCAAGTCTGGAGCTGGGGCCGAAGATGTGTATGTCCCCAAATTGTGGTACTTTGAGCTGTTTTCTTTCACAAGGGACCAAGAAGTACCCAGACAAGCGACTTCCATGTTGGAACCAGACCCGGTGATCCAGCCGGACTCCCCTGTTGTACATGTAAGTACCTTTGTATTAAAACACATTTTAATGTACATGCCAAAGTGGACTTGAAATTAAAAATATAATTGTTAAATGTAGATAAAATGGCTGAATTAATCCCTTCATGTACTGATATCTAGCTCAACGGTTGAGGCCTATCCATTTACAAGTGTTGTTTTCACATGTTTGCTGTATTTGGGTGTTATAGTGTGAAGATAAATTTCTTTTTCTTTGTGATTTAACATTCGTTTTTTGTTCATGCAGGACACAGAAGAGGCTGTCTCCACACCTCAGACTGAAGAAGACAGCATGGCGTTGGTCCAAGATGACGAAGTAGTTGAGCCACCATCCTCATCTGTGCGGAGTCGACTTACATTTTCTGGCAGAAAAAGGAAGGTTCCCACCTCGGCTACTCCAGAATTGATAGAAATAGCTAAAAAAAGTGCTTACGGCGGAAAAAGACCAAACAAAAATAACTGGCTTTGCATACTACGCTAATGAGAAGCTGCCAACACTGGATCCTATACAGCGGGTTCATGCAGAGAGACTCATGTTTGAGGTCCTGACTCAAGCATCATTAGGAAACCTTGATAACAGTTATGTTGTCACGGCCAGACCGCACTACCCGGAATACTCATGGCCGCACAATCCTGTGCCGAACCCAATTGGGATAAATCCACCAAACCCAAACGTTGTTGCTCCACCTTATTTTTCTACAGCGCCGAGGCAACGTGGTAATGGCAATGATCCATGTTACCAACAGCTGTAGTTTTTAAAATATTTTCTAAAGTGTCTTGTTGTCTATATTTTTTTTTACATTGTTACCTTTTTTTTAATAAAAATCTTATTTATCTAATGAATTGTGTTCTTTTATTCTTATTACTGTCAACAATTTTGTTGACAACTATTACAATTTTGTATTTTTATTGTATTTTTATTCCATCTACTTGTTTCTACTTGTCACACAAGGGGACATGGGAGTACCAGCAATCATAGAAGTTCCAGCATTGGTAAAAAAATGAAATGAAAAAAATTTCAAAAATTAACAACATTTCTTTAAAAGGCCCTGGTCACACTAGCGCTAAAACCTTATAATAAAGAATAATACACCACAGCTGCGTATATAAACTTAAAATATATCATATATATTGTTGTCATATATATATATATATTTTTTAAAAATAAACCAAAATAATACAAATAATAAAAAAACAAAAAAATTACTGATGGCCCCGGAGTCCAGCCACAACCCTCTCCAGCATCACCCCGTGGTCATGCAGTGCTACCATGGTGGTGTGCATTGCTGCCATTGCGGTGTTCATTGCCGCCATCAGCCGGCGGTGTGACACCAACAGGTCCTGGGCAGTGGGGATTTCTGTGGAGGTAATGGTAACAGTTAATAGTGAATTCTGTTGCAACATCAACATGTACATGTTACATGTTTGTTAACACTTACGGTTTTCGTCAGACTGTGGTTCACCAGAGGACCCGCTGACCGCCCACCCAGAACCTGTTGCACCGTCGGCTGGGGAAACACAGAAAAAAAAATATATCACAACAGCCATTACACATAAGACCTAACAAAGTTCTCAAACTTGTCTGAAGCTTATATAATGTTCGTAAATTACCTGAAGGCGCGCCTGCATCCATGTCACAGGTGACACTGGAGAGAAGCCATAGACGCCATATCCTGGTGAAGGGCTGGATGATCCCAAATCTGGAGGGGGGGTTGCTGCTGGGGAAGGGGTAGCCAGGTAAGGTGATGCAGGTGGAGGGGTAGCTGGGAAGGTGATGCAGGTGGAGGGGTAGCTGGGGAAGGTGATGCAGCTGGAGCTGGTGAAGGTGGTGCTGTGAATAAAATATACAATTCAGTCAAATAATCCTTCTACTAACCCCGTCACTGCCAGTACTTCCATCAATGCCTGTAACCACCTCACTACTGGTACTACCATGACTGCCGGTACTCCCATCACTACTGGTACTCCCGTTACTGCCAGTACTTCCATCAATGCCTGTAACCCCCTCACTACTGGTACTCCCATCACTGCCTGTAAACCCATCACTGCCGGTACTCCCATCACTACTGGTACTCCCGTTACTGCCAGTACTTCCATCAATGCCTGTAACCCCCTCACTACTGGTACTCCCATCACTGCCTGTAAACCCATCACTGCCGGTACTCCCATGACTGCCGGTACTCCCATCACTACTGGTACTCCCGTTACTGCCAGTACTTCCATCAATGCCTGTAACCCCCTCACTACTGGTACTCCCATCACTGCCTGTAAACCCATCACTGCCGGTACTCCCATCACTACTGGTACTCTTGTTACTGCCAGTACTTCCATCAATGCCTGTAACCCCCTCACTACTGGTACTCCCATCACTGCCTGTAAACCCATCACTGCCGGTACTCCCATGACTGCCGGTACTCCCGTCACTGCTGGTGCATTGATATAGGTAGATAACCCACATAACATAACTTCTCCAGATACCCTCATCAATACTCATTCAGATGCCTGCGTAACTGGGCCCGGATGCTGGCGACCCTCTCGCTGGAGCGGTATCAAAGGTCCGCCAGATTTTTGCGTATCTGTGTTGTGGTCCGCTCCACACCAAACTGTCTCGCCAGGCCCCGCCGGATTTTACGCAGGACTACCTTTTTGTGGTGCATAGGATGCGCCACAGGTAGCCTGCAGTCATAACCCCATTGGTCCGTTTTTTTTATCAAAAAACGGACCTCCTCGTCACTCCACGGAGCGCAACGCTGTCTCGCTCTCGCCGCCATTGTACCAAACAACAACGCATGAAGGACGCCAGCGTCATGACGTCACAGCGTACGCACTTGCGACGCAAGACGCTATTGCGATCGCAAAGTGACCGCAGCAGCCATGCGCCCCAGCCACGCACAGATATGAGACTCTGTTGCGATCACAAGATGATGGTTCCAAGCTAGGTGCCCCAGCCTATCAAGGCATGAGCAAGGACGATGCGATTAACTGGCCTAATTGGCAGCATCAGATCTAGTGGGCTACTGACTGCTTACTTTTTTACCATGTTTACAAAAGTTTTCATTCATTGTAATTACTTCATTAATAGTCATTTTATGAACCGTCACTTTGCGATCGCAATAGT
>JARQOD010000002.1:123168058-123327177 GCA_033576555.1 Oophaga sylvatica | reverse complement strand
GGTACTCCCGTTACTGCCAGTACTTCCATCAATGCCTGTAACCCCCTCACACTACTGGTACTCCCATCACTGCCTGTAAACCCATCACTGCCGGTACTCCCATCACTACTGGTACTCCCGTTACTGCCAGTACTTCCATCAATGCCTGTAACCCCCTCACTACTGGTACTCCCATCACTGCCTGTAAACCCATCACTGCCGGTACTCCCATGACTGCCGGTACTCCCATCACTACTGGTACTCCCGTTACTGCCAGTACTTCCATCAATGCCTGTAACCCCCTCACTACTGGTACTCCCATCACTGCCTGTAAACCCATCACTGCCGGTACTCCCATCACTACTGGTACTCTTGTTACTGCCAGTACTTCCATCAATGCCTGTAACCCCCTCACTACTGGTACTCCCATCACTGCCTGTAAACCCATCACTGCCGGTACTCCCATGACTGCCGGTACTCCCGTCACTGCTGGTGCATTGATATAGGTAGATAACCCACATAACATAACTTCTCCAGATACCCTCATCAATACTCATTCAGATGCCTGCGTAACTGGCCCGGATGCTGGCGACCCTCTCGCTGGAGCGGTATCAAAGGTCCGCCAGATTTTTGCGTATCTGTGTTGTGGTCCGCTCCACACCAAACTGTCTCGCCAGGCCCCGCCGGATTTTACGCAGGACTACCTTTTTGTGGTGCATAGGATGCGCCACAGGTAGCCTGCAGTCATAACCCCATTGGTCCGTTTTTTTTATCAAAAAACGGACCTCCTCGTCACTCCACGGAGCGCAACGCTGTCTCGCTCTCGCCGCCATTGTACCAAACAACAACGCATGAAGGACGCCAGCGTCATGACGTCACAGCGTACGCACTTGCGACGCAAGACGCTATTGCGATCGCAAAGTGACCGCAGCAGCCATGCGCCCCAGCCACGCACAGATATGAGACTCTGTTGCGATCACAAGATGATGGTTCCAAGCTAGGTGCCCCAGCCTATCAAGGCATGAGCAAGGACGATGCGATTAACTGGCCTAATTGGCAGCATCAGATCTAGTGGGCTACTGACTGCTTACTTTTTTACCATGTTTACAAAAGTTTTCATTCATTGTAATTACTTCATTAATAGTCATTTTATGAACCGTCACTTTGCGATCGCAATAGTGTCTCATTTCTGTGCGTGGGAGGAGCACCATGCTGATAACCGTCACTTTGTGATCGCAATGGCGTCTCATGTCTGTGCGCAGCTGGGGCACCATGTGAGAATCGTCACCTTGCGATCGCAGTGGCGTCTCATGTCTGTGCGTAGCTGGGGCACCATGTGAGAATCATCACCTTGCGATCGCAGTGGCGTCTCATGTCTGTGCGTAGCTGGGGCAGCATGTGAGAATCGTCACCTTGCGATCGCAGTGGCGTCTCATGTCTGTGCGCAGCTGGGGCAGCATGTGAGAATCGTCACCTTGCGATCGCAGTGGCGTCTCATGTCTGTGCGCAGCTGGGGCACCATGTGAGAATCGTCACCTTGCGATCGCAGTGGCGTCTCATGTCTGTGCGTAGCTGGGGCACCATGTGAGAATCGTCACCTTGCGATCGCAGTGGCGTCTCATATCTGCGTAGCTGGGGCACCATGTGAGAATCGTCACCTTGCGATCGCAGTGACGTCTCATATCTGTGCGTAGCTGGGGCACCATGTGAGAATCGTCACCTTGCGATCGCAGTGGCGTCTCATGTCTGTGCGTAGCTGGGGCACCATGTGAGAATCGTCACCTTGCGATCGCAGTGGCGTCTCATGTCTGTGCATAGCTGGGGCACCATGTGAGAATCGTTACTTTGAGATCGCAATGGCGTCTTGCGTCGGATTTGAGCACGCAAGTGTGACACAAAGGATTCCCTGGTCAATGTAGACCTTTACCTCCCAATTTTTTTTTTTTTTTTATCACTATTTTTTATCTCTCATATATGACGAAAAATATATATTATATATTTTAACTTTATATACGCAGCTGTGGTGTATTATTTGTTATTATTTTTAATTATAAGGTTTGAGTGTGACCATGGGCCTTTAAAATAATTGTTGTAAATTTTTGAAATTTTTTTCTTTTTATTTTTTTAACAATGCTGGAACTCTTATGACTGCTGGTACTCCCATGACCCCATGTGTGACAAGTAGATACAATGTAAAAAAAAATAAGACAACAAAAAACATTAGAAAATATTTTAAAAACTACAGCTGCTGGTAACATGTCTCGTTGCCATCCCCATTACTCCCTCCCCACATCTCACCCATCATTAGCCCTTCTCCCATATTGGTAAAATAATTGAAAAAAACACAAATGCATTTTTAAAATAAACATTTTTTATTATTAAAAGAAAGTTAAAAAAAGGCAAAAGTAAAACATTCTCAAAAGCAAACTACATCTGCTGCTGCCAACTCACTGCACCAGGCCCGTTAAAGTATTGGCGGTACTTGTCTCGGCCGGCCTTCGCATCATCCTTGCTCCTGCCTTGATTTACAGGTTGAAGGCCTGCAATAGCGGGATCATTGTCACGCCATTCTCCAAGCACCACGTCACCATTGCTGTCCGAGTCCATGAAGCCTGGCGGACTGTAAGTACCAGCATTGCGTTTTCGTAGAAAATTGTGCAGCACACAACAGGCAAACACCACAGAGTCTATCGATTCCAGCTTCATGTTGATAGGAGTGTGAAAAACCCTGAAGTGGTTGGCCATTATGCCGAAGGCATTCTCCACAACGCGTCGTGCCCTAGACAGTCTGTAATTAAACATACGCCTTTCCCCTGTCAAAGTCTTTTGTGGGTACGGTTTCACAAGATGCTCATGAAGGGGGAAGACTTCATCGCCCACAAAAACAAAGTTTAGGTTGGCGGTGGTGTCCATGTTGGTTGACAAGTTAAGTTTATTATTCAACAACCGTTCACCAAAAGTTGTGTGCTCCAAAATGCCACCGTCAGAAACCCTTCCATTAATGCCAACATCAACGTTAATAAATTCATAATTGGCATTAACAAGGGCCATGAGGATCGTGCTGAAGTAGCCCTTGTAATTATGAAATAGGATCCGCTTTTGGCTGGTTGCGTGATCCGCACATGTTTGCCATCCAAGGCACCACCACAGTTTGGGAACTGCCAAATACGTTCAAAATCAGAGGCAATAATTTGCCATTCCGCCACTGATTTTGGAAAAGGCATGTAGCTCCGTAAACTGCGGACGATGGCGTTGCATGTCTCCGGAATTAGTACGCCAAGCAGCGATCGAGAAACTGCAGCAGAAAATTGCAAGTCTTTCACTGAACATCCGGTTGCCAGAAATCGCAGCGTTACTGCCAAACGTTCCTCTGCTGAAACAGCTGCACGCATCCGTGTATCCTCACACATTCCAGTAGGAGCTTGAATGAATCCTCCGACATCCGTAGATAATTTCAGAAATCCTGCGGATTCTTCTCCTGCAACTCCCTCACTAGATGCATGTGGGTGAATTTGGACCTCTGCTCCAGCCATTCTCTGGTCCACATGCGACGCTTTCGTTTGGAGCGCCTCTCTTCCACCCGTGCCTCTTCTTGTCGATCTGCCTCCATCGCTAATGCAACTGCCACAATCACACGCTCCGCGGTGGTCAGGTTCATTATGTGCAACCTGTACGGTAAAGAAGAGAAAAGTTAATTACTATTACTAAAGTGTTTGAACAAAATAAAATAAAGAATAAAATAAAAAATATAAAAAAAAAAACAGTTTACAAAAGCCTAAAATGGTGGGGGGTGTAAAATAAATAAAGCAGACAAAAATAAAAGGTGTAACAAAAAAACGCATCACACAACATCACAAACAATATGTACCTTTAATCCAAATATCCAGAAGATTCAAATCCAAATGGCAAAGATGAAGCGCTCTAGCGACTCAGACAGGATCACAAAACCCACACACTATCCTCGCAACAATGCACAAAGGGACACTGTAGCGACTCAAACAGGATCGCAAAACTCCGACACACGATACTATCCTCGCAACAACGCACAAAGCACAGAACGTTGGAGTCATCCACAAAGCGCTCTGGAAACAATGGGTGGGGGCGCAGTTATTATTGCTGAGGTGATGCTGTGGCCACCAATCGGAGCTGAAGGGCGTTACTAAAGAAAACCCAGTCCCGCCTGCGCCGCTGACTAATGCGTCGTCAACGAGGTCGCACATCGTTCACAAAAGGTGTCAAACACAGCGATTCAGGCTCACCAGCGGGACGCCAACGATCAAAATACGGCCCAAACCGTTTGTGCACGATCAGCGACATCGTAGCGGGGGCCACATCGCCGCTACATGTCACACACAGCGACATCGCTAACGATGTCGCTACTGCGTCATAAAATCTATGTCGCTTGTGCGATCTCGCTAGCGATCTCGTTTAGTGTGGCATACCCTTAGGCCACATTCACACTTTCAGTATTTGGTTAGTGTTTCACATCAGTATTTGTAAGCTAGGAACTGCTGTCCTGTGTGTCGGCATGTGACCAGAAGGGAGCAACGGGAACCGTTACAGACACAGAGGTGTATGGAAGAACCAACTACTTTAAGACGTTATATAAATGTTCTATTTTCAGCTAATGTAGCTAAATTATTCTTTCCTTTAGAACAAATCACACTTACAATTGTGATAGTAGTCTTCCCCGTAGTCTTTTCTTAGATTCATTGGTAACCCCTTCCAGATGTTTGTAATATTTTCTTTTAATTGGGTTGCATTCAAAATATTAGTTTTGAAAAAGTCAGGAGCAATGATGGAGACTTTAACTCCAAACTGTTTGAGCTCTCGTCTGCAATAAATAAACAGAATTAAAAACAAAAAAAAAAACAAAACACAATCTCAATTGGTTCCACAAGGAGACTGGATCTTCAAGTGTTTAATTCTTTAGGGTCAGTTATCTACTCATGGGTCCCAATGCAAAGTCTCTAAAGGACGCACAACTGTAACCAGTCTTTGATAATATTTGTCCTCTGACATGGGCTAAGATGGCATTTAGGGCACAGATAGACTCCAGAGGCCTGGGTGTAACAAAAACCTCTACATCCACTATGCTTGCACCCCTGGATGCCTTTATTAGGTACTGGCTGCTATAAGCACCCTATTATCACTGAGCAGAGGCACCAGGGAGCGGATAGGGTGATTAAATTCCTTTGCAAACTTCTTTGATACCTCAGATACGAGGATCAGTAGCAACAGTGGTATCTAACAGATCCCCTTAGGTTTTAGAATAAATCTTAGGAATAAGTTGTAAAACAAAATCTGTTAGGAAGTCGCCACCTGTAATCCACACTAATTAGCCACATAAGGATGAGGCAATTTTTGTTTTACTCCCCTTATACCAAGAGTCATAACTTTTATTGTGAGGGCCTGTTTTTTTTCTGTAACAAATTGTACTTTTGAATGACGACATCCACTTTGTCTTCTGCTGTACTGGAAAACTGAAAAAAAATCCAGTTGTGGCAAAATAGCAAAAAAAGAAAGAGCAATTAGGCAAATTTTTTTTTTTTTAGTTTACAGCATACATTTTAAAATCAATGATTCTCCAGATCAGTACGATTGTGGAGATACCAAACATACATATTTTTTGTTTTTAGTGTCGAAAATAACTCAGAAATTAGAAAAAAAAAAAATTTGCTCATGACGCCAAATTTTTAAGAGTTGTAAGACTTTCCATTTTCGAGATATGGAGCTGTATGAAGGCGTGTTTTTTTTGTTCGCCGAGCCGATGTTCTCATTGATTTCCTTTTGGGGTATATATAATGTTTTGATCAACTCTTAGTAGAGATGAGCAAGTATACTCGTTAGGATTCGGTACTTGGCGAGTAATGCGGTATTCTAATCCTAGCGAGTAAATTTCACTACTCGCCTTGCAATATTCGGATCTCCTGGCCGGCATGTGTTAGCCAATCACAGTAAACCGCTGCCTTCTTTGTTGTGGCATTACTGTGATTGGCTGGCCGCACAGCGTCATAGCCTATAAGTCATAGGCTATGGCTATGTGTGCTGAGAATGTGTGCGGGGTCTGTGTTTGTGTGTGCGCGCATGTGCGTGACGGCCTATGCCGGCTTGTGCTCTGCTGGCTGTGTGGGCATTGTCTGATGGGACTACTTGTCCCATCCGGCTATGCCTGCTACAGTGACAGCATTAGCGGATGATGGGAAAGTAGTATTCCCATCATTCGGCTAATGTGGTGAATGTATATAAAAAAAAAATACAGAATATATACATAACATACAACACACTCACCGCACACCCCTAATTCCCCGAAACCCTCGTCTTCTGCAAATAATATTAAAATAATAACCCAACCTACTGCATACTCATCTTTCTGACACAGTCCCTCTTTAAAAACGAGTATCGCACGACGATCTCCCGTGAAGAGCTACCACAACAGCTGATGCGACCGCTCTCCAGGGACTCCAATGACACACTGACCGAAGATAACTCTCCCGCAGTGTATCATTGGAGTTCACTTTACGGTAGCACTGCTGCGTGAGAAAATTCTCACGCTGTAGTGCTGCCGTAAGTCACAGGTGATTTCCTGTGACCTCCCTGCGGAGTGATACAGGCGGAGGATTATCTCCGTCACTGTATCGCTGGAGCCCCTGGACAGAGGTCCCATCAGCTGATGTGGCAGCTCTCCACGGGAGATTGTCGTGGGACACTATTAATGGATTACGACTGAAAGGTGAGTATACGGTTGTGTTTGTTATTTTAATATTTGCAGGAGACGAGGGCTTCAGGGAATTAAGTGTGTGCGGTGAGTATGTACTCATGTTATATGTGTATGTACTGTATGTTATATGTTCTGTATTTTTTTTTTCTTTTACACACATTCACCACATTAGCCGGATAATGGGAATATTACTTTCCCATCCGCTAATGCTGTCACTGTAGCAGTCATAGCCGGATGGGACAAGTAGTCCCATCGGACGATTCTCACACAGCCAGCAGAGCCCGAGCCCGGCAGAGCCCAGCACAGGCCCATACAGCCCCACAGACCCCCGCACAGATTCTCTGCTCATTAGGCCGGGATCACACATGTGACGAAGTCGTCCGACACTCGCATGTGAAATCCCAGCTCTGGCGCCAGCACTCGGGAGTGGAGTGCGCGGCTCCATGTATTTCTATGCAGCCGCTCGCTCCACTCCCGAGTGCCGGAGCCAGAGCTGGAATTTCACATGCGAGTGTAGGACGATTTCCTTGCATATGTGATCCCGGCCTTACTCGCATTTCCCATAGACTTACATTGGACTCGCTACTCGTTACTAATACCAGAGTATTAGGAGCTACTCGTAACGAGTACAGCGAGTACAAGTATTTCACTACTCGCTCATCCCTAACTCTTACTTAATTTTTTTGTGTTGTTGCAGATGCCAAAAAAACCCCAATTCTGGAGTTTTGATTTTTTTTTCTCCCTATTCCATTTACCGAATAGATTAATTTTATTTTGAAAGATCGGACTTTAACGAGAGCAGCAAAATTAAATATGTATTGAATTATTTTTATTTCTTAATTTTTAAGAAGGAAAAAGAGGCGATTTGAACTTTTATATTTACTTATTTTTTTACTATACTGGTTAGTCCTCTTGAACTTGAGCTTGTGATCATTCAATCCCTTTTGCTATATACAGCCATTCCACAGAATGCTCATATAAACACACACCACAACATAATTACATTAAGGGCCGGACTGGCCATCGAGCAAATCTGGTAAATGCTAGATGGCTATATGGATTGTGACACTGATAACAGTATCTGCATCTTCAGTGCCGATCAACGTGATGACATCGCTGCATTGTGTCGATCGCATCCATTGCAATGCAAGACTGAAGAGACAGCAGCAGAGGTGGACATGAAGCCTGGATATGCTAAGTTTTTTTTGTGGGCTTTGGGGATCCCATCCAGTAGCTTCGCTACTGGGGGGTGGTGGGAGGGACAGAAAGGGCCAGCACCACGGGCCCCTGACCTGGAGGGACCCACGCTACCCTTAATTGTATCGGCGTGCAGAGCATGTCATTGTAGCTAAGCTCTGTGTCACAGTAGGTAATAATGGTCTCCCTGCACTGCTGCTCTCCGTTCTGATTCTGCAAGTCATATTAGACATTCGGCTACAGAACGGTAGGTAGGTCCAGGGCAGAGTGACGCAATGACGTCATTGTGATACAACATGCATGGAATGTCAGTCTCGGTGTGATGACATCACTGTATCAGACTGCCCGGGACATGCTGCTGTCTGCCGGATTCGATGGGTTTAGGGGAGTACATGAGATTTTATTTTTCCATTTAGGATTCTATGATTTTGTCCTTATTTGTGGAAGCTACTATGGGGGCCATAACAACAGTGGGCCCCCCGCCCATCATTGCAATTGCAACTGTATCTGCTGCATGCCGATACAGCTGACCACATTGATGAGAAAGCGCTATGCTAACTCTCCCATCATCCCCCTCTCAGCGTCTGACGTCATTGACGCAGACAATGACGGGGTTGCAATGACGTCACTACTAAGCGCACGCTGTTTGGAGATGTGCAGAAACTCTGAGCAGTTAAGGGAATGAGGAGAAGAAGATGTGACTCAGGTGAGTATTGTATTTATTTATACAGAGTCTCCCTATGGGGGACTGCTTTATATTATAAAGAGTCTGCCTATGGGGGATACCTTATGCTATAGAGTCTGGCTATGAGGGGATGCCTTATGCTATAGAGTGCCTGTGGGGAGTACATTATACTATATGGAGGCCTGTGGGGAGTACATTATACTATATTGAGGACTATCTGGTGCATTATACTATATGGAGGCTATCTAGGGGGCCATCAAACAGTTTGGGGGCTACTAAGCGGTCAGTATACTGTGTGGGTGGCAGTATATAGCGAGGGGCATTATATTGTATATAAGATCATCATACTGTGTATAGGGTAGCTGTACAAAGGGGACACTCTGGACATTATTAAGTGTAAAGTGGATACTTAATGTTAGGCCGGGGTCACACTTGCGAGAAACTCGCATGAGTCTCGCACCTAAATACCCGGCACTGCCACCGGCATTTGGTACCGGAGTGTGCAGCTGCATCTATTTCTATGCAGCTGAACGCTCTGGTCCGAGTGTCTGTGGCAGTGCCGGGTACTGAGGTGCGAGACTCATGCGAGTTTCTCGCAAGTGTGACCCCGGCCTTATAGGGGAACTCAGGTTACTGCGACTATCAAAGGGGCATAGAGGGACTATTACTTTCTAGGGGGCAAAATGTGGGCACTGTTTTCTAGGGCACTTGCATCCAGCAATACTATAATCTAGAGGGTTGCTTTAGAATTTAGAGGGCACAGAGAACCACACAGTAGGTGCAGTAATAGGGACACATAGCAGTGGCTCAGCATTGGGGTATCAGCAGAATGAGGAGTCTGTGCAGGTTGGGAATAGTCCCATTGGTGACAGTGCTGAAAATATGAGACTTGAAATGTGTCTTTGTTGTAATTTCTGCAGCAGAGTCCAGGCTGGTAGAAGTTGTCATGTCGGTCTGGGCTAGATGGAAAAAATGAAAAGTGAATGGAAGAAAGAACGTGAGCTGTAAGTCACCATCTATAACTGTGCTGTAATCTCTTATGTTCTGTAGAACTGGTATCTACCACTGACCATAAGGTGGTAATATCAATGTTGATCTTTATGTAGAGATTTTCAGCAACAGGGCGGTCATCTGCTGAGATTCTCCTACATCCACTATTAGGGTGCATCACCCAGTTGTAATAAAGGTTATCTGGTTATGGGCCCACTCAGAAGATTCGCCCCCCCAGAACCGAAACCCTAGCTACGCCTTTGAGGGTAAGATTAGAGATAGAGACCCCAATCTAAGGAAGAGGGTGAGACAGCATGGGCCTGAGTGTTATGAATTGCCAGGGCGAAATTTTAGTGCCAGTCCGTTCCCACTTGCATTTATTTGAGCATCTGCAGGAATATACCAGCTCAGATATTCTCATAGACCTTTGGCTTGGGTACAAACAACAAGTGGTGATGAGAGTGTAACATCACAAGATGATTCAAGTCCACACTAAGTTTAGGTTCCATGATGCACCAGATAAATGGTTTTACCTTAAGTTGTCTGAAAAAGCTTCAACCCCAAACTTAGATATGGAATATCCACCTCCACAAAATGCCAGCCTTCCAGCAACGCTAGAAACATTCACAATACGGCCTTTGGATTTTCTGATCAAGGAGAGCAAACTGATTGTTACATCTACCATCCCTAGAAGATTGGCATCTAGAATTTTTTGAAAGTCTTCCTTTTTCAGCCACTCATTAGGGCACACAGGGATTAAAATGCCAGCATTGTTTACCAGGCCCCACAGACCTGTAAAAAAAAGAAATAAAAACCAACACATACATAAAATGCTTTATGAAGACTCACCATGCTAGAGAATATGGATGTTTGAGAGGGGGTGGGGGGGCTACATACATAGGCACCCTATATGACCAGACATTCTATCGCTCTGATGCATCTGTCCTGTGTATTACATGGAAACCACTCGTTAAAAATGCCTGACATGTAATACTACATTAGAAGCAGCCACAGAACAACTGTATGAGAAGATCACATTTCCCTGTGTTAAGAGCCGATTGCTGGTCGTCGTTCCTGCAGAGCTGTCCACAAAGATTAAAGGGTTCTCTGAGAAATTTACTAAAATAAATAAAACACATTTAGATTTGAAAAATGTTTCTGAATAGCTTTTTATAGCAAAAAGGTCTGAATTATCTACTGCAGTCTATCAGGATATCAAGATGGCTGCTACCTTCAATCACTACCTGTCCTATGATCTGCATGAAGCACAAGACCAAGGTCACCTCAGAGCAGCGTTTTGTTAGACATCGAGAACACACATTTATCTGTTCAGTCAACCTGACAGGAGATGGAGGTGTGGAGGTGGACCCTAAAGGAGAATATGAACTCCTTTAGCTGACTGAGAATGAACATCCAGCTCATTCAGGCTTACAGTTTTAGTGCATCTGCCTTTTGCTTCATGCAGTCCGTCCAAAACATAGCTGACATGAGCAGATTACTTCTGTTCCTCGCTGTTGCCATCAGCAGTTAGTGTATACTTTGATGCCACTTTCCTTCTAAACACTGACCATATGTGAACAAGGCTCAGGATGAGCCGAAATGTCAAAGATGGTTTTGAAGTAAATGTGATTATATACATTTGAAAAATTATAGTATATACAAGCGAAAAGTTATCGCTCTGATTATAGACACAGTTTTGACAACACGTTTTGAATTTTAGAAAAATTTGTCACAATTGCAAGCCTACAGGAGTACTTTATTTTGACTATGTCCTGACAATCACCATGTTTAAAATCTTGATAGAGTGCAGTAGATAAAGCATACATTGACAAATAAAGGGTCATTAAAATATATAATAAACATTTTTTCTATTACATTTTTTGCAGAACCCTTTACCACTTTTTAAATAGCCAATCCTGAAAGGAATTTTAAAAAGGGAAGCTAACGCCATGTGCAGCAAGAAACAGAGCCTGGCATCACATCTGCAGCCAGGTATATGTTTCTCTGAAATGGCGAAGAATATACAAGTGCTTCTCACTAAATTAGAATATCAAAAAGTTAATTTCAGTTCTTCAATACAAAAAGTGAATCTCATTATATACAGTTATTACAGAGTGATCTATTTCAAGTGTTTATTTCTGTTAATGATGATTATGGCTTACAGCCAATGAAAGCCAAAAGTCATTATCTCAGTAAATTAGAATAATTAACAAAAACCACCTGCAAAGGCTTACTAAGCGTTTAAAAAAGGTCCCTTAGTCTGTTTCAGTAGACTCCACAATCATGGGGAAGACTGCTGACTTGACAGATGTCAAGAAGGTCATCATTAACACACTCCACAAGGAGGGTAAGCCACAAGAGGTCATTGCTAAAGAAGCTGGCTTTTCACAGAGTGCTGTATCCAAGCATATTAATGGAAAGTTGAGTGGAAGGAAAAAGTGTGGTAGATAAAGGTGCACAAGCAACCGGGATAACCGCAGCCTTGAAAGGATTGTTAAGAAAAGGCCATTCAAAAACTTGGTGGAGATTCACAAGGAGTGGACTGCTGCTGGAGTCATTGCTTCAAGAGTCACCACACCAAGTGTCGCATTCCTTGCCTATTGGTCATCAGTGGCTTGACAACGCCAGAAGCATCTTACCTGGGCCAAGGAGAAAAAGAACTGGACTGTTGCTCAGTGGTCCCAAAGTGTTGTTTTCAGTTGAAAGTAAATTTTGCATTTCATTTGGAAACCAAGGTCCCAGAGTCTGGAGGAAGAGTGGAGAGGCCACAATCCAAGCTGCTTGAGGTCTAGTGTGAAGTTTCCACAATCAGCGATGGTTTGGGGAGCCATGTCATCTGCTGGTGTAGGTCCACTGTGTTTTATCAAGACAAAAGTCAGCGCAGCAGTCTACCAGGAGATTTTATAGCACTTCATGCTTCCCTCTGCCGACAAGCTTTTTGGAGATGGAAATTTCATTCTCCAGCAGGACTTGGCACCTGTCCACACTGCCAAAAGTACCAATACCTGGTTTAAGAACAACAGTGTGCTTTATTGGCCAGCAAACTCACCTGACCTTAACCCCATATAGAATCTATGGGCTATTGTCAAGAGGAAGAGACACCAGACCCAACAATGCAGACAAGCTGAAAGCTGCTATCAAAGCAACCTGGGCTTCCATAACACCTCAGCAGTGCCACAGGCTGATCGCCTCCATGCCACGCCGCATTGATGCAGTAATTGATGCAAAAGGAGCCCTGACCAAGTACTGAGTGCATTTACTCAACACACATTTCAGTAGGCCAACATTTTCGATTTTAAAATAATTTTTCAAGCTGGTGTAATTAAGTATTCTAATTTACTGAGATAATGACTTTTGGGTTTTTATTGACTCTAAGCCATAATCATCAACATTAACAGAAATAAATACTTGAAATAGAGCACTCAGTTATTACAAGCAATGTAATATATGAGTTTCAATTTTTGTATTCAAGAACTGAAATAAATTAACTTTTCGATGATATTCTAATTTAGTGGGAAGCACTTGTAGTTAGAAGATCTGGCCAGGCTGATCAAGTTCAAGTCCCAGCCAGCTTTTCCCAGTGCTACTAGAGGTGCCTGACAAGTCTCGTGTTATGGGAGAAGCCTTTCAGTCACCTACAGCATCAGCAGACTAGTCTAGTCTCCAACTCAGCAGTGCATCAGTACAGAGCCAGCTGTCAGTCAGTGCCGGGGTGCGGTTATAGTCACTGCTCACTGTGCACTGAGCGGTGACTAAAGCTGCGCCTCTATGACTGAAAGTCGGAGACTGCAGGGAGGAATAAAGTTTATTTCCACCTGGTAGCCAGGCTTTTAGTGCGGTGGCCACACAAATTCAGAATGCTATTAACTTCATATCTGTAAGTTAATGGCATTTTTTCACATGACAAGTTCCCTTTAAGAAGAGTACATATTTTACTTAACTGGATGAATCCAGTGCATCTTCTAATGACGTACCTATGATAATAAGCGTTTTATTACACTTTTACCTTTGTCAGTCACAGTGTTTTCAACCCACTTGACAGCAGCACTCACACTTTTGCTGTCAGTAACATTAAGAATGACAGTTTGGAGTCTACTTGAGGTCTCTTGATTTAACTCCTTAGCTCCAGCTTCTGTTAAACAAGCCGCCAGAACCTTCATTCCTCGTCCATCCAGCTGTTTAGCCAACTGTCTTCCAAATCCAGTGTCACAACCAGTGATGAAAACATATTTTTCTGAGAGATTTCCTAGGATCTGACGCTGTCTGTGCCATCTATATAATAGAATTAAACCCAATAGCACCAGCAGAGGGAGCCACATGATTGCGCTGTAAAACAACACAGGGACAATTAGGTTGTGATCTGGTGATCAGGGCCTCTAACATAGCATTACTGTCCTTACTGTCGTATGTGGTTTGGTGAGCAGAAGCAACGAGGGGGGGAACCGGGCTCCCCCCACTTGCTTCTGCTCACCATGCCCCAGGGGCAGGATTCGGTCGGTTAAGTAACTAAACGTGCATCCTCGGACACACATTCAGTTGAAATCTATTGCCAAGCAAGAGCCAGTGGCAATAGTTAACAGCCGCCAGCCAATCAGAGGCCGGCAGCTGAAACTTTTTTTTCCACTATTTTTGTATTGAAAGCTGCAATATGAAGCCAGGATGGGAAGACACAAGGGGGTCAGGATGGGGGACATTATTACTGTAGGGTCAAATTAAGGAATATTTGTCACAGGGATGCTGTGACAGAGAAAGGCTAGAAGGTTGCAGTGTCTGGTTACACGAACTCCTGCACTGATAAGATCTGATTCACCATCCTATTAAACAGCGCAGGTTTTGTTTTTTTTGCAAGGGGTAATACTAGGCAACAAAATTTCAAAAGTTCTCTGGTTCAGAAATCCAATTAGCCATTTCTTAATGAGTTTGATGTGCCGAGTTCAAATATGACAAGGAAAACTGTTATTTGGCTCTAGTTTCCATGAAATCTAAGTTTGCATTTTATTGTTACGTAAATTAAGAAATTATAACATGTAGTTATTACCGTATTTTTCGGACTATAAGACGCACCGGACCATAAGACGCACCCCAAATTTTCAGAAGGAAAATAGGGAAAAAAAAATAATGTGTCAAATGGGGGTCTGTCTTACAGTCCGAATTCAGCTTACCAGCGAAGGGATCAGCACAGGTAGAGGAGTGGTCGCAGAGGTCGTTCGGTGGTCCAGGCTGGTGCGGTGGTGGTGCTCTGTGTTGCAGGGGTGCTCTGTGGGGTGGCTGTGCTCTGTGGGGTGGTTGTGCTCTGTGGGGTGGAAAATATACTTACAAGTCCCGTGGTGGTGGTCCCGTGGCAGTGGTTTCAATGCAGCCTCCCTGTGCTCTGTGGTGCGGTGGTGTCAGGGCTCTGTAGTGTGGCTGCAGCGAGGCTCTGTGCTGCGTGGGGGGCTCCGCCGGTATTTCGTCATAGCCAGAAAGCCCCCCCGCAGTTCCGTTGCACTTGCTGGCAGGCGGAGGCCTCCGGAAAGATGGCCGCCTGGGGCCTCCGGAAAGATGGCCGCGCATGCTCAAATTCAGATCTCCGCAACGAGATCTTGTCCTGAGATCTCGGGACGAGATCTCGTTGCCGAGATTTGAATTTGAGTATTCGCTCCCATCTTTCTGGAGGCCACCACGTTGCAGCAAGTGCAACGGAGCTGCAGGGGACTTTCTGGCTATGATGAAATGCCGGTGGAGCCCCCCACGCAGCACAGAGCCCCACTACAGAGCCCCGACACCATTGCACCACAGAGCAGAGGGAGGCTCATCGGGACCGCCACCGCCACTGGATTTGTGAGTATATTGCGACCATAAGACGCACCCACATTTTCCCCCAAAATTTTTGGGGAAAATAGTGAGTCTTATGGTCCGAAAAATACGGTACTTCTACAAATATAAACCTGCACATGTATTGTCAAAAATTTTATTAGATGTATTCAGAGGAAACTAAAGTGTATTTAAATCTACTCTATAATTAATTCACATGTCTAAGCATGTTGAACAATTTTAATTTTAACTATTAATATATGTTATTGCACAGTAATATGTCCTTAGTCACTGGATACTCGGCTCATTTTTACTTGTCTCTTGTATTCACTCATTGGATTATCTCTGGCGATTATCCAACAGTAGTGTGCAAGCATCGAAGGGTTCCAATTACCCCGATATCTTTTTTCCATAGTCGCAATTTCCTGGTGAAATCGCTCACCGTGCTCGTCACTCACTCCTCTGCAGTTTGGTGCAAAGAAGTCTAGATGCGAATGTAAGAGACGAATCTTTAATGACATGTTGCAGCCAAGATTATGATACGCCTGAAGATTTTCCACCTGCTCTTTATAGTTGTCTGACTTGGTGTTTCCAAGGAAATTTGTTACCACTAACTGGAATGCTACCCATGCAGCCTTTTCCTTGCCACGCAGTAAACAGTGAAACTCCTCATCTTGCAGAAGCACACGAATCTGAGGACCAATGAAGACTCCTTCCTTTATCTTTGCTTCACTCATCCTTAGAAATTTACAAATTAGATACTTGCATTTTTGCCCATTGCCTTTACGAAGTTCTTCATGAGACCCAACTTGATATGCAATGGAGGCAACAGGATTTTCTGTGGTTCGACAAGTGCTGGATGAAGAACATTTTTAGTCCCCGGCTGCAGTGCATTTCTGAGGGGCCAGTCTCTTTTCTTTTAGTGTTCTTGTCTTGCTAAACTGTCCCATTGACACAACAGTACTTTGAGAATTGTTCTGAATGAGCTACTGGGCGTATTGCAGATGGAATATTTGGGTACTGTATAGACCACTTCTTTTTCTTAGAAATTCCTTTCCCAATTGAAGCCACCATGCAGAAGTAACAATTGGTAGTATGGTCAGTTGGCTCTCTCCATACCATTGGCACTGCAAAAGGCATTGATTTGTCTTTTCCCATTCAACCACTGTGTGAGGTGTGATGAACATCGATTACAGCATGTATGTGGAGCCCAACTCTTGTCCTGATCTCCTATTTTGCAGCCAAAATACAGGTTGTAGGCTCTCTTAACCATATGAGTCAAGTTTCGCTTCTGTGACTCAAAAGTCACCTCACCACAGATATAGCAGAAATTATCTGCTTTATTAATGCAAGTCCGAGACATCACTTAATAGCTGAACGATGAACGATATCAGTTGACCGCTGAAATTGCTCTGTGACTGATAGAGGGAGAACATGCACCTTTTATAGAGTTGTGTGATTCAAGTTTAATTAGGATTGCATCATCTTTCTTTCTTTGGCATCTATCATTGGTCAACTAGAGATGATGAAATACTGATGACTCAATTCATTAGTCATTTGAAGATGATGCAATATTGATGAAGCAATCCATTAGTCAGTTGGATGGTGCAAAACTGATGACTCAAGGCTGATATATTCCTTGCCTAGCGTTGTATCAAAGGCTGTGAGAAATATCGACACACCCCTGTATCATAAAAACTAGGGCCAATTTCAAAATTTAAGCATTTTCGTTTTCAGCACCCTAAAATTAGTTAAGTTGAACTATTTTCATGTCTGAACCAATTTTGCTATTGACTAGTGATCAGTTCAGTTGATCTTCTGGAATTCTTTATCCTAATTGCCTCTGCTGTTCTGTGTTGGTAATTCCCTTCTATTAAATAGGTTCAAAACTGGCACTTGGGTATTGCCAGTGATATTTCACACTTCCTGGTTTAGACTTGAAGGAGAGAGTTTAGTGTTTGGGGTAGGCAGTTGGAGTTGTTCAAGAGATTTCTTTGTGGTGTTGGTTTGCAAGTTATCCTTATCCTCTTCCCACATTGTTGTTTTGTGAGTGTTTTTGTATGATTGTAGTTTTCTTTTATCTCTGTCTGTTTACCCGTCTGGTTAGTGTACTCCTATAATTTGGCCTCACAACTCCCTGGGTGGGTGATGGAACAGATTAGGCTTAAGTTAGGAGCACAGCAAGTTATGTGATCCCGGCAACTCCACCTTCCGAGGAAATCCAGGGAACAGGATAACCTAGGCCAGTGATGGCTAACCTTGGCATTCCAGCTGTTGTAAAACTACAACTCCCAGCATGCCCTTGCAACCTGCAGCAGTTGAGGCTTGCTGGGAGTTGTAGTTCTCCAACAGCTGGAGTGCCAAGGTTCGCCATCACTGACCTAGGCCAACCTCTAGTTCGAGGCATCGGGTATGTGCCCAAAGTCAATACGTGACAATATTATTACTGCTCTGATTTATTTTATTTTTGAGGATACTGTTTTCAGTGTATATTATAAAGTTGCTTATTTACATGTATACTATTGAGTTATGAAATAAAAATTAAACGACGGTTACTCTTTATTCTCTAACCATACTGAAAGGTGGACTAAGGATAGGCTCTTTTTCTGCTCCACCTTTGGGTTCAACTACATCTGTGTCCTACAGACACAGTTGAAGTCAAGCGATACACATGAACTTATGGGTCAGTTCCCCAAATTCGGTAGGAGGTATTGAAGTCATGCACAAATATTGGTGTGGTTGAGAACAAGCAACAATTGTCACGACTGTTGTTGTGTGTCCTGGGACCAGGGGCTCCTTCCCTGTCTCTAACACTAGGGTTGCCCTGGCTCACCCTGTTCTCTGGATTACTTCTGATGGTGAAGATGTTGGGGCCATGTACCTTGCCTTAGCTCCTGAATCCGCCCTCAGTCTGTACCCTTTCCCCACCCAGGGAGGAGGGGAGTTGTAGTGTACTGTAGTACATCAACCAGACTAACAAGGTAATATGAACAGGGGGAACTAAAAATACCGAACATACAAATACACTCACACATATAACAAAGGAATGCACCGGGAAGTGGAGGATGGGGTTAAACCAAAGTAGGAGAAGAAAAGGAATCACAATCAAAACCCAGCAACAGTCACAGATAAACCCACTTTTCTCCAATAACTAACACCAACAATCTCCAGCCATGCAAAAAAAGCTAGCTCTGACAATGAGTGCTAGCCAGGGCCTAGTTTATATAGGAGATGAGAGTGGCTAAAGGTACTGCCACACTAAACAATCCCGCTAGCGATCACGATAACGACGCATACTAATGCGATCGCTAGCGGGATTGTTTCTATATCGCTAAGTGCGGCCACATTTAGCGATATAGTTAACGACGCTATCGCCGTTAGCGATCTTCTTAACGACTTTAGCGGTACAAAAGTACCGCTAAATCGCTAAGAAAAGGTGCCACACTAGCGATATATACTTACCCAGCGGGAGCGCCGACGAGAAAATAGGGTCCGGAGCGATTCCAGCGACGAGCGAGATCACAGCAGGAAGCTCGTCGCTGGCAGCTGCCGCACTGAACAACATCGCTAACGGGATCGCTAAATAGTGACGTTTTTTTAGCGATCCCGTTAGCGATATTGTTCAGTGTGGCATACCCTTAACACTGCACAGTTGAGGGCCTTAGCTCCAGGAGGTCTCAACTGAGCAGATTAACCCCTGCACTGCCAAAAGACATTTACACCATTTAATAAGAAGGTGAAGTGCTTCTAATCAGTGCAAGAGTAGGAGAAATCAGACGCCACGGTCGTCTGGCTCCTCTCTGTGGTGGTAAACCTGTGACACCAATACTGCCTACATTTTTGTCATACTAGCCAAAGTCATACTAGCGATGAATATGGACACGTGCTATGCGATAAAACATCACATAGCACTCAGACCAGTATTAATCTATGGAGCAGCTCACATCACCATTTTTTTCTCTTGGCCGTATTCTACGTGCGAGTGAAACAGCAGCATGCTGCGATTGTCACCGACACTCGGCTGAGTCTTGGCACACTCACACTCATATAAGTCTATGGGTGCGAGTGACACAGCGCACATCGCTCGAATTTCATCCGAGTGCTGTGCGATATACGCCGACAATAGAGGAGATAAAAAAATTAGTTGCTCTGCCTCCTTGGCAGTTGTGCTCCGATCCGCTCTGTGCGAAAGGCTCGAAGAACAGCAGCATGACACTCGGCTCCTGCACACAGCAGAGCAGGAGCTGAGGATCATTAGCATATCGCATCTGATGCTCTCGCATCATATTCCTATACGCAAGTGTGACCCCGGCTAAGGCTGAGTGTTTTATCGGATAGCATGCGGGCTAATGTTATTCAATAGGGCAGTGCTGATGACTTGACTTTTTTTTTCCACTGACAATCTGTTTAAGAATCCCCCCCCCCCAAAAAAAAAAAACAAAAAAACCACAGCATCCTGAGATTTCACTTTGTAATTGGCTGCCACTCACCCATTCAAGTCTATGGGTTTGGGGAAAACATGCCAAGGCATCTGCTGTGTTTAATGCATACTCAGCTCCTGAGCTCGCGCCATACACCAGCACCCAAAATGTGACATGTGAAATACTAGTATGTTATATAATCAAGAAGAGGTTAAGGACTCAAGTTTTTTTTTTTTTTTTTAAAAGGACTCTACTCTACTGACATTAATACCCATGCCATGACATGCCAGTTAGTTGGTAAATTCCCATGCACCACTCCTTAGTCTGTGCGGTCTTGATGCAAAACGATGCAAAAAAAATAAAATAGTAAATGTCTTAGGAATCAGACGTTATCCCCAAGTTCCTTTATTAGTTGCAGTTATGTTTCGGCCACACAGCCTCGGTTTTCTTTCACTCTGTCTGGCTTGAAAAAGGCAGGTGTGGGGCCGAAATGTCTTTTTTTTTCTGTTTTTGCATGCTGCACCCAATAAAGGAAACTAATGAGAACGTCTGGTGCCTTGGACATCTATTACCTTATCGCATAACCAAGACATTTATTTTCCAAGGGCAAGTCTCATCCGAGCACTTCCGGCAGATTACGCAAGTCATACCCTGATCAGAGTTTTAACAAGGTGTGATCCGATTCTCTCAGATGGGGAGATATTTCTCACGCGCTCATTGACTTGCATGGCCGAGTGCATTCCAAACATCAGATCAAACTCAGGCATGCTGTGATTGATTTTTTTTCCTTCAACAAATGATCGGGGGGGGGCGGGGGGGGTGGAAATTAAATTAAAAAAAAAAAAGTCGGTCATCTGCTTGGCCTCATAAACTAATATTGGTCCGAGTGCGATCCAATGTTTTGTTCTCTGCTCTGTTATGAATGTGCTAGAGATGGTTTCTGAGCAGAGGCTCCCTCTGGTGGTTACAGACAGTACTGAACCTTTCAGCGAGGAGTGGCAATCTGGAATCACGGACTGGTCTGATATAAGGGAGGTTCCCTCCCATGATGGTTGCCGGTGATCAATTGTTCTTGTCTCAATTGTGGTTCCTGGTTCATTTGGAAGTTTGCTGGAGTCCTGTCTGCATCTCCTGCTTTCAGATAAGATATTTTTTGCTTTTCTTTTTGTGCTTGCTTTTTGCATTGTTTTCTGCACTCTTGTGGAGGTCAGCCAGGTCCCCTCCTGGGGCCTGAGCTCCTCACAGTTTTTCTGCAGCCACTGTTATTTGCTCATTTGCTTTTTCCTGTTTTTTCAGCGGCTGCTGCTTGGTTTTTGTTCACACTGAGATCTGATTTAGTGGGAGGCGAGATCGTGTGATCTCAGTATTTTTGTAATCAGAATTGTTGGATTTTTGTAGGGTTTTCTGGGTTGCAGAAAGTAATCTCTCCTGTCCTATCCTATTTAGTCAGCTTCTGGCCCCAGCGTTTGCTCAGTCTATTTTCTGCCTATGTTTGTATTTTCATCTTGTCTAACCGCCATTATATGTTTGGGGGTTTCCTATTTTCTTTGGGGATCTGCTCCGGGTCAGATAGCTTTCATCTTTCTGCCTTTAGGTGTAGTTATCTCTCAGGCTGTGATGAGGCGTCTAGGATCAACGTAGGAACGCTCCACGGCTACCTCTAGTTGTGTCGTTAGTTTAGGAATCTGCAACCCATCAGTTACCAACATCTCAGGTGTTCGGCTGCCCTGCTGTTGTTCCTGTCCTCCTCAGCTACCGAAACATAACACTGCTCAGTGTGAAGAGAAGTGTATGTGTGCGAGATATATATATATATATATATATATGTATTGTAGGGATGTGGTCTCGCTGGTGTGCGACCGGAGGTAAGCAGGAGGGCGACTCTTCCAGGTTCTTTAAGCAAGTTTATTACAACTTCATAAACTTGCCTTAAAACAGAAAAGAAAACAGCCTTCTCTGGCACAAAGTAACAAAAACAGATATAAAGTCCTGGTACTCTAACTGAGCACTCTTTCAGCAACCAGACTAGTGGTCTCCTCAGAACTCCCACACTGGAGGTTTCCCCACCTCCAGCCACTCACACCTGTGGTCAGCAGCAGGCTCACTTATATACACCAGCCATTCAGCTAACACAGAGCACATGACCTGTCATGTGCTCTTGTGACCTCATCACAGGTCCTCAAACCACATACAAAGGTATAGTGAAGTCTTACTATCACTACATACCTCCCCCCTCTGCCTAAAGCCGTGGGCTTGGCACATTTCATTCACCGACTAGAAACTCCTTTCAGTCGTCTCCACAATCAGCCGGTCTGTCACAGTTTGCCTTAGGTCACTGAGTCCTGATCTAATTGAGGTGTCACTGCCTCTAGCTCTTATTTCAGGCCATCTATGTTCTGTCTTCGTTTCACTTCGATGACCTTCATTCTGCAGCGAACCTCTGCGCCTCTCTATACTGTGGGTTGAAGGTGACTGCCTTTTTTTTCTCAACTCTTGCAGCTGTCTGTTGGTCTGCTTCTTCTCAAGTTTTAGCTGCTCTATTCTTCCCTGGTTCACCTCCAAGAGCATCCGGATCTTCCCAAGGCTTTCCACCAACGCCCTCCGACTTGGAGGTTTTCTTGTTGGCTCCCGACATCTCTGCTTCTCATGGAGGTATTGTAGTGGCATAGCTCTTATGTCCACCTCCCGCTTCACTGTGACTTTCCGGGTGTGGCCATCTGGGTGGCGGTTCCCTTGCTGGCTTTCTTTCGCCGCCGAGGCCCCTTCTTTGGACAACCTCTTCAGTTCACTCTCTTCCTGTACACGGACCGGGAGAGCGCAACCGTTCGATTTCCTGGTCTGTCGTGGATTTCCTGAGCTGTGCGTTATCTTCCTTCTCTATCTGGAGTTTTTGGAGAATTTTCTTTTGCTCCTCTGCCCAGCATCGGTGCTCTTCTTCTCTCCGTAGAAGTTCCTGCTGATGCTTCTCCTGGGCCTCTCTGAGCATCTCCGTATCTTTCACTAGGACTTGGTTCGCCGTCAGGCACGCTGATAGTTGACCTTGGACTTTAGAGAGTCCTTTCTCCAGGTCCTTCATTCGTTGCTCAATCTCTTGTCCCCGTATCTTTTCTCGCATGACTGTCTCTTTAAGCAGCTCTATCTCATGGCCCTGCTCTCTTTTATCCAGTACATGTGGCACCATCCTTCTCCCCTTTTTCTCTCTTTTAGAGAGCATAGGCTGTCTGGCCTTCCTGCAGCCCCTGCGGTGAGGAGAAGGTCTGCCACTTGTATCTGACTCCACCTTGCTGCACTCGCTTTCACTTGCGGTTGGTTAAGTTACAGTCTGCATAGGAGTCATTCCCACTCCCTCTGTCATCTTGGAACGGCAAGTCCCCACTTAACCAGGTGTCGGCCCCTATTCCTGGGGCGACCCAGTTTTCTGCGGACCTATATTTGGTCACCCCAAAGTCCTCACTTTGGTCTGAGCCACCCTTTCTTACGGCTACCAGGCACTGGGTATCTTTGACTATAGGGGTGGCTACCTTTGTTTTACCCACCACACTATCAGCAACCACTACAGCCTCCTGCAGGGGTGGGCCTCTCTTAGGGTCATTCTGGTTCCCTTCTGAGCAATCCGCCAGTGCTTCGTCCCACACCTCCCAAAACCGTTTACAATCCTGGCCTATTATTATAGGATATGGTAAGTCTGGGACTACAGGGACATCCTGGGTAGAAATAATAGTGTCCGTCTCAACAATTACCCTGGTTACCTGATACTCCCTAGTGACCCCATGAATGCAAGGGACTTCCATCTTTTTTTCGGGAATCAGATAGACAGGGAGTGTGTCGCTCAGCAGAGTCACCTGGCTTCCTGAGTCTAGAAGTCCACTCACACACTCTCCATTCACTATTAAAAAACAGTTCAATGCCCCCCGGTCAGATGTAAAGTCAGTACACCATTCGCGACATACATTGTTCAAACCCCGAACCCGGCAACAGTTCCTCGGCTCATCCACCGCCACCTCTCCTCTCCTCATCGACTCAGCTTGAGACTCCGCCCCTTCTGAGTGTGGCAGTAGTTTGTTAGGGTTTATTGGTTCCCCATTCTCGCTAGGGACCTCAGAACCCTTTCTCCACAGATCCCAAAACAGACAGAAATCCCGGCCTATAATTATAGGACACACCAAGTCCCGAACGACGCCGACTTCATGGGACTCAGTGCTGTTAGAACCCTCTTGTTAGATTTTGTTTCAGTTTGCTGGTCACATGACCTTTTTTCCCTATTTAGTCTGGCTCCGCCCTTCTGGCTTTGCTGGACTTCATTGTATTATCTACTCTTAAGCTAGCCGGGTGCTTAGGTGCCTTACTCTGTCAGTTTTGCTTGATCTTAGGATCTCTTAGTATTTGTTTTCTGTTTTATATTCCCTGCTACACTTTCTGTTAGGAGGTGCCCACCTTTTCACCCAGTCCCTAGATCTTGTAGGGATTCCTCCCTCGCAACTATAGGTCTTCGTTCAGACTAGCTGAGGACTTTAGCGGGTCTGGTCGCAGGATCAGGTTCCCCGCTACATCGTAGGGATCCAGCTCAGTCCTATTGTAGGGACAGAATTCCCACCTTTCCTTAGTGCTTGTAGCAGATCATAACAGTAAGTCCAGCCCAAAGAAAAAAAAAAAAAAAAAAATCTCTAAGGAAAGATTTTCAGTTTCTATTATGGTGTCGGTTCGGGATTTGGCTGAACGCCTGCAGGGTCTCTCTCTGGAGGTGGCTGAAATCCAGCAACACGTGAGTAGTTGTTCTGGAGCACATTTCATGGAGCCAAAGGTACGTTTGCCTGATTTATTTTTTGGTGAACAACAAGATTTTTTTTCTTTTAAAAATGCTTGCTTGTTGTATTTTCGTTTGAGACCCAGATCCTCTGGTGATGAATCACAGCGCATAGGGTTTATAATGTCACTTTTGCGCAAAGAACCTCAGGACTGGGCCTTTTCTCTGCAGCCTAGTGATCCATGCTTTGGATCAGTGGATGTTTTTTTTTCTGCTTTGGGGTTGTTGTATGACGATCCGGATCGTGTTTCATCAGCTGAGACAGAGTTGAGACGTTTGAGACAGGGATCGGGTAATGTGGAAAAATATTGTACTCACTTCCGTAGGTGGTCCACCCAGGTGGGCTGGAACGATTCAGCTTTGAAAAGTTTATTTCTTGCAGGATTAAGTGAAAGGGTTAAAGATTTGCTGATTGCTTATCCTATACCTGGTAACTTGCAAGAGGCTATGCAATTGGCCATACGGGTGGATAGGAGACTGCGTGCAAGGGTTAATGAGAGTAAGTCTGCTTTGTCAGCTCCAGGTTTGGAGAAGGAATGTACTGACATTGCAGAGCCGATGGAAATTGGAGCAATGGCACCTCACTCTCGGGAAAAAGAACGCAGATTTGCTCAAGGTTTGTGTTTCTACTGTGGTAAATCTGAGCATTTCATTAAGAACTGTGCGCTTCGAATGAATAAAGAGAAAAAAAAAATGAGGTCAGTGTCGCCCGCATAGCTTGTTTAAACAATAAAGGTGTCTTTCTTTCTGCTACCACTGGTGTTGAGGAGGAGTTAATGGAGTTTCGGGTATTTGTGGATTGTGGTTCAACTCTCAATGTGATTGATGGGAAATTTTTGGAAAAACTAAAATTAAAACCCAAACTTCTATCTTCTCCTATTAATGTGGTGTCTGTGGATGGTTCTCACTTGAAAAATGTTACTCACCATATCTGTGAATTTCCTCTTACTATTAATGGTGTTCATCAAGAGAATTTGGATTTGGTAGTTTTGAATAATTTACCTTCTCCGGTGATTTTGGGGTTACCCTGGTTAAAATTGCACAATCCGGTACTGGATTGGTCTACCAATGAAATTAAGTCCTGGAGTCCTAAGTGTTATGACAAGTGTTGTAACGGGCGTATTGCTGCTGTAGTTAAGGGGGAGTTACCTGTACCTATATAGGATTTTTGGAATTTTTTTTCTGATAAGGAATCGCAGGTATTGCCTCCTCATAGAGATTATGATTGTGCAATTGAATTTGTCCCTGGAGCGACTCTTCCTAAAAGTCGTTTATTTAATTTGACTATTCCTGAGAGAAAGGCTTTGGAGGAATACATACAGACAAGCTTGGCCGCCGGTCACATTAGGCCTTCCAAATCTCCTGTGGCGGTTGGATTTTTTTTTGTTAAAAAAAAGGACGGCGGTTTACGGCCTTGTCTAGACTTTCGTGAAATTAATAAGATTACTGTACGCAATCCTTACCCACTGCCATTGATTCCTGATTTGTTTAATCAGTTAGTGGGGGCCAAGTGGTTCTCAAAAATTGATCTTCGAGGGGCATACAATTTGTTGCGCATGAAGGAGGGGGATGAATGGAAGACTGCGTTTAACACTCCACTGGGTCATTTTGAGAATCTGGTCATGCCCTTTGGACTTTCCAGTGCTCCGGCATTTTTTCAGAATCTTATTAATGACATCCTTAGACCTTTGATCGGCAGAAGTGTGGTTGTGTATTTGGATGACATTTTGATTTATTCACCGGATTTGGAGTCTCATTGGAGGAGTGTGCGTGAAGTATTACAGTTACTGAGTGATAATTCACTTTTTGCCAAACTAAAAAAATGTCAGTTCGCTGTACAGAGACTTAGTTTTTTGGGCTACATTGTCTCCAGTGAAGGTTTTGAGATGGACCCGGTGAAAGTGCAAGCTGTGCAGGATTGGCCTAGACCTATTGGTGTGAAATCAATACAGAGGTTTTTGGGGTTCGCCAATTATTATAGAAAATTCATAAAATTTTTTTCTGTGATTGCCAAACCTCTGACCGATCTCACCAGGAAAGGTGCTGATGCGGTTCAGTGGACTACTGAGGCCATTGAGGCTTTTGTGTTGCTAAAGGAGAGGTTCAGCTCTGCTCCCATCCTTACGCAGCCTGATGTGACTAAACCATTTTTGGTTGAGGTTGATGCTTCTTCTGTGGGGGTCGGCGCGGTGTTGTCTCAGGCAAAGACGGATGGAGTACATCCCTGTGCTTTTTTTTCAAAGAAATTTTCTGAGTCTGAACTAAATTATGATATCGGTAATCGGGAATTGTTGGCAATTAAACTCGCATTTGAACACTGGCGTCATTTTTTGGAGGGAGCGGAATTTCCCGTTCAAGTCTTCACCGATCATAAAAATCTGATCTACCTTGATGCTGCCAAACGCTTGAATGCCCGTCAGGCTAGGTGGGCACTGTTTTTCTCACGGTTTAATTTTACCGTTACTTACATCCCAGGTACTAAAAATGTTAAAGCTGATGCTTTGTCTCGCAGCTTTTCTCCTATGGTGGGTACTGAGGAGGAGGAGAAAGCATCTTGCAAGAGGGGGTTGTTATTGCTGTTTTGGACTCCGTGTTGGAAGATGAGATTCTTAAAGCACAGGAGAATGCCCCATCTAACACGCCGCATGGGAGGTTGTTTGTGCCTGGTACCCTGAGGAGAGATTTGTTTGTTGAATATCATGACTCTCGGTTGGCAGGTCATCCTGGAATCTCTGAGACCAAGAGACTTGTGGGTCGCAGTTTTTGGTGGCCAGGATGGCAGAAGGAAGTCATTAAGTGGGTGCGTCAATGCACGGTGTGTGCTAGATCTAAGTCTTCTCATACTCCTGCTGCGGGGTTGCTTTGCCCTCTGGAGGTCCCTAGTGCACCTTGGACACATTTGGCTATGGACTTTATTACTGACCTTCCCCCCTCTGAGGGTTTCACTGTCATCTGGGTGGTCGTGGACCGTTTTAGCAAGATGTGTCACTTGGTTCCTTTCATCAAATTGCCCTGCGCTAAGACTCTCGCTAAGGCCTTTGTCAAGGAAATAGTCAGACTACATGGTGTTCCTACTGACATTGTTTCTGATAGGGGACCTCAGTTTGTGGCTCGTTTTTGGCGCGCTTTTTGTGACAGGTTGGGAGTTCATTTGTCGTTTTCATCCGGATATCATCCTGAGTCTAATGGCCAGACAGAAAGGAAAAACCAGGATGTTGAGCAGTTCTTGCGTTGTTTTGTGACTGATAATCAAGAGGGGTGGTCTGAGTTTCTGCCACTTGCTGAGTTTGCTCTTAACAATCATACATCCGCTTCTGCTGGTTGTTCGCCTTTTTTTTGTTGTACTGGGAGACATCCGTCTTTTGGGTCATTTTCCAAGTTGGGATCGGCTGTACCTGAAGAGGAGAATTTTTCTGGTGTTTTGGAGAGTTTGGACTGATGTACGTGGTAATCTTCAGGAGGCTAACAAAAGATCCAAAGTGTATTTTGATAGAAAACGACAAGAGGTTTTGTTTGCTATTGGTGACATGGTTTGGTTGTCCTCTAAGAATCTACGCTTGAGGATTCCGTCTAAGAAATTGGGTCCCAAGTTTGTAGGGCCCTTTAAGGTGCTTCAGGTTATTAACCAATCTGCTGTTAAGTTGGAGCTTCCTACCTCCTGGAAGATTAATCCGGTGTTTCATGTTTCTCTCTTGAAAAAAGCTGAGGTCTCATATGGAGACATCTCGGCCACTGTTCCCCTGGTGGTGGAGGACGGGCAATATGAGATTTCCCGCATCCTAAATTCTAGACGGTATAGAGGGAGTTTGCAGTACCTCGTCGCTTGGAAGGGTTATGGACCCGAGGATAACTCATGGGTGAGGGCGGATGATGTTTCTGCGTCTAGACTTGTCAGAGCGTTTCACAAGAGGTTTCCGGATAAGCTTAAGTCCTAGGGGATCCGGAGGATCCTCTTAGAAGGGAGGGTACTGTTAGAACCCTCTTGTTAGATTTTGTTTCAGTTTGCTGGTCACATGACCTTTTTTCCCTATTTAGTCTGGCTCCGCCCTTCTGGCTTTGCTGGACTTCATTGTATTATCTACTCTTAAGCTAGCCGGGTGCTTAGGTGCCTTACTCTGTCAGTTTTGCTTGATCTTAGGATCTCTTAGTATTTGTTTTCTGTTTTATATTCCCTGCTACACTTTCTGTTAGGAGGTGTCCACCTTTTCACCCAGTCCCTAGATCTTGTAGGGATTCCTCCCTCGCAACTATAGGTCTTCGTTCAGACTAGCTGAGGACTTTAGCGGGTCTGGTCGCAGGATCAGGTTCCCCGTTACATCGTAGGGATCCAGCTCAGTCCTATTGTAGGGACAGAATTCCAACCTTTCCTTAGTGCTTGTAGCAGATCATAACAAGTGCCATGCGTCGTTTCAATGTCTACTCTGGCCATAGGGTAGTCTTTTACATCACCATGTATGCATTGAACACCAACTTTTTTTCCTGGTAGTATGTTGAGAGGAAAAGTGGCCCTAATCAAGGTCACTAAGCTCCCAGAGTCTAGCAGCGCCGTTACTGCTTCACCGTTCACCTTCACGGGACATACTTGAGGACCCTGATTGGGGAACGGGTTTCCACTGCAGGCTGGATATGCATACCATGAAATACGGTGTCCTATGCTGCAGTCCATCTGCTCAGTGGTCTGCGGACACCGGGCAGCTATATGTCCTGGCTCGCGGCACCTCCAACAAATAATATCACCCGTAGTGACCTTGGGCACCACCTCCCCCCGCCATTTTGACCTTGGGCTCCCCACCCCTTTTTGGGACTCTGCCCCCTGTTGGGGCCGCCAGTACGGAATAGGCTGCTTCCCCAAGGCACCTTCCATTCCCTGGTACCTCTCGACCAGTCCGACCAGTTCATCAGCATTCTGGGGATCACCCTGGGCAACCCAAGTCTGTAGGGTTTTGGCAGGGAGTGCACAAACCGATCCATGACGACTCTTTCTACCATCTGTGCCGGCGTAGCGGACTCTGGCTGTAGCCATTTCTGGACCAGGTGCAGTAAGTCAAACATTTGGGAGCGAGGTGGTTTGTCCCGGTGATAAGCCCAGCGGTGCACCCTCTGTGCCCTGATAGTCATTGTTACCCCCATACGTGCGAGGATCTCTACCTTTAGCTTAGGATATTCCTGAGCGTCCTGCACAGTCAAATCGTAATACGCCTTCTGGGGTTCACCTGTCAGGTATGGGGCCAATATCTCTGCCCACTGCCCTGGGGGAAGTCTTTCCCTCTCAGCAACCCTCTCAAATACAGCCAGGAAGGCTTCCACATCATCCCCGGGGGTCATTTTTTGTAATGTGCGTCTTACCGCCTTTCTGACGTGGTTGTCATCAGCCCTGGATGGCGGTTGTCAAAAGCTGCATCTGCTGCCGATGTTCCTGCTGGCTCAGCTGTATCTGCTGCCGATGCTCCTGCTGCATCTGCTGCAAGAACATCCTGTTGGCTTCTTGCTGCTGTTCCTGTGCCTGTTGCTGCTGTACCTGTGCCTGGACCAAGTGTTTCAGCAGGTCTTCCATTTTCTCCGGCAATGCTGGCTGGATTGCTATAGCCTTGACCCACAACATGCAGTAACCAGTCTCACTTCTCTGCTGGGAACGCTGCCCGCATTTACGCCACCAATTGTAGGGATGTGGTCTCGCTGGTGTGCGACCGGAGGTAAGCAGGAGTGCGACTCTTCCAGGTTCTTTAAGCAAGTTTATTACAACTTCATAAACTTGCCTTAAAACAGAAAAGAAAACAGCCTTCTCTGGCACAAAGTAACAAAAACAGATATAAAGTCCTGGTACTCTAACTGAGCACTCTTTCAGCAACCAGACTGGTGGTCTCCTCAGAACTCCCACACTGGAGGTTTCCCCACCTCCAGCCACTCACACCTGTGGTCAGCAGCAGGCTCACTTATATACACCAGCCATTCAGCTAACACAGAGCACATGACCTGTCATGTGCTCTTGTGACCTCATCACAGGTCCTCAAACCACATACAAAGGTATAGTGAAGTCTTACTATCACTACAGTATATATATATATATATATACACACACATATACATACACACATAGGTATATACACACACTTCTCTTCACACTGAGCGAAACCGCAATTCAGTGCGGATATCAGCCCTATATGATAGCTGATACCCTTCAGCAATATCTGTTATGTTTTGGTAGCTGAGGAGAGCAGGCAAAAACGGCAATACACCAGAGAGGTTGGAATCTATTGGATTGCAGTACCCTGACTAACCACCACAAATAAAGGCAGCCGTGGAGCGTTCCTACGTTGGTCCTAGATGCCTCGTCACAGCCTGAGAGATTAACTACACCTAAAGATACAAAGAGGAAAGCTATCTGCCCCGGAGCAGATCCCCAAAGAACATAGGAAGCCCCCAAACATGTAATGGCGGTTAGACAAGAGGAAATACAGACACAGACAGAAAATAGTATGAGCAAACGCTGGGGCCCAAACTGCCTAGACAGAAAAGGATAGAAAGGATACTCACTGCAATCCAAAAAAACCCTAAAAAATGCCAACGCTACTGATTGCAAAAACACCTGAGATCACACAACCTCTACCACCTAAATCAGTTCTCTGATGTAACAAAACTAAGCCGCAGCCACTGAAAAAACTGGAAAAGGCAAATGAACAAATAACAGTGGCTCAAGCGGAACTGAGAGGAGCCCAAGCCCCCCGGGGGGGGAACCTGGCTACCTCACAGAAATGCAGAGAAATATGCAAATGGTAAGCACAAAAACAAAAACATAAAATATCTTATCTGAAAGCAGAAGAAGAGGCAAGACTCAGCAAGCTTCCAAGTGAACCAGGAACCACAGTTGAGACAAGAACAATTGCTCACCGGCAACCATGATGGGAGGGAACCTCCCTTATATCAAGCCACTCTGTGACTCCTGATTGCCAATCCTCATTGAATGGTTCAGTACTGTTTGTAACCACCAGAGGGAGCTTCTGCTCAGAATTCATTTCCAAAACATTCACAACAAACATCCATGATCGGTGCTAGCATCGATTGCGGACGTTTAACCCCTCTGATGCTGCTGTCAATAGTGACAGCGACATCAAGAAGCATCGCACAGGGAGTGAGCTCCCTGTTTGCTTGCATCAGCACAACACGATGCAATCGCATTGTGCTGATGGTCTCCACGGTGACCCCCGAACCGCAAGTTGGCCATGGGGTCCTTCAGGGAGGATGACCTGTGAGCAACTGCTCAGAGCATCACATGACATGACAGACGCTGCTCTGATACTCTGCAGTGCAGAAGCATTGCAGAGTATCAAGTTAGTGTAAATATGATGTCCATAGTGGGACAATTAAAAAAAACAAACTATGCTTTAACATCATTCCGCCGAACAAAAAGTGCAATAAAACACAATAAAAAAAAGACGAATGTAAATAAAAAAAGTACCACTGAAAACATTTTGTCCCACAAAAAACAAGCCGCCATACAGCTCCATCAGCGGAAAAGTAAGAAGTTATAGCTCTCAGAATAATTTTTGCATTGCTTTATTATTTTTTCTATAAAATAGTTTTTATTGTGTAAAAGCACCAAAAACACAGAAGAAAAACATAAATGGGATATCGCTGTAATCGTGCTGACCTTAAGAATAAAGCTGCTTTATTAATTTTACCATATGTGAAATAGCATTAAAGAAAACAATTCCTGAATTGCTGTTTTTTGTTCTGCCTCCCAAAAATCAGAATAGAAAGTGATAAAAAAAAAAAATGTCATGTGCCCGGAAATGGTACCAATAACGTCAACAAAAGGAAAAAAGAAGCCCTCACATTCCTCTGTCAGCAGAACTATGGAAAATTTATCGCTATCTAAATATGGGGATGCAAAAACTAGTTTTTGCATGAAAAAGCGATTTTTTTTTAGTGTGTGACAACAGCCAACCATAAAAACCTGATATAAATCGGAGATCGCTTCAAACGCACCGACCCGAAGAATAAAGTCGTCTAATTAATTACACCGCACGAGGAACCGTGCCAAAAAAAATAAAATAAAACCAATTCACCTTTTGTTGAGTAAAAAAAGGGGGAGAAGCCAGCGCTGCCTATGGTCAGCATGCAATACATAAAGTGCATATGCACATATTGGTTTCTAACTGTATTTAAAAATGAGACATTTGGCAAATAATTGATCAATTCTTTGAGCCACCCCGCTACGACAAGGCATTCTCATATGGGGCAGTCCTACTCTACGTTTTTTATATGCCTTGTCATGGCGGGGTGGCTCAAAGAATTGATCAATTATTTGCTCACATTTTTCCTGCGCTCTACGCGGATACCGGCGTTTCCCCGTAAATCTCTGAAATATGTGATTCAGACGGAACTCCTGGTGGAAAATTTCCTATAATGAGGCAGATGGAGACATTGTGCATGCTGAAGGACCTGTGATCCGGCGCTGTCCGTCTTATTAAGTGAGCATAAAAGTGCAGTCCGCCACAGTTTTGTGCACTTCTGAAAAGGACACCGCTGAACAGAGGCCAGAAGGTGTCCAGAGTAACTCTGCTGCCTCATTATTGTGAATGGATCCCTTGGGGATTTCATCGGTCACGTCACTCTAAATTTTAGCTGGAAACCCCAAAGTAAATGTTCAGCGTAGAGCGCCGGATAAATGTGATCATAAAATGATATGTATAATGTTCCCAATCAAAGCTTCAAATCAATCCACAAAAAAAGGAAGTGCCCACTCAGGTCCATCACCTGTCAATAGAAATATAGGAGGCTTCCACGTTACTTGGTAGTACAAAGACTCTAGAAAGGCAAAATGGCTCCTCACCAACCAAAAGAAATTGAGCAAATGCTGCACTCTTAAATCCAAATACCATTCTCCTTCCTGAGCCCCAGTGTGCTTAAACCCCATTTAGTGTCTACGTTTGGCATTTCTGTACAGATGACAGCCCACCTAATTTATGGGTGCGTGTCTCCAGAAACGTGAGCTGGGCACAATGTATTGGCCACCACAATGGCAGTTTGCAATTAATTTTCACTCAGGAACATCCACTACTGCTTGTTTCTAGAAAACACCCATGGAGTCAAAAAACCTGTAGATAAATTTCCAAAATGGGGTCACTTTGGGGGGGGGGGGATTCTGCTCTTCTGGCACTTAGTGGCTCTGCACATGGAATCTGCATACTATTCTAGGAAAAACTGCGCTACATGAGGCAAATAAGCGCTATATCCCTCCTGAGTCTCCTTGTGTGGCCAAGCAGTACTGTACGTACAGCCACATATGCTGTATTTCTGTATTCAGCAGATTTTGCAGGACAAATTTTGATGCCATTTTTTTACCCATTTTTCCAGTGTGAAAATGTAAAATCTGGGGCTAACTAAATCTTGGTGGTAAAATTGTAAAATATTTTTGCTTCACTGCCCAATGGTATACAATTCTGTGACATACCTGAGATATGTAGTTTGTAAAATGTGGTCACTTATGTGGGAGGTGGGTTGAGCTGGTCTGGCACCTCAGGAGCTCTGCCAATGTGACATGGCACCATCAAACCAGTCCAGCTATATTTGAACATCAATATGGCTGCTTTCCTTCTGTGCTTTGAACTGTGCCTCAAAAGAAGTTTTTGACCACATTTGAAGTATCTGTGTACTCAGGAGAAATTACACAACAAATTTTGGTGTCCATTTTTTTCCTGCTACCCTTGTGAAAATTCAAAATTTTAGTCATTTTTGTAGGAAAAAGTGTTTTTTTTTTTTTATTATTTTCACTGCTCAACGTTATAATCTTCTGTGAAGCACCTGGGGGCTCAAGGAGCTCAGGACACATCAAGTTACCCGAGGGGTCTAGTTTCCAAGATGGGGGCACTTGTACGGGGTTTCCACTCTTTAGACACATCGGGGGCTCCCCAAACACGATATGGGTTCAGCAAATTTTACATATATATATATATATATATATATATATATATATACATATATACAGGTCCTTCTCAAAAAATTAGCATATAGTGCTAAATTTCATTATTTTCCATAATGTAATGATTAAAATTAAACTTTCATATATTTTAGATTCATTACACACCAACTGAAATTTTTCAGGTCTTTTATTGTTTTAATACTGATGATTTTGGCATACAGCTCATGAAAACCCAAAAATCTTGTCTCAAAAAATTAGCATATTTCATCCGTCCAATAAAATAAAAGTGTTTAAAACAAAATAAAAAAAAAAACATCAAATAATAAAGTTCAGTTATGCACTCAATACTTGGTCGGGAATCCTTTTGCAGAAATGACTGCTTCAATGCGGCGTGGCATGGAGGCAATCAGCCTGTGGCACTGCTGATGTGTTATGGAGTCCCAGGATGCTTCGATAGCGGCCTTAAGCTTATCCAGAGTGTTGGGTCTTGCGTCTCTCAACTTTCTCTTCACAATATCCCACAGATTCTCTATGGGGTTCAGGTCAGGAGAGTTGGCAGGCCAATTGAGCACAGTAATACCATGGTCAGTAAACCATTTACCAGTGGTTTTGGCACTGTGAGCAGGTGCCAGGTCGTGCTGAAAAATGAAATCTTCATCTCCATAAAGCATTTCAGCCGATGGAAGCTTGAAGTGCTCCAAAATCTCCTGATAGCTAGCTGCATTGACCCTGCCCTTGATGAAACACAGTGGACCAACACCAGCAGCTGACATGGCACCCCACACCATCACTGACTGTGGGTACTTGACACTGGACTTCAGGCATTTCGGCATTTCCTTCTCCCCAGTCTTCCTCCAGACTCTGGCACCTTGATTTCCGAATGACATGCACAATTTGCTTTCATCAGAAAAAAGTACTTGGGACCACTTAGCAACAGTCCAGTGCTGCTTCTCTGTAGCCCAGTGCTGCTTCTCTGTTTCTGGTTCAAAAGTGGCTTTACCTGGGGAATGCGGCACCTGTAGCCCATTTCCTGCACACGCCTGTGCACGGTGGCTCTGGATGTTTCTACACCAGACTCAGTCCACTGCTTCCTCAGGTCCCCCAAGGTCTGGAATCGGTCCTTCTCCACAATCTTCCTCAGGGTCCGGTCACCTTTTCTCGTTGTACAGCGTTTTCTGCCACATTGTTTCCTTCCAACAGACTTCCCATTGAGGTGCCTTGATACAGCACTCTGGGAACAGCCTAATTGTTCAGAAATTTCTTTCTGGGTCTTACCCTCTTGCTTGAGGGTGTCAATGATGGCCTTCTGGACATCAGTCAGGTCGGCAGTCTTACCCATGATGGCGGTTTTGAGTAATGAACCAGGCAGGGAGTTTTTAAAAGCCTCAGGAATCTTTTGCATGTGTTTAGAGTTAATTAGTTGATTCAGAAGATTAGGGTAATAGCTCGTTTAGAGAACCTTTTCTTGATATGCTAATTTTTTGAGACAGGATTTTTGAGTTTTCATGAGCTGTATGCCAAAATCATCAGTATTAAAACAATAAAAGACCTGAAAAATTTCAGTTGGTATGTAATGAATCTAAAATATATGAAAGTTTAATTTTAATCATTACATTATGGAAAATAATGAAATTTAGCACTATATGCTAATTTTTTGAGAAGGACCTGTATATATATATATATATATATATATATTTAAAAAAAAAGATCAAATGGCGCTCCTTCCCTTCCGAGCCCTGCCATGCGCCCAAACAGTGGTTTTTCCCCACATATAGGGTATTGGACCCCAATGCACACCACTCAGGAAAAATTGCACAACAAATTTTGGGGTCCATTTTCTCTTTTCTGTCATATAGGCCACTCAAAGTCACTGCAAATCTGATGTGGTCCCCAAAAATGTTTGTTTGTAAATTTTGTTGCAAAAATGAGAAATCACTGGTCAACTGTTAACCCTTAACTTCTTAACAAAAAAAAAATGTTTCCAAAATTGTGCTGATGTAAAGTAGACATGCGGTAAATGTTATTTATTAACTATTTTGTGTAACATGACTCTGATTTAAGGGCATAAAAAAAAAAAAAAAATCAGAAAAGTTTGAAAATTGCCAAATTTTCCAAGTTACTTATTTGTGAAAAAAAAAATCAGGAAGTCATATCAAATAAATGTTACCACTAACATGAAGTACAACATATCACTAAATAATAATCAGTGGGATTCATTGAAGCGTTCCAGATTTATGACCTCATAAAGTGACTGTGGTCTGAACTGAAAAAATTGGACTGGTCAGGAAGGTGAAAACAGGCTTCGGAGTGAAGTGGTAAGGGTATGTGTCCACGGTTCGGATTGCTGGCATTTTGGATAAGCGGAAAGCCCGCTCCGCCCAAAGCGCCACCCCCCTTTCTACGCACGGTGATTCCGCAAGTGTTCATTGAACACATGCAGAATCACTGCATCATATCCATACACTGTATTATTTATCTTGCGGAGACTGAGCGTCTCCGCAAGATAAATAGACATGCTGCATTCTATATTGCAGTTTCACCTTCAAGACCACACAGCTCATCATAATAACCATTGTTTTTCTTGTGGAACAGGCATTTTCTTGCATGAAACCTGCAATTGTGCAGGGAACAGTACAAAACCAGCAGGGGCACAGGACTGCTACAGCTGGACTGTTACCCTTGAATGCAGCCTTTCAGGCAAAACACGTCCATTTCGAGCTGGATCTTACAACCAAAATGGTCAAACTCCTTTTTGCATATGAATACTAAAGATAATTGTATATACAATATATTAAATCTAAAAGCCATTAACTATTACATTGAAGTAGAAGTTTTAAAAAGAAGACACTTTAGAGCTACAAGTGGTGCAGGTGCAGAAACCACACTCACCTTCCGTGATAGTCTTTTAGGACCTCACCTTGCTGGTCCTTGCTGTTGCAATGAGATAAGTTATTTTGTTGAAACCAAATAGAGGTGGAGAGAAGAATTGGACAAACTGAACCTGTCTTTTGGCATGTTAACACAGCATGTGCTGGAATATATAAGTGTGTACTACTTATCAAATAATCAATACGTACAACTGATATATACTCTCTGCCAACACTGAGCAGAGAAAGGAAGCACAAACAACTGCAAAACCGGCAAAATTGGGCAACCAGGAAGTATGGAATAACTCACAGGTCTAATAAAAAACATTATTGAGCATTTTGAAGTAATCTGGACTCTGTGGGACACATACTGAGTTCAAAGAGATTGTTAGTCATCATAGTTATAAAATGTGATTTATCCATGCCTCCCAACGTTTGAAGAACAGAAAGATGGACAGATCGTGCGGCATGCGTAGCTCACTGCGGCAAATTTTGGCCACAACCCAGTACATGCCCACTTACCATTTCTTTCTACCCTGGCAGGAGGAGTTGTCAGAGGGGTGATTGTAGTGAGGGAATGACCCCCCCGGAGACTGCTGGGCGTAGACCCAAATCCAGGACAGTCTGCTGTATCCGGGACAGTTAGGACTAGAGATGAGAGGATGGACTCACAGAACCCCGATCCTGCGTCCAGGTCAGTGGTACCTAGCAGCTGGACGGAAGGCCACAAATCTCCAACCTTCCGGCGTCCCAGGTGCAGCTTTGATTAGCCAGGGCTGGTGTGACGTCATCTGTGCTTCCTGCTTATCTCTAGTTGGGACCTGTGGATTATTTTTTGTTTTTCATTTACAGTAGGAGCCGCCAGAACTGTCTCATCTTGATGTAGCTTCACAATATGACATCTGGCTTTTTTGTGTCGGTAAGGCCGTGTTCACACGTTGCAGAAATACTGTGGTTTTATTTTTCTGAAAATCTCAGCACCAAATTACACAACCTTTTCCACCTTATTTGATGCTTTTTTCGTGCAGGCGTGAAGCCTCGTTTTTAATGTGCTTTTTATAGTACAGAAAAGCCTTGATTCTGCGCTTAAAACAAGTATCTGCAGTTTTTTACATGTGAGTCGCCCGCCAGGGCCTGTGGGGTACTCAGCACCGAGCCCGTTCACTTCAATGGGGGATGTCACGGGTAGCACAGCTCGGTCCGTGGCCCTGGGCGCTCACTAAAAAGGGGGTGTTATTTACAGGGGATTAAAGGGTTTGTAGAAATTCGTGACGCCACCTGTGGTACCTGGTCAGTGTGACCAGCGCTGCTGTGTAAATCCGCTGAGGGGTTGTTTCTGGGCAGCAGGGTGTTAAGTCTTCCACAGGCAAGACTGGGTCCCTCAGGGTAGATGGCGGTATAGGGGTGCAAGACGGAGAAGGGGCTTTCAGCCGCAGGAGCAATAAGGCAGACACACACACGAAAGTCTCTTTCTGTACCTTTACTGATGTAGTTGCAGGCACGTCCCGGGATGCTGGCAGGGTGGAGGATGCACGTCCAGTTATTCCCACTGAGTAGGTGTAGGGCCTCCTAACTCCTGTAGTGTGAGTTTCTGACCTGTATGAAACGAAGTCTAACTCTGTCTTCACTTATACGCCCGGCTGACTTTGTGGTGGGGCCTTCTCTTGGATAGAACAGTGTCTCTGTATGCAGGGCCCGGCTAGACTCCGTCTTCCTGACCCCGGTTACGTATCAGCACTCCTGGGCCCCCGCGACTTGAAGTCCCGCAGGTTATCCGGTATCTCTCACTAGTCGTGTAGACTCTAGCAAGCTCGGACCCGGTGTTCGGTTATTCAGAGTAGAGGTAAGCTATCAATGCTGTTTCAACCTCCGTTACTCTCTTCTTCTCTTCCACTCGCCTTTCGTCCTACTCCGACCCTTAACATAAGCACACTAGCAGTAGATGGCTGATTCTTCTCTCTCTTCACCGCTCTCCAAGCGTCGGCACGCTTACTCCCTGAATTGCACTCAGTTGACTCAGTTTTGACTAGGCTAGAGTGGCTATCTCTCCACTGGTACTAGCCTCCACACATTGAACTAAGCTCAAAGCTGCAGTCTTCAGGTTCTTTCCACAATTGCTGTTCTCTTTCCTTCTTTCTTTCTAATGCTGTCTGAAGCAGCTATCAGGATTCTCCGTCTGACCTGCACCTGGCTTTGCAGACTCACTGATCTGTGCACACTCCCAGAGCTAACTCTCCAACACTCCTAGAGAACTAACAACTTCTCACTTCTGTGTAGAATCATCAACTACACTGAACTCGTTGTGAACTAATCTCATCCGAGATCTGATCTAATTTGCGTCTGAGCTAGTCTGAGCTCTCTGCTGTGACTTCACCATCCTATATACTCTGAAAGGGCTCCCTCTGGTGGCTCTAGGGATTGGTGAAGATGTGTGAATGAATATCAGGTCTCTTGTGGGTGTTACCTTTGGTGCATCCTCCTGGGAAATGTGACTCCAAGCGCAGCTGGGCTCCACATCCCCCCCTAGTAAACATCAGCACTCCCGGGCTGAAAGAAAACATTTTTAGTTAACACCAGCATTAACTCTTCCCTTACGGGAGGTGAGGACTCTTTAACGTTACAACAATAAATACACTTTTAATATAAAAGGTAGTGCAAAGTACTTTTCAAGTTAACAGCATACTTGTGGAGGACCCGCTCTCAAACCTCCCACAGTGGTCCTGGGTGGCTGCAAGACTTCTCTTTTGGCAGACCTCACTTTCGGCCACACCAAACGGGTTTTGTCTTCAGAGGTAATGATGGCTTACGTAAAACTAAGATAGGGCACAAAGTGCCAACTATATACAAGAAATAAAAAACCAAAAAAAAGAAAATTTGAACAAAAATAGCAGTAACTATTTTGATTGTGGTACAATTACGTCATATTTAAACAGCAATATTTAGCTATATAAACCACAAAAGAGGGGTCTCTATAAAAATATATCTTTATTATAACAAAATATTTAATAATTTGACAAGGTATAGGCGAGACAAAAAAGATGACAAAAATATGAATTAATGAATGCTGCCGACCAAGAAAGGTTTACAGCTGAAGAGAAACTGACGTCATCCAGCTTAATCAATGATATAAGTAAAAGTACATAATATGTATAAGGAGCGAGAACCTAGTAGTTAGTACTAAACAATACATGTAATACGTACTGCAGAAAAAGTCCTGGCAGGATTTTACCAAGTAATTAGAGCCAGGATTTCAGATGGAGGGCTGATTAGCGGTCATAGTAAAAATCGCTCATATAAATTACTTACAGAGTGTATGAAACTGAGCGTAGTGCTAGCATAAGACACGCTAAACAGTATAAGGGTAAGAAGGATATTGATCCAATGTTAGGAATTACCTTGCGACGTGATGGTAATCGCTCCAAGGGTGGCTGGGATGGCGTGTGTGATGGCCCCGACGCGCGTTTCACCGCACTCGGCTTCGTCAGGAGGCGTGGCTTAGTGATGGTGGGCAAGGGTTTATATAGTACAGGAGGGATTAGTTCACGAATCGGCGCGTATTGCAGCATGATGCATACACACGTCACTATACTTACCTCATCTGTTCATGCAGACGCGACTCACGCATGCGCTGTGGCGCCTGAGGTTCGAGCGCGTCGGGAGTGTTGCCGGGGTGATGGGAACGATGACGCACGTCCTCCCTCCCATCGTCCTTGGCGCCTCTCGCCGTGCTCGGCTGAAGGGGCGGCGCATCATGCTGCAATATGCGCCGATTCGTGAACTAATCCCTCCTGTACTATATAAACCCTTGCCCACCATCACTAAGCCACGCCTCCTGACGAAGCCGAGTGCGGTGAAACGCGCGTCGGGGCCATCACACACGCCATCCCAGCCACCCTTGGAGCGATTACCATCATGTCGCAAGGTAATTCCTAACATTGGATCAATATCCTTCTTACCCTTATACTGTTTAGCGTGTCTTATGCTAGCATTACGCTCAGTTTCATACACTCTGTAAGTAATTTATATGAGCGATTTTTACTATGACCGCTAATCAGCCCTCCATCTGAAATCCTGGCTCTAATTACTTGGTAAAATCCTGCCAGGACTTTTTCTGCAGTACGTATTACATGTATTGTTTAGTACTAACTACTAGGTTCTCGCTCCTTATACATATTATGTACTTTTACTTATATCATTGATTAAGCTGGATGACGTCAGTTTCTCTTCAGCTGTAAACCTTTCTTGGTCGGCAGCATTCATTAATTCATATTTTTGTCATCTTTTTTGTCTCGCCTATACCTTGTCAAATTATTAAATATTTTGTTATAATAAAGATATATTTTTATAGAGACCCCTCTTTTGTGGTTTATATAGCTAAATATTGCTGTTTAAATATGACGTAATTGTACCACAATCAAAATAGTTACTGCTATTTTTGTTCAAATTTTCTTTTTTTTGGTTTTTTATGTATTTTGGCTGAGGGGCATGTCCCAATTAGCCATGGGGACAACTATATAGGTTTAGATATATACAAGAAATGTTTTTGTGCTGGCAGAGTCCTCAGCACCAGTCCTCAGCAAAGAACATTATCATAATAAACCACATTAAATCACAATAAAGTGCAACATTTCAAACAACTGGATATACCCGTCCGGGTGAAGTAACTCTTAACTCTTCAATAGTTCAGTAAACCCTGTCCGGGTCCTACTGGTCTTCATCAGACGAATCTTTAAACATGGCAGCATCTTCCATACCTGGGCTGGAAGCACACTATGGGTCTTAAACCGTAATGCCATGAGATCATGGCCTGCTACCGGTGTCTGAGTAGCCACAGTTCTCATTTCAGCTTTCTTTTCTCTTCTGCTTCCTGGAGGCCTGACAGGTGCCTCTCTTAGGCTTGCGCTCTGCTGCGTGCGCAGACTTGGCTCAGCAGGGGGCGTGCTAGCAGCTGCTGCACTTTGCAGCGTTTCAGAATGTGACACAGGTGCGCGGACGGGCGCTGGTGTGGCTGGGGCCTGTGACACTGAGATGCGAGGCGCATTCCCTGCTTCTGGGACCGGGGTACTGACCCTGGAGACGTTCAGGGCATACCACCCCTTAAGACCCCAATGACGGGTGTAGGTTACAACATCTCCTATCAGCAGGTCCCTTATCGCCCCCTGGCACCGCGGTTCCCGGAGCGTACCTCTGTCTCGCCGGACATTCTACTTGTCTGCGAGATCCTTCTCCCGGTACCTCTGGCGAAGCCGCTGCGCCTCACACTGCTCCCGCTGCTGCCGCTCCTCCTGTTCTCGGCGTCTCCACTCATTCTCCTTCTGGGCGGCGTACTCCACGTCGTCCAGGAGCTCCGTTTCCTCCCAGTCCACTTGGATCTCCCCGGGGTTCATTTCCTTCCTTCGTCCCTGCCGGGGGATAGCACTCCTTCGCCACCGGTACGGCCTCTGGTTCCAGGCCTGGCTGGCATTTCGGTCTGGGAAAGGCCTCCATCTCAGCGCTGTGTCGGGCCAGATCCCGCAGCGCAGCGTCCACCTCCTCCACATAATAGGGCTCGCCATCTCCTTCCCGACCTGGGGATGGTTCGGGTACAGGCTGCGCCTCTTCAGGGAAACAGGGTCTGCGCACCTCCATTCCCCCACACAGCGACTCCTGTCCTTCAGCCATCTCTCTCCAGGCCAGACTGTGTTTTCCATCCGGAACGCTCTGGTCTTTTCCGTGGAGGTGGGACTTTCGCTTCCTCTTCCTTGCACTGAGGATGAAGAGGAGGCGGATCTCCTTTGCAGTGTGGCATGATCTGTCGTTGTAGTAACACTTAGACAGGGCGGCCATAATTTTCGCGCCACAGGGGGGGGTACGCCCACGGATTCACGCCCCTCTTCTTCACCAGCGTGTAAGGTTCTTTGTCTCTGTTAACATGTTCCTTGAAACTCAGTTTTCCGTCGGCCATTTTGCTTTCTGTCTTTCTGCAGCTCTTGCCCTCAGTTAATATGGAGTTTCCAGTTTTCATGTTCCCGCCCTGATTCTTCCCTCTTGCTTCTTAAGCAGCCTCAGCTGAACAATCAGTGCTCCTGAATCAAGCCTCAGTCAGTCTGTGACCTGACTCCTGGAAGCCTTGGACTTGTACTCCAGCTATTCCCTACTGAGGAACCTTGGAACACTTTTGGACTCTGGAAACCTGCTGTTTGGTGAATCCATGTTTGCAGAGGAATTACGGTACAGAGAAGAGATCCTGAACCTGCTTTGGAGATTTATTGTAGTGCTTGAAGTTACTCTGGCCTGCTGTGTCTCCTGTCGCTGTTCCTGCAAACTGTGTGAACTTTTCAGCATGCTTGTATGAAGTAATACAAGTCATTTCATTTCAACCTATGTCTCCTGTGTTTTCCTCGCACCCAAGCACAAGACGCTATAGGAACTGTACACTATACATGACAAGATTCAGGAGCCAATGTTTAGTGTCTGCTGGGTCTGGGAAAGCCGTGTCTGCTGTGACTGTGGATATCAGATGTCCGTTTAATACCTTATGTGATGACAGTGGTTGTGACTTCTCACAACCATTCCAGGTGAGCGCATTCCCTTAAAATTTTACTCTGGAGTGTTACCACAGGTAAACACTATTGTTTTTTTTTTTTTTTTTTTCCTTTCCTCTTCTCCTTCCAGCACCTCTGCCTTAAAAGATCTGGAAGATGGAGGCCCGCATAAAGGAACTTTGCGGAGTGACTGATACAATCCTTTCAGATGTACAGACTTTAAAAACCCGTTTTTCAAGCCTACAGGACCTCACTAATCATAATTTGCAAGTGTTTGGACAGACTACCCAGGAATTGCGAGCCAGGATTGATGCTCTAGAGGAACGAGCCCAGGCTCCTGCCATAACCCCAAGTTCTGGGATCCCCAAATTACCCCTTTTTCGTTTTGGCGGTGAACGTGAGAAATTCAGGGGATTTATTAATCAATGCAATTTATTTTTCTCTGCACATGCTTCACAATTTCCCACTGAACGATCCAAAGTGCTTACTATAATCATGTTGCTTACCAATAAGGCTTTGATGTGGGCAAACCCTCTGATTGAGACTGAGGATGATTGTTTGAATCACCTTGATGCTTTTATTTCAGCCATGGGGCAGGTGTTTGATGACCCCAATCGAGGTGCAACAGCTGAAGCAGCCATGTTAACTTTGCGCCAAGGTAAGCGTTCAGTAGCCGAATATGCCCTGGATTTCAGGAGATGGGCTCTTGATACCACTTGGGACACTTCCGCTAAAAAATCTATTTTTCGGAAAGGGTTGTCTCCACTGATTAAGGATGAACTTGCTCGTGCCGACCCTCCCACTGCATTAGGTGACTTTATTAACTATTGTATCCATATTGATGCTCGTCTGACTGAACGCAGACAAAAGAGATGGTTCGAAAATAATCGCACTAACCTTTTACTACCTCCCTCCTCAGCTAAGGAACCTTTGAGTAGGATCACAAGGGAACCAGAACCTGAACCCATGCAGATGGACTCTTTACAAAGACGGGTTAGTGATGCACGCAAAGAACATCGTATAAAGGAAAATCTATGTTTCTACTGTGGTAAGTCAGGGCACTTCATTATAAACTGCCCCAGCCGCTCTCGTAAGACTACTGCAGCAGTCATTCACTGTGAGTGTTGCGAGAGGAGCTCTGTCATGTCCGAGCCTCAGGCTCCAGAGAGATCTGCTGCAAGAGATCTTGATTTCTCGGACTTAAACTCTGTTAGTTCTGGGGACGATGACGGTATAAACGCTGCAATTTTTCAAGTTTCCTCAGCGGTGTCCCAGCTGAGTTGTAAAAGAAACAATTCTCATTGCTTCCTTTCCATCAAACTCTGGGTTGACTCAGTCTGGGTGTCTAGCTCTGCTATGATCGACTCAGGAGCAAGAGGAAATTTTATGGATATCTCCTTAGCTCTGAAACAGGGGATACGTTCAGTGAAGAAGGCTACTCCAGTACAGATGGAGACTGTGGATGGCTCTCTACTGACTTCTGGACCAGTGGATCAAGAAACAGAGCCTTTGAGGGTCCTTATGGGTAAAGATCATCAAGAGAAAATGTCTTTTTTGCTTATCTCTTCTCCCCACTTACCCATCATTCTAGGGCTACCATGGCTGCAGGCGCAGAATCCTACGATTAACTGGGAGACCAAGGAATTACACTTTCCGAAGAAACAGATGAGTCAAGGAGTTTCAGCTTGCTCTGTTCCTAAAGGAACCATGTCAGTCTCTTAACTACCAGCTGTATACCAGGACTATGACGATTTATGTGACAAGAAGAACGCTGATCAGCTTCCTCCTCACCGTCCATATGATTGTCCAATTGAATTATTACCCGGAGCCGAGATACCTTTTGGTAAGATCTACCCCCTAGCGGGGCCCGAGCTAAAAGCTTTGAAGGATTATATAGACGAAAATTTAGCCGAGGGCTTCATACGCCCCTCTTCATCTCCCGCAGGTGCACCCATCTTCTTTGTGAAGAAGAAAGATGGATCTCTGAGACCCTGCATAGACTATAGGGAACTCAATAAGGTTACTATTAGAAACCGTTATCCATTGCCTTTAATCCCTGAGTTGTTGGAGAGAGTGCGGCATGCCAAAATTTTCTCTAAACTGGATCTCCGTGTGGCCTATAACTTGGTCCGTATCAGACCTGGGGATGAATGGAAGACTGCTTTCAGGTCACGCTATGGACACTTTGAATATCTAGTTATGCCTTTTGGTCTGAGTACCGCCCCAGCCACTTTCCAACACTTCGTGAATGATATCTTCAGGGATCTCCTAGATACATTTGTGGTGATTTATCTGGATGATATTCTAATTTTTTCTAACTCCACAGAGGAACATCATGGACATGTGAGAATGGTCTTAGAACGCCTAAGACAAAACCATCTCTACATCAAACTTGAAAAATGTGAATTCCATAGGACCGAAATTCAATTTCTGGGGTATGTACTATCTACGCAAGGGATTAGTATGGATGGAAGCAAGACCCAAGCCATCAAGGACTGGCCAATTCCTAGAAATGTGAAGGAGGTGCAGCGTTTCATCGGGTTTGCCAACTTCTATAGACGTTTCATTAAGAATTTTTCTGAGGTAGTGTCACCTATCACCCAACTTACCCGGAAACAGTCTAGGTTCTCCTGGACCCCGCAAGCTCAGGAAGCATTTTCCTGTTTAAAGGATAAATTTACCACCGCACCTATCTTAGTACATCCCAACCCCGAGCTTGCCTTCATAATAGAGGTGGATGCTTCAGACTGTGCCGTTGGAGCTATACTCTCTCAGAGAACAGGTGAGAAGAATGTCTTGCATCCCTGTGCCTTCTTTTCCCAGCAGTTGTCTTCGGCTGAGAGGAACTACGATGTGGGCAATAGAGAATTGTTGGCCATTATTGCCGCCTTCAAGGAATGGAGACACCTTCTTCAGGGAGCTGCACAGCAAATAGTCGTCCTGACAGACCATCGTAACCTTGAATTTATCAGGTCGGCTAAGTGCCTGACTCCTCGCCAGGCTCGCTGGAATCTTTTCCTAAACCAATTTAATTTTGTCATTTCTTATAGACCAGGATCGCGCAATGGAAAGGCTGATGCACTCTCTAGGATTCATTCAGCAGAGACACGTCCACTTACTCCTCCTAAGACTATTCTTCCTGACTCTAGATTCCTGGGAGTGATTCATAATCAAGACCTACTTAAGGACATCAAGGAAGCATACCATGCGGATTCTTTGTTGGCTCAACCCCCAAGGGACGTAAGTCTTGTCTTTAAGAATGGTGTGTGGATTCAGGGACAACGTCTGTATATACCTGAAACAGTCAGATTGAGAGTATTGCAACTCATCCACGATTCCAAGATAGCCGGGCATAGGGGAATTCTAAAGACACAAGAATTTCTTTCTCGTTTCTTTTGGTGGCCCACTTACAGGAAAGATGTCTTAAACTATGTCACTTCATGTGAAGTCTGTGCAAGATGCAAAACACCTCGCTCCTCACCAACTGGTCTGTTGCAACCTCTTCCCACCCCGTCCCGCCCGTGGGGATCCATTTCTATGGACTTCATTGTGGAGTTACCAACCTCTCAAGGGAAGAACACCATTCTAGTGGTGGTTGACCGTCTAACAAAGGCAGCTCATTTTATCCCTTGTGTCGGCTTACCCACTGCAAAACAGACATCAGACTTGATGATTAAGAATGTGTTTCGCTTACATGGAGTACCGGATGAGGTCATTTCGGATCGAGGGGTGCAATTCACTTCAAGGTTTTGGCAAAATTTCTGTGCAGCATTGGACATTAAAGTAAACCTTTCTTCTGCTTTTCATCCCCAGACTAATGGACAGACAGAACGAACCAATCAGACCCTGGAGCAGTATCTCCGCTGTTTTATCTGCCACCTACAGGATGATTGGGTGGATCTTCTTCCACTGGCTGAGTTCTCTTATAACAACTCTCAGAGCGCCTCCACTAAGCAGTCTCCTTTTTACTCCAATCTAGGTTATCATCCTAACATTCTTCCTCGATTTCCCATAGATACGCCCTTGCCGGCAGTGGCTGAAAGAATCACTTCTTTACAAAAGAATATGGATCTTCTAAAGGAAAATCTAGAATTGGCTCAGGAAAGTACAAGAAAGCAGCAGATAAATTTCGTAAACCTGCACCAGCTTTCAAGGTAGGAGATTTGGTCTGGCTGTCAACCAGAAATCTTAAATTAAAGATTCCATCATCTAAACTGGGACATAAGTACATTGGACCTTATAAGATCAATAAGATTATAAGTGCTGTTGCTTATCGTCTTAAACTACCCAGAACTATGAGAATCCACCCTGTCTTTCATGTATCCCTACTAAAGGCTGCAACACCCAATATGTTTCCTGGACGTTCTTCTCCTTGCCCTGACCCAGTGCTGGTCGATGGTCAGGAAGAATTTATGGTGGAAAGGATTCTAGATTCCAGGTTGTACAGAAATCAGTTGCAATATTTGATTAAATGGCAGGGCTACCCAGTGGAGGACAACTCATGGGAACCAGTCAATAATGTAAATGCTCCTCGCCTGCTCCGCCAGTTTCATCAGAGGTACCCTGACAAGCCTGGTCTGAGGTCATCCGGAGGTTGTCCCTAAGGGGGGAGTAATGTAAGGTTCTTTGTCTCTGTTAACATGTTCCTTGAAACTCAGTTTTCCGTCGGCCATTTTGCTTTCTGTCTTTCTGCAGCTCTTGCCCTCAGTTAATATGGAGTTTCCAGTTTTCATGTTCCCGCCCTGATTCTTCCCTCTTGCTTCTTAAGCAGCCTCAGCTGAACAATCAGTGCTCCTGAATCAAGCCTCAGTCAGTCTGTGACCTGACTCCTGGAAGCCTTGGACTTGTACTCCAGCTATTCCCTACTGAGGAACCTTGGAACACTTTTGGACTCTGGAAACCTGCTGTTTGGTGAATCCATGTTTGCAGAGGAATTACGGTACAGAGAAGAGATCCTGAACCTGCTTTGGAGATTTATTGTAGTGCTTGAAGTTACTCTGGCCTGCTGTGTCTCCTGTCGCTGTTCCTGCAAACTGTGTGAACTTTTCAGCATGCTTGTATGAAGTAATACAAGTCATTTCATTTCAACCTATGTCTCCTGTGTTTTCCTCGCACCCAAGCACAAGACGCTATAGGAACTGTACACTATACATGACACAGCGCCTCAGGGCGCAAACATGGCGGTAAAATGGCGGCAAATGGCGGCAAAATCACAAAAATAGTAACCACAGTCTTTTTGCACAAAAACAGTCCATTCAGGCACACAGGACTCACTTATAGCGAGCTTCGGATCCTGTTCGTGACGCCAGGTAGATGAGTCGCCCGCCAGGGCCTGTGGGGTACTCGGCACCGAGCCCGTTCACTTCAATGGGGGATGTCACGGGTAGCACAGCTCGGTCCGTGGCCCTGGGCGCTCACTAAAAAGGGGGTGTTATTTACAGGGGATTAAAGGGTTTGTAGAAATTTGTGACGCCACCTGTGGTACCTGGTCAGTGTGACCAGCGCTGCTGTGTAAATCCGCTGATGGGTTGTCTCTGGGCAGCAAGGTGTTAAGTCTTCCACAGGCAAGACTGGGTCCCTCAGGGTAGATGGCGGTATAGGGGTGCAAGACGGAGAAGGGGCTTTCAGCCGCAGGAGCAATAAGGCAGACACACACACGAAAGTCTCTTTCTGTACCTTTACTGATGTAGTTGCAGGCACGTCCCGGGATGCTGGCAGGGTGGAGGATGCATGTCCAGTTATTCCCACTGAGTAGGTGTAGGGCCTCCTTACTCCTGTAGTGTGAGTTTCTGACCTGTATGAAACGAAGTCTAACTCTGTCTTCACTTATACGCCCGGCTGACTTTGTGGTGGGGCCTTCTCTTGGATAGAACAGTGTCTCTGTATGCAGGGCCCGGCTAGACTCCGTCTTACTGACCCCGGTTACGTATCAGCACTCCTGGGCCCCCGCGACTTGAAGTCCTGCAGGTTCTCCGGTATCTCTCACTAGTCGTGTAGACTCTAGCAAGCTCGGACCCGGTGTCCGGTTATTCAGAGTAGAGGTAAGCTATCAATTCTGTTTCAACCTCCGTTACTCTCTTCTTCTCTTCCACTCGCCTTTCGTCCTACTCCGACCCTTAACATAAGCACACTAGCAATAGATGGCTGATTCTTCTCTCTCTTCACCGCTCTCCAAGCGTCGGCACGCTTACTCCCTGAATTGCACTCAGTTGACTCAGTTCTGACTAGGCTAGAGTGGCTATCTCTCCACTGGTACTAGCCTCCCACAATTGAACTAAGCTCAAAGCTGCAGTCTTCAAGTTCTTTCCACAATTGCTGTTCTCTTTCCTTCTTTCTTTCTAATGCTCTGTCTGAAGCAGCTATCAGGATTCTCCGTCTGACCTGCACCTGGCTTTGCAGACTCACTTATCTGTGCACACTCCCAGAGCTAACTCTCCAACACTCCTAGAGAACTAACAACTTCTCACTTCTGTGTAGAATCACCAACTACACTGAACTCGTTGTGAACTAATCTCATCCGAGATCTGATCTAATCTGCGTCTGAGCTAGTCTGAGCTCTCTGCTGTGACTTCACCATCCTATATACTCTGAAAGGGCTCCCTCTGGTGGCTCTAGGGATTGGTGAAGATGTGTGAATGAATATCAGGTCTCTTGTGGGTGTTACCTTTGGTGCATCCTCCTGGGAAATGTAACTCCAAGCGCAGCTGGGCTCCACACATGCGTTTTTTTTAGGCAACAAGAGAGGAAAAAAAAGCACCAAAACCGCACAGATCAGCAGCATCCTTGGGCACACAGGTGTTAAAGTAGTTTTTATTAAGAATTTTTCACATAAATGGGGTAAAGAAAAAGGGGGCGACATAATATAAATACTCAGTAATACAGAAACAAACAAACAAACAAAATAAAAGCAAAAATTAAATTAAGGGAAGAATGATATAGGCAAAAAAAAAAGGGTGGAAAGGGTTAAAGATTGGAGGGGGAAGGAAAAATATGGTTTATTAAGGAAAATGAGAAAAAGAAAAAAAAGGGATAGAAGGAAAATGAAAATGATTAGTATGTACAGGATATGAAAGTGAAAGGAGTTACCATACACATATAAGATACCTTATATATAAAACATTTAGAGGTAGGAGGGTAAGAAAAGGAGCGGGAAAGGCGAGGAAAGAAAAGGGAAAGGAAGAACACCTGAAAAACAGGTGGAGAGAGAAGCAGATAGATGAATAATAACATGTAAATAATGTAAAATACTGTTTGTTGAATTCTAATAGCAGGCGCAGTCTTCATAAAATCACATCCACTTTTTTTGGACAGTTAGGGTATGTGCACACGTTGCGGATTCGTGTGCGGATTTTTCCGCGCAGAATCTGCAGAATCCAAAGGTAAAATGACCTGCGTTTTACCTGTGTTTTTTGTGTGGATTTGCCCTGCGTTTTACCTGCGGATTCCTATAATGGAATAGGTGTATAAACACTGTGGAATCCTCACAAAGAATTGACATGCTGCGGAAAATAAACCTCTGCGTTTCCACGCGGATTTTTCTGCAGCACTTTAACGGCGTTTTTTTTTTAACCATTGATTTACATTGTACCATAAATCTCTTGCAGAAAACTGTGAAATACGTACGGGAAACACTGACATGTGAAACCGGCCTTAGACATAGAATTTTCATGCAAAAAAAAAAGCAGCAGAAAATAAGCAGCATTTACTCTACATATTGTGAGACAGTGAAGGGATGTGTGTTGAATGAGGTGTATATTTCGCCTGAGTACTTTGCTGACTGGTATGAGCGAAATGTGTGGCTTTGTAAACCTGGTGGTAAAGAAAGGTCACTACACCTGCCATTCAGTACACGCTTGCAGCTCAGACCTGAATCCACTCAGGTGTTGATTAGGAAGCCAGAAGTAGGTGCTTGGGAGCACAGTCAGAGAGCTCATTCAGTCTGGACAGGAGTCCAGGCACGGAAGGAGACTCCGGGAGGAGGGCTCTCTCTGTCTGGGTGCTCGAGGTACCCCGGACACAAAGAGGAGACTCTGCGACACTCCATGCTGGTGACTACTGAATAGGAGGGGATCTCTCTCAGTCTGGATCTGACTTCAGACGCCATTGGAGCCTCATGTGGGCTGCACCCTGGTAACTACTGAACATATGTGTTGTTTTGGGCACAGGCTATTAGAGTCTGGACCCGGATAGAAAGGGAAAATCTATCTAAGTGTAATTAGTGGCGGGACACGCCTAGGCTTTATGTTTATGATTTTGTTTTAATTTATGTTCTGTTTGCTGTGGACTTTAATAAAACTGGTTGCGGCCAGTTTTTTAACAGAACCACTGTCTGTGAATGGTCTCTTTATGCCACTCCGTCTCCCCAAGACGGCGATCCCAGAGCTATATCCCCTGAAAAGCTTACAATTGGCGGAGAATGCTGGGGCAGCACAGTGGCTGATACAGTTAGTGCTGGAGTGTGCATGCAGCACAGCGACTTAGAGACAGCAATAAAGGTGAAGTCTGTTGAAATAGCAGCAGAGAAAAAAAAAAGGTGTGTCAAGAGAAACGTCTGTTTGGAGCAAGTCTTGGAGAAACAGTGGCCCTGATAGGGTCTGCAGATAGAAAATGTATGCGCAGCAAAGCTGAACTTGTTGTGAAAATGACTGTGGAATGTGCAGCAGCAAAAGAAAAGTCTGTGGAGCAGTCTTAAAGAGACAGTGGCCCTAATAGAGTTTGCAGAAAAAAAAAAAAAAAAAAAAGTGTCTACACAGCAGAGCTGAATTTTCTGTGGAAAAGACTGGAGTGTGTATGTCTTGAGTGCAACATAAGACTGCCGTTGTTGAGACAGAGAAGTCTGACAGCATGGAGGCGCTGTTTGAACAAATGGCGCAAGTTAATGTGCAACATAAGACTGCCATGGTTGAGACAGATAAGTCCGGCAGTATGGAGGGGCTCGTTGAGTACCTGGTCCAGGCCCAGCGGAGCATGGAGCAGCAGCGCCTGCAGCACCAGCAGCGCATGCAGCAGGCCCAGCGGAGCATGGAGCAGCAGCGCCTGCAGCACCAGCAGCGCATGCAGCAGGCCCGGCAGCAATTCCAGCAGCAGCAGGAGAATAACCGGTTATTTGTTGAGCGGATGGCAGCACAAAAAAAGGATTTCGGTGCCGCGTCCCGAAGTAATGTTGTGAAGGTACCTGCGTTGTCCGCTGTAAAGAAGGCGGTAAGACGGTCCTTGAAAAAGATGACACCTCGTGATGATGTGGAGGTATATCTCACTAGGTTTGAGAGACTGGCAGAGAAGGAGAATCTGCCCCTATCTGAATGGGCCATGATGGTCGCACCCTATCTGATTGGAGAACCCCAAAAGGTCTGTGTTGACCTGAGCGAGCAGGACAGCAGAGACTATGCCAAACTGAAAGAGGAGATTCTTGCCCGGCTGGGTGTTACGGTTGCAGTCCGTGCCAGGAGAGTCCATGACTGGAGATACAGTTGGGAGTCTGCCGTCAGCAACCCTGCCCAAAGGGTCGAAAAGGTGACAGTGGACCGCTACACCCGAGCACTTCCTCCTGAGGTACAGAGAGAAAGGTACTTTGGCCCCAAAGACTGCCTCCGTGACCAGCCGTCTGAGCGGTCGTCACTTCAGAGTTCCCGGACGCCGAACTCTCCCGGTAAGAGCGTTCCAGCTGTTGGGGACATGGGGTATGTTGATAGACGGGTTCAGGCCCTCCTGGACTCAGGGAGTCAAGTGACTTCCGTATGTAACAGCCTGATTGATAGGGACTTCATCCCTGATAAACACCTGAGTGTGGTGTGCATCCCTGCTTCTGGGACCGGGGTACTGACCCTGGAGACGTTCAGGGCATACCACCCCTTAAGACCCCAATGACGGGTGTAGGTTACAACATCTCCTATCAGCAGGTCCCTTATCGCCCCCTGGCACCGCGGTTCCCGGAGCGTACCTCTGTCTCGCCGGACATTCTACTTGTCTGCGAGATCCTTCTCCCGGTACCTCTGGCGAAGCCGCTGCGCCTCACACTGCTCCCGCTGCTGCCGCTCCTCCTGTTCTCGGCGTCTCCACTCATTCTCCTTCTGGGCGGCGTACTCCACGTCGTCCAGGAGCTCCGTTTCCTCCCAGTCCACTTGGATCTCGCCGGGTTCATTTCCTTCCTTCGTCCCTGCCGGGGGATAGCACTCCTTCGCCACCGGTACGGCCTCTGGTTCCAGGCCTGGCTGGCATTTCGGTCTGGGAAAGGCCTCCATCTCAGCGCTGTGTCGGGCCAGATCCCGCAGCGCAGCGTCCACCTCCTCCACATAATAGGGCTCGCCATCTCCTTCCCGACCTGGGGATGGTTCGGGTACAGGCTGCGCCTCTTCAGGGAAACAGGGTCTGCGCACCTCCATTCCCCCACACAGCGACTCCTGTCCTTCAGCCATCTCTCTCCAGGCCAGACTGTGTTTTCCATCCGGAACGCTCTGGTCTTTTCCGTGGAGGTGGGACTTTCGCTTCCTCTTCCTTGCACTGAGGATGAAGAGGAGGCGGATCTCCTTTGCAGTGTGGCATGATCTGTCGTTGTAGTAACACTTAGACAGGGCGGCCATAATTTTCGCGCCACAGGGGGGGGTACGCCCACGGATTCACGCCCCTCTTCTTCACCAGCGTGTAAGGTTCTTTGTCTCTGTTAACATGTTCCTTGAAACTCAGTTTTCCGTCGGCCATTTTGCTTTCTGTCTTTCTGCAGCTCTTGCCCTCAGTTAATATGGAGTTTCCAGTTTTCATGTTCCCGCCCTGATTCTTCCCTCTTGCTTCTTAAGCAGCCTCAGCTGAACAATCAGTGCTCCTGAATCAAGCCTCAGTCAGTCTGTGACCTGACTCCTGGAAGCCTTGGACTTGTACTCCAGCTATTCCCTACTGAGGAACCTTGGAACACTTTTGGACTCTGGAAACCTGCTGTTTGGTGAATCCATGTTTGCAGAGGAATTACGGTACAGAGAAGAGATCCTGAACCTGCTTTGGAGATTTATTGTAGTGCTTGAAGTTACTCTGGCCTGCTGTGTCTCCTGTCGCTGTTCCTGCAAACTGTGTGAACTTTTCAGCATGCTTGTATGAAGTAATACAAGTCATTTCATTTCAACCTATGTCTCCTGTGTTTTCCTCGCACCCAAGCACAAGACGCTATAGGAACTGTACACTATACATGACAAGATTCAGGAGCCAATGTTTAGTGTCTGCTGGGTCTGGGAAAGCCGTGTCTGCTGTGACTGTGGATATCAGATGTCCGTTTAATACCTTATGTGATGACAGTGGTTGTGACTTCTCACAACCATTCCAGGTGAGCGCATTCCCTTAAAATTTTACTCTGGAGTGTTACCACAGGTAAACACTATTGTTTTTTTTTTTTTTTTTTTCCTTTCCTCTTCTCCTTCCAGCACCTCTGCCTTAAAAGATCTGGAAGATGGAGGCCCGCATAAAGGAACTTTGCGGAGTGACTGATACAATCCTTTCAGATGTACAGACTTTAAAAACCCGTTTTTCAAGCCTACAGGACCTCACTAATCATAATTTGCAAGTGTTTGGACAGACTACCCAGGAATTGCGAGCCAGGATTGATGCTCTAGAGGAACGAGCCCAGGCTCCTGCCATAACCCCAAGTTCTGGGATCCCCAAATTACCCCTTTTTCGTTTTGGCGGTGAACGTGAGAAATTCAGGGGATTTATTAATCAATGCAATTTATTTTTCTCTGCACATGCTTCACAATTTCCCACTGAACGATCCAAAGTGCTTACTATAATCATGTTGCTTACCAATAAGGCTTTGATGTGGGCAAACCCTCTGATTGAGACTGAGGATGATTGTTTGAATCACCTTGATGCTTTTATTTCAGCCATGGGGCAGGTGTTTGATGACCCCAATCGAGGTGCAACAGCTGAAGCAGCCATGTTAACTTTGCGCCAAGGTAAGCGTTCAGTAGCCGAATATGCCCTGGATTTCAGGAGATGGGCTCTTGATACCACTTGGGACACTTCCGCTAAAAAATCTATTTTTCGGAAAGGGTTGTCTCCACTGATTAAGGATGAACTTGCTCGTGCCGACCCTCCCACTGCGTTAGGTGACTTTATTAACTATTGTATCCATATTGATGCTCGTCTGACTGAACGCAGACAAAAGAGATGGTTCGAAAATAATCGCACTAACCTTTTACTACCTCCCTCCTCAGCTAAGGAACCTTTGAGTAGGATCACAAGGGAACCAGAACCTGAACCCATGCAGATGGACTCTTTACAAAGACGGGTTAGTGATGCACGCAAAGAACATCGTATAAAGGAAAATCTATGTTTCTACTGTGGTAAGTCAGGGCACTTCATTATAAACTGCCCCAGCCGCTCTCGTAAGACTACTGCAGCAGTCATTCACTGTGAGTGTTGCGAGAGGAGCTCTGTCATGTCCGAGCCTCAGGCTCCAGAGAGATCTGCTGCAAGAGATCTTGATTTCTCGGACTTAAACTCTGTTAGTTCTGGGGACGATGACGGTATAAACGCTGCAATTTTTCAAGTTTCCTCAGCGGTGTCCCAGCTGAGTTGTAAAAGAAACAATTCTCATTGCTTCCTTTCCATCAAACTCTGGGTTGACTCAGTCTGGGTGTCTAGCTCTGCTATGATCGACTCAGGAGCAAGAGGAAATTTTATGGATATCTCCTTAGCTCTGAAACAGGGATACGTTCAGTGAAGAAGGCTACTCCAGTACAGATGGAGACTGTGGATGGCTCTCTACTGACTTCTGGACCAGTGGATCAAGAAACAGAGCCTTTGAGGGTCCTTATGGGTAAAGATCATCAAGAGAAAATGTCTTTTTTGCTTATCTCTTCTCCCCACTTACCCATCATTCTAGGGCTACCATGGCTGCAGGCGCAGAATCCTACGATTAACTGGGAGACCAAGGAATTACACTTTCCGAAGAAACAGATGAGTCAAGGAGTTTCAGCTTGCTCTGTTCCTAAAGGAACCATGTCAGTCTCTTAACTACCAGCTGTATACCAGGACTATGACGATTTATGTGACAAGAAGAACGCTGATCAGCTTCCTCCTCACCGTCCATATGATTGTCCAATTGAATTATTACCCGGAGCCGAGATACCTTTTGGTAAGATCTACCCCCTAGCGGGGCCCGAGCTAAAAGCTTTGAAGGATTATATAGACGAAAATTTAGCCGAGGGCTTCATACGCCCCTCTTCATCTCCCGCAGGTGCACCCATCTTCTTTGTGAAGAAGAAAGATGGATCTCTGAGACCCTGCATAGACTATAGGGAACTCAATAAGGTTACTATTAGAAACCGTTATCCATTGCCTTTAATCCCTGAGTTGTTGGAGAGAGTGCGGCATGCCAAAATTTTCTCTAAACTGGATCTCCGTGTGGCCTATAACTTGGTCCGTATCAGACCTGGGGATGAATGGAAGACTGCTTTCAGGTCACGCTATGGACACTTTGAATATCTAGTTATGCCTTTTGGTCTGAGTACCGCCCCAGCCACTTTCCAACACTTCGTGAATGATATCTTCAGGGATCTCCTAGATACATTTGTGGTGATTTATCTGGATGATATTCTAATTTTTTCTAACTCCACAGAGGAACATCATGGACATGTGAGAATGGTCTTAGAACGCCTAAGACAAAACCATCTCTACATCAAACTTGAAAAATGTGAATTCCATAGGACCGAAATTCAATTTCTGGGGTATGTACTATCTACGCAAGGGATTAGTATGGATGGAAGCAAGACCCAAGCCATCAAGGACTGGCCAATTCCTAGAAATGTGAAGGAGGTGCAGCGTTTCATCGGGTTTGCCAACTTCTATAGACGTTTCATTAAGAATTTTTCTGAGGTAGTGTCACCTATCACCCAACTTACCCGGAAACAGTCTAGGTTCTCCTGGACCCCGCAAGCTCAGGAAGCATTTTCCTGTTTAAAGGATAAATTTACCACCGCACCTATCTTAGTACATCCCAACCCCGAGCTTGCCTTCATAATAGAGGTGGATGCTTCAGACTGTGCCGTTGGAGCTATACTCTCTCAGAGAACAGGTGAGAAGAATGTCTTGCATCCCTGTGCCTTCTTTTCCCAGCAGTTGTCTTCGGCTGAGAGGAACTACGATGTGGGCAATAGAGAATTGTTGGCCATTATTGCCGCCTTCAAGGAATGGAGACACCTTCTTCAGGGAGCTGCACAGCAAATAGTCGTCCTGACAGACCATCGTAACCTTGAATTTATCAGGTCGGCTAAGTGCCTGACTCCTCGCCAGGCTCGCTGGAATCTTTTCCTAAACCAATTTAATTTTGTCATTTCTTATAGACCAGGATCGCGCAATGGAAAGGCTGATGCACTCTCTAGGATTCATTCAGCAGAGACACGTCCACTTACTCCTCCTAAGACTATTCTTCCTGACTCTAGATTCCTGGGAGTGATTCATAATCAAGACCTACTTAAGGACATCAAGGAAGCATACCATGCGGATTCTTTGTTGGCTCAACCCCCAAGGGACGTAAGTCTTGTCTTTAAGAATGGTGTGTGGATTCAGGGACAACGTCTGTATATACCTGAAACAGTCAGATTGAGAGTATTGCAACTCATCCACGATTCCAAGATAGCCGGGCATAGGGGAATTCTAAAGACACAAGAATTTCTTTCTCGTTTCTTTTGGTGGCCCACTTACAGGAAAGATGTCTTAAACTATGTCACTTCATGTGAAGTCTGTGCAAGATGCAAAACACCTCGCTCCTCACCAACTGGTCTGTTGCAACCTCTTCCCACCCCGTCCCGCCCGTGGGGATCCATTTCTATGGACTTCATTGTGGAGTTACCAACCTCTCAAGGGAAGAACACCATTCTAGTGGTGGTTGACCGTCTAACAAAGGCAGCTCATTTTATCCCTTGTGTCGGCTTACCCACTGCAAAACAGACATCAGACTTGATGATTAAGAATGTGTTTCGCTTACATGGAGTACCGGATGAGGTCATTTCGGATCGAGGGGTGCAATTCACTTCAAGGTTTTGGCAAAATTTCTGTGCAGCATTGGACATTAAAGTAAACCTTTCTTCTGCTTTTCATCCCCAGACTAATGGACAGACAGAACGAACCAATCAGACCCTGGAGCAGTATCTCCGCTGTTTTATCTGCCACCTACAGGATGATTGGGTGGATCTTCTTCCACTGGCTGAGTTCTCTTATAACAACTCTCAGAGCGCCTCCACTAAGCAGTCTCCTTTTTACTCCAATCTAGGTTATCATCCTAACATTCTTCCTCGATTTCCCATAGATACGCCCTTGCCGGCAGTGGCTGAAAGAATCACTTCTTTACAAAAGAATATGGATCTTCTAAAGGAAAATCTAGAATTGGCTCAGGAAAGTACAAGAAAGCAGCAGATAAATTTCGTAAACCTGCACCAGCTTTCAAGGTAGGAGATTTGGTCTGGCTGTCAACCAGAAATCTTAAATTAAAGATTCCATCATCTAAACTGGGACATAAGTACATTGGACCTTATAAGATCAATAAGATTATAAGTGCTGTTGCTTATCGTCTTAAACTACCCAGAACTATGAGAATCCACCCTGTCTTTCATGTATCCCTACTAAAGGCTGCAACACCCAATATGTTTCCTGGACGTTCTTCTCCTTGCCCTGACCCAGTGCTGGTCGATGGTCAGGAAGAATTTATGGTGGAAAGGATTCTAGATTCCAGGTTGTACAGAAATCAGTTGCAATATTTGATTAAATGGCAGGGCTACCCAGTGGAGGACAACTCATGGGAACCAGTCAATAATGTAAATGCTCCTCGCCTGCTCCGCCAGTTTCATCAGAGGTACCCTGACAAGCCTGGTCTGAGGTCATCCGGAGGTTGTCCCTAAGGGGGGAGTAATGTAAGGTTCTTTGTCTCTGTTAACATGTTCCTTGAAACTCAGTTTTCCGTCGGCCATTTTGCTTTCTGTCTTTCTGCAGCTCTTGCCCTCAGTTAATATGGAGTTTCCAGTTTTCATGTTCCCGCCCTGATTCTTCCCTCTTGCTTCTTAAGCAGCCTCAGCTGAACAATCAGTGCTCCTGAATCAAGCCTCAGTCAGTCTGTGACCTGACTCCTGGAAGCCTTGGACTTGTACTCCAGCTATTCCCTACTGAGGAACCTTGGAACACTTTTGGACTCTGGAAACCTGCTGTTTGGTGAATCCATGTTTGCAGAGGAATTACGGTACAGAGAAGAGATCCTGAACCTGCTTTGGAGATTTATTGTAGTGCTTGAAGTTACTCTGGCCTGCTGTGTCTCCTGTCGCTGTTCCTGCAAACTGTGTGAACTTTTCAGCATGCTTGTATGAAGTAATACAAGTCATTTCATTTCAACCTATGTCTCCTGTGTTTTCCTCGCACCCAAGCACAAGACGCTATAGGAACTGTACACTATACATGACACAGCGCCTCAGGGCGCAAACATGGCGGTAAAATGGCGGCAAATGGCGGCAAAATCACAAAAATAGTAACCACAGTCTTTTTGCACAAAAACAGTCCATTCAGGCACACAGGACTCACTTATAGCGAGCTTCGGATCCTGTTCGTGACGCCAGGTAGATGAGTCGCCCGCCAGGGCCTGTGGGGTACTCGGCACCGAGCCCGTTCACTTCAATGGGGGATGTCACGGGTAGCACAGCTCGGTCCGTGGCCCTGGGCGCTCACTAAAAAGGGGGTGTTATTTACAGGGGATTAAAGGGTTTGTAGAAATTTGTGACGCCACCTGTGGTACCTGGTCAGTGTGACCAGCGCTGCTGTGTAAATCCGCTGATGGGTTGTCTCTGGGCAGCAAGGTGTTAAGTCTTCCACAGGCAAGACTGGGTCCCTCAGGGTAGATGGCGGTATAGGGGTGCAAGACGGAGAAGGGGCTTTCAGCCGCAGGAGCAATAAGGCAGACACACACACGAAAGTCTCTTTCTGTACCTTTACTGATGTAGTTGCAGGCACGTCCCGGGATGCTGGCAGGGTGGAGGATGCATGTCCAGTTATTCCCACTGAGTAGGTGTAGGGCCTCCTTACTCCTGTAGTGTGAGTTTCTGACCTGTATGAAACGAAGTCTAACTCTGTCTTCACTTATACGCCCGGCTGACTTTGTGGTGGGGCCTTCTCTTGGATAGAACAGTGTCTCTGTATGCAGGGCCCGGCTAGACTCCGTCTTACTGACCCCGGTTACGTATCAGCACTCCTGGGCCCCCGCGACTTGAAGTCCTGCAGGTTCTCCGGTATCTCTCACTAGTCGTGTAGACTCTAGCAAGCTCGGACCCGGTGTCCGGTTATTCAGAGTAGAGGTAAGCTATCAATTCTGTTTCAACCTCCGTTACTCTCTTCTTCTCTTCCACTCGCCTTTCGTCCTACTCCGACCCTTAACATAAGCACACTAGCAATAGATGGCTGATTCTTCTCTCTCTTCACCGCTCTCCAAGCGTCGGCACGCTTACTCCCTGAATTGCACTCAGTTGACTCAGTTCTGACTAGGCTAGAGTGGCTATCTCTCCACTGGTACTAGCCTCCACACATTGAACTAAGCTCAAAGCTGCAGTCTTCAAGTTCTTTCCACAATTGCTGTTCTCTTTCCTTCTTTCTTTCTAATGCTCTGTCTGAAGCAGCTATCAGGATTCTCCGTCTGACCTGCACCTGGCTTTGCAGACTCACTTATCTGTGCACACTCCCAGAGCTAACTCTCCAACACTCCTAGAGAACTAACAACTTCTCACTTCTGTGTAGAATCACCAACTACACTGAACTCGTTGTGAACTAATCTCATCCGAGATCTGATCTAATCTGCGTCTGAGCTAGTCTGAGCTCTCTGCTGTGACTTCACCATCCTATATACTCTGAAAGGGCTCCCTCTGGTGGCTCTAGGGATTGGTGAAGATGTGTGAATGAATATCAGGTCTCTTGTGGGTGTTACCTTTGGTGCATCCTCCTGGGAAATGTAACTCCAAGCGCAGCTGGGCTCCACACATGCGTTTTTTTTAGGCAACAAGAGAGGAAAAAAAAGCACCAAAACCGCACAGATCAGCAGCATCCTTGGGCACACAGGTGTTAAAGTAGTTTTTATTAAGAATTTTTCACATAAATGGGGTAAAGAAAAAGGGGGCGACATAATATAAATACTCAGTAATACAGAAACAAACAAACAAACAAAATAAAAGCAAAAATTAAATTAAGGGAAGAATGATATAGGCAAAAAAAAAAGGGTGGAAAGGGTTAAAGATTGGAGGGGAAGGAAAAATATGGTTTATTAAGGAAAATGAGAAAAAGAAAAAAAAGGGATAGAAGGAAAATGAAAATGATTAGTATGTACAGGATATGAAAGTGAAAGGAGTTACCATACACATATAAGATACCTTATATATAAAACATTTAGAGGTAGGAGGGTAAGAAAAGGAGCGGGAAAGGCGAGGAAAGAAAAGGGAAAGGAAGAACACCTGAAAAACAGGTGGAGAGAGAAGCAGATAGATGAATAATAACATGTAAATAATGTAAAATACTGTTTGTTGAATTCTAATAGCAGGCGCAGTCTTCATAAAATCACATCCACTTTTTTTGGACAGTTAGGGTATGTGCACACGTTGCGGATTCGTGTGCGGATTTTTCCGCGCAGAATCCAAAGGTAAAATGACCTGCGTTTTACCTGTGTTTTTTGTGTGGATTTGCCCTGCGTTTTACCTGCGGATTCCTATAATGGAATAGGTGTATAAACACTGTGGAATCCTCACAAAGAATTGACATGCTGCGGAAAATAAACCTCTGCGTTTCCACGCGGATTTTTCTGCAGCACTTTAACGGCGTTTTTTTTTTAACCATTGATTTACATTGTACCATAAATCTCTTGCAGAAAACTGTGAAATACGTACGGGAAACACTGACATGTGAAACCGGCCTTAGACATAGAATTTTCATGCAAAAAAAAAAGCAGCAGAAAATAAGCAGCATTTACTCTACATATTGTGAGACAGTGAAGGGATGTGTGTTGAATGAGGTGTATATTTCGCCTGAGTACTTTGCTGACTGGTATGAGCGAAATGTGTGGCTTTGTAAACCTGGTGGTAAAGAAAGGTCACTACACCTGCCATTCAGTACACGCTTGCAGCTCAGACCTGAATCCACTCAGGTGTTGATTAGGAAGCCAGAAGTAGGTGCTTGGGAGCACAGTCAGAGAGCTCATTCAGTCTGGACAGGAGTCCAGGCACGGAAGGAGACTCCGGGAGGAGGGCTCTCTCTGTCTGGGTGCTCGAGGTACCCCGGACACAAAGAGGAGACTCTGCGACACTCCATGCTGGTGACTACTGAATAGGAGGGGATCTCTCTCAGTCTGGATCTGACTTCAGACGCCATTGGAGCCTCATGTGGGCTGCACCCTGGTAACTACTGAACATATGTGTTGTTTTGGGCACAGGCTATTAGAGTCTGGACCCGGATAGAAAGGGAAAATCTATCTAAGTGTAATTAGTGGCGGGACACGCCTAGGCTTTATGTTTATGATTTTGTTTTAATTTATGTTCTGTTTGCTGTGGACTTTAATAAAACTGGTTGCGGCCAGTTTTTTAACAGAACCACTGTCTGTGAATGGTCTCTTTATGCCACTCCGTCTCCCCAAGACGGCGATCCCAGAGCTATATCCCCTGAAAAGCTTACAATTGGCGGAGAATGCTGGGGCAGCACAGTGACTGATACAGTTAGTGCTGGAGTGTGCATGCAGCACAGCGACTTAGAGACAGCAATAAAGGTGAAGTCTGTTGAAATAGCAGCAGAGAAAAAAAAAAGGTGTGTCAAGAGAAACGTCTGTTTGGAGCAAGTCTTGGAGAAACAGTGGCCCTGATAGGGTCTGCAGATAGAAAATGTATGCGCAGCAAAGCTGAACTTGTTGTGAAAATGACTGTGGAATGTGCAGCAGCAAAAGAAAAGTCTGTGGAGCAGTCTTAAAGAGACAGTGGCCCTAATAGAGTTTGCAGAAAAAAAAAAAAAAAAAAAAGTGTCTACACAGCAGAGCTGAATTTTCTGTGGAAAAGACTGGAGTGTGTATGTCTTGAGTGCAACATAAGACTGCCGTTGTTGAGACAGAGAAGTCTGACAGCATGGAGGCGCTGTTTGAACAAATGGCGCAAGTTAATGTGCAACATAAGACTGCCGTGGTTGAGACAGATAAGTCCGGCAGTATGGAGGGGCTCGTTGAGTACCTGGTCCAGGCCCAGCGGAGCATGGAGCAGCAGCGCCTGCAGCACCAGCAGCGCATGCAGCAGGCCCAGCGGAGCATGGAGCAGCAGCGCCTGCAGCACCAGCAGCGCATGCAGCAGGCCCGGCAGCAATTCCAGCAGCAGCAGGAGAATAACCGGTTATTTGTTGAGCGGATGGCAGCACAAAAAAAGGATTTCGGTGCCGCGTCCCGAAGTAATGTTGTGAAGGTACCTGCGTTGTCCGCTGTAAAGAAGGCGGTAAGACGGTCCTTGAAAAAGATGACACCTCGTGATGATGTGGAGGTATATCTCACTAGGTTTGAGAGACTGGCAGAGAAGGAGAATCTGCCCCTATCTGAATGGGCCATGATGGTCGCACCCTATCTGATTGGAGAACCCCAAAAGGTCTGTGTTGACCTGAGCGAGCAGGACAGCAGAGACTATGCCAAACTGAAAGAGGAGATTCTTGCCCGGCTGGGTGTTACGGTTGCAGTCCGTGCCAGGAGAGTCCATGACTGGAGATACAGTTGGGAGTCTGCCGTCAGCAACCCTGCCCAAAGGGTCGAAAAGGTGACAGTGGACCGCTACACCCGAGCACTTCCTCCTGAGGTACAGAGAGAAAGGTACTTTGGCCCCAAAGACTGCCTCCGTGACCAGCCGTCTGAGCGGTCGTCACTTCAGAGTTCCCGGACGCCGAACTCTCCCGGTAAGAGCGTTCCAGCTGTTGGGGACATGGGGTATGTTGATAGACGGGTTCAGGCCCTCCTGGACTCAGGGAGTCAAGTGACTTCCGTATGTAACAGCCTGATTGATAGGGACTTCATCCCTGATAAACACCTGAGTGTGGTGTGCATCCATGGAGACACCAAAGTCTACCCAGAGACTGCCGTGGACTTGGTCCCCAAACTCGGGGAGGTTTCATGTGAAGTGGGGGTAGTGAAGACCCTGGTGCACCCCGTTATATTGGGTAATGACTTTCCCTGGTCTAAGGATCTCTGGGGGAAGGGTGATTCTGTTGGACAGTGTGATGAAGCTCCTATTGAGGGTGCGCAGTCCCGAGGGGCGGAACACAATGCTAGTGGGCCGTTAAACTTATATGATAATGATAATGATGATGATCATGATAATGATGATGACCATGATAATGATGCTGATGCTGATAATAATAGTGATGATGATCATGATAGTGATGATGATACTGATCATAGTCATGATAATGATATTGATAATAATGATGACTGTGATAGTGATGAAATTCCTTTGCAGGTGATGTTGGGAGACGAGGATGGTGGTTCTCGGGAACCGAGTGTCCCTGACTTACCTGTGTCCTGTGACAATTTTGAGAGTGAGCAGTGGCGAGACCCCACTCTTAGGACGGCACAGGAAAATATGATTGTTCTAAATGAGGTTTCCCAGGAGCCTGGCTCTGAGGAGAGGTTTCCTCATGCTGCCATGGACAATAGCCTATTGTATAGGGACACTGAAGTCCAGGGTGAGGTCGTGAGTCAGCTCCTAGTACCTGAGCTATATAGAAGTATAGTGCTGGGGTTGTCACATAGTCACATACTTGAGGGACCAGATGGTGAAGTTAATGTTGTGGATGACATGTTAACTAAGGTTCCAGATCAGGATGTGAATGAAAATGAATTGTATAACCCTGACAGTGACCAGGATGTGAATGAAAATGAATTGTATAACCCTGACAGTGAGCAGGATGTGAATGAAAATGAATCGTATAACCCTGACAGTGAGCCAGATGTGGCTGAGAAAAAGAGGTCAGACAGGGATAGTGATAGTGAATCATCTGATGACCATAAAGCAACCAGTGCAAATGAGGAAGGCATGGTAGCAGAGGAGGTTGAGAGTCCTGAGAAGAAAGCTGATGCTGACCTTACAGCCAGACAGAAGATGGCATCTGAAGATGTTTTACAGTTGGCCGGTTCCCTGGCGAAGACTAAGGTGAAAGGAGGAGAGTTGAGCTTTAAAGGCAGGACTCTGAACCTGAACACAGCACAAGTGGATGCTGTTGAAGATGAGAAGTTGTCGGTGTGTGGTGTGGATCTGCATCATGCCAAGGACTCTGAAGGTGATGCTGCAGAGGTGGAAAAAGCCATAGAAGTGGTAGACACCAAACCAGATGCCTCATCAGTAGCTGCAACTCGTGAAGCTCAGGCTGGAAGTTCGGCGCCCGGAGCCCCAGCGGTGTTCCCGAGTGATACCAAGGATCTGGATAAATCACAAGATGAGATGTTGAGACATCAGGCTGGCATTGGTGAGCTTAAGCGCACTTTCATGGAGTCTACATTGGAGCCACGTCCCAACAAATGGGAAAAGCGGTGTGTCACTCCGTTGCCGCTACAGACACACGGGAGCCCAGATGGGAGGCAGAACGTGGTGAAAGAGAAGACTGATGGTAGGGCTTCTGAGCATGTCCTACCAGAAGAGCCTGAAGAAGGGGCCGAAGACGTAAAGGACGTCCAACAACTACAGGAGAAGATGCGTATCCATGAGGTTTCCACCAAAGAAATGAAGACTGATAATGTTGCATTACGCAAGCAGCTGCAGCAGTGTGAACTGGATGGGGCATCTCTTCGCCGGGAACATGAGCGGTTCCAGCAGTTGCTCCAGAGATCACGAGGTGAAAGGGAAGGTGTTTGTGGTGCCTTGCCGGATCGAGAAAAAGTGGCTGCACAGGTACAAGATGAATTGATTACTTCTCAGAAAAAACTCCAAACTGTGATGAAGGAGCGTGATCAGAGCCATGAGGATCTCCTGGAGAAAGAAGTAAGAGCTCTGAGTCTTATGCAAAGTGAGCCTGTACAAGAAGAGGATGAAGTATGTGTACCGAAAAAGAAAAACGATCAGCTCCCTCTACAGTGCCAATCATTTGAACAGTGTGGCTCAAAATGGTCAGAGACCATGACAGAGGCGCTTAAGTTCTGTGAAATAGAATTTATGAATCGACTGATATTTAAGAAAGTAGATGTGCTAAAAAAGGTTCAGGGGGAATTAGAGAAAGCTGAGAAAACCCCTATACCTCCTGTGACAGTTGGTGACACAGGGTCAGTGCCCCAAAAACAGGAGGTACGAAAGTTTCTGAGGAAGAATCAGCAGAGGTGTTCTGACGTGCCTGGTCGTACTTCTCTGGTGAGGCACTATACCGAGACTGAGGCTGGCACTAAGGTCAAGCTGAAACCGTGCAGGACACCCGAGGACCGCAGAGAGCATAGGCCTGGGAGGGTACAGCGTAGTGCGGTTGCTTTAGGTGAAGATACAGATGACAATGGTGAAGATGAATTTGGTGTTGGCCATAACTGGTCCGGAGTTTCACTGTCTCTTTAGGATTGTTGACCAGCCCTCCGGTCTGGATGACCAGCCCTCCGGTCTGGAAGAGAGGGGGGGATATGTGAGACAGTGAAGGGATGTGTGTTGAATGAGGTGTATATTTCGCCTGAGTACTTTGCTGACTGGTATGAGCGAAATGTGTGGCTTTGTAAACCTGGTGGTAAAGAAAGGTCACTACACCTGCCATTCAGTACACGCTTGCAGCTCAGACCTGAATCCACTCAGGTGTTGATTAGGAAGCCAGAAGTAGGTGCTTGGGAGCACAGTCAGAGAGCTCATTCAGTCTGGACAGGAGTCCAGGCACAGAAGGAGACTCCGGGAGGTGAGCTCTCTCTGTCTGGGTGCCCGAGGTACCCCGGACACAAAGAGGAGACTCTGCGACACTCCATGCTGGTGACTACTGAATAGGAGGGGATCTCTCTCAGTCTGGATCTGACTTCAGACGCCATTGGAGCCTCATGTGGGCTGCACCCTGGTAACTACTGAACATATGTGTTGTTTTGGGCACAGGCTATTAGAGTCTGGACCCGGATAGAAAGGGAAAATCTATCTAAGTGTAATTAGTGGCGGGACACGCCTAGGCTTTATGTTTATGATTTTGTTTTAATTTATGTTCTGTTTGCTGTGGACTTTAATAAAACTGGTTGCGGCCAGTTTTTAACAGAACCACTGTCTGTGAATGGTCTCTTTATGCCACTCCGTCTCCCCAAGACGGCGATCCCAGAGCTATATCCCCTGAAAAGCTTACAATATGAACACGGTATAAAAGCAAAGTGTATGTGATTCCACAAAATCTCCACTCTCTGTGGTCTGAAGAAGCTGCTGAACGCTGCGATTTTGGTGCATTTTTCTCTATTGGCTTCTACTGAAAAAAAAAGTATATATAAAAAAAAATGTATAAAACACCATTGCATTTTTAAGTGCAGAATCAAAGAATTTTCCGTACTATTAAAAAAGCATTAAAAACGTGGCTTCATATCTGCCGAAAAATCACATCAAATAAGGAAGAAAATGCATAATAAACCTCAAAGACAGAATAATCAGAGAAGATTGTTATTGCGTGGTTTGGTGCAGACACCTGCAGAAAAAAACCAAGCAGAAAAAAGGCAGCATTTTTCGCTACGTGTGAACACGGCTTCAGCATTACAGTTTTATTACAATTTTTATAGATTTAATAGAGAAAAAATATCAATCACGCCATTTATTTTACGTCACTTGCCGATTTCCGTAAATAATCTGACCGCTGTGATGTGCAGGTCATTACAATTACAGGGACGCCGAATATGTCTGTGTTATGTGCTGATTAGTGATGCTTATTATTTTTAAAAAACGTATTAAAAATTGCATTATTTTTTTTCATTATTAACCCCTTTATCCCCAAGGGTGGTTTGCACATTAATGACCGGGCCAATTTTTACAATTCTGACCACTGTCTCTTTATGAGGTTATAACTCTGGAACGCTTCAACAGATCTTCGCGGTTATGAGATTGTTTTCTCGTGACATATTGTACTTCAAGTTACTGGTAAAATTTCTTCGATATAACTTGTGTTTATTTTTGAAAAAAACGCAAATATGGCGAAAATTTTGCGATTTTCAAACTTAGAATTTTTATTCCCTTAAAACAAAGAAATATGTCACACAAAATAGTTAATAAATAACATTTCCCACATGTCTACTTTACATCAGCACAATTTTGGAAACAAAATTTTTATTTGTTAGGAAGTTATAAGGGTTAAAAGTTGACCAGCGATTTCTCATTTTTACAACAAAATTTACAAAACCATTTTTTTTTTTTAGGGACCACCTCACATTTGAAGTCACTTTGAGGGGTCTATATGGCAGAAAATACCCAAAAGTGACACCATTCTAAAAACTGCACCCCTCAAGGAACTCAAAACCACATTCAAGAAGTTTATTAACCCTTCAGGTGCTTTACAGGAGCTGAAGCGACATGGAAGGAAAAAATGAACATTTTACTTTTTTAGTCACAAAAATTATGTTTTACAAACATTTTTTTTATTTTCACAAGGGTAAAAGGAGAAAATGGACAGATAAAGTTGTTATGCAATTTCTCCTGAGTACGCTGATACCCTATATGTGGGGGGGGAACCACTGTTTGGGCTCACGGCAGGGCTCGGAAGGGAAGGAGCGCCGTTTGACTTTTCCAAACCAAAATTGGCTGGAATTGAGAACGGACGCCATGTCGCGTTTGGAGAGCCCCTGATGTGCCTAAACAGTGGAAACCCCCCACATGTGACCCCATTTTGAAAACTAGACCCGCAAAGGAACTTATCTAGATGTGTGTTGAGCACTTTGAGCCCCCAAGTGCATCACGCAAGTTTATAATGTAGAGCCGTGAAGAAAAAAAAAGATAATTTTTTCCACAAACATGATGTTTTAGTCCCCAATTTTTTATTTTCCCAAGGGTAAGGCTGGGGTCACACTGGCAACAAAATCGTACCACTGCAAAGCGATGAAATATCGCATTGCAGTCGGACCAATGGTAATGTATGGAGCAGCTCCCAGTATCAGATTTTTTGTGGTCCGTTTTAAACGTGCGAGTGCAATCGCAGCATGCTGCGATTGTCACCGATTGTGGGTCGACAATCGCCAAGGCAAGTCTATGGGTGTACGGAAAATCAGATGCAAGACGCATCAATGTTCATGAAACTTTTCTACGATAATCGTCCCACTAAAACAGTCAGATTTATTTGACGGTGTGTGTGACCCCAGCCTAAGAGGAGAAATTGGACCACAAAAGTTCTTGTCCAATTTGTCCTGAGTACACTGTAGAAAAGCAGTCGCACTCAAAAGCAAAATATTGGGCTAATGAAGTTTCTTTTTATTATTCAATGTATATTTAAACAACACCACATGGACGAAAAGAGGACAAAAAAGTATACCGAGGTAACGTTTCGACCCACAATAGGGGCTTTATCAAACCTCACTGTAAAATAAATATACAGAAAATTAGTATGTTAGTAAAGTAGTAGTACAAAGACAAACAAGTTATACAATATAAATGAAAGAGCTATATACAAACGTGCTAACAGAAAAAAATCTATGTACAATTTTCAAAGACAGTGCTGTCTAAATAAAGATGCTGGACAACTAGATATAGATATACATATATAAATACACCTAATAAATAATGGCAGGTAATATGTAACTAACATAGGATCAGGTAAGGCTACTTCCACACTTCAGGCTTTTTGTATCAGGCGCGATCCGACGTGTTTTTAAAAAAACGCATCCGGCAACGGATGCGTTTTTTTACCATTGACTTACATTAGCGCCGGATCGCGCCTGATGTCACTGCGTTGCATCCGTTTTTGGCCGGATCCGTCGGAAATGTACAAGACGCTTGCTGCAACGTTTTGTTTTTTTTCCGAAGCCGCCTGATAGTGCCTGAATCGGCACTTCAGGCGGCTGGAAACAATGCAAACCTATGGAGCCGGACCAGTCTTTTGACAAATCTGATCCGGAATCCAAGGTCTCTCTCTCTCTCTCTCTCTCTCTCCTCTTTCTCTCTCTCTCTCTCTTTCTCTCTCTCTCTCTTTCTCTCTCTCTCTCTCTCTCCTCGGTCCGGGCATTGATAACTGCATTTTCAACATGGAAATTTTATATTTCCGGGTTCAAAAGGTCAGGACGGATCCGGCAAAAAACCTGATCAGTTGCATCAGTTTTTTTAAATCGGCGCTGGATCCGTCCTATCAGGCATAGGACGGATTATGCCTGATTCAAAAAACCTGATGTGTGAAAGTAGCCTTACACATATAGAAAGAATCAATCAAATGGTTAACTAGTTAGAAAGTTATATATTGGTCATGCAAAGGGGATGAAAGAGGGGTAAATACCAAAGGAAAACATGCTTTACTGACCTGAGGAGTGTCCTTGATAAGGAAATATAGTGTAGACACAGCAAAAGACCCAGCCGCGCCTGTAATACAGAATATAAGAAATAGGGAGAGGAAAGCAAACGCTGTTATCTTACGAAATGTCATGTGAGTAGAGGACTGACCTGAATGGAGGATATTGTGTGGAGGATCGTCCGTGGTAAGTGTGTGCATTGGTGCCAGCAGGGTTAAATAACCCAGCCTAGAGCAGGAAGGAGGCTAGGGCTGAGGACACGTGCTGTAATCATATATAGTGTGTGAAAAGGCAGCTTGTATAGAGCAGTGGAAAACGGAACTAGGAGCATGCTCAGTAGCCCTAATAGTATTGTTGAAAAGGAGTGGAGAGCTCACAGTCTAAGGTCGGGATCACACATGCGACGAAGTCGTCCGACACTCGCATGTGAAATCCCAGCTTTGGCGCCGGCACTCAGGAGTGGAGCGAGCGGCTGCATAGAACTACATGCAGCTGCTCGCTCCACTCCCGAGTGCCGGCGCCAAAGCTGGGTTTTCACATGCGAGTGTCGGACGACTTTGTCGCATGTGTGATCCCGGCCTAAAATGTATGGCAGGGAAGTAGAGGAGTTTCTGGAGTTTCCGTCTAGAAAAACGAGAATCCAATATTTTCTCAACCACATACTCCAGATAGCCCTCAACCAAAAGAGGGTCAGGAGGCGCAGCCATAGGAACCACTGGCTCGACAAACCTCTTCAATAAGGACTTGTGGAACACGTTACGGATCTTAAATGTCCCTGGAAGAAGTAAACGAAAGGAAACAGGATTAAGAATCTCCATGATCTTATAAGGTCCAATGAACCTAGGCTTAAACTTAGGAGATGCAACTCTCATAGGGATATTTCTTGAGGACAACCAGACCAAGTCCCCCACTTTAAACCGAGGACCGCTGGGCCTTCTCCTGAGAGAGGGACAACCTCTCCACTACCTAGTCCCAAATCTGCTGCATACGCTTCACAACAGAGTCAACACCCGGACAGACAGAAGCCTCCGTCAGTCCCGAAGAAAATCGAGGGTGAAACCCAAAATTGCAGAAAAATGGAGACATCAAAGTGGCAGAGCTTGCCCTATTATTAAGAGCAAACTCAGCCAAAGGCAAAAAAGAGACTCAGTCATCTTGATCAGCAGACACAAAGCATCTCAGATAAGTCTCCAATGGCTGGTTTGTTCTCTCAGTTTGTCCATTGGTCTGAGGATGAAAAGCAGAGGAGAAAGACAATTGAACACCAAGTTTAGAACAAAAAGTCCTCCAAAATCTGGAAACAAACTGGACTCCTCTGTCAGACACAATGTTCCCAGGAATGCCGTGTAACCGAACCACATGCTGAAGGAACAAAGGCACCAATTCGGAGGAGGAAGGTAACTTAGGTAATGGCACAAGATGTATCATCTTGTAAAACCTATCACAAATCACCCAGATAACGGTCATTCTCTGAGAAACAGGGCGGTCGGAAATAAAATCCATAGAGATATGGGTCCTTGGTCTCTTGGGCACAGGCAATGGCATCAACAAACCGCTAGAGCGAGAGCAAGGCTTGGAGCGAGAGCAAGTCCCACAGGACTGCACAAACTCCCTGACGTCACGAGACAAAGTAGGCCACCAAAAGGATCGACTCACCAAGTCTCTGGTACCAAAAAATTTCGTAATGACCGGCCAACGCGGAACAATGAATCTCAGACATCATACTCTTTTTCCACTGGACTGGGACAAACAGTTTCCCAACAGGGCAGCGCTCGGGTTTATCCTCCTGACACCCTTCCAAAGCCAGTCTCAAATTGGGCGAGATGGCGGAAAGAACTACACCCTCTTTCAAAATAACAGCAGGATCAGATAACTCAGGAGAGTCCGCAAGGAAACTCCTCGAGAGGGCATCCGCCTTAACATTCTTAGTGCCAGGAAAAAAGGAAACCACAAAATTAAAACGTGTGAAAAACAAGGCCCACCTGGCCTGTCTAGGATTAAGTCGCTTGGCTGATTCCAGATAAACCAGATTCTTATGGTCCGTGAGGACCACCACCTGATGTTTGGCTCCCTCCAGCCAATGTCTCCACTCTTCAAAAGCCCACTTCATGGCCAATAACTCCCGATTACCCACGTCATAATTACGTTCAGTTGGAGAAAATTTTCGAGAGAAAAAAGCACAAGGGTTACTTTTAGAGGTCTAAGGATCTCTTTGGGACAAAACGGCACCTGCCCCAATTTCAGAGGCATCAACCTCCACAAGAAATGGCAGAGAAACATCAGGCTGCCGTAGAACAGGAGCAGAAGTGAATCTCTGTTTAAGTTCCTGAAACGCAGAGACTGCCTCATGAGGCCAATTCACCACGTCAGAACCCTTTTTGGTCAAATCAGTCAATGGTTTAACAATAACAGAGAAATTACCAATAAATTTACGATAAAAATTGGCAAAACCCAAGAATCTCTGAAGAGCCTTTAATGAAGTAGGTTGGACCCAATCACAGATGGCCTGAACCTTGACCGGGTCCATTTCAATAACAGAGGGAGTCAAAATGAATCCCAGAAATGAGATCCTCTGTAGGCCAAAAAGACACTTTGATCCCTTCACATAGAGAGCATTCTCTCTCAAAATCTGGAACACAGTCCGAACATGTTTCACATGAGAGTCCCAGTCATTGGAAAAAATCAAGATATCATCCAAATAAACAATCAGAAATTTATCCACAAAATCCCTGAAAATGTCATTCATGAAGGACTGGAAGACGGAAGGAGCATTAGTGAGCCCAAAGGGCATCACTAGGTACTCAAAATGCCCCTCTGGGGTATTAAACGCCGTCTTCCATTCATCCCCGTGCTTAATGCGAATAAGGTTATACGCCCCCCTGAGGTCAAGCTTGGTAAACCAAGTAGCACTTTTCACCCTAGAAAACAGGTCAGAAATCAAGGGTAACGGATATTGATATTTCACAGTGATATTGTTCAAGAGACGATAATCAATGCACGGCCTTAATGAACCATCCTTTTTGGCCACAAAGAAAAAACCGGCACCCAAGGGTGAAGAGGATGGTCTGATATGACCCTTCTCCAATGACTCCTTGATATAAGACCGCATAGCGTCATGTTCAGGTACAGACAAGTTAAAAAGGTGACCTTTAGGGAATTTACTACCAGGCACTAATTCAATAGTGCAGTCATAGCTCCTATGGGGGGGCAAGGATGCAGATTTACTTTCGCTAAACACATCAGAAAAATCAGTCAAAAAGTCAGGAACATCTTGAGCCTGGGGAGAGGCAGAAAAAACAGGAGTGTTGGCATTAACACATTGGCAGCCCCAACTGGTTACAGACACAGATTTCCAATCCAAAACAGGATTATGAGACTGTAACCAAGGGAAACCTAGTACAATAATGTCATGCAGATTATACAGCACCAAAAATTTGCAACTCTCCTGATGATCAGGTTCAACCCTCATTATCTCCTGAGTAGAGAACTGGGGTTTATTCTCAGCCAAAGGGGTAGAATCAATCCCCAGTAGGGGAATAGACTTCCGTAGGGGTATCAAGGGAAACCCACAACGTTTAGCAAAATCAAAATCCATCAGGTTAATAGCTGCTCCCGAATCAACAAAAGCCTGAGCAGAAAATGTGGACAGGGAGCAAATCAGGGTAACAGTCAACAGAAATTTAGTCTGAACACTACCCAAGACAACTGAGCGTGCAAAACGTCTTCCCCGCTTAGGGCAGACTGAAATAGCATGAGAGGCGTCACCACAGTAGAAACATAACCCATTGCGTTTTCGAAACTCATGACGCTGTGCCCCAGAAGCCACTCTATCACACTGCCTGGGTTCAGAAGCTGGTTCACAAGGCAACACTATTCCACGCATACTTGTACACTCACGCAAACGTCTGTCAATTTGAATCGCTAATGACATAGAATCATTGAGACCAGAGGAAGCAGGGAAACCCACCATAACATCTTTTACATTCTCTGACAGACCCTTCCGAAAAAGGGCTGCCAAAGCATCATCATTCCATTTGGTCAGGACTGCCCACTTTCGGAATTTCTGACAGTACAACTCAGCGTCCTCAAGCCCCTGATTTAATGCCAACAAGGTTTTTTCAGCTTGATCAGTGACATTAGGTTCATCGTACAATAACCCCAGAGCCAGAAAAAATGCATCAACATTACTCAAAACAGGGTCCCCAGGTGTCAGGGAAAAAGCCCAACCCTGAGGATCGCCGCGCAGGAGAGAGATGACAACTTGAACCTGCTGTGCTGCGTTCCCCGAGGACCTAGGTCTTAAGGCAAAAAACAACTTACAGTTATTTTTGAAATTCAGAAATTTAGCTCGATCCCCAAAAACAAATCTGGCATGGGGATCCTGGGTTCCACAACTGGCAACCCAGCAAGATAGTTAGCAATACTCCAAACCTCAGTGGCAAGCTGATCCACACGGCCAGACAACTGTGCAAACTCCATTGAGAAAAAAAAAAAACCTCCTCAGCACCCAGAGAAAAAGAGGGAAAAAATGCAACAAACAGAAAAAAAAAAATCTCTGACAACGCTGACAACCTCCTTTCTTTCCACACTATTTTTCCCTTCTGTGAGTACCATATAATTTTCAGTGTGGCCGGTGATACTGTTATGTTTTGGTAGCTGAGGAGAGCAGGCAAAAACGGCAATACACCAGAGAGGTTGGAATCTACTGGATTGCAGTACCCTGACTAACCACCACAACTAAAGACAGCCGTGGAGCGTTCCTACGTTGGTCCTAGACGCCTCGTCACAGCCTGAGAGGTTAACTACACCTAAAGATAGAAAGAGGAAAGCTATCTGCCCTGGAGCAGATCTCCAAAGAACATAGGAAGCACCCAAACATGTAATGGCGGTTAGACAAGAGGAAATACAGACACAGACAGAAAATAGTATGAGCAAACGCTGGGGCCCAATCTGCCTAGACAGAAAAGGATAGGAAGGATACTTACTGCAATCCAAAAAAACCCTAAAAAAAAAACAACACTACTAATTGCAAAAACACCTGAGATCACACAACCTCTACCACCTAAATTAGTTCTCTGGTGTAACAAAACTAAGCCGCAGCCACTGAAAAAACTGGAAAAGGCAAATGAACAAACAACAGTGGCTCCAGAGGAACCGAGAGGAGACCAAGCCCCCCGTGGAGGGGAACCTGGCCAACCTCACAGAAATGCAGAGAAATATGCAAATGGAAAGCACAAAAACAAAAAACAGAAAATATCTTATCTGAGAGCAGGAGAAGAGGCAAGACTCAGCAAGCTTCCAAGTGAACCAGGAAACAACGTTGAGACAAGAACAATTGATCACCGGCAACCATGATGGGAGGGAACCTCCCTTATATCCAGCCAGTCCGTGATTCCTGATTGCCAATCCTCATTGAATGGTTCAGTACTGTTTGCAACCACCAGAGGGAGCCTCTGCTCAGAATTAATTTCTAAAACATTCACAACAGGAAAGACTGTATGTGTGAACCACGGAACAAGAGGGTCCTTATAAACCTTAGCAAATGAATACAAATGAGTAAATAAAGGTTGTTGCAATGATAATGAAGGGAAGAAAGGAAAAAATTGAATTAAAGAAAAGAAAAAAGAGAAAAAAAATGAAAATTGAAGAGAAAAAATAAATAAAAATTTTGTGAAGAAGTTCTTTAAGAAAAAAAAAAAACCTTGAGGAATGCAGATACCGAATAGCTAAATATAAAGGGGGAATCTTTTTTTACTGTAGATAAAAAAATAAAATGAAAAGAGAATATAATATTGTAAAAAATATAAAAACAAAAATAAATAAAAGATGAAAACAAAAAACATATAGAGATTGAAAAAATAGAAAATAAGAATTGAAAAATAAAAAAATTAAAAAATTGGATAAAAATAATAGAAAAAGTAGAAAAAATTAGAAAAAAGGGGGAAAAAATAAAAATAAAAAATGAAATGAAAAAAAATTGGAGACAACTTACCCTTGGAGATGAAAAATAGTCAAACCACAGGTCAATGTGTCTGTAATTAAACGATACGGTTAGAGGTAAAGAAAGGGTTAGATTAAGTAAAGCGATATCAAAAGACACATACAAAGCAAGCAATGTAATAAAATGATCCACATATATATATATATATATATATATATATATATATATATATATATACAGCAATAACTGAGTCACAGATAATTGGGTTACCTAATGGTAGAGAAATCAAGTTCACGGTTGAGACCTTTGAGCGCTAAAGTCTATAACGTGTAAATCCAAAAGGATTCCCGTTGTTTAAGTAGTTTGATGTGGTCACCGCCACGTCGAGGTCTATCAATTTGTTCCAAGACCTGGTATCGCAATTGTGAGACAGAGTGATTTGCTGAAATAAAGTGATGTGCAATTGGTAACCAAGTTTTTTGCATCTAAGGCTACTTTCACACTTGCGTTTTTTTGCGCAGCGCATTGTGCGCTATCAGACGCATGCGCAATCTTCCCTATCTTTAACATGGCGGGCGCAGGGTCTAGCGCTTGCACGCATTCATCTGCGTTTAGCATGCGCTGCGCATTTTCCAGGTGTGCGTCCATACGCGCTAGACGCTACATGTTGCATTTTTTTTCCGCCCAACCACTTTAAAAAAATGCGTGCGCACGTGTGCGCATGCTATGCGCAAAAAATAACATTGCAGTCTATGGGTGCGCTGGCGTGCGCATGGCTTTGCGCTCGTCAGCGCTTTTGCGCGCACGCGATTTTTGAGTGAATAATGTCTAACTTGTTTAGACAACCCCCTACACAAGATACATTGTGAGGAGTGTAGATAAAAAGGTGATAGAGACAGAGATGATAGAGACAGAGATGATAGAGATAGAGATGATAGAGACAGAGATGATAGAGACAGATGATAGAGACAGATGATAGAGAAAGAGATGATAGAGATAGAGATGATAGAGACAGATGATAGAGACAGATGATAGAGACAGAGATGATAGAGACAGATGATAGAGACAGAGATGATAGAGACAGTTGATAGAGACACAGTTGATAGAGACACAGTTGATAGAAATGTGACACGTAGACAACCCATGCGCCGAAAAAAACGCAAACGCATGCAAAAATGCTTGAAATCGCATACAAACGCTGCGTTTTTTGGTCGTAATGCGCACGCTGATGCGACTAAATATCACAGCGTTTATAAGCGTTTGCATGCTTTTTTTTAATGCATTTCATGTGCGCACGATGCGCTGCACAAAAAAACGCAAGTGTGAAAGTAGCCTAATAGTTGATTTGTGATTAGCGATACGATTTCTCACGTGTTGTGTGGTTTCACCCACGTAGAGTAAGCCACAGGGGCATTTAACTACGTAAACAACAAAATTGGTATCGCAAGCATAAAAGCCATTAATTTTGTATTGTTTGCCAGTAAAGGGATGGGTGACACTGCTGGCTTTGATGACATTGGAACAACTGACGCAACTGAGGCATGGAAAAGTTCCAGTTCTCTCAGTACCCAAAAAAAGCTGTTTAGTTGTTTTAGACAGGCTGCCTATGTCAGCTCTGACGACCTGATCTCTGATATTCCTAGGTCTTCTTTTACACATGAGAGCCGGAGTTTTAAAGGCATCGATGTGCGGATAGGAGCTTGATACAATAGGCCAGTGTTTACGAATTATGTTATAGATAACGCGCATGACTGGATGATGGGTGTGTATGAATGGTACACGTTCCATTTTTGGTCTGCAAATTGGAGTATCAGGCGTAGAAAGAGCTAGTTGCTTCTCCTGTTCTAAGAGATGGACAGGATATTGTCTAGCTTTAAATTTCTCGGACATCTCGTCAAGTCTACTGAGAATAAGGTTAGGATCTGAGACTATGCGTTTAACACGTTTGAATTGCGAGCGTGGTAAACTAAGTTTGGTAGAGCCAGGGTGGCAGCTTGTGTAGTGGAGGAGACTATTAGAGTCAGTTGGTTTGGTAAATATGTCCGTAGAAAGGAAACCCTCTGAAGTTTTAGTAATTAGGGTATCAAGAAATGAAATCTCGCTATTACTCCACTGTAAAGTAAATTTCAGTTCTGGTCTGATGCGGTTGAGTTGTTCAACAAAGGTGGATAGTGTTTCTGGCGTACCGGTCCATAGACAAAAGACGTTGTCTATGTACCTTAACCAGCAGATGTTGTGGCATTCGAAAAGAAAGTTGGTATAGACGTGAGCTTTCAAACGCAGCCATGTAGCTGTTGGCATAGGCCGGAGCCACATTTGCACCCATCGCGGTCCCGCGGGTTTGCAGGTATAGCTGGTCACTGAAAAGAAAGAAATTTTCATACAAGACTAAATGTAGTAAATCCAGGCACAGTTCCCATGCATTAAAGGTGAGGTCAGAAGCTTCCAGAAGAGATTTGACAGACTCAAGGCCTAAATCATGTCTTATGGACGTGTAGAGGATGTTGACATCCAGAGTAGCTAAAATGCAATCAGTTGTAAGTTTCAGCAGTTTTTTGATGGTGGCAAGAAAATGGCCCGTGTCCAATATGAATGATTTGGTGTTTTTTTGTGAGAGGTGTCAAGATTTTTTCAAGGAAAATAGAAACGGGGGCTAATATAGAATTGGTGGAAGCCACGATAGGCCGGCCAGGAATGATTATGAAGGGATTTATGAATTTTCGGTAGCGTATACAAAACAGGAGTGACTGGATGTTGATTAATCAGAAATGTGGCTGTTTTCTGATCTATGGTATTCAGGGATAGGTGTTTAGATAGTATGCCTTCTATTTTAGTTCTAATTTTGGACGTGGGATCAACGGAAATTTGCCTGTAGGTAGATAAATTGGATAATTGTCTCCTGATTTCTGATATGTAGTTGGTCTTATTCTGAATAACTATCGCACCCCCTTCATCTGCTGGTTTAATCGTGACCTGTTTGTTCTCTTGAAGGGTTTTAATGGCTTGTTTTTCTTCAGGAGAGATGTTGTTATGTGTTGGATATAGACCTGTTTGATGTTTATCAAGTATCACATTGATATCCCTCCGTATGAGGTCTATGTATGCTTCAGTAGCATGGTAGTGTCGTGGGGGATTAAAATGGCTAACATTACGTAAACCTAAAGTTACAGTAGATAAATCAGGATCAGGGTTGACCCCTGAGGGGTCACCTTGGTATTTGTAGAATCTTGTTGAAGTCCAAAATGAGTTTTCAACGCAGGCCACGGTAGAAGTTCTCAAGATCTTGTGTTAATCTGAATTTGTCCCAAATTGGTGTGGGACAAAAAGAAAGGCCCCATTGTAAGACCGAAAGCTCTAATGGGCTGAGGGTATATGATGATAGGTTGAAGACAGAAAGGGAAGGAGCGCCGTTTGACTTTTCAAAACCAAAATTGGCTGGAATTGAGAACGGACACCATGTCGCGTTTAGAGAGCCCCTGATGAGCCTAAACTGTAGAAACCCCCCACATGTGATCCAATTTTGGAAACTAGACCCCCTAAGGAACTTATGTTGATGTGTGGTGAGCACTTTGAACCCCCAAGTGCTTCACGCAAATTTATAATGCAGAGCCGTGAAGAAAAAAAATCATATTTTTTTCACAAACATGATGTTTTAGTCTCCAATTTTTTATTTTCCCAAGGGTTACAGGAGAAATTGGACCACAAAAGTTGTTGTCCAATTTGTCCTGAGTACGCTGATACCCCATACGTGGGGGAACCACTGTTTTGGCGCACGGCAGGGCTCGGAAGAGAAGGAGCGCCGTTTGACTTTTCCAAACCAAAATTGGCTGGAATTGAGAACGGACACCATGTCGGGTTTGGAGAGCCCCTGATGTGCCTAAACAGTGGAAAACACCCACATGTGACCCCATTTTGGAAACTAGACCCCCTAAGGAACTTATCTAGGCGTGTATTGAGCACTTTGAACCCCCAAGTGTTTCACTAAAGTTTATAATGCCCTGGCGTGAAAAAAAAAAATTTTTTTTTCCACAGAAATTGGACCCCAAAAGTTGTTGTCCAGTTTGTCCTGAGTACGCTGATACCCCATATGTTGGGGGGAACCACTGTTTGGGCTCACGGCAGGGCTCGGAAGGGTAGTGACGTTTTGGAATTCAGACTTTGATGCAATGGTCTGCGGGCATCATGTTCCGTTAGCAGAACCCCTGATGTGCCTAAACAGTGGAAACCCCCACAAGTGACCCCATTTTGGAAAAAAAAAACCCTAAGGAACTTATCTAGGTGTGTGGTGAGCACTTTGAACCCCCAAGTGTTTCACAAAATTTTATAATGCCCTGGCGTGAAAAAAAAAAAAAAAATTTCCACAAAAGTGATTTTGTAGTCCCCGATTTTTTATTTTTCCAAGGGTAACAGGAGAAATTGGACCCTAAAAGTTGTCCTGAGCACGCTGATACCCCATATGTTGGGGGAACCACTGTTTGAGCACGCGGCAGGGCTCAGAAGGGAAGTAGTAACGTTTTGGAATGCCGACTTTGATGGAATGGTCTGCGGGCATCATGTTCCGTTAACAGAGCGCCTGATGTGCCTAAACAGTGGAAACCTCCCACAAGTGACCCCATTTTGGGAACTAGACCCCCTAAGGAACTTATCTAGGTGTGTGGTGAGCACTTTGAACCCCCAAGTGTTTCACTAAAGTTTATAATGCCCGGGTGTAAAATAAAAAATCCTACTTTTTTCCTCACAAAAATGATGTTTTAGTCCCAAATTTTTTATTTTCCCAAGGTTAAGAAGAGAAATTGGACACCAAAAGTTGTTGTCCAATTTGTCCTGAGTACACTGGTGCCCCATATATGGGAAAAAACTGTTTGGGTACAAGTCGGGGCTCAGAAGGGAAGTAGTGACGTTTTGGAATGCAGACTTTGATGGAATGGTCTGCGGGTGTCATGTTCCGTTTGCAGAGCCCCTGATGTGCCTAAACAGTAAAAACAAAAACCCACAAGTGACATAATTTTGGAAACTAGACTCCCAAGGAACTTTTCTAGATGTGCCCCCCTTTTGGAACTAATCTGTTTCCTGTAAAGTAAATTAGTAGTGCATGGAGGTATGGTACAATTTGAAGCAACCATTTATACACAGGCCAGGTTTTTCGGGGCAGGTGTCGCATTGGTAAGTGGTGTCATTGCGTATTCCCCTTTGGTAACACACTCGGCACCTTTTTTGTGGCTTACCTTTTTTCCAGTTGGCGGGACCACCCCCGGGAAATGCTGACCTGGTATGATACCAGCACCTTCAGTTCCGGAAGTACTTTAGCCCGCTCCTTCCTGAGCGCCAAACATCAGGGCCTTAACCACTACTTACTGAAACTGAAGGTACGAAGTATCGCTGTTGCGTGCACATCGTGACAGCAGGAAAGCGTTGAGCATTGCCATTAGTACAATGTACACAGCCAGCTTTTTGTACCACACGTTGGCCTTTCTCAAAGCACTGGACGGCTGAGGAGTTGATCGGAGAGATCAACACCCCCCCATGTGTTTGTTGTACCCAAGTACACAGTCCGGTTTGCGGACCTGTGTAGAGGTACCCCATACAGTGCTGAGGGCGCTGCCATCACTGTGTATGGTGGTCAAGAGAAGGACATCCCTAGAGAAGGTCGCTACATTGGGCTCTGCTCTCACCCTTTCTGATCATCTGCCCAAGTAGCATCTTCGGGAGGCCTCTCTGATTTTTGCGGACAGTACCGCAGGCTGCAGTACCTAGCACAGAGAGGGATTTGAAGAGTGGGATGCTGGGGGGGGACACTCAGGGGGTTGAATCCTGGTGTCCTTTCCTTCGTAAACTCTAAAGCTGTAGATGTACCCTGAGGTATTCTCACACAGCTTATAGAGTTTGATTCCGTACCTGGCCCTCTTGCTGGGCAGGTACTGACGGAATCTGAGCCTTCCCTTTAAATGAACCAAGGACTCATCCACGCAGATGTCCCTTTGGGGCACGTACACTTCAGCAAACTTTTTGTTGAAGTGTTCGATGACCGGCCGAACTTTGAACAGACGGTCAAAGTTGTGGGTCATCTCGTGGGGGACACTGTGCATTATCATTATAATGCAGGAATTTGTGGATGGCCTCAAAACGCGTCCGGGCCATGACCATTCAGAACACTGGAGTGTTGTATAAAATATCAACATTCCAATATTGCCGAATTTCTGGCTTCTTCAGGTTCCCCATATGGAGGACCAGGCCCCAAAACTGCATAATTTCAACTGCGTCTACAGGAGACCAGTTGGAAAATGATGACACGGGGTTTTGCGCCAAAAATTGCCGAGCGTACAAATTTGTTTGCTCCACCATGAGGTTAATAAAATCCTCAGAGAAAAAGACTTTGAAAAAGTCTATTTCTCTGAGGCCGATGGTTTCAAACTTGATTCCTGATTCTGCCACAAAATCAGGAATCAGTGGCTCGTAATTTTTGGGGGGTACGGTCCATATGGGGTCCGAAGAGGGGTGCACTGGTTCATATTCAGGAGTGGGCGCTGCCTCATCTTCTGTCTTGGGGCGTCTGCGTGGCGGTTCCGCAGGACCGAGGAGGAAGATGAGGAGGAGGAGGAAGAAGAAGAGGATGAAGAATCTGAAAAGTAAAGAAATGTGGGATCCTCTCTCTCGCTATCAGTGTCGGAGGCAAGGAAAGCGTATGCCTGCTCCACTGAATAGTGCTGTTGGGATGAACGTGACAGGCGAGACATTTTTTTTTATGAATGTGGTGCTTTGTGTGTACTTTATTTATAACTATGTGTGTGTGGGGGGATAGTGCTTGGTGCAAACTATTCTGAAAAGAAAAAGCTAAAGAAAATAAAGCAAATAAGTAAAAAAAAACCCCTGTGAAAAAAATCTAAACAGCAGGCACGAGCTCTGATAAGTGACCGGTGTCACTTATCAAAGTTCCGCGGCTGCTGGATGTGCACACGGGAGTGGTGGAAAGGGAAGTGAAAAAAACAAAAACGGCAGGCACGAGCTCTGATAAGTGAATGGTGTCACTTATCAAAGTTCCGTGGCTGCTGGATGTGCGCACGGGAGTGGCGGAACGGGGAGTGAAAAAAAAAATCGGCAGGCTTGAGTTCTGATAAGTGAGCGGTGTCACTTATCAAAGTTCCACGGCTGCTGGATGTGCGCACGGGAGTGGCGGAAAGGGGACTGAAAGAAAAAAAAACGGCAGGCAGGAGCTCTGATATGTGAACGGTTTCACTTATCAAAGTTCCACTGCTGCTGGATGTGTGCACTGGAGTGGCGGAAAGGGGGGTGAAAAAAAAAACGGCAGGCACGAGCTCTGATAAGTGAACGGTGTCACTTATCAAAGTTCGGTGGCTGCTGAAAGTGCGCACAGAGGGGGTGCAAAAGAAAAGCGAGCAGGAGTGTTGATTGGTAAACTGTGTCACCAATCAACGCTCGGCGGCTGCTAAATGTGCGCAGAGGCGGCGCAAAGGGGGTAAAAAGAGGGGGAAAGGAAAGGGGAAGGGGGGCATGGGGGATTGGGGTGGATGATCGGGCAGGGATCGGGGATCAAAACTTGTGTTTGTAGTCTCTCTTCTTTCTTTTCTCTTCTTTCTTCTCTCTTCTTTCTTCAGCAGGTATTGTGGTGTCACAGGCTACTGTAGCACCACAAGGCCCAGCACAGGAGGAGATCTGGCAGTGTGACCGCTCTGCAGGAATCCTCAGCAAGTGTGAGGACCCCTGCAGAGCAGTCACACAGGTCAGAGACAGGTTGCAGACAGGTCACAGAGCGGTCATATCGCTGCTGTGACCTGTCATTGGTGGGATTGATGATCACATTAATCCCACCAATCAGAGGAGACCCTTGTTATGCCAGTGTTGCTAGGCACCGGTCTAGTATCGGAGCTTACAGCTCCGATTAATAGGCAGCTCACCGGAAGGTCACCAAGCAGGGCACAGCGCGGTCACACCGCGGCTGTGCCCTGTGATTGGCTCGATCGACGATGACATCGATGACATCGACAGCTGCAGGCCCTGCTGGGTCTGTCCTAGTCTCTGGCCTAGGATCGGTGCTATTACTGTACCGATCCAGGCAGGTGCCGGCAGGGCACAGCTCGGTAATACCGTGGCTGTGCCCTGTGATTGGCGTGATTGATATGATCGTCAGGGGGGGGGGTCTGGACGATGCCTGGCGTTGCCAGGCACGGGCCTAGTATCGAGTACATAAGTACTCGATCCTAGCCTGGGATCTCACTGTTTCAGCCAATCTGATTGGCTGAAACAATGAGAAAGGCTGCGATTGGCTGTTCAGAATTGAACAGCCAATCACAGCGATCGGGAGGCCGGATGGGCGGAGACAGGCCCTGGAATGCCGACACCATCTTCCTCCAGAAAAGATGGCATCGGAATTTTAATGCGATCACTGCGACTTAAGTCGCGATGTCGCATTAAAGGGCATGACATACTATCCCGTCCATGGTCAGATTGGCCCAGGTCACCTGGATGGGATAGTACGTCCGATGGCAGAAAGGGGTTAAGTGTTTTCATTATTATTTTTTAGTAATTTTATAGGATGAAAAAATTTTATTCCCCTTCTAGAATAAAAATACATCCATTGTACACAGCAGTATAATCTGCCTCTAGTCAGAGTCTGGAATACAGATAAAGTGCACACAATTGTACCAGTGAGTCACATCACTAGAGCTTGTGGTTCAGCAGTTTAAAGCCACTCTCCGTAATGTTAACGGGAATCTGTCACTAGAAATAACACTGATATGGGGTTCTTCTTCAGATTAACAACATTGTTGTGTTGTCTGGCACCAGCATGCAGCACAGAGAAGATGTTCTTTATTCTCCCCACCATTATTCAGTCATGGTGGGACGGCACTGGCGCTGGTTTAGTCACGCTCCGAGAATACAGAGTGGCTGCTGTAACTGTGCCCCCGCCCTGATTGACAGCCGGCCGCAATGTAGAGCCAATGTCAGGTCGAGGTGTGGTTACAGTGACTGCTCTGTATTCTGAATGCTGGTGGGCACAATAAAGATCATTTTCTCCACACTGCATGCATAGCTGCAGGGTAACAGCGTGACTTCTAATGTCAAATTCCATTTAAGGTCGTGTCTATAATGTTAAAGTTGTGGGTTCAAGACCGAGGAGACTTAAAGGAAAATTTTTTTTGCAATTGCTTATTATCTTTAATACTTTCATAGGAGCAAAAAATTTTTTTCTGCACTTCAGTATACAGGCACCGTAAAAATACATTGTTATATACACAATGCATTTCTATATATATGTATACTCTGCTTCTGAGTTCATTGCCTGAAATATAGAGGTCAAGATAACCAAATTCTCCCACACCCAGCATTATGAGCTGTGGCTCACTGGCAAAGCAACAAACTGCAGACACTGAGATGTGATTTTGATTCCCATGAATAAAATCTAAATGTCAAAGCAACGTGGCTATGATTTCATAATATCTCTGTGGTTTTGGTGCATTTTTTCTCTATAGGCTTCTTTGAAAAAATGTATAAAAAAAATGCCGTTGCATTTTTAAGTGCTGAATCAAAGATTTTGTGTACTATTAAAAAATTTCGGTGAATCATGTACAAATAAAGAAATTCAGTCTAATGTCAGGTGCTGGATGCTATGGCTCCATCTAGTGGTTATGTGCACCATTGCAGTACTGTAAGACTGCGGATATACAGTATGTAATCATTTGTATGTATATATGATTGATTACCACTTCTGTCTGTGTAAAACAATCCCCCTTAAATTCATATTTTAAATTGTGTGATTTTATATATTTCATTTAATAAAAATTAGTTATTTTTATTGAAATATGTTTGTTTTTTGAGTAGTTTAATTTCTGCTGGCTTCCCCTTCCGTACAGTCAGCATCTATGGTTTCTGGTGGAGCGACCAAGCTTCAGCTTCCACTTCCATCCTAGTTTGATGGAGGCCCAGCTGAGTTGCTGTTTCGTAAATTAGTGTAAGGCCAGTGTCACAGTAGAGAGGAATACGGACGAGTGCTATATCGCATAGCACTCAGACCAATGTTGATATATGGGGCCGCACCTATCAGCCGTATTTTTCTCGTCCATATTATACGTGCGAGTGAAATCGCAGCATGCTACGATTTGCACCATATATCGGACGAGACTCTCCAATGCAAGTCTATGGGTGCGAGAAAAACTTGCACACCACTCGGACCATCAGTTTGACTTGTGAGAAATACGCACCGGTGTCCTTAGAAAAGCCGGCAATTTATGTGCGGTGTAAAATCACACTGACAGGTTACAATAGAATAGATAGAATAGACATATACACATAGTATAGGTGTATATATATATATATATATATATATATATACTGTATGTATGTCAGTGGCACACACACATATATATATATATTTATATTTATTAGAGATATATATAGCAGAATAGCCGTTAATTCATTTGTCAGTTTCTGTAAAATCATTGCAGAAGCCGACTGGATAGGAGACATGGTTTACATACAGTAAACCATTGCAGAACAGTTCGATTTATATATGTCAGGGACTACTACTGTTAGTAGTATATGTGTGCAAAATTTGGGAGCTGTAGGTATGTAATAAAAGAATGTATTCAAGGAAAAAACTGGCGTGTGCTCCCACGCAATTTTCTGCGCCAGAGAGAGAAAGCCAGTGACTGAGGGCAGATATTAATAGCCTAGAAAGGGACCATGGTTATTGGCCCCCCCTGGCTAAAAACATCTGTCTACAGCCACCCCAGAAAATGCGCATCTGTAAGATGCGCCAATTCGGGTACTTAGCCTCTCTCTTCCCACTGCCCTGTGGGATAGCATATGGGGTAATAAGGGGTTAATGTCACCTTTGTATTGTAAGGCGACATTAAGGCTGGCTTAGTAATGGAGAGGTGTCAATAAGACACATATCCATCATTAATCCTGAAGTTTGTAAAGGGTTAAATAAACACACGTAGAATAAAGTATTTTAATGAAATGACAGACCACAAATTTTTGCCATCTTTATTCTTCTGCTAATCCAAACGATGCCCTTGATGTCCTGTAAAAAATAAAAAAACAACAATATACCATACCTGTCCGGCGTACAGTCAGTCCCACGCCGGGCCGGCGTCAGCACCCGGCGTACCCGGGCAAGTGCCAGGGCCCTGAGCAGGCGGGGGGGCCCACTCACAGTCGGGGACACCGGCATGCTATGGGGGCACGGTGCCTGTGCCAGTATCGGGGGCTGGTGCCTCGAGCAGAGCAGCGGCCAGTGAGGAGAGGTGAGTATTTCATTTTTTATTTTTTTTTATGTTTGGTGCAATATATGGAGACCATCATACACTGGAGCATCATATATGGGGCCCATCATACACTGGATCATCATATATGGAGCATTACATGGGGTATGGGGCCCATCATACACTGGAGCATCATATATGGGGCCCATCATACACTGGAGCATCATATATGGGGCCCATCATACACTGGAGCATCATATATGGAGCATTACATGGGGTATGGGGCCCATCATACACTGGAGCATCATATATGGGACCCATCATACACTGGAGCATCATATATGGAGCATTACATGGGGTCTATCATACACTGGAGCATCATATATGGGCCCATTATATATGGAGCATTATATGGGGCCCATAATATACTGGAGCATCATATATATAGGTCCATTATATATGAAGCATAATATGGGGCCCATCATGCACTGAAGCATCATATATGGGGCCCATCATAAACTGGAGCATCATATGGGGTCCATCATATACTGGAGCATCATATGGGGCCCATTATATATGGAACATCATATGGGGCCCATTATATATGGAGCATCATTTGGGGCCTATTATATATGGAGCATCTTATAGGGTCCATTATATATGGAGCATTATATGGGGCCCATTACATATGGAGCATTATAAGGGGCTCATTATTCTGTATGGAGCCCTATGTGTTGACCATAATACGGTATGGAGCAATATATGGAGCTCATTATTCTGCATGGAGCACTATGGGGTGCCCATAATACTGTATGGAGCAATATATGGAGCTCATTATTCTGCATGGAGCACTATGGGGTGCCCATAATACTGTATGGAGCAATATATGGGGCTCATTATTCTATATGAAACACTATGTGGTGCACATAATACTGTATGGATGACTATACTGTTTCTCTTTTGAGCTATTGTAGAATTTACAATAAATATCACTCATGCAATGTATGAAGTAAGTGAAATGTTTGGCATTGTACTATATCTATATTTCTCTGCCGTATCTGTGCATCATGAATCGTGGTCTGTGTTAAAGGGGCCCATTGAGACTCTTTCGCCCGGGACCCATGAAAACCTGGAGCCGACCCTCGTCCCACGGCACAATCCATATCTAGGGGGTTACATAGTTTACAACCGGGAGCGGTGCTAATGTGACCACCCCGGCTGTAAACCACTGATGAATGAATGAGAAGCTGCCAGCGGCAGCATCAGTGACTAGTGCTGATGTCACTGATGCTGCTCAGTCTCACAGCCTGACCCGCTGCGAACTCTTGAGCGTGGTAAAATGAACTGTAATTTTCCCACGCTCAAGAGTTCACCCCTCATCCTCGCATTGCAAACGGATGACATACTGATCACTGTTCGGGGAACATTTGTGCGATTCTCGTTTCTCAAATTGCAAATTGAGATACTGATTTGGCTTTTATCCTAAGTCATATTGCAAGACTCGTTAAAGAGTTGATTGTGACTTGTAGGATCGCTACTTCCAACAGGTGGCGCTATAGAGTACAAGTCCTCTTTTTCTCTGAAGAGGCAATTTGCATATTAAATTTCCCAGAGGAGCATTGCACGGCGAATAAACCTCCTTAGGCCTCATACTCACTGGCTGGAAAAAAATCGGTCCGTTTTCTGCAGGAAAAAAACGGTACATTTGTTGTAAAAAGGCATGCGATTTTGATGCGATTTTAAATCGCACCATGCGTTTTCTGTCAGTTTTCCATCTGTATGCAATGCGATTTTAACATGAAGTTTTACATAGAGCAGTTATCTCTATGTAAAAAGTCATGTAAAAATCACATTGTAACAAAAAAAATTTACACAAAAAGCAAATAATTATATATATAATATATATATATATACATCTAATATATATATATATATATAATATATATATAGGTCATACACTTCTACATAGTATAATAGCCGCTAATTCATCCCTGGCATTACTGTAAAATCACACTGACAGCTTTAATAAAGAATAGAAACAATACATATACACACATAGAATACATATATATATATATATATATGTAATTGTGACATATATATATATAAATATATTTATAGTTCCTAGACTTCTACATACTGTAATAGCTGCTAATTCAATTGCCGGCTTTTGTGAAATCACAGAAGCCGACATGAAATGATACATTGTTTCCACACAGTTAACCATGTCATTTCCTGTATTTTGATATATGGTTTGAACTTACAATTACATGAGTGTATTTGTACAAAATTTCAGACATGTAGGGGTTAATTAAAGGTGTAAATTCGTTGAAAAAAAATGCGTGGGCTCCCGCTGTATTTTCTCCACCAGACAGACAAAGCAAGCGAGTGGGGGCAGATAATAATAGCCTAGGGAGGGTACATTTTTTTTGTGCCCCCCCTGGCTACTAACATCTGCCCCCAGACACCCCAGAAAGGGCAAATCTATAATTAGATTCGCCCTTTCTGGCACTTTGCCCGTCTATTCCCATTGCCCTGTAGCGGTGGCGAATGGGTTAACACTAGAACTACTGATGGAGTCATTTTGACTCCTTTCGTTTTTTATTTCTCTTCTGTGACTACATTTTTCAGAATTCCGGCTTGAAACTCGGTGACTTTTCCTCAAATATGATGTGAAAAAAGATTTTGTGAGAATAAATAATTTTGGTGAAAAATTTGCGCGTTTTTTTCAAAATTTACCAAGAACTACTGAAGGGAGTCATTTTGACTCCCTACTATATTTTGAGGTCCTTTTGTCACTAAATGTTGCTATAAAGTTTTGTGCATAATTTTTTCACTCTGTCTTATTTACCCTGATGTTCATATAGATGTAGTTCAATTTACATGTCAACTTTTCACATTTTCCTTGTGTTTTACCTGCTTGTATTACTGTGTAATGCTGAACAAAATAGCTTGTTTACTCTAGGCTCTTATCTTATGCTAATTTTTGATTCATATATATTGACACATATAAAGAACTGTACGCTTGCAGAAGCATGCAGGAACAATAATTTACAGTTTAATCTATCTGATGAGGAGCTAGATGCATTCATTGCGATATTCTATGCTCGTGGAATATCTGGCACGAACCGTCACTCGATTAGCAGTATTTGGTGTAATGACTGGGGAATACCGTTTTGCAAAGCGACAATGTCTAGGGACCGCTTTGTTGAAATTATGAGGTTTCTCAGATTTGATGAGAAATCTACTCGATCGGAGAGACTGCAAACGGACAAGTTTGCTCTATTTTCTACTGTGTGGGACAGGTTTATTGAAAATTGTATTGCGTGTTACAAACCTGGCCCATACATAACGGTGGATGAGCAACTTTTCCCAAGCAAAACTAGGTGTCCATTCACGCAGTACATGCCTTCCAAACCAGATAAATATGGCCACAAATATTGGCTAACTGTTGATAAGGAGAGCAAATATCTGGCAAATGGCTTCCCTTATCTAGGCAAAGATGACACACGCCGTGCTGAGGACCGTTTAGCTGACCATGTGGTAATGAAGTTATTGGACCCGTTTTTGAAAAAAGGTCGCAATGTTACAACCGATAATTATTTTACTTCAGTAAAATTAGCTAAACAGCTAAAAAGCAAAGGAACAACCATCGTGGGAACACTGAACAAGATAAGGCGAGAAGTGCCTAAAGAAATAAAATCCATGAAAGAGGAATTGTACAACACTAAAGTGTTTAGAAATGAAGACAATTTTACACTTACAGTATATCAAGGAAAGCCCAACAAAAATGTTGTCATTTTGAGTTCCGTCCATCCAGATGTTGTTGTTGCGTCTGATTCCGCTAAAAAACTCCAGAAACGGTAAAGTTTTACAATGAAACAAAATATGGAGTAGATGTAGTGGATCAGATGGCACGAAAATATACCACACGAACATGCACAAGGAAATGGCCTGTTCATGCATTTGAAAATGCCTTAGACTTTGCGGGTATAAATGCATGGATAATATTCAATGAGATAACCCACCAAAAAATGTCACGCAAGGCATTTTGCAAACGCTTGTGAGAGTTGAGTGGTCCTTATGTCACAGATAGGGAAAAGGGTTCCACGTCCCAAGTTTCTACATGCTCAGAAGTGATGGTTCAAACAAAATTTTGCCAGATCAAAGAAAAGTGCAAGAAAAATAGATCTGTCGGCAATTGTAAGACTTGTGGTAAGTCTTTGTGTGGGCAATGTACTGCCATAAATCAAAGGCAATGCCTAAAATGCGAAACACCAAATGTTTAGAAGGTGAATTCTGCGCCATATTTTCATTTTTATGCTCCTCCATCTACATTTTCTCTGCTTTTTGTTCTTCAGTTGTTGTTTATATGTGTGCACTTGAATAAAAAAAAATGTTTGAAAAACGTCTATTATAATTATTGTTATTTTCTGTAGAAAAATAAGAAAAGCAGAAAAAAAACAATCAAAAGCATTACTGTTGGATCTCACAATAATAATACATTACAAAAAATATAATTATTAATAAATAACCACAAATGAAACTCTAAAAATAAACGAAAACAAGCAAGGAGTCAAAATGACTCCTTTCAGTAGTTCTAGGCGGGGTCACGAGTCCAGTAGTCCTAGTGTTAATAAGGGGTTAATGTCACCTTGCTATTGAAAGGTGACTGTAAGCCAGGTTAATAATTGAGAGCTGTCAATTAGACAACTATCAATTATTAATCCTATTGAAGGAAAAAAAAAACACAAACACACTTTAAGAATAAATAATTTTAATGAAATCAAAACACATATTTTTGACCATCTTTTATTTAACTCTTAATCCGTGCGAAGCCCTTGTTCTTCTAAAATAAATATAAAATAATAAAACAACATTATTCTTACCTATCTGGCGATCTGTCACGTCCCACGATGTAATCCTTCACAAAGGGTTAACTAGCAATCAGATAAGCAGCGCAAGTAATCCTGCGTGCTCAGCTGATAGCTCCTGAATGAATGAGCTTATCTCCTGCCGACAGGAGAGGATGTGATTAATGAATGAAGCTTAATTGATTGTATCCCACTTTCACGTTAGGTCAGGTCACTGAAGTGAAAGTGGCAATAAATCAATTAAGCTCCATTCATGAATCTATTCCTCTCCTTTCGCTAGTAGAGGAAGTTATTCATTCATGGGAATACAGCTCGGAGACAGCATTAGCTCTCTGCAAGCTGTAACCTGTTAACCCTTTCTGATGGATTACACCGTGGGACCTGACTGTACATCGGATTGGTAAGAATAATTTTGCTTTTTTATTTTATTTTTATTATAGGAAATGGTTTTAGCAGGAAATAAAATATGGTCAAAAACTGTGTGATTATTTAATTAAACTTATTTTTTATTAAACTGTGTGTGTTTGATTTTTCTATCATACAATAGGATTAATAATTGATAGTTGTCTAATTGACAGCTCTCAATTATTAACATGGCTTAAGGTCACCTTTCAATAGCAAGGTGACATTAACCCCTTATTAACCCATTCGCCACCGCTACAGGGCAATGGGAATAGACGGGCAAAGTGCCAGAAAGGGCAAATCTAATTATAGATTTGCCCTTTCTGGGGTGTCTGGGGGCAGATGTTAGTAGCCAGGGGGGGCACAAAAAAAATGTACCCTCCCTAGGCTATTATTATCTGCCCCCACTCGCTTGCTTTGTCTGTCTGGTGGAGAAAATACAGTGGGAGCCCACGAATTTTTTTTCAACGAATTTACACCTTTAATTAACCCCTACATGTCTGAAATTTTGTACAAATACACTCATGTAATTGTAAGTTCAAACCATATATCAAAATACAGGAAATGACATGGTTAACTGTGTGGAAACAATGTATCATTTCATGTCGGCTTCTGTGATTTCACAAAAGCCGGCAATTGAATTAGCGGCTATTACACTATGTAGAAGTGTATGAACTATAAATATATATATATATGTATGTGTCACAATGACATGTATATATATATATATGTATTCTATGTGAATGTATCTAGTGTTTTGTGAGCTGTCAGTGTGATTTTACAGTAGCCGGGGATGAATTACCGGCTTTTCAAAGGAGACTGGTGCATATAAATCGGACAGCACGTGCATGGTGCGAGTGCTGTTCGTTTTTTAATCGCACCCATTGACTTGCATTGGCGATTTTCATCCCAAAATCGCATCAAATCGCAGCATGCTGCGATTTTTTTCTCACAACAATATCTGATGAGAAAAAAATAGCAAATGAGAATTCACCCATTGACTAACATTGGTCAGATTTGCATCCGATTTTTTTTCCTCTGATTATCATCCGTTTTCGGCGCCAGTGAGTATGAGGCCTTACTTTGACACGCCAGAGCTGGTATGTCACTCTGCACAAGGGACCTCAGTAAAAAAAAAACAGTCTTGTATTATTCCTTTCCAACGTGCTAAGAACAACACCAACAACTATCCTTCAAATGACTTAGTCATTTTAAAATCATATGTTTATTATAGTTTTGACCATATCTTTCATTAATATACATGCCTTTCTTAGGTCCGTATGTAGCTATCGGGTCCATTTTTTTTATCATTATTACATGCGTATTTTATCTGTTTTTGTTGCCTGTTTTATATATCTAAAAATGACTTTCTCTATTGTGCCAACTGATTACTTAAAAATTTGGATTAGAAAGTTGGATGTGTAAAACATCTAACAGTTTTTGTGCAGAAAGAAGAATCACTGCAAGGTGCGACTTTTTTTTTACTCCTATTCTAACTGCGTTTCACAAATCGTTTATCTGAATGGGGCCATTAACTTTAAGGCCATGTGCACACAGGGCCATTTTAACAGCATTATGGGCCCCAGGGCAAACCAGTGTGCTGTGGCCCCCTACTACAACCACTCACTGGAATAAAAAGTAAATGAAGTAAATGGTCGATAATATTAACCCCTTCATGACCAGAGGTATTTTCGGTTTCGCGTTTTCGTTTTTTGCTCCCCTTCTTTTCAGAGCCATAACTTTTTTAATTTTCCGTCAATATGGCCGTGTGAGGGCTTTTTTTTTGCCGGATGAGTTGTGATTTTGAACGAAACCATTAGTTTTACCATGTCATGTACTAGAAAACGTGAAAAAATTCCAAGTGCGGTGAAATTGCAAAAAAAGTGCAATCCCACACTTTTTTTTTTTTACTAGGTTCACTAAATGCTAAAACCGAAACCGACCTGCCATTATGATTCTCCAGGTCATTACGAGTTCATAGACACCAAATATGCCTAGGTTCTTTTTTATCTAAGTGGTGAAAAAAAATTCCAAACTTTGTTAAAAAAAAAAAAAATTTGCGCCATTTTCCAATACCAGTAGCGTCTCCATTTTTCATGATCTCGGGTTGGGTGAGGGCTTATTTTTTGTGCATCGAGCTGATGTTTTTGATGATACCATTTTGGTGCAGATAGAATATTTTGATTTCTTGTTATTGCATTTTAATGCTATGTCGCGGCAATAAAAAAAGCGTAATTCTGGTATTTTGCCTTTTTTTGTCGCCAATCCGTCTAGCGATGAGGTTAATCCTTTAGTTTTATTGATAGATCGGGCGATTCTGAATGCGGCGATACCAAATATGTGTATGTTTGTTTTGTTTTTATTGTTATATTTTTAACGCCATATTGATTACAAGCTGGGTTGCCAACCTCCGCAGTTAGGTAGGTTCAACTGATTAGGGATTTCTGAGGGCTATGCGTATTAGACTGAATCCCTTTGCTAAACCCTAAGTTATCTGCTTTAATCTCTGGTCTACAATTTAGTATCTGTTGGCAATGATGTGCCTTTTTGTCGTTTGAATGCTTTTTTTGCTCTATATGACTGTTATTTGGCAGGGTACCATTTGGTAGCTTTTCCCTTAGCTCCCAGACACACACCTACCTGTCTACCCCCTATCAGCCCCTTCCCTCCCTATCTTCCTATTTTTTCCATCAACCGTTCTCCATGTCACTATTTGTGGTCCCCCATCCCCATATCCAGATGTTTATGTATATGGGGATTTGTGATATTGTAATCCTGGTATAGAGCTATCTTAGGGGCAGCCGCCAGTGAACGGGGGCGTCATTTTGCGTTCAAGGTAGGGTGCCAACCTCTGCAGACAGGTAGGGGCTCCTTAAGGGAATTATAGGTTTTTGTTTTTATATGAATAGAGTATACCATTATATTGCGTTTTGACCAATTGTTGGTCTGGAAAGGTGACTAATAGTTTGTTGCTGTGTTAATATTTTAATAAATTAAAATAAAAGTTGATTTTAAAGGTATTAGTTTTTTCTGTGAGTGAAAATAAAAAAATCATATTTTTTTCCACAAAAATGATCTTTCTGCCCCAAATTTTTTATTTTCACAAGGGTAACATGAGAAATTAGACCCCAAAAGTTGTTGTTCAATTTGTCCTGTATACGCTGATACCCCATATGTGGGAGAAAACTATTGGTCACACGTGGGGGCTGGGAAGGGAAGTAGTGACATTTTGGATTACAGACTTTGATGGAATGGTCTGCGAGCGACATGTCGTGATTGTAGAGTCCCTAATGTGCCTAAACAGTAGAAACCCCCCACAAGTGACTCCATTTTGGAAACTAGGCCCCTTAAGGAACTTTTCTAGATGTGCCTAAACAGTGGCACTGCCCAACAAGTGCCCCCTTTTTGCAACTGATCTACGGTTTCCTGGTATGTGAATTTTATAATGTAGTGGCATACGTGAGTTGTGTAGTGTTTACCAGGTTATCATACGTAAGTTGGGTAAGTCAGCAATGAATTTAGTAGTCCATGGATGTGTGGTACAGTCTGACGCATTCTTTCATACAAAGGCCAGGTTTATTGGGGCAGGTGTCGCATTGATAAATGGTGTCTTTGTGTATTCCCCTTGTGTAACACACTTGGCACCTCGTTTGCAACATACCTTTTTTTACGCTTTGAGGGACCTCCCCCGGAAAATGTTGACCTGGTACGACACGAGCACCTTCAGTACGGGGCCCTCTCCTTCCTGATCTCCAAAGATTAAGGCCTTGATCACTACCTCCTGGAACTGAAGTTACGACGTAGCGGTCTGGCCTGCACATCGTGACAGCAGAAAAGCGTTGAGCATTGCCATCTGTATGATGTGCACAGCCAGCTTCTTGTACCACACCTTGGCCTTTCTCAAAGCACTGTACGACTGTAGGACTTGATCAGAGAGATCAATGCCCCCCATGTTTTTGTTGTACCCCAATACACAGTCTGGCTTTCAGATCTGTGTAGAGATACCTCGTACAGTGCTGAGGGCGCTGCCATCACCATTCATGGTGGTTAAGAAAAAGGCATCCCTATTGTCCTTGTACTTGACCACCAGAAGGTGGTCGCTACATTGGGCTCTGCTGTCACCCCTTCGGAGCATCTGCACAATTAGCATTCATGGGAGGCCTCTCTGATTTTTACAGGCAGTACCACAGGCTCCGGTACCCGCAGAGAGGGACTTGTAGAGTGGGAAGCTGGTATAAAAGTTATCCACATAGAGGTTATAACCTTTATCCAGCAGTGAGTGCACCAAATCCCACACAATTTTCCCACTCACTTCCAGGACAGGGGAGCACTCAGAGGGTTCAATCTGGGTGTCCTTCCCTTCATAAACTTTAAACCTGTGGGTGTACCCTGAGGTACTCTCACTCAGCTTATAGAGTTTAATTCTGTACCTAGCCCTCTTACTGGGCAGGTACTGATGGAATTGGAACCTACCCTTGAAACAAATTAGGGACTTATCCACGCAGATGTCCTTTTGGGGCACCTATACCTCAGCAAACTTTTGTTGAAGTGATCGATATCTGGCCGAACTTTGAACAGACAGTCCAAATTTGGGTCATCTCGAGGAATGCAGGAATTTGTGAATAGCCTTAAAACATGTCCGGGCCATGACCATTCGGCCCCAAAACTGCATCATTTCAACTGCGTCTACAGGAGTCCAGTTAGAAAATGATAAATTGTGGTTTTATGCCAAAAATTGATAACCGTACAAATTAGTTTGGTCCACCATGAGGGTAACTGTTATGAATGTTTTAGAAATGAATTCTGAGCAGAAGCTCCCTCTGGTGGTTACAAACAGTACTGAACCATTCAATGAGGATTGGCAATCAGGAATTACAGACTGGCTGGATATAAGGGAGGTTTCCCCCCATCATGGTTGCCGGTGATCAATTGTTCCTGTCTCAACGTTGTTTCCTGGTTCACTTGGAAGCTTGCTGAGTCTTGCCTCTTCTCCTGCTCTCAGATAAGATATTTTCTGTTTTTTGTTTTTGTGCTTGCCATTTGCATTTTTCTCTGCATTTCTGTGAGGTTGGCCAGGTTCCCCTCCCCGGGGGGCTTGGGCCCCTCTCGGTTCCTCTGGAGCCACTGTTGTTTGTTCATTTGCCTTTTCCAGTTTTTTCAGTGGCTGCGGCTGAGTTTTGTTACACCAGAGAACTAATTTAGGTGGTAGAGGTCGTGTGATCTCAGGTGTTTTTGCAATTAGTAGCGTTGGCTTTTTTTTTTAGGGTTTTTTGGATTGCAGTAAGTATCCTTCCTATCCGTTTCTGTCTAGGCAGATTGGGCCCCAACGTTTGCTCATACTATTTTCTGTCTGTGTCTGTATTTCCTCTTGTCTAACCGCCATTACATGTTTGGGGCTTCCTATGTTCTTTGGGGATCTGCTCCGGGGCAGATAGCTTTCCTCTTTCTATCTTTAGGTGTAGTTATCCTCTCAGTCTGTGACGAGGCGTCTAGGACCAACATAGGAACGCTCCACGGCTGCCTTTAGTTGTAGTGGTTAGTCAGGGTACTGCAATCCAGTAGTTTCCAAACTCTCTGGTGTATTGCCGTTTTTGCCTGCTCTCCTCAGCTACCAAAACATAACAGTATCACCGGCCCAACAGAAAATTGTATGGTACTCACAGAAGGGAAAAATAGTGTGGAAACAAAAAAGGTTGTCAGAGTTGTCAGAGATTTTTTTTTTCTGGTCTGTTTGTTGCATTTTTTCCCTCTTTTTCTCTGTGTGCTGAGGAGGATATTTTTTTTTTCTTCTCAATGGAGTTTGCACAGTTGTCTGGCCGTGTGGATCAGCTTGCCACTGAGGTTCGGAGTATTGCTACCTTTCTTGCTAGGTTGCCAGTTGTGGAACCCAGGATCCCCATGCCAGATTTGTTTTTGGGGGATCAAGCTAAATTTCTAAATTTCAAAAATAACTGTAAGTTGTTTTTTGCCTTAAAACCTAAGTCCTCAGGGAACGCAGCACAGCAGTTTCAAATTGTCATCTCTCTCCTGCGCGGCGATCCTCAGGATTGGGCTTTTTCCCTGACACCTGGGGACCCTGTTTTGAGTAATGTTGATGCATTTTTTCTGGCTCTGGGGTTATTGTACAATGAACCTAATGTCACTGATCAAGCTGAAAAAACCTTGTTGGCATTAAATCAGGGGCTTGAGGACGCTGAATTGTACTGTCAGAAATTCCGAAAGTGGGCAGTCCTGACCAAATGGAATGATGATGCTTTGGCAGCCCTTTTTCGGAAGGGTCTGTCAGACAATGTAAAAGATGTTATGGTGGGTTTCCCTGCTCCCTCTGGTCTCAATGATTCTATGTCATTAGCGATTCAAATTGACAGACGTTTGCGTGAGCGTAGAAGTATGCATGGAATAGTGTTGCCTTGTGAACCAGCTTCTGAACCCATGCAGTGTGATAGAGTGGCTTCTGGGGCACAGCGTCATTAGTTTCGAAAACGCAATGGGTTATCTTTCTACTGTGGTGATGCCTCTCATGCTATTTCAGTCTGCCCTAAGCAGGGAAGACGTTTTGCACGCTCAGTTGTCTTGGGTAGTGTTCAGACTAAATTTCTGTTGACTGTTACGCTGATTTGCTCCCTGTCCACATTTTCTGCTCAGGCTTTTGTTGATTCGGGAGCAGCTAATAACCTGATGGATTTTGATTTTGCTAAACGTTGTGGGTTTCCCTTGATGCCCCTACGGAAGTCTATTCCCCTACTGGGGATTGATTCTACCCCTTTGGCGGAGAATAAACCCCAGTTTTCTACTCAGGTGATAATGAGGGTTGAACCTGATCATCAGGAGAGTTACAAATTTTTGGTGTTTTATAATCTGCATGACATTATTGTACTAGGTTTCCCTTGGTTACAGTCTCATAATCCTGTTTTGGATTGGAAATCTGTGTCTGTAACCAGTTGGGGCTGCCAATGTGTTAATGCCAACACTCCTGTTTTTCTGCCTCTCCCCAGGCTCAAGATGTTCCTGACTTTTTGACTGATTTTTCTGATGTGTTTAGCAAAAGTAAATCTGCATCCTTGCCCCCCCATAGGAGCTATGACTGCGCTATTGAATTAGTGCCTGGTAGTAAATTCCCTAAAGGTCGCCTTTTTAACTTGTCTGTACCTGAACATGACGCTATGCGGTCTTATATCAAGGAGTCATTGGAGAAGGGTCATATCAGACCATCCTCTTCACCCTTGGGTGCCGGTTTTTTCTTTGTGGCCAAAAAGGATGGTTCATTAAGGCCGTGTATTGATTATCGTCTCTTGAACAATATCACTGTGAAATATCAATATCCGTTACCCTTGATTTCTGACCTGTTTTCCAGGGTGAAAAGTGCTACTTGGTTTACCAAGCTTGACCTCAGGGGGGCGTATAACCTTATTCGCATTAAGCACGGGGATGAATGGAAGACGGCGTTTAATACCCCAGAGGGGCATTTTGAGTACCTAGTGATGCCCTTTGGGCTCACTAATGCTCCTTCCGTCTTCCAGTCCTTCATGAATGACATTTTCAGGGATTTTGTGGATAAATTTCTGATTGTTTATTTGGATGATATCTTGATTTTTTCCAATGACTGGGACTCTCATGTGAAACATGTTCGTACTGTGTTCCAGATTTTGAGAGAGAATGCTCTGTATGTGAAGGGATCAAAGTGTCTTTTTGGCGTACAGAGGATCTCATTTCTGGGATTCATTTTGTCTCCATCTGTTATTGAAATGGACCCGGTCAAGGTTCAGGCCATCTGTGATTGGGTCCAACCTACTTCATTAAAGGCTCTTCAGAGATTCTTGGGTTTTGCCAATTTTTATCGTAAATTTATTGGTAATTTCTCTGTTATTGTTAAACCATTGACTGATTTGACCAAAAAGGGTTCTGATGTGGTGAATAGGCCTCCTGAGGCAGTCTCTGCGTTTCAGGAACTTAAACAGAGATTCACTTCTGCTCCTGTTCTACGGCAGCCTGATGTTTCTCTGCCATTTCAGGTGGAGGTTGATGCCTCTGAAATTGGGGCAGGTGCCGTTTTGTCCCAAAGAGATCCTGAGACCTCTAAAAGTAACCCTTGTGCTTTTTTCTCTCAAAAATTTTCTCCAACTGAATGTAATTATGATGTGGGTAATCGGGAGTTATTGGCCATGAAGTGGGCTTTTGAAGAGTGGAGACATTGGCTGGAGGGAGCCAAACATCAGGTGGTGGTCCTCACGGACCATAAGAATCTGGTTTATCTGGAATCAGCCAAGCGACTTAATCCTAGACAGGCCAGGTGGGCCTTGTTTTTCACACTTTTTAATTTTGTGGTTTCCTTTCTTCCTGGCACTAAGAATGTTAAGGCGGATGCCCTCTCGAGGAGTTTCCTTGCGGACTCTCCTGAGTTATCTGATCCTGCTGTTATTTTGAAAGAGGGTGTAGTTCTTTCCGCCATCTCGCCCAATTTGAGACTGGCTCTGGAAGGGTCTCAGGAGGATAAACCCGAGCGCTGCCCTGTTGGGAAATTGTTTGTCCCAGACCAGTGGAAGAAGAGTGTGATGTCTGAGATTCATTGTTCCGCGTTGGCCGTCATCTCGGAATTTTTGGTACCAGAGACTTGGTGAGTCGGTTCTTTTGGTGGCCTACTTTGTCTCGTGACATCAGGGAGTTTGTGCAGTCCTGTGGGACTTGCTCTCGCTCTAGTGGTTTGTTGATGCCATTGCCTGTGCCCAAGAGACCATGGACCCATATCTCTATGGATTTTATTTCCGACCTCCCTGTTTCTCAGAGAATGACCGTTATCTGGGTGATTTGTGATAGGTTTTCCAAGATGATACATCTTGTGCCATTACTAGTGTTGAGCGATACGATAATGCAAATATCGGCTCTCGGCCGATATTAGCTCTATCGGCCTTTCGATAATTCGTTTCGATATTTTCGTCTTATCGAATACCGTAATCGGATTTGTCACTGTCACTGTCTGTGTCCGTCGGTCGGGTCTGTCACTGTCAGTGTCCGTCGGTCGGGTCTGTCAGGAGTCAGCGGCACTTACCTGGCAGAAGATCTCCGGCGGTCACATCCTGGACTGCTTCATGGCCGCCATCCTCTTCTCCCCGGCGGTCACATGCAGTTTCTCGCGATAACTGCAGTGACTGCTGGGTAATCCCGGCCGTAAAGCAGTCAGTCCGATGACGTCACCGCCGGGGAAGCAGGTAATCAGCTGTGCTGCGTCGCGATGACAGGCTCTGCCTGTCATTGCGATGTAGCAGAGCTGGATCGTCGTGGGACTGTCGTTACTATGGACTGCGTCGGACAGGTGGTATACTGTTGGTTTGTTTTTTTTCTTTTTTTACAGGAGATCGATAGCGTCGCAGGAATGAGAGTACAATAAAAGAAATGAAAACTGTGTTGTCTCTTTTATTTCATTAAAATACTTTTTTCTTGCTTTGTCTTTTTTTTATGCATTTAATAACTTTGGGATTAATAATGGATCGGTGTCTTATTGACGCCTCTCCATTATTAACCGGGCTTATTGTCACCGTGCAATCAACGGTGACATTAACCCCTTATTACCCCGCTTGCCACCGCTACAGGGCAAGTGGGAAGAGCCGGGTAAAGTGCCACAATTGGCACATCTTTTGATGCGCCAAATGTGGGGCTGCTGTAGCCTGGTATTATCAGGCTGTTGAGGGCCAAAATCCATGGGCCTTGACAGTCTTTTAATACCAGGCCGCAGCAGTCTGCATTTTACTTGGCTGGTTAACAAAAATAGGGGGACCCCTACGCCGTTTTTTTTTTCGAGGGGATCCCCTATTTTTGTTAACCAGCCAAGCTAAGCAGACTGCTGTGGCCTGGTATTATCAGGCTTGCAAGGTCCATGGATATTGGATCCTTACCAGCCTGAAAAACCAGGCCTCAGCAGTCTGCTTCATCTGGCTGGTTAACAAAAATAGGGGGACCCCACGCCAATTTTTTTCGAGGGGTTCCCCTATTTTTGTTAATCAGCCAAGATATGCAGACTGCTGTGGCCTGGTATTATCAGGCTGGCAAGGTCCATGGATCTTGGCTCCTTAACAGCCTGAAAATCCAGGCCTCAGCGGTCTGCTTCATCTGGCTGGTTAACAAAAATAGGGGGGACCCCACGCCATTTTTTTTCGAGGGGATCCCCTATTTTTGTTAACCAGTTCCCTCTGACATCACTGATTGTGTCCCTGGCTGACCTGAAGTGAAAGTGGAAAGCAATCAATTAAGCTTTCCACTTCCTCTCCTCTCAGCCAGGAGAGGAACTCATTCATTTGGGGGTTTACTGTGAGGCTGCAGCATTAGCTGCGGTCCCTGCAGTAAACATTAACCCTTTCTGATGGATTACACCGTGGGACCTGACTGTACATCGGATTGGTAAGAATAATTTTGCTTTATTATTTTATTTTTATTACAGGAAATGGTTTTAGCAGGTAAATAAAATATGGTCAAAAACTGTGTGATTATTTCATTAAACTTCTTTTTTATTAAAGTGTGTGTGTTTGATTTTTCTTTCATACAATAGGATTAATAATTGATAGTTGTCTGATTGACAGCTCTCAATTATTAACCTGGCTTAAAGTGACCTTTCAATTGCAAGGTCATTTTAACCCCTTATTAACCCATTCGCCACCGCTACAGGGCAATGGGAATAGACGGGCAAAGTGCCAGAAAGGGCGAATCTAATTATAGATTTGTCTTTTCTGGGGTGTCTGGGGGCAGATTTTAGTAGCCGGGGGGGGCTAAAAATAATGGTCCCTCTCTGGGCTATTATTATCTGCCCCCACTCACTGGCTTTGTCTGTCTGGTTGCGAAAATAGGGCGGGAGCCCACGCATTTTTTTTCAGCAATTTTACACCTCATATATACATATATACATGTCATTGAATTTGTGACACATATATATATATATTTTTATTTATAGTTCATACACTTCTACATAGTATAATAGCCGCTAATTCAATTGCCGGCTTTTGTGAAAATGCAGAACCCGACATGAAATGACACTTGGTTTACATAGAGTTAACCATGTCTTTTCATGTAGTTTGATATCTGATTTGCACAAACAATTACATGAGTGTAAGTGTGCAAAATTTCACACCTGTAGGGGTTAATTAAAGGTGTAAATTCGTAGCAAAAAAGTCCGTTTTTTTTACAACGAATTTACACCTTTAATTGACCCCTACAGGTGTGAAATTTTGCACACATAGACTGATGTAATTGTTTGTGCAAATCAGATTGCAAACGACATGAAAAGACATGGTTAACCCTATGTACACCAAGTGTCATTTCATGTCGGGTGCTTCTGTCTTTTCACAGAAGCCGGCTTTACCCGGCAATTGAATCAGAGGATATTTTACTATGTAGAAGTGTATAAACTATACATATATGTATATATATATGTCACAATGACATGTATATATATATATATGTATTCTATGTGTGTATATTTAGTGTTTACAAGGAAATAAAGTTTTTTTTTAATTTCGATATTTTGTTCCCATAGACTTACATGGGACTTCCGCTATCGAAATCGGATATCGACGATATTTAGTGATATCGGCGATACAATTTCGATACGATATTTTTAGATATCGAGCAATATCGCTCAACACTAGCCATTACCTAAGTTGCCTTCCTCCTCCGAATTGGTGCCTTTGTTCCTTCAGCACCTGGTTCGGTTACACGGCATTCCTGAGAACATTGTGTCTGACAGAGGAGTCCAGTTTGTTTCCAGATTTTGGAGGACTTTTTGTTCTAAACTTGGTGTTCAATTGTCCTTCTCCTCTGCTTTTCATCCTCAGACCACTGGACAAACTGAGAGAACAAACCAGACATTGGAGACTTATCTGAGATGCTTTGTGTCTGCTGATCAAGATGACTGGGTCTCTTTTTTGCCTTTGGCTGAGTTTGCTCTTAATAATAGGGCAAGCTCTGCTACTTTGATGTCTCCATTTTTCTGCAATTTTGGGTTTCACCCTCGATTTTCTTCGGGACAGATGGAGGCTTCTGTCTGTCCGGGTGTTGACTCTGTTGTGGAGTGTATGCAGCAGATTTGGGACCAGGTAGTGGAGAGGTTGTCCCTCTCTCAGGAGAAAGCCCAGCGGTTTGCCAACCGGCATAGGACTGATGGTCCTCGGTTTAAAGTGGGGGACTTGGTCTGGTTGTCCTCAAGAAATATCCCTATGAGAGTTGCATCTCCTAAGTTTAAGCCTAGGTTCATTGGACCTTATAAGATCATGGAGATTCTTAATCCTGTTTCCTTTCATTTACTTCTTCCAGGGACATTTAAGATCCATAACGTGTTCCACAAGTCCTTATTGAAGAGGTTTGTCGAGCCAGTGGTTCCTATGGCTGCGCCCCCTGACCCTGTTTTGGTTGAGGGCAATCTGGAGTATGTGGTTGAGAAAATATTGGATTCTCGTTTTTCTAGACGGGAACTCCAGTATTTGGTTAAGTGGAGAGGTTATGGTCAGGAGGACAATTCTTGGGTGTTTGCTTCGGACATCCATGATAGGAGACTGATCCGTGCGTATCACAGAGCTCATCCTGACCGACCTGGTTGCACAAATGAGGGTTCGGTGACCCCTTCTCAAGGGGGGGTACTGTTATGAATGTTTTAGAAATGAATTCTGAGCAGAAGCTCCCTCTGGTGGTTACAAACAGTACTGAACCATTCAATGAGGATTGGCAATCAGGAATTACAGACTGGCTGGATATAAGGGAGGTTTCCCCCCATCATGGTTGCCAGTGATCAATTGTTCCTGTCTCAACGTTGTTTCCTGGTTCACTTGGAAGCTTGCTGAGTCTTGCCTCTTCTCCTGCTCTCAGATAAGATATTTCTTTTTTTTGTTTTTGTGCTTGCCATTTGCATTTTTCTCTGCATTTCTGTGAGGTTGGCCAGGTTCCCCTCCCCGGGGGGCTTGGGCCCCTCTCGGTTCCTCTGGAGCCACTGTTGTTTGTTCATTTGCCTTTTCCAGTTTTTTCAGTGGCTGCGGCTGAGTTTTGTTACACCAGAGAACTAATTTAGGTGGTAGAGGTCGTGTGATCTCAGGTGTTTTTGCAATTAGTTGCGTTGGCTTTTTTTTAGGGTTTTTGGATTGCAGTAAGTATCCTTCCTATCCGTTTCTGTCTAGGCAGATTGGGCCCCAATGTTTGCTCATACTATTTTCTAAAACAGTACTCGCGCTTTGAATCAAACACATTCACAATACTGATCGCAACACATACCTGGAGTATTCAGAAGGTTTGTAGACGGATGTTTGAATGATGGTCAGCGATTTTTGTGTTATGGTGGGCACATGTGTGCACTGAACCACTAAGTGCAAGAAAAAAGGATGAAATCAGTCCACATAAATTGCAAAGCTAAAATAAATCTGAGTAACTATTCATAAAATAAGGAAGGACACAAACCACACATGTGCGTCCTTAAAAATGTGTGCCTTTTTAGGAAATCCCTAAGGAGATAAGAAATCCCAATGCCAAAGTACTTGAAGTGAATCTAAATGTGCAAAATATGCCTTTAGAATAATATAACATAAGGTGCATTTATAAATCAATAATTAAGGTGCCGACTGTGCAATATAAAAATGCAGAATATCTAGAGAAAAACAGATACATGTATATACCCATTTCCTTATTTAACAACGTGAAGTGATAAACAAGAAAAAGTCCTGGTACTCCTGTGAGCCCAATGGGAGTGTAACCGGTGATATTCAATAAAATCCACTAGCGGTACCTTACGAGTAGAATATTGATATAACTGGTATCCTGACCAGAAAAAATGATGATACTTAGCTGGGATGGGGTCCAAATAAATCCAATATTTGTGAAAAGAAAGGAGAAAGGGTCCTGGAGAGCTGCCCCGGCCGGTGGCAGGCTCTCCTCCACTCCCTGATGAAGGAGGCCGTTAGCTCTCCGAAACGCGTAGGATGGTATTGTGGCTCTCTCTGCACATCGTAGCTTGAATTAGCACATCACGTGACCGAATCACGTGTCGGAGTCCGGACACAGTATACGTTCCTTAGAGAACGATCGCACGGCAGCACGTCTGGGAGGGAGAATCTTACAGGAGCGGTATCTGTACCTGGGGACTTCCGACGCTCTTTGGAGTGGAGCTGCGCAGCAACGCTAGTGTGGAGGAGAGCCTGCCACCGGCCGGGGCAGCTCTCCAGGACCCCTTTCTCCTTTCTTTTCACAAATATTGGATTTATTTGGACCCCATCCCAGCTAAGTATCATCATTTTTTCTGGTCAGGATACCAGTTATATCAATATTCTACTCGTAAGGTACCGCTAGTGGATTTTATTGAATATCACCGGTTACACTCCCATTGGGCTCACAGGAGTACCAGGACTTTTTCTTGTTTATCACTTCACGTTGTTAAATAAGGAAATGGGTATATACACGTATCTGTTTTTCTCTAGATATTCTGCATTTTTATGTTGCACAGTCGGCACCTTAATTATTGATTTATAAATGCACCTTATGTTATATTATTCTAAAGGCATATTTTGCACATTTAGATTCACTTCAAGTACTTTGGCATTGGGATTTCTTATCTCCTTAGGGATTTCCTAAAAAGGCACACATTTTTAAGGACGCACATGTGTGGTTTGTGTCCTTCCTTATTTTATGAATAGTTACTCAGATTTATTTTAGCTTTGCAATTTATGTGGACTGATTTCATCCTTTTTTCTTGCACTTAGTGGTTCAGTGCACACATGTGCCCACCATAACACAAAAATCGCTGACCCATCATTCAAACATCCGTCTACAAACCTTCTGAATACTCCAGGTATGTGTTGCGATCAGTATTGTGAATGTGTTTGATTCAAAGCGCGAGTACTGTTTTAGTATTTTTATTCCCCCTCTTTTTTTCTCCTTGTGGTAGGAGTTTTTTGTACTTGCAGCAGGATCCAGCACTTATATACTTGCGCCGCTACATCTATTTTATCGTTTATCATACTATTTTCTGCCTGTGTCTGTATTTCCTCTTGTCTAACCGCCATTACATGTTTGGGGGCTTCCTATGTTCTTTGGGGATCTGCTCCGGGGCAGATAGCTTTCCTCTTTCTATCTTTAGGTGTAGTTATCCTCTCAGGCTGTGACGAGGCGTCTAGGACCAACGTAGGAACGCTCCACGGCTGCCTTTAGTTGTGGTGGTTAGTCAGGGTACTGCAATCCAGTAGTTTCCAACCTCTCTGGTGTATTGCCGTTTTTGCCTGCTCTCCTCAGCTACCAAAACATAACAGGTAACATAATCTTCAGAGATAAAGACTTTGAAAAAGTCTAGTTCTGTGAGGCCAGTGGTGTCAAACTTGATTCCTGATTGGGACACAAAAAACAGGAGTCAGTGGCTCATAATTTTTGGGGGACGAGGTCCATACGGGGTCAGTAATGGAGGTGCTAATTCATCTTCTGGAATGGGGGGCCTTGCTTGCCTCCTGTTCTGAGACGTCTTCGGGGCGGTTTAGCAGCACCTGAGGAGGAAGTGAAGGATGAGGAAAAGGCAGAGGATGAGGAGGAGGATGAAGACGAATCTGAAAAATAAAGAAAGGTGGGATCCTCCCCCTCGCTATCAGTGTCAGAGGCAAGGAAAGCAAATGCCTCCTCCACTTAATAGCGTTTTTGAGACGAGTGGGACGACATTTTTTTTTATGTATGTGGTGATTGGGTCAGTACTTTAGTTGTGTGTGAGAGCGTGCTTGGTGTAAACTTTTTTCTTTGAAAAGAAAAAGATAAAAGAAAAAAATGCAGCAACTGGGGAGAAAAAAGTCATAGAATCATAGAATGGTAGAGTTGGAAGGGACCTCCTGGGCCATCTGGTCCAACCCCTTGTTCAAAGCAGGATTCACTAAATCATCCCAGACAGATATCGGTCCAACCTCTGTTTGAAGACTTCTATTGAAGGAGAACTCACCACCTCTCATGGCAGCCTGTTCCACTCATTGATCACTCTAACTGTCAAAAAGTTTTTTCTAATATCTAATCTGTGTCTCCTCCCATTCAGTTTCATCCCATTGCTTCTAGTCTTTCCTTGTGCAAATGAGAATAAAGATGATCCTTCTACAATGTGACAGCCCTTGAGATATTTGTATACAGCTATTAAGTCTCATCTCAATCTTCTCTTTTGCAAGCTAAACATTCCCAAATTCTGCAACCGTTCCTCATAGGACATGGTTTGCAGACCGGTCACCATTCTGGTCGCTCTTCTCTGAACTTGCTCCAGTTTGTTGATGTCTTTTTTAAAATGTGGTGCCCAAAACTGGACACAGTATTCCAGATGAGGTCTGACCAAAGAGGAGTAGAGGGCAATAATGACTTCACGTGATCTAGACTGTATGCTTCTGTTAATACATCCTAGAATTGTATTTGCCTTTTTTTGCTGCTGCATCACACTGTTGACTCATGTTCAGTCTGTGATCTATTAGTATACCCAAGTCTTTTTCACATGTGCTGTTGCTTAACCCTATTCCTCCCATTCTGTATATGCTTTTTTCATTTTTATTGCCCAGATGTAGTACTTTGCATTTTTCCTTGTTAAAAACCATTCTGTTGCTGCCCACTGCTCCAGTTTATTTATATTTTTTTGAATCCTCTCTCTCTCTTTTCTCTTGTATTAGCTATCCCTCCTATCCCTTGTGTCATCAGCAAATTTAATCAGCTTACCCTCAATTCCTTCATCTAAATCATTGATAAAGATGTTGAACAATACAGAGACCAGGACAGAGCCCTGTGGTACCCCACTTGAAACATTTTTCTAACTGGATGCGCAGCCATTTACGACCACTCTTTGGGACCGATCACTAAGCCAGTTATGAATCCACCTAACATTTGCCTTGTTCATTTCATACTTAGTCATTTTTTCAATAAGGATTGTGTGAGATACTTTGTCAAATGCTTTGCTGAAGTCAAGATATACTATATCTACAGCATTTCCCTGATCCACCCAGTCAGTGATTCTGTCATAGAAGGAAATTAAATTAGTCTGACATGACTTATTAGTTACAAACCCATGCTGACTCTGTTTAATCACTTTATTCTTATCCAGGTACTTACAGACATGTTGTTTAATAATTTGTTCAAAGATCTTTCCTGGTATAGAAGTCAGACTCACCGGCCTATAGTTCCCTGGGTCCACCTTCTTCCCCTTTTTGAAGCTAGGAACATCATTTGCTCTTCTCCAGTCTTCTGGGACTTCTCCTGTTCTCCAAGAATTTTCAAAGATTATGGAGAGTGGTTCAAGAATTTCTTCTGCTATCTCCTTCAGTACTCTGGGGTGTAATTCATCTGGACCTGGAGACTTGAATTCATTTAGGTTAGTTAAGTGTTTCCTCGCTATTTTTCTGTTTATAGATATCCTGGATATTTCTATTCTCTTAATAGGACAGTGAAGATCAGTTGATGTTGCATTTCCTTTCTGAGAGAAAACAGATGCAAAATAGGAATTTAAAAGTTCGGCCTTCTCAACATCCTTTCTTACCATTTCATCATTTTCATCCTGTAAAAATCCTATAGCATCTTAATTTTATTTTAACTTTTGACATATCCCCAAAATCCTTTTTTGTTTCTTTTGACGTCTCTTGCAAGCCTTAATTCATTGTCAGCTTTAGCTAATCTGATTTGTGCCCTGTAGGTTCTGCAGACAGCATTATATTCTCCTTTAGAAATGCCTCCCTCTTTCCATTTGATAAACATTTCCTTATTCCATTTTAGCATGTGTTTAAGTTCTGTGTTCATCCATCCTGGTTTCCTTAAATGCTTCCTATTCTTCCCTCTTTTTGGAATTGTTAACGATTGTGCTTTGAGAATCTCATTTTTCAAGATTTCCCATCCTTCCTGGACATTTTTGTCCTTAAGGATATGCAGCCATTGGATCCCTCCAATTCTCTTTCTGAGTCGCTTAAAATTTGCCTTTCTGAAATGTAACCTTGACGTCTGAGTCTTCACAGGTCTTCCTCCTCTAGTTATCCAAAATTCTAAAATAGCATGGTCGCTAGATCCTAGGGTCCTAGCCACTCATACCTCCTCAACCATTTCCTCCCTGTTTATAAAGATTAGATCCAAGGTAGCAAATCCCCTTGTTTTCTCCCCTACCTTTTGGAAGATAAAGTTGTCAGCAAGAGAGGATAAGAATTGCCTTGACCTGTTAGTTTTGCCTGAGAGAGATTCCCAACAAATGTCTGGATAGTTGAAATCCCCCATGACCACTATGTCATATTTTTTGGAGAACTTGGCCATTTGATGCATAAAGAGTTCATCCATATCTTCAGCTTGCAAATAATAAATGCCTACAATGGTGTCAGTGAAAAGTCAGTGAAAAGAAAAGTGTAAAATAGCAGGCATGAGCTCTGATGAGTGAACTATGTCACTAATCAATGCATGGCGGCTGCTGGATGTGCGCACGGGAGTAGTGCTAAGGGGGGGTGAAAAAGAAAAGTGTAAAACAGCAGACATGAGTGCTGATGAGTGAACTCTGTCACTAATCAACACTCGGTGGCTGCTGAATGTACGCATGGAGGTGGCGCAAAGGGGTGTGAAAAAGAAAAGTGTGTAAAACAGCAGGCACGAGCGCTGATGAGTGAACTGCGTCACTAATCAAGCTCGGCAGCTACTGGATGTGCGCACGGAGGTGGCACAAGGGGGGGAAGAAAAGTGTGTAAAACAGCAGGCACGAGTTCTGGTGAGTGAACTGCGTCACTCATCAAAGCTTGGCGGCTGGTAGATGTGGCACAAAGGTGGGGTGGAGGGGTAAAATGAGGGGGGAAAGGAGGAGAGGGGGATTGGGGTAGATGAAGGGAGGAGAGAGATCGGGCAGGGATCAGGGATCAAAAACTAACAGTTGTATTCTCTCTTCTTTCTTCCTTATCTCTTCCTTCTTCTGGGGGGGATGGTGGAGGGGGTAAAAAGAGGGGGAATGGGATAAAGGGGAATTGGGGTGTAGGAGAGATGAGACAGGGATCTTTTTACAGATGGCTTGTCTTCTGTCTTCTTACTTCTCTGTTCTTTTTTCTTCTTTCTTCAGCAGTGAGGGATTGTGGTGTCACTCACAGGTCACATTAACAGAAATAAACACTTGACATAGATTACTTTGTGTGTAATGACTCTATGTAATATATGAGTTTCACTTTTTGCATTGAAGAACTGAAATAAATTAACTTTTTGATGACATTCTAATTTTATGAGGAGCACCTGTAAGTGTGGGTATAAATAGATGGTATAGGAAGTAAGGCAATTGATAATGTTATATCTAGGTAAGTCTCCTATATAAGATTCAGATCAAAATTAAAGTCAAATCTCACAAAGCATAATAAAGGGGTCCTGGATGAAGCATTCCTTGCAAAACACGAGTCTGGGGCGGTGGGACTCCATGATCACATTGATGCAGTATTGGAGTCATGTTGTTATTTATTATTAATTTTTAGAGAGCTTTTGCAGTGCTTTTTCAGGTTGAATTAATTTGGAAGTCACACACTCTATACACTTTTAAGTATAGAGCAAAGATCTCAGTAGCGGAGCTAGAGTAAAAATGATGGCAAAGTTGCCAACGAAGCAACATCAGGAAAAAGACTACTTCAGTCAATACTCGTGGTTTTTGAATTTGTGCTTTATGGAGAGTTTCTACAAGAAAAGTCTCCTGAAAAATTCAGAAAGGGTATGTGCTCAATGTATCATTTTGAGGCTGGTTCCTGGAACCCACATGAAGAAGCACTAAGGCTTGTTTCACATTTGCGGTTGAGTACGCAGCGTATCGTCCGCAAACGCATGCATGCGTTTGCAGTTGCGGACGATTGGCAAGTGCTATTTTCTGGTAAATTTTTGAGTGTACACAAGCCACGCCCAATGGGCATGTCTTATGTAAATTATTGCGTATGCAAACGCAAAATGTATGCGTGTGCTTGCGTACGCACGCATTCTCATAGACTGTAATAAGTTGTTTAGACGCATTCCTTCCGCAAGCGTCCGCATGCGTTTGGAGGTGGCAATTTGCCGCCTTCAAAATTGCAACATATTGCGTTAGCCGCGCCAAGCAAACGCGGTCGAATGCATACAAACGCATGTACCTGCGTCCACAATGTTGAAGATAGGAAAACACAACGCATGCAGATGTATGCGTCAGAAACGCTGTGGACACAACCGCAAATGTGAACTCAATGTAAATGTAAAAGAAAATGTAAAAAAAAGAATTTCACATATGCATTGTAATGTTAAAACGACTTGCTGTACATATGTTCCGTGTTGTGTAACTTCTTTTAAACGCTCCAGACTACGAAAACTGTGAAGAGACTGAAAGAAATGATCATTCTTCAAATGGTTTCTGCTTGGAAAGCGATACTGTTTTATAAATAAATTTAAGAAAAGGATGCCCGCTGCATAGCCGCTGCAAAAATGGCAAAAAAGATGACAAAAAGGTTGCTTCAGGAAAAACACCACCATTTTTTCTTGAAGCATCTTCTGCTTTAAAAAACTATGCAGGTACACCAGCGTCTATAAGTTGCTATATATAGAGAGGATAGCTGTACCTGCCAAGTTTTTCAAGCATAAGACACTTCAAGAAAACGCTGTCAGTGTTTTTCCTGAAGCATCTTTTTTGGGGTCTTCTTGGTTGCTCAGAAAAAGCTAGAAATAATGAACATTTCTATGTAAGAATGACTTGCTGTTTTCATATTCAGACTTTTGAGGGTATATTAACAGCTTAAAGTTTCAAAAAATGCCAAGCGACTAAAAGAAGTGACCTGACCATTATTCAGGTCTCCTCATTTTCCTACATATTAGAATACAAGTCAATGGGAAGGCTTAAAAGATATTGTTGCTTCAGTAACTGCTTGTGACTTCTTTATTGTTGAATGAATTGTTGAAGAAGACCCCAAAACAATTCAAAAACAGTGAAAATAATTGCCAACGATCAAAAACAACAAAGCAAGTACTCAGGAAAAATTCAAAGAAATGCAGAAAAATGAGTCCGACGTGTCCTGAAGCGTCTTCCACTTGGCTTCTCGGGTTCGCCTGAGGTTGAAAGATGTTTTGTGCATGTAACCTAAAGATATGTGCACATCTTGGCTTTCAGATGAAAAATTTTTCTGCAGTAAAATGTAGGCAATAATTTTCCTTAAGGCTATGTGCACACGTTCAGGAATCTTTGCAGAAATTTCCTGAGAAAAAACGGACGTTTTCCCAGGAAATCCGGATGCGTTTTTTTGCGTGTTTTTACTGTGATTTTTTCCTGAACATTCTAGGTCAATAATATAGCGGGAAATACGCAAATTTACCGCAAAATTAATGAACATGCTGCATTTTTTATTGCGATGCGTTTTTTTCACGGTAAATGCAGAATGCATTCTAATCATAGGATGCTTAATGCATGCGTTTTCTAAGCGTTTTTGCAGTGGAAAACCGCCACAAAAACGCAAAAAAAACACGAAAAATCCTGAACGTGTGCACACAGCCTAAGCGTTAATATTTCTGTCTTCTAGGTAGCTTTTCGTGACGGCTTTGCTATAGGCATATATAATTTAGTGAGTGGCTTCCAATTCTAAGCTGCCTGAAGAATAGTCAGGTCACTTCTTTTAACCACTTTGCGACTTTGGAAACCTAAATCATTTCAAAGAATCTATAATTTTAAGGGTAGGTTAATTTTAACATTGAGAGATAGAATAACAAAACTAATATCCAGAAAATCATATTGTATAAATTATATACTGTACACTTATTTGCATTTTGCAGTGAGAAATAAGTATTTGTTCCCCTATCAACCATAAGAGTTCTGGTTCCTACAGACCAGTTAGACGCTCCTAATCAACTCGTTACCTGCATTAAAGACAGCTGTCTAAGGCTTTGTTTCCACGGTCAGGAAACAGTCAGGATTAGCTGTGTGTTTGACGCTGTGCGTTGGTGCAGCGTCAAACACGCAGCGTCCAGATGTTACAGGGATCATTGGTATGGAAGTCAGTGCAAATCTATCCAGCGCTTTGGTTTTGACCCCAGGGCTCTCTTAAAGGGATCACCAGTATGGAAGTTAGGACCGTTCCACTCAGCGCTGTGGTACTGACCCCAGGGCCTCTTAAAGGGATCATTGGTATGGAAGTTAGGGCAATTTCACTCAGCGCTCTGGTTCTGACCCCAGGCCTCTCTTAAAGGGATCCCCGGTATGGAAGTGAGGGCAAATCCACTCTGCACTTTGGTACTGACCCCAGGCCTCTCTTTAAGGGCTCTCTGGTATGGAAGTTAGAGTAAATCTCTCAGCACTCTGATTCTCACCCCAGGCTTCTATTAAAGGGATCATTGGTATGGAAGTCAGGGAAAATCCACTCAGCGCTCTGGTTCTGACTCCAGGCCTCTCTTAAAGGGATCACTGGTATGGAAGTTAGGGCCATTCCACTCAGCGCTCTGGTTCTGACCCCAGGCTGACGGGATGATGTGGGATATTAGGGGTAGTAGTCCGGTGGCTCTGGCTGACAGGATGATGTGTGATATTAGGGGTAGTAGTCCGGTGGCTCTGGCTGACGGGATGATGTGGGATATTAGGGGTAGTAGTACTGTGGCTTTGACTGGATGATGTGGGATATTAGTGGTAGTTGTCCGGTGGCCATGGCTGATAGGATGATGTGGGATATTAGGGGTAGTAGTCCGGTGGCTATGGCTGACGGGATGATGTGGGATATTAGGGGTAGTAGTCTGGTGGCTTTGACGGGATGATGTGGGATATTAGTAGTCCGGTGGCTCTGGCTGAAAGGATGATGTGGGATATTAGGGGTAGTAGTCCGGTGGCTCAGGCTGACGGGACGATGTGGGATATTAGGGGTAGTAGTCCGGGGGTTCTGGCTGACGGGATTGTGTGGGATATTATAGTAAATGTGGCTATGCGGAGTGGGCGGGGCTCTACACTCAGCTTTATATATATATAGATATAATCATTATAATTTGTTATAACTTACTGTAGTTAGTTACTATGCCCGGGCAGCGCCGGGCTCTTCAGCTAGTGTTTTCTATTGGTGAAAGGTCTGGGCTGCAGGTGGCCAGTTCATCACCCCATAAAGGTTTAACTTGCTTTTGTGGATTACATGGTAAACTTTGTTCACAGACAATGATTTCTAGAAGTATTTATTCTGACTCTATAACTAGGTTGCGAGTGTAAGGTGCCTGAGATACCATTTCTATGGCTGTCTCTATGAACCATTACACACACGCAGAGATTTCATCAGATAGCTTGAATCAACTGTGGGAGGCACGTATGAAAATTCCAGAAGAAAGTTTATTTTCAAGCAGAATTCTTGTAGTTATGCATGATTATAATAGCAGTAGCTGTAACAGCTGCAGTTCTGAACCAGAGCTGCAAGACATGAGGTTCTTAAGATGGCTGACACAAACTAAGGAAGAAGAGAGGTATTGCTGACAACAAAAGTAGGGAAGCAGACAAGGAGAGAGACAGGACAAACTTCTAAAAGACAAGAGACTTATTGCATAGCAACGCAGCAACAACAATACAGTACAATACTGTATGATTTCAAAGGGACAAGACACTGTCCATCTGAAATCTTTAGATTTCACGATAATGCAACCTTCATGTGATGTCCATTGCCATTCCAGGAACCAGAAAATTTACATACAAATATGCAACAAAACTATAAACAACTGTAAAGTACAAATTGATACAGTAGTTGGTGGCCTGTTGTCCACACAATAGGATAATCCAAGTTCAGTTGGAAACTCATTTTCGGATTGGGGAAGTTGCAGCATGCAAACATCCACCAACCAAATAATCCAAGGGAAGAATGTTCTAATATGCAATACATCTGGAGGTACAGTATGTGGAGGTATGTGCTGTGCCCATCAGTAGTATCCTACTTCATGTAATATCTTTCTTTGAAAGAAGCAATACAAGTTCAGTGACTCGGTGAAGGAAAACTCATGTTGAGCCACATTTTGTCACCTTAACTTCCAGTTTTTGAGTCTTCTCATCGTCGCTAGGCATAACTTGTGATAAGACCCATTGGCCAGTCATTGCGATGAGCTTATATCCTTTAGAATGACAAAGTCTCCTTCCTGGAGGTTAGGTTTTGCTGACTTCCATTTGTGACAGCCTTGAACCTTATTCAGGTATTCAGTCATAGGGCAGTCCCAAAAAACAGGTGTTATACCTGCTTACACTGACATCTGTAAATGTCATTGTGGTCAAAATTCTGTGGAGAGATCCAACCTTCTGCATAAGAAGGCAAGCTCCTATAAAGTTAGTGCCACACTGGGACCTAAGTTGCTTGATGGGTCCCTGGATGGAAAAGAACCTTCTGAAGGCATTAGTGAAGCAAGAGGAATCAATGGATTTAATCACCTAAGTGTTAACTGTGTGAGAAGGTCACTGGTGAAACACTGGAGGGGAGATATGTGTCACTCAGGATGTTAGCCCAAGTGATGTAAACCTGGGAAAATGCTCCGGCACTTAATGCTGAGAGGGGTTAATCGGCCATAGTAAGGGTTAGATTTAGTGAATAGCTGAAGAGTGGGTGGGAGGATGTTCACCATATCTCCACCCCAGGGTGTGGTTCAGAAGCTTAATGTGGAGCCTTTGGACTCATTCAGTGTTTGGTGTGTCTGGAGATGAGAGCTCCAGAGTGGTGCTCAAGGTAAAGAGAACAGAACAGCATGTTTTTTTTCCCTTGAGCGGTCAGACCCCCCGCAGCCACACAGACTGTTCTGTATGTTATTTTGTTTTTCCCGTTATGCCAGAAGGGCCGAGTGTTACTTAACTTTGCACTGGTTTATGCAGTACATTTTTAAGAAACCAGTTGAAAACTTAAATGAAAAGTGTTCCTGTGACTACCACTTGGAGTGAGTGAGTAAGTGAGTGAGTGAGACGATTTACCACAGTTGGTGTTAGAAGTTCTGGCAGCGTTCCAAGCGAACATGTGGGACTGCTACAGAGTTACTGTATCTCCTGGGTGAAGGTGGCCATAAGCCAGCAAGCAAGTCAGACAGCATGGAGGAGCTGATTAAACACATTGTGCAAGCGCAGCAGCAGCAACAGCTGGCACATCAGGAGTCAAGTAAGGCCTCTTTCACACATCAGGTTTTCGGCGTCAGGTGCGATGCGGCGTCTCGCCGGATCCGGTTTTTGAAATGTAAAACCGGATTCAACGGATCCAGTTTTCGGCCGGATTAGTCCGGTTTTTACAAACGCCCTTTTTGGGGTTCCAAACATGATTGGCTACTGAAAACCTATATATACACTGTTCCTACAGCCCATCTTGTTATATAGGAGCAAGTGGCGGTTGGAGAGAAGAGCAAGTGGCTGCTGAAGATGGACGTTGTGATAGGAAACATTCTGAAGAATTTGGTGGATTTCACAGTGGAGGCGAATTGTCTGAAAGCGATTGTTCTGGAGAAGGAGAGAAAGATACAGCAGCGACGACGATGACGCCGCCGTTTCTGGATCCACCCCATCACAGCCGGCCACCAGCGGCCATTTTGCCGGAGGCCACCGCATCGTAGCAATGGAGCTCCGGTGGCCTCCGGTCTCTGAGGAAATGCCGGCGGAGACCCCCAACACTGCATAAGGAGCCGCCGGCCGAGCCCCCACGATCCAAAAGGAGCCTCCGGCTGAGCCACCAATGCTCATCAAGAGCCGCCGCCGCACAGACAGCCGCACAGAGCAGCGCAAGGAGGTAATGGTATGTCATATACACCTTCCCTGTGGGACGCCCCCTCACCTCGTCATTGAGACCACTCCTCCGTACCGCCCTATAAGATGATACCCGGCGTATAAGACGACCCCCGACTTTCCAGAGGATTTTCTGGGGTTAAAAAGTCGTCTTATACGCCGGAAAATACGGTACTTACGGTGTTCAATCTTGGCCCGAGCATCGAGGTCCTCCCAGTGGTCCACGAGTTGTGAAAAGATTTCCTCCCAGAGCCGACAGGTCACTATGACATCAACATGGCTCCCTTTCTTGGACCAGATCGATGAGGAGATCCACGTTCAGAACCCCCTCCTCACTGTCCGTGTCGGGAGCACGCTATGAAGCCGGTTAAAGACAAAGAGAAAAAATATACATTAGTCTCCAAACTACCAAGAAAAAAAAATTGTAAATAAAAAATAAAACAAAAAAGTTTACAAAAAAATTGTAAAAAAAAAAAAAAAAGATACTTACATTATGGTGACCGCCACGTCGCTCACGCCGACGACCTGGGAGGCACTGTGAGGACCTCTTTGCCGAGCACCAGTTCCGGAAGACTATAAAAAAAATATATATTATGTGTTTGGGAGCAGTGTGATGTCTGTACTAAATTGTTTTCTATGTGTTGTGTGTAGTGTGATGTTGTGTTTGAGCAATGCATGCAGGAAACTTACGAATTGCGAGCCCACTCCGGGTATCTCTCCTCCCCTTCGTTCTTCTTCTGGGAGCTCCTCTTCAGCTTCAATTTCCTGGTATAAATAAAAAGTAATGCAATTAATATATAAATAACAGAGATGCGATTGTGAAAAAAAAAACTTACCTGTAAACGCTGACGATGCGTCGGAGGGTTTCCAGAAGAAGAAGACGTGTCCTGCTGTGCTGTTGGACTTGAGGGCCATCTTCTGCTGTGGAATAAAGAGAAAGAAAGGCCATGCAATATCAATTGATATTGCATGGCCCTGGCTGGAAGGGGTAGTGTGTGACATTTACCATCTGCTTTCTGCTGCCGTGGTCTCCTGCTCACTGTCAGGCTCTTCTTGGGCTGGTGGTGGTGGTACTGGTGCTGACGGCGTTGTCAGCCGGCTTGTTCTGTGGAATAAAGAGAAAAAAAGCCCATGCAATATCAATTGATATTGCATGGCCCTGGCTGGAAGGGTAGTGTGTGATATTTACTGTCTGGCCTCTGCTCCCATGCTCTCCATCAGCAGCCGCATCTGTTGGAGTCCTGGGGGTGTAGGTGCTCCTGGTGACTCTGCTGCTGTTGGCCGGCTTGTGCTGTGGAATAAAGAGGAAAAAAAGGGCCATGAATATATTGATATTGCATGGCCCTCGCTGAAAGTGCTTGTCTGTGATATTTACCGTCTTGCATCTGGTCCCGGCTGCATCATGGCCACAAATTCTTGGGGTCGTGCTGTTGGTGGTGGTGCTGGTCTGGTCTCCTGTCCTCCTCTCCTGCAGCTGGCTCCTCGGCGGCTGGCTCCTGATCTTGCTGCTGCTCTCTTTGCTGGCTGCATGGTTATGGCTGAGGGTGGTCCCACTGGCATTGTTTATATAGGTTGGCTGTGGGCTGGGCTACAAAACAAAAAACAGACAAAAAAAACGGATCCGGCGCATTGCGGCGCTCATAGACTTTCATTGTAACAAAAAGCCAGAAGCGCCGGATCCGGCTCTTCCGGCCTTTTCGCTGGAGACAAAAAACGTTACATAAGACGCCGGATTGAGACCAGACGCCGGATCCGGCAAAAAACGGACGCGCCGCATGCCCATGCAGCGCGATCCGGCACTAATGTTAGTCAATGGTAAAAAAAGCGGATCCGGTTTTAGATTTTGGTTTTCAGAAAAAATGACGGAACTCGCCTGACTGCAAAAACCTGATGTGTGAAACAGGCCTAAGCTGCTTATGCAACAGATCCAGCAACAGCAGTAGCAGCAATAAGTCTAGCACCGACAACAGCAGCAGCAGATTGAATTGCTCACAGAGCCAGCTCATGACACAGCGGCAGCTCCGAATTCAAGGTCAGCTGATGATTTTTTCATCCGAAAGGAAAGCCCTGCAGAAAATGACCCTGGGTGACAGCATAAAGGCCTTTTTGAAAGGGTCGCCGAGAGGGAGCTTGGAAATGCTGGAAATGTCATGGTCCAGGCCACATAACCACCCATTGTCCCCTGACCTTCGAGCAGATGGACTGTAGCCTGGGACATCGCTGTTCATACTATGGGTATCCAGTCTGCAGTGTGAACTGTTGTGAATGGGTTTGAGATGAGTTCTGAGCAGAGGCTCCCTCTGGTGGTTACAAGCGGTGTTAGTGAAGATTGTGAGGACTGGGAATCAGGTGTTACTGACTGGTCTTATATAAGGGAGTCATTTTCCCATCAGGGTTGCCGGTGATCAATTGTTCTGGTCTGAATCCTTCATTCCAGTTTCCCTTGTAGCCTGCTGTGTCGTGTCTGCATCTCCTGCTATCAGATAAGACCTTTTCTTCTTTTGTGTTTGTACTATATTTTTGCATTTTGTCCTGCACTTCTGTGGGGGCCTTTGGGTCCCCTCCGGGGGCTTTTGCCCTCTCAGTTTTGTTCAGCCACTGAGTTTTGTTCTTTTGCTTTTTCCAGTTTTTTCAGTGGCTGCTGTTTTGATTTTGTTACACCAGAGAGCTAATTTAGGTGGTAGAGGTCGTGTGATCTCAGGTGATTTTGAAATTAGTAGAGTTGGTGTTTTTCAGGGTTTTCTGAGATTGCAGTAAGTACCCTTCCTGTCCTTTTCTATTTAGATAGTTTGGGCCCCAGCGTTTGCTCATACTATTTTCTTTCTGTGTCAGTATTTCCTCTTGTCTAACCGCCATTACATGTTTGGGGGCTTTCTATTATCTTTGGGGTTCTGCTCCGGGGCAGATAGCTTTCCTCTTTCTATCTTTAGGTGTAGTTAGTTTCTCAGGCTGTGACGAGGCGTCTAGGACCAACGTAGGAACGCTCCACGGCTGCCTCTAGTTGTGGTGGTTAGTCAGGGTACTGCAATCTCATAGATTCCAACTGCTCTGGTGTATTGCTTTTTTGCCTGCACTCCTCAGCTACCGAAACATAACAGTATCACCGGCCAAAAAATTGAAAATTGTATGGTACTCACAGAAGGGAAAAAATATTGTGAAAGAAAAAAGGTTGTCAGAGTTGTCAGAGATATTTTTCTGTTTGCTGCATTTTTTTTTTCCCTCTGTATCTCTGGGTGCTGGGGAGGATCTTTTCTCCCAATGGAGTTTGCACAGTTGTCTGGCCGTGTGGATCAGCTTGCCACTGAGGTTCAGAGTATTGCTGCATATCTTGCTAGGTTGCCTGTTGTGGAACCTAGGATCCCCATGCCAGATTTGTTTTTAGGGGATCGAGCTAAGTTTCAGAATTTCAAAAATAATTGTAAATTGTTTTTTGCCTTAAAATCTAAGTCCTCAGGAAACGCAGCGCAGCAGGTTCAAATTATCATCTCTCTCCTGCGCGGCGATCCTCAGGATTGGGCTTTTTCCCTGATACATGGGGATCCTGTTTTGAGTGATGTTGATGCGTTTTTTCAGGCTTTGGGGTTATTGTACGATGAGCCTAATGTCACTGATCAAGCTGAAAAAGCCTTGTTGGCATTAAATCAGGGGCTTGATGACGCTGAGTTATACTGTCAGAGATTCCGTAGGTGGGCAGTCCTGACCAAATGGAATGACGACGCTTTGGCGGCCCTTTTCCGGAAGGGTCTGTCAGATAATGTAAAGGATGTTATGGTGAGATTCCCTGTCCCCTCTGGTCTCAATGATTCTATGTCATTAGCGATTCAAATTGACAGACGTTTGCGTGAGCGGAGAAGTATGCGTGGAATGGTGTTGCCTTGTGGACCGGCTTCTGAGCCCATGCAGTGTGATGGAGTGGTGTCTGGGGCACAGCGTCATGAGTTTCGAAAGCGCAATGGGTTATGTTTCTACTGTGGTGATGCCCTCTCATGCTATTTCAGTCTGCCCTAAGCGGGGAAGACGTTTTGCACGCTCAGTTGTTGTAATGTATGTGATACAGTTCATATAGCGTCTTGTGCTTGGGTGCGATGAAAATACTTGAGACACAGGTTGAAAAAGAAAGTCTTGTATTGCTTCATACAAATTGGCAAAAATAAACACACAGGTTGCAAACACAGAAGCAGGAGACACAGCAGGCCAAAGTAATCTAAGTTCATCAATAACTCTCCACAACAGATTCAGATCTTCTTCTATGTTACCGCAAGTCCATGCAACCGTGAGGCTTTCAAGAGCAGAGTTCAGAGTCCACAAGAGCTCCAGAGTTTCTCAGTAGAAATGGCTGGAGTACAAAGTCCAAGGCTTCAGGAGTCAGAACACAGGTTCACTGCAGGCCAGATTCTGAAGCACTGATTGCTCAGGTGTGGCTGTTTAAGAAGCAAACGGAGAGAATCAGGGCGGGAACATGCAAGCTGGAAAACTCCATTTTAACTGAGGGCAAGATAGCTGCAGCAAAACAGAAAGCAAAATGGCCGACGAACAAACTGAGTTTCAGAAACAGATATACAGAACCTTACATTACTCCCCCCTTAGGGGCAACCTCCGGATGACCTCAGACCAGGCTTATGTGGGTACCTCTGATGAAACTGACGGAGCAAGCGAGGAGCATTAACGTTATTGACTGGCTCCCATGAGTTGTCCTCCACTGGGTAGCCCTGCCATTTGATCAGATATTGTAACTGATTTCTATACAACCTGGAATCTAAAATCCTTTCCACCACAAATTCTTCCTGACCATCGACTAGCACTGGGTCAGGGCAAGGAGAAGAACGTCCAGGAAACGTATTGGGTGTTGCAGCCTTTAGTAGGGATACATGAAAGACAGGGTGGATTCTCATAGTTCTGGGCAATTGAAGACGACAAGCAACGGCACTTATAATCTTACTGATTTTATAGGGTCCAATGTACTTATGTCCCAACTTAGATGATGGAATCCTTAACTTAAGATTTCTGGTTGACAGCCAGACCAGGTCTCCTACCTTAAAAACTGGTGCAGGTTTACGAAATTTATCTGCTGCCTTCTTGTACCTTTCCTGAGCCGATTCCAGATTCTCCTTTAGAAGATCCATATTCTTCTGTAAAGTCGTGACTCTTTCAGCCACTGCTGGCAAAGGCGTCTCTATGGGAAATCGTGGTAGAATATTAGGATGATAACCTAAATTAGAGAAAAAAGGAGACTGTTTAGTGGAGGCACTCTGAGAGTTGTTGTAAGAGAACTCAGCCAATGGAAGCAGATCCACCCAATCATCCTGTAGGTGACAGACAAAACAGCGGAGATACTGCTCCAGGGTTTGATTGGTTCGCTCGGTTTGTCCATTAGTCTGGGGATGAAAAGCAGAAGAAAGGTTTACTTTAATGTCCAATGCTGCACAGAAATTTTGCCAAAACCTAGAAGTGAATTGCACCCCTCGATCCGAAATAACCTCATCCGGTACTCCATGTAAACGAAACACATCTTTAATCATCAAATCTGATGTCTGTTTTGCAGTGGGTAAGCCGACACAAGGGATAAAATGAGCTGCCTTTGTTAAACGATCAACCACCACTAGAATAGTGTTCTTCCCTTGAGAGGTTGGTAATTCGACAATGAAGTCCATAGAAATGGATCCCCACGGGCGGGACGGGGTGGGAAGAGGCTGTAACAGACCAGTTGGTGAAGAGCGAGGTGTTTTGCATCTTGCACAAACCTCACACGAAGTGACATAATCCAAAACATCCTTCCTACAAGTGGGCCACCAAAAGAAACGAGAAAGAAATTCCTGTGTCTTTAGAATTCCTCTATGCCCGGCTATTTTGGAATCATGAATGAGTTGCAATACTCTCAATCTGACTGTTTCAGGTATATACAGACGTTGTCCCAGAATCCACACACCATTCTTAAAGACAAGACTTACGTCCCTTGGGGTTGAGCCAAAAAAGAATCCGCATGGTATGCTTCCTTGATGTCTTTAATTAGGTCTTGATGATGAATCACTCCTAGGAATCTAGAGTCAGGAAGAATAGTCTTAGGAGGAGTAATTGGACGTGTCTCTGCTGAGTAAATCCTAGAGAGTGCATCAGCCTTTCCATTGCGCGATCCTGGTCTATAAGAAATAATAAAATTAAATTGGTTTAAGAAAAGATTCCAGCGAGCCTGGCGAGGAGTCAGGCACTTAGCCGACCTGATAAACTCAAGATTACGATGATCTGTCAGAACGACTATTTGCTGTGCAGCTCCTTGCAGAAGGTGTCTCCATTCTTTGAAGGCGGCAATAATGGCCAACAACTCTCTATTGCCCACATCGTAGTTCTTCTCAGCCGAAGACAACTGCTGGGAAAAGAAGGCACAGGGATGCAAGACATTCTTCTCACCTGTTCTCTGAGAGAGTATAGCTCCCACGGCACAGTCTGAAGCATCCACCTCTATTATGAAGGCAAGCTCTGGGTTGGGATGTACTAGAATAGGTGCAGTGGTAAATTTATCTTTTAGACGGGAAAATGCTTCCTGGGCTTGGGGAGTCCAGGAGAACTTAGACTCTTTCCGGGTAAGTTGGGTGATAGGTGACACTACCTCAGAGAAATTTCTAATGAAACGTCTATAGAAGTTTGCAAACCCGATGAAGCGCTGTACCTCCTTCACATTTCTAGGACTTGGCCAATCATTGATGGCTTGGGTTTTACTTCCATCCATACTAATTCCTTGTGTAGACAGTACATACCCCAGAAATTGAATTTCGGTCTTATGGAATTCACACTTTTCAAGCTTGATGTAAAGATGATTTTGTCTTAGACGTTCCAAGACCATTCTCACATGTCCATGATGTTCCTCTGTGGAGTTAGAAAAAATTAAAATATCATCCAAATAAATTACCACGAATGTATCTAGGAGATCCCTGAAGATGTCATTCACCAAGTGTTGGAAAGTGGCTGGGGCGGTACTCAGACCAAAAGGCATAACCAGATATTCAAAGTGTCCATAGCGTGACCTGAATGCAGTCTTCCATTCATCCCCAGGTCTAATACGGACTAAGTTATAGGCCCCACGAAGATCTAGTTTAGAAAAATTTTTAGCATGTCGCACTCTCTCCAATAACTCAGGGATTAAAGGCAATGGATAACGGTTTCTAATAGTAACCTTATTAAGTTCCCTATAGTCTACGCATGGTCTCAGGGATCCATCTTTCTTCTTTACAAAGAATATGGGTGCCCCTGCAGGAGATGAAGAGGGGCGTATGAAGCCCTTGGCTAGATTTTCGTCTATGTACTCTTTTAAAGCCTTCAGCTCGGGCCCCGCCAGGGGGTAGATCTTACCAAAAGGTATCTCTGCTCCAGGCAATAATTCAATTGGACAATCATATGGACGGTGAGGAGGAAGCTGGTCAGCGTTCTTCTTGTCACATAAATCCACATAGTCCTGGTATACAGCTGGTAATTCAGGGACTGACATGGTTCCTTTAGGAACAGAGCAAGCTGAAATTTTTTGACTCATCTGTTTCTCTGGGAAGTGTAATTCCTTGGTCTCCCAGTTAATGGTAGGATTCTGAGCCTGCAGCCATGGTAGCCCTAGAATAATGGGAAAGTGAGGAGAAGAGATAAGCATAAAGGACAGTTTCTCTTGATGATCTTTACCCATAAGAACCTTTAAAGGCTCTGTTTCCTGATCCACTGGTCCAGAGGTCAGCAGGGAGCCATCCACAGTTTCCATCTGTACGGGAGCAGCCTTCTTCACTGAACGTATTCCCTGTTTTAGAGCAAAGGAGACATCCATAAAATTTCCACTTGCACCTGAGTCGATCATGGCAGAGCTAGACACCCAGGCTGAGTCAACCCAGAGTTTGATGGAAAGAAAACAGTGAGAATTGTTTTTCTTACAACTCAGCTGGGACACCGCTGAGGAAACTTGAAAGATGGCAGCATTTACACAGTCAACGTCCTCAGAGGTAACGGAGTTTAAGTCCGAGAAATCAAGATCTGCTGCGGCAGCTATCTCTGGAGCCTGAGGCTCGGACCTGACAGATCCCCTCTCGCAACACTCACAATGAATGAGTGCTGCAGTAGTCTTGCGAGAACGGCTGGGACAGTTAATAATAAAGTGCCCTGACTTACCACAGTAAAAACATAGATTCTCCTTAAAACGATGTTCCTTGCGTGCATCACTAACCCGTCGTAGCAAAGAGTCTACCTGCATGGGTTCAGGTTCAGGTTCCCGTGTAATCCTATTCAAAGGTTCCTTAGCTGGAGAGGAAGGTAGGAAAAGGTTAGTACGATTGCTTTCGAACCATCTCTCTTGCCTGCGTTCAGTTAAACGAGTATCAATACGGATGCAGTAGTTAATAAAGTCACCTAACGCAGTGGGAGAGTCGGCACGAGCAAGTTCATCCTTAATTAGTGGGGATAACCCCTTTCGAAAAATAGATTTTTTGGCGGAATTGTCCCAGGTGGTATCAAGGGCCCATCTCCTGAAATCCAAGGCATATTCAGCTACTGAGTGCTTACCTTGGCGCAAAACTAACATGGCTGCTTCAGCTGTTGCACCTCGATTGGGGTCATCAAACACCTGCCCCATGGCTGAAATAAAGTCATCAAGGTGATTCAAACAATCATCCTCAGTCTCAATCAGAGGGTTTGCCCATATCAAAGCCTTGTTGGTAAGCAACATAATTATAGTAAGCACCTTAGATCGTTCAGTAGGAAATTGTGAAGCATGTGCAGAAAAAAAAAGATTACATTGATTAACAAATCCCCTGAATTTTTCACGTTCACCACCAAAACGAAAAGGGGGCAACTTGGGAATCCCAGAACTCGGGGCCATGGCAGGAGCCTGGACTCGCCCCTCTAGAACCTCAATCCTGGCTCGCAAATCCTGAGTAGTCTGTCCAACCACTTGCAAATTGTGATTATTTAGGTCCTGAAGATTTGTAAGACGGGTCTTTATATTCTGCAAATCTGCAAGGATATTATCAGTCACTCCACAAAGTTCCTTTATGCGGGCCTCCATTTTCCAGATCTTTTAAGACAGGATACTGGAAGAAGAGGAGAGAAAAAAAAAACAATAGTGTTCACCTGTGGCAACACTGAAGAAAGAAAAAACTTTAAGGGAACTGCTCACCTGGAATGGTTGTGAGAAGTCACAACCACTATCATCACAGAAAGCTTTCAACCAGACATCTGATATCCAGAGTTTCAGCAGACAAAAGAGAAGAGAAAAAAAAAAACAATAGTGTTTACCTGTGATAACACTGCAGAAAAAAACTTAAGGGAATTGCTCACCTGGAATGGTTGTGAGAAGTCACAACCACTGTTATCACAGAAAGTACAACCGGACATCCGATATCCACAGTACAGCAGACAAGCCTTTCCAGACCCAGCAGACACTAACGTTTGGCTTCAGAATCTTGTAATGTATGTGATACAGTTCATATAGCGTCTTGTGCTTGGGTGCGATGAAAATACTTGAGACACAGGTTGAAAAAGAAAGTCTTGTATTGCTTCATACAAATTGGCAAAAATAAACACACAGGTTGCAAACACAGAAGCAGGAGACACAGCAGGCCAAAGTAATCTAAGTTCATCAATAACTCTCCACAACAGATTCAGATCTTCTTCTATGTTACCGCAAGTCCATGCAACCGTGAGGCTTTCAAGAGCAGAGTTCAGAGTCCACAAGAGCTCCAGAGTTTCTCAGTAGAAATGGCTGGAGTACAAAGTCCAAGGCTTCAGGAGTCAGAACACAGTTCACTGCAGGCCAGATTCTGAAGCACTGATTGCTCAGGTGTGGCTGTTTAAGAAGCAAACGGAGAGAATCAGGGCGGGAACATGCAAGCTGGAAAACTCCATTTTAACTGAGGGCAAGATAGCTGCAGCAAAACAGAAAGCAAAATGGCCGACGAACAAACTGAGTTTCAGAAACAGATTAACAGAACCTTACAGTTGTCTTGGGTAGTGTTCAGACTAAGTTTTTATTAACTGTCACTCTGATATGCTCTCTGTCCTCATTTTCTGCTCAGGCTTTCGTTGATTCTGGAGCAGCTATTAACCTGATGGATTATGATTTTGCTAAACGTTGTGGGTTTCCCTTGATACCCCTACAGAAGTCTATTCCCCTACTGGGGATCGATTCTACCCCTTTGGCTGAGAATAAACCCCAGTTTTCTACTCAGGTGATAATGAGGGTTGAACCTGATCACCAGGAGTGCTGCAAATTTTTGGTTCTATATAATCTGCATGACATTATCGTGCAGGGTTTCCCTTGGTTACAGTCTCATAATCCTGTTTTGGATTGGAAATCTGTGTCTGTAACCAGTTGGGGCTGCCAATGTGTTAATACCAACACTCCTGTTTTTTCTGCCTCCCCCCAGGCTCAGGATGTTCCTGACTTTTTGTTTGATTTTTCTGATGTGTTTAGCGAAAGTAAATCTGCATCCTTACCTCCCCATAGGAGCTATGACTGCGCTATTGAATTAGTGCCGGGTAGTAAATTCCCTAAAGGTCGCCTTTTTAACTTGTCTGTACCTGAACATGACGCTATGCGGTCTTATATCAAGGAATCATTGGAGAGGGGGCATATCAGACCATCCTCTTCACCCTTAGGTGCCGGTTTTTTCTTTGTGGCCAAAAAAGATGGTTCATTAAGGCCGTGTATTGATTATCGTCTCTTGAACAATATTACTGTGAAATATCAATACCCGTTACCCTTGATTTCTGACCTGTTTTCCAGGGTGAAAAACGCTACTTGGTTTACCAAGCTTGACCTCAGGGGGGCGTATAACCTTATTCGCATTAAGCACGGGGATGAATGGAAGACGGCATTCAATACCCCTGAAGGGCATTTTGAGTACCTAGTGATGCCCTTTGGGCTCACTAATGCTCCTTCCGTCTTCCAGTCCTTCATGAATGACATTTTCAGGGATTTTGTGGACAAATTTCTGATTGTTTATTTGGATGATATCTTGATTTTTTCTAATGACTGGGACTCTCATGTGAAACATGTTCGAACTGTATTCCAGATTTTGAGAGAGAATGCTCTGTATGTGAAGGGATCAAAGTGTCTTTTTGGCGTACAGAGGATCTCATTTCTGGGATTCATTTTGTCCCCATCTGTTATTGAAATGGACCCGGTCAAGGTTCAGGCCATCTGTGATTGGGTCCAACCTACTTCATTAAAGGCTCTTCAGAGATTTTTGGGTTTTGCCAATTTTTATCGTAAATTTATTGGTAATTTCTCGGTTATTGTTAAACCATTAACTGATTTGACCAGAAAGGGTTCTGATGTGGTGAATTGGCCTCCTGAGGCAGTCTCTGCATTTCAGGAACTTAAGCAGAGATTCACTTCTGCTCCTGTTCTACGGCAGCCTGATGTTTCTCTGCCATTTCAGGTGGAGGTTGATGCCTCTGAAATTGGGGCAGGTGCCGTTTTGTCCCAAAAAGATCCTGAGACCTCTAAAAGTAACCCTTGTGCCTTTTTCTCTCGAAAATTTTCTCCTACTGAACGTAATTATGACGTGGGTAATCGGGAGTTATTGGCCATGAAGTGGGCTTTTGAAGAGTGGAGACATTGGCTGGAGGGAGCCAAACATCAGGTGGTGGTCCTTACGGACCATAAGAATCTGGTCTATCTGGAATCTGCCAAGCGACTCAATCCTAGACAGGCCAGGTGGGCCTTGTTTTTCACACGTTTTAATTTTGTGGTTTCCTTTCTTCCTGGCACTAAGAATGTTAAGGCGGATGCCCTCTCGAGGAGTTTCCTTGCGGACTCTCCTGAGTTATCTGATCCTTCTATTATTTTGAAAGAGGGTGTAGTTCTTTCCGCCATCTCGCCCAATTTGAGACTTGCTGTGGAGGGGTGTCAGGAGGATAGGCCCGAGCGCTGCCCTGTTGGAAAATTGTTTGTCCCGGACCAATGGAAAAAGAGTGTGATGTCTGAGATTCATTGTTCCGCATTGGCTGGGCATCCCGGAATTTTTGGTACCAGAGACTTGGTTAGTCGGTCCTTTTGGTGGCCTACCTTGTCTCGTGATGTCAGGGAATTTGTGCAGTCCTGCGGGACTTGCTCTCGCTCCAAGCCTTGCTCTCGCTCTAGTGGTTTGTTGATGCCATTGCCTGTGCCCAAGAGACCATGGACCCATATCTCTATGGATTTCATTTCCGATCTTCCTGTTTCTCAGAGAATGACCACCATCTGGGTAATTTGTGATAGGTTTTCCAAAATGATACATCTTGTGCCATTACCTAAGTTGTCTTCCTCCTCTGAATTGGTGCCGTTGTTCCTTCAGCACGTGGTTCGTTTACACGGCATTCCTGAGAACATTGTGTCTGACAGAGGAGTCCAGTTTGTTTCCAGATTTTGGAGGACTTTTTGTTCTAAACTGGGTGTTCAATTGTCTTTCTCCTCGGCATTTCATCCTCAGACCAATGGTCAAACTGAGAGAACAAACCAGACATTGGAGACTTATCTAAGATGCTTTGTGTCTGCTGATCAGGATGACTGGGTCTCTTTTTTGCCTTTGGCTGAGTTTGCTCTTAATAATAGGGCTAGCTCTGCCACTTTGATGTCTCCGTTTTTCTGTAATTCTGGGTTTCACCCTCGATTTTCTTCAGGACAGACGGAGGCTTCTGTCTGTCCAGGTGTTGACTCTGTTGTGGAGTGTATGCAACAGATTTGGGACCAGGTAGTGGAGAGGTTGTCCCTCTCTCAGGAGAAGGCCCAGCGGTTTGCTAACCGGCATAGGACTGATGGTCCTCGGTTTAAAGTGGGGGACTTGGTCTGGTTGTCCTCAAAGAATATTCCTATGAGAGTAGCATCTCCTAAATTTAAGCCTAGGTTCATTGGACCTTATAAGATCATGGAGATTATTAATCCTGTTTCTTTTCGTTTGCTTCTTCCAGGGACATTTAAGATCCATAACGTGTTCCACAAGTCCTTGTTGAAGAGGTTTGTTGAGCCAGTGGTTCCTGCTGCTGTGCCTCCTGACCCTGTTTTGGTTGAGGGCAATCTGGAGTATGTGGTTGAGAAAATATTGGATTCTCGTTTTTCTAGACGGAAACTCCAATATTTGGTTAAATGGAGAGGTTATGGTCAGGAAGACAATTCTTGGGTGTTTGCTTCGGACATCCATGCTAGGAGACTTATCCGTGCGTATCATAGAACTCATCCCGACCGACCTGGTTGCTCAAATGAGGGTTCGGTGACCCCTCCTCAAGGGGGGGGTACTGTTGTGAATGGGTTTGAGATGAGTTCTGAGCAGAGGCTCCCTCTGGTGGTTACAAGCAGTGCTAGTGAAGATTGTGAGGACTGGGAATCAGGTGTTACTGACTGGTCTTATATAAGGGAGTCATTTTCCCATCAGGGTTGCCGTGATCAATTGTTCTGGTCTGAATCCTTCATTCCAGTTTCCCTTGTAGCCTGCTGTGTCGTTTCTGCATCTCCTGCTATCAGATAAGACCTTTTCTTCTTTTGTGTTTGTACTATATTTTTGCATTTTGTCCTGCACTTCTGTGGGGGCCTTTGGGTCCCCTCCGGGGGCTTTTGCCCTCTCAGTTTTGTTCAGCCACTGAGTTTTGTTCTTTTGCTTTTTCCAGTTTTTTCAGTGGCTGCTGTTTTGATTTTGTTACACCAGAGAGCTAATTTAGGTGGTAGAGGTCGTGTGATCTCAGGTGATTTTGAAATTAGTAGAGTTGGTGTTTTTCAGGGTTTTCTGAGATTGCAGTAAGTACCCTTCCTGTCCTTTTCTATTTAGATAGTTTGGGCCCCAGCGTTTGCTCATACTATTTTCTTTCTGTGTCAGTATTTCCTCTTGTCTAACCGCCATTACATGTTTGGGGGCTTTCTATTATCTTTGGGGTTCTGCTCCGGGGCAGATAGCTTTCCTCTTTCTATCTTTAGGTGTAGTTAGTTTCTCAGGCTGTGACGAGGCGTCTAGGACCAACGTAGGAACGCTCCACGGCTGCCTCTAGTTGTGGTGGTTAGTCAGGGTACTGCAATCTCATAGATTCCAACTGCTCTGGTGTATTGCTTTTTTGCCTGCACTCCTCAGCTACCGAAACATAACAGTGAACTGTCCACTCAGCGAGGAGCCACAAGTTTGTCCCGTGATGGTAAATGGTTTGAAAGTGACTGGACTGCTAGATTCAGGGAGTTTGGTGACCCTTGTGAGGGCTACACTTCCTCTCAAGCTGATCCCTGGGAAGAGGATGATGCCCTCTGCATTCACGATGATGCTAAAGACTATCCAGTGGACATTGAAGTGGCCCAAGGTACTTAATCCTATGAAGTCGGCGTGCTTCAGATCTTATTGCACCCCATTATCATGGTATGTTTGTTTTGGGACTTGTGAGGGAAAGAGGCAAGGATTGGTTGCTGGGATAAGAGACGGTTCGCCCCTAGAGAAGAAGTAAAAGAAAACTGACTGGCACATCCAAACCAGTGTGAATTAGGTGCAAACCAGGAGCAGCTACCTCCATAGACAATATACAAAAAAAGGTTGCACTCTATCGTGCCAAAGCAAGTCAATGTGAAATATGAAACATGAATAGCAATATGGCTTTTGAATATTAGAAAAAAATGAATGAGACGCTTTGCACAAAATTTGGCCAAATAATGCCTGCCCATACACCAACGTCAAGGTGGTCTCAGAACGTATGGGTCCCTGCCTATGTGAACATACCTCTATTAGGCTGATATCTGAATTCCTGGGTGAATGTGGACACCTCTGTCAGTAAAGCTTGCCTTTTCTGGGTGAGCAGGAACCTGCTATAATTAAAATCACCACATGGTGATGGGCGGAGTGCTCGGTCAGTAAGCTAACATAGAAGTAAAAGAAAACTGACTGGCACATCCAAACCAGTGTGAATTAGGTGCAAACCAGGAGCAGCTACCTCCATAGACAATATACAAAAAAAGGTTGCACTCTATCGTGCCAAAGCAAGTCAATGTGAAATATGAAACATGAATAGCAATATGGCTTTTGAATATTAGAAAAAAATGAATGAGACGCTTTGCACAAAATTTGGCCAAATAATGCCTGCCCATACACCAACGTCAAGGTGGTCTAAGAACGTATGGGTCCCTGCCTATGTGAACATACCTCTATTAGGCTGATATCTGAATTCCTGGGTGAATGTGGACACCTCTGTCAGTAAAGCGTTCTGAGACCACCTTGACGTTGGTGTATGGGCAGGCATTATTTGGCCAAATTTTGTGCAAAGCGTCTCATTCATTTTTTTCTAATATTCAAAAGCCATATTGCTATTCATGTTTCATATTTCACATTGACTTGCTTTGGCACGATAGAGTGCAACCTTTTTTTGTATATTGTCTATGGAGGTAGCTGCTCCTGGTTTGCACCTAATTCACACTGGTTTGGATGTGCCAGTCAGTTTTCTTTTACTTCTATGTTAGCTTACTGACCGAGCACTCTGCCCATCACCATGTGGTGATTTTAATTATAGCAGGTTCCTGCTCACCCAGAAAAGGCAAGCTTTACTGACAGAGGTGTCCACATTCACCCAGGAATTCAGATATCAGCCTAATAGAGGTATGTTCACATAGGCAGGGACCCATACGTTCTGAGACCACCTTGACGTTGGTGTATGGGCAGGCATTATTTGGCCAAATTTTGTGCAAAGCGTCTCATTCATTTTTTTCTAATATTCAAAAGCCATATTGCTATTCATGTTTCATATTTCACATTGGCCCTAGAGAAGAGTCATCACACCTAGAGTCTGACGGGTTTCCCTTCTGTGTCCTTGTGGGGGATGAGGAGGTGGTGCCCCCTGAGGTCAACATTCCTGCATTAGAGGTGACTGGCAAGAATTTTTGGATCCGAGGCCTGACACCAGGTTTCCCTATTTTATGTTGAGTGGGGATTTATTGTACCCGGTTACTAAGGTGAGAGAGGAGACAGTGGAGTTATTGTTAGTACCTTGACCCTATAGATCATTGATGGCAAACCTTTCTGAGACCGAGTGCCCAAACTGCAACCTAAAACCCAATTATTTATGACGAAGTGCCAACATGTGCCAAATGCCCCATCATGATCCCCATGCTTCCTTCCTCTCACGCATTGAGCAGCTCAGCTGCGGCTGGATGTCATCATCATTCAGCTCCACGGCCGCGCCACTCAATTTGTGAGGCAGGAAGAAGCAGTCCGGAACAAGGATGAGGTGAGGCCGCATGCCAGCTGAGAGGGCTCTGCGTGCCATAGGTTCGCCATCAGTGCTATATGTTGTGAGTGGGCTTGGGATGAGTTCTGAGCAGAGGCTCCCTCTGGTGGTTACAAGCGGTGCTGGTCTGTCCAGTGAAGATTGTGAGGATTGGGAATCAGGTGTTACTGACTGGTCTTATATAAGGGAGTCACCTTCCCATCAGGGTTGCCGGTGATCAATTGTTCTGGTCTGAATCCTTGATTCCTGTTTCCTTTGTAGCCTGCTGTGTCGTGTCTGCATCTCCTGCTAACAGATAAGACATTTTCTTCTTTTTGTTTTTGTGCTTGATTTTTGCATTTTGTCCTGCACTTCTGTGGGGGCCTTCAGGGTCCCCTCCGGGGCTTTTGCCCTCTCAGTTTAGTTCAGCCACTGATGTTTGTACCTTTGCTTTTTCCATTTTTTTCAGTGGCTGCTGTTTTGATTTTGTTACACCAGAGAACTAATTTAGGTGGTAGAGGTCGTGTGATCTCAGGTGTTTTTGAAATTAGTAGAGTTGGTGCTTTTCAGGGTTTTCTGGGATTGCAGTAAGTACCCTTCCTATCCTTTTCTATTTAGTTAGTTTGGGCCCCAACGTTTGCTCATACTATTTTCTGTCTGTGTCTGTATTTCTTCTTGTCTAACCGCCATTACATGTTTGGGGGCTTTCTATTATCTTTGGGGTTCTGCTCCGGGGCAGATAGCTTTCCTATTTCTATCTTTAGGTGTAGTTAGTTTCTCAGGCTGTGACGAGGCGTCTAGGACCAACGTAGGAACGCTCCACGGCTGCCTCTAGTTGTTGTGGTTAGTCAGGGTACTGCAATCTCATAGATTCCAACTGCTCTGGTGTATTGCCTTTTTTGCCTGCACTCCTCAGCTACCGAAACATAACAGTATCACCGGCCTAAAATTTAAAATTGTATGGTACTCACAGAAGGGAAAAAATTTGTGAAAGAAAAAACGGTTGTCAGAGTTGTCAGAGATATTTTTCTGTTTGTTGCATTTTTTTTTTTTTCCTCTGTATCTCTGGGTGCTGGGGAGGATTTTTTCTCTCAATGGAGTTTGCACAGTTGTCTGGCCGTGTGGATCAGCTTGCCACTGAGGTTCAGAGTATTGCTGCATATCTTGCTAGGTTGCCTGTTGTGGAACCTAGGATTCCCATGCCAGATTTGTTTTTAGGGGATCGAGCTAAGTTTCAGAATTTCAAAAATAATTGTAAATTGTTTTTTGCCTTAAAATCTAAGTCCTCAGGGAACGCAGCGCAGCAGGTTCAAATTGTCATCTCTCTCCTGCGCGGCGATCCTCAGGATTGGGCTTTTTCCCTGACACCTGGGGATCCTGTTTTGAGTGATGTTGATGCATTTTTTCAGGCTTTGGGGTTATTGTACGATGAGCCTAATGTCACTGATCAAGCTGAAAAAGCCTTGTTGGCATTAAATCAGGGGCTTGATGACGCTGAGTTATACTGTCAGAGATTCCGTAGGTGGGCAGTCCTGACCAAGTGGAATGACGACGCTTTGGCGGCCCTTTTTCGGAAGGGTCTGTCAGATAATGTAAAGGATGTTATGGTGGGATTCCCTGTCCCCTCTGGTCTCAATGATTCTATGTCATTAGCGATTCAAATTGACAGACGTTTGCGTGAGCGGAGAAGTATGCGTGGAATAGTGTTGCCTTGTGAACCTGCTTCTGAATCCATGCAGTGTGATAGAGTGGTGTCTGGGGCACAGCGTCATGAGTTTCGAAAGCGCAATGGGTTATGTTTCTACTGTGGTGATGCCTCTCATGCTATTTCAGTCTGCCCTAAGCGGGGAAGACGTTTTGCACGCTCAGTTGTCTTGGGTAGTGTTCAGACTAAGTTTTTATTAACTGTCACTCTGATATGCTCTCTGTCCTCATTTTCTGCTCAGGCTTTCGCTGATTCTGGAGCAGCTATTAACCTGATGGATTATGATTTTGCTAAACGTTGTGGGTTTCCCTTGATACCCCTACAGAAGTCTATTCCCCTACTGGGGATCGATTCTACCCCTTTGGCTGAGAATAAACCTCAGTTCTCTACTCAGGTGATAATGATGGTTGAACCTGATCATCAAGAGTGCTGCAAATTTTTGGTTCTGTATAATCTGCATGATATTATCGTACTGGGTTTCCCTTGGTTACAGTCTCATAATCCTGTTTTGGATTGGAAATCTGTGTCTGTAACCAGTTGGGGCTGCCAATGTGTTAATACCAACACTCCTGTTTTTTCTGCCTCCCCCAGGCTCAGTATGTTCCTGACTTTTTGATTGATTTTTCTGATGTATTTAGCGAAAGTAAATCTGCATCCTTGCCTCCCCATAGGAGCTATGACTGCGCTATTGAATTAGTGCCTGGTAGTAAATTCCCTAAAGGTCGCCTTTTTAACTTGTCTGTACCTGAACATGACGCTATGCGGTCTTATATCAAGGAGTCATTGGAGAAGGGTCATATCAGACCATCCTCTTCACCCTTAGGTGCCGGTTTTTTCTTTGTGGCCAAAAAGGATGGTTCATTAAGGCCGTGTATTGATTATCGTCTTTTGAACAATATTACTGTGAAATATAAATACCCGTTACTAGTGTTGAGCGATACGATACTGCAAATATCGGATATCGGCCGATATTAGCTGTATCGGCCTTTCGATTCCGAATACCGATATTTTCGTCATATCGAATACCGGAATCGGGATTGTCACTGTCATTGTCAGTGTCCGTCGGTCGGGTCTGTCACTGTCAGTGTCCGTCGGTCGGGTCTGTCAGGAGTCAGCGGCACTTACCTGGCAGAAGATCTCCGGCGGTCACGGCCTGGACTGCTTCATGGCCGCCATCCTCTTCTCCCCGGCGGTCACATGCAGTTTCTCGCGATAACTGCAGTGACTGCTGGGTAATCCCGGCCGTAAAGCAGTCAGTCCGATGACGTCACCGCCGGGGAAGCAGGTAATCAGCTGTGCTGCGTCGGGATGACAGGCTCTGCCTGTCATTGCGATGTAGCAGAGCTGGATCGTCGTGGGACTGTCGTTACTATGGACTGCGTCGGACAGGTGGTATACTGTTGGTTTGTTTTTTTTTCTTTTTTTACAGGAGATCGATGGCGTCGCAGGAATGAGTGTATAATAAAATTAATGAAAACTGTGTTGTCTCTTTTAGTTCATTAAAAGACTTTTTTCTTGCTGTGTCTTTTTTTTAAACATTTAATAACTTTGGGATTAATAATGGATCGGTGTCTTATTGACACCTCTCCATTATTAACCGGGCTTATTGTCACCGTGCAATCAACGGTGACATTAACCCCTTATTACCCCACTTGCCACCGCTACAGGGCAGTGGGAAGAGCCGGGTAAAGTGCCACAATTGGCACATCTTTTGATGCGCCAAATGTGGGGCTGCTGTAGCCTGGTATTATCAGGCTGTTGAGGGCCAAAATCCATGGGCCTTGACAGTCTTTTAATACCAGGCCTCAGCAGTCTGCATTTTACTTGGCTGGTTAACAAAAATAGGGGGACCCCTACATCGTTTTTTTTTCGAGGGGATCCCTATTTTTGTTAACCAGCCAAGCTAAGCAGACTGCTGTGGCCTGGTATTATCAGGCTTGCAAGGTCCATGGATATTGGATCCTTACCAGCCTGAAAAACCAGGCCTCAGCGGTCTGCTTCATCTGGCTGGTTAACAAAAATAGGGGGGACCCCACGCCAATTTTTTTCGAGGGGATCCCCTATTTTTGTTAATCAGCCAAGATATGCAGACTGCTGTGGCCTGGTATTATCAGGCTGGCAAGGTCCATGGATCTTGGCTCCTTAACAGCCTGAAAATCCAGGCCTCAGCGGTCTGCTTCATCTGGCTGGTTAACAAAAATAGGGGGGACCCCACGCCATTTTTTTTTCGAAGGGAACCCCTATTTTTGTTAATCAGTTCCCTCTGACGTCACTGATGGTGTCCCTGGCTGACCTGAAGTGAAAGTGGAAAGCAATCAATTAAGCTTTCCACTTCCTCTCCTGTCAGCCAGGAGAGGAGCTCATTCATTTGGGGGTTTACTGTGAGGCTGCAGCATTAGCTGCGGTCCCTGCAGTAAACATTAACCCTTTCTGAAGGATTACACCGTGGGACCTGACTGTGCATGGGATAGGTAAGAATAATTTTGCTTTATTATTTTATTTTTATTACAGGAAATGGTTTTAGCAGGTAAATAAAATATGGTCAAAAACTGTGTGATTATTTCATTAAACTTCTTTTTTATTAAAGTGTGTGTGTTTGATTTTTCTTTCATACAATAGGATTAATAATTGATAGTTGTCTAATTGACAGCTCTCAATTATTAACCTGGCTTAAAGTGACCTTTCAATTGCAAGGTCATTTTAACCCCTTATTAACCCATTCGCCACCGCTACAGGGCAATGGGAATAGACGAGCAAAGTGCCAGAAAGGGCGAATCTAATTATAGATTTGTCTTTTCTGGGGTGTCTGGGGGCAGATGTTAGTAGCCAGGGGGGGCCAAAAATAATGGTCCCTCTCTGGGCTATTATTATCTGCCCCCATTCGCTGGCTTTGTCTGTCTGGTTGCGAAAATAGGGCGGGAGCCCACGCATTTTTTTTAAACAATTTTACACCTCATATATATATATATATATATACGTCATTGAATTTGTGACACATATATATATATATATATATTTATAGTTCATACACTTCTACATAGTATAATAGCCGCTAATTCAATTGCCGGCTTTTGTGAAAATGCAGAACCCGACATGAAATGACACTTGGTGTACATAGGGTTAACCATGTCTTTTCATGTCCTTTGCTATCTGATTTGCACAAACAATTACATCAGTCTATGTGTGCAAAATTTCACACCTGTAGGGGTTAATTAAAGGTGTAAATTCGTAGCAAAAAAGTCCGTTTTTTTTACAACGAATTTACACCTTTAATTAACCCTTACAGGTGTGAAATTTTGCACACATAGACTGATGTAATTGTTTGTGCAAATCAGATTGCAAACGACATGAAAAGACATGGTTAACCCTATGTACACCAAGTGTCATTTCATGTCGGGTGCTTCTGTCTTTTCACAGAAGCCGGCTTTACCCGGCAATTGAATCAGAGGATATTTTACTATGTAGAAGTGTATAAACTATACATATATGTATATATATATGTCACAATGACATGTATATATATATATATATATGTATTCTTTGTGTGTATATTTAGTGTTTACAAGGAAATAAAGGTTTTTTTTAGTTGCGATTTTTTGTTCCCATAGACTTACATTGGACTTCCGGTATCGGAATCGGATATCGACGATATTTAGTGATATCGGCGATACCATTTCGATACGATATTTTTAGATATCGAGCAGTATCGCTCAATACTACCCGTTACCCTTGATTTCTGACCTGTTTTCCAGGGTGAAAAACGCTACTTGGTTTACCAAGCTTGACCTCAGGGGAGCATATAACCTTATTCGCATTAAGCACGGGGATGAATGGAAGACGGCATTCAATACCCCGGAGGGGCATTTTGAGTACCTTGTGATGCCCTTTGGGCTCACTAATGCTCCTTCTGTCTTCCAGTCCTTCATGAATGACATTTTCAGGGATTTTGTGGATAAATTTCTGATTGTTTATTTGGATGATATCTTGATTTTTTCTAATGACTGGGACTCTCATGTGAAACATGTTCGAACTGTATTCCAGATTTTGAGAGAGAATGCTCTGTATGTGAAGGGATCAAAGTGTCTTTTTGGCGTACAGAGGATCTCATTTCTGGGATTCATTTTGTCCCCATCTGTTATTGAAATGGACCCGGTCAAGGTTCAGGCCATCTGTGATTGGGTCCAACCTACTTCATTAAAGGCTCTTCAAAGATTTTTGGGTTTTGCCAATTTTTATCGTAAATTTATTGGTAATTTCTCGGTTATTGTTAAACCATTAACTGATTTGACCAAAAAGGGTTCTGATGTGGTGAATTGGCCTCCTGAGGCAGTCTCTGCATTTCAGGAACTTAAGCAGAGATTCACTTCTGCTCCTGTTCTACGGCAGCCTGATGTTTCTCTGCCATTTCAGGTGGAGGTTGATGCCTCTGAAATTGGGGCAGGTGCCGTTTTGTCCCAAAAAGATCCAGAGACCTCTAAAAGTAACCCTTGTGCCTTTTTCTCTCGAAAATTTTCTCCTACTGAACGTAATTATGACGTGGGTAATCGGGAGTTATTGGCGATGAAGTGGGCTTTTGAAGAGTGGAGACATTGGCTGGAGGGAGCCAAACATCAGGTGGTGGTCCTTACGGACCATAAGAATCTGGTTTATCTGGAATCTGCCAAGCGACTCAATCCTAGACAGGCCAGGTGGGCCTTGTTTTTCACACGTTTTAATTTTGTGGTTTCCTTTCTTCCTGGCACTAAGAATGTTAAGGCGGATGCCCTCTCGAGGAGCTTCCTTGCGGACTCTCCTGAGTTATCTGATCCTTCTGTTATTTTGAAAGAGGGTGTAGTTCTTTCCGCCATCTCACCTAATTTGAGACTTGCTCTGGAGGGGTGTCAGGAGGATAGGCCCGAGCGCTGCCCTGTTGGAAAATTGTGTGTCCCGGACCAGTGGAAAAAGAGTGTGATGTCTGAGATTCATTGTTCCGCGTTGGCTGGGCATCCCGGAATTTTTGGTACCAGAGACTTGGTTAGTCGGTCCTTTTGGTGGCCTACCTTGTCTCATGATGTCAGGGAATTTGTGCAGTCCTGCGGGACTTGCTCTCGCTCCAAGCCTTGCTCTCGCTCTAGTGGTTTGTTGATGCCATTGCCTGTGCCCAAGAGACCATGGACCCATATCTCTATGGATTTCATTTCCGACCTTCCTGTTTCTCAGAGAATGACCGCCATCTGGGTGATTTGTAATAGGTTTTCTAAGATGATACATCTTGTGCCATTACCTAAGTTGCCTTCCTCCTCTGAATTGATGCCGTTGTTCCTTCAGCACGTGGTTCGTTTACACGGCATTCCTGAGAACATAGTGTCTGACAGAGGAGTCCAGTTTGTTTCCAGATTTTGGAGGACTTTTTGTTCTAAACTGGGTGTTCAATTGTCTTTCTCCTCGGCATTTCATCCTCAGACCAATGGTCAAACTGAGAGAACAAACCAGACATTGGAGACTTATCTAAGATGCTTTGTGTCTGCTGATCAGGATGACTGGGTCTCTTTTTTGCCTTTGGCTGAGTTTGCTCTTAATAATAGGGCTAGCTCTGCCACTTTGATGTCTCCGTTTTTCTGTAATTCTGGGTTTCACCCTCGATTTTCTTCAGGACAGACGGAGGCTTCTGTCTGTCCAGGTGTTGACTCTGTTGTGGAGTGTATGCAACAGATTTGGGACCAGGTAGTGGAGAGGTTGTCCCTCTCTCAGGAGAGGCATAGGACTGATGGTCCTCGGTTTTAAAGTGGGTGACTTGGTCTGGTTGTCCTCAAAAAATATTCCTATGAGAGTAGCATCTCCTAAATTTAAGCCTAGGTTCATTGGACCTTATAAGATCATAGAGATTCTTAATCCTGTTTCTTTTCGTTTGCTTCTTCCAGGGACATTTAAGATCCATAACGTGTTCCACAAGTCTTTGTTGAAGAGGTTTGTTGAGCCAGTGGTTCCTGCTGCTGTGCCTCCTGACCCTGTTTTGGTTGAGGGCAATCTGGAGTATGTGGTTGAGAAAATATTAGATTCTCGTTTTTCTAGACGGAAACTCCAGTATTTGGTTAAGTGGAGAGGTTATGGTCAGGAAGACAATTCTTGGGTGTTTGCTTCGGACATCCATGCTAGGAGACTCATCCGTGCGTACCATAGAACTCATCCTGACCGACCTGGTTGCTCAAATGAGGGTTCGGTGACCCTCCTCAAGGGGGGGGTACTGTTGTGAGTGGGCTTGGGATGAGTTCTGAGCAGAGGCTCCCTCTGGTGGTTACAAGCGGTGCTGGTCTGTCCAGTGAAGATTGTGAGGATTGGGAATCAGGTGTTACTGACTGGTCTTATATAAGGGAGTCACCTTCCCATCAGGGTTGCCGGTGATCAATTGTTCTGGTCTGAATCCTTGATTCCTGTTTCCTTTGTAGCCTGCTGTGTCGTGTCTGCATCTCCTGCTAACAGATAAGACATTTTCTTCTTTTTGTTTTTGTGCTTGATTTTTGCATTTTGTCCTGCACTTCTGTGGGGGCCTTCAGGGTCCCCTCCGGGGGCTTTTGCCCTCTCAGTTTAGTTCAGCCACTGATGTTTGTACCTTTGCTTTTTCCAGTTTTTTCAGTGGCTGCTGTTTTGATTTTGTTACACCAGAGAACTAATTTAGGTGGTAGAGGTCGTGTGATCTCAGGTGTTTTTGAAATTAGTAGAGTTGGTGCTTTTCAGGGTTTTCTGGGATTGCAGTAAGTACCCTTCCTATCCTTTTCTATTTAGTTAGTTTGGGCCCCAACGTTTGCTCATACTATTTTCTGTCTGTGTCTGTATTTCTTCTTGTCTAACCGCCATTACATGTTTGGGGGCTTTCTATTATCTTTGGGGTTCTGCTCCGGGGCAGATAGCTTTCCTATTTCTATCTTTAGGTGTAGTTAGTTTCTCAGGCTGTGACGAGGCGTCTAGGACCAACGTAGGAACGCTCCACGGCTGCCTCTAGTTGTTGTGGTTAGTCAGGGTACTGCAATCTCATAGATTCCAACTGCTCTGGTGTATTGCCTTTTTTGCCTGCACTCCTCAGCTACCGAAACATAACAGCTATAGATGGAGGGTGTTGGACATGGCCAATTCACAAGTCTTGAGCGGCAATCTGGGGGGTGGATAAAACTGAAGAATGGGTCATGCGGAAGTTCTATTGGCCCAGATGTCATTGGGAAATCTTAAAGTATTGCAGTTATTGTCCCAGCTGCCAGCTAACCGCCTCACGTTCCATTTTCAAAGTCCCTTCTTGCCATTGTCCATCATAGAAGTGATGTTTGAGAGAATTGCCATGATCTGGTTCTGACCCCTGGTTAAAACTGCTTGTGACGCTTCCCACGACTGCGGGGCGTTGGGACATGGCATAGCTTGCCTAACTAGCCAATGCTCCCACGACGCCAGTCCACGACGACGTGAGGCATGAGTCCCAGATGGTAAGAGAATGTGGACCCACTGGACCACGGAGGGAGACCCGGGCCTGCCTGGACTAGGGAAGGGCAGCGACCGGGATCCGTGGCAGCTGAGCATGTGGGCAAGATGGCGACCTGCAGGACTAGACAACACCGCACAACTTCAGGTATGAAGAACATAAAGTTTACTTAAAGAAACACAGTACAAAAATAGAACATAAGACCGGGCTCCCGATTCCGCACATCAGAGAAGGGTACACGACTCAGGATCACAGACGAGTGCAGGAGGACATCAGGGTAGATGCAGTCCAGGGTTATCTGGCACGGGCATACTTGGGCGGCCTCTCTCTCAGGCCTCAGGCGTAGCACAGGCTCAGCAGGAGAACATCAGACACCGACCTCAGACAGACTTCAGACGATGGCGGGGTCATCACGGGTAGATGCAGTCCAGGATCATCTGGCACGGGCATACTAGTATGGCCTCACTCTCAGGCCTCAGGCGTAGCACAGGCTCAGCAGGAGAACATCAGACACCGACCCAGGACAGACGTCATCACAGGGTAGACCAAGGAGGAACCGGCAGGACATCGGAACATCAGGAACACGGACAGGACATCAGGAAGTCAGGGACTCAGGAACACGGACAGGACATCAGGAACACGGATTGGATCCCAGGAACACAGACAGGACATCAGGACACAGGAACACGGACTGGACATCAGGAACACGGATTGGATCCCAGGAACACAGACAGGACATCAGGAACACGGATTGGATCTCAGGGAGTCAGGAACACGGACAGGACATCAGGAACACGGATTGGATCCCAGGAACACGGACAGGACATCGACATCGGACTCCGGACATCTGACAACGATCGGCAGGCTCCGGACATCTGGCAACGATCGGCAGCCTCCGGACATCAGGCAGAGAGGATAGGATCCGGACATCTGGAAGTGGTCGTCGGACATCGGACATCAGGCCATGGTCATCAGGCATAGGATCCGGACATCTGGCAGCGACCTGAACAGGAACCCCAGCGGTCTGGTGCAAGCCCCGCCAGACTCAACGGGAGCTGGCCGGGAATTGCACAGAAGCTGAGCACAGAGTAACAGAAACTCAGCACACACCGGACTCCTCCTTCCAAGATGAACTCAGGTTATATAGCAAGGATTCACAGTCACTGGCACAGGGTTCAGGACACAGCAGGATTTCAGGAACATAACACAGAGGACACAGTTCAGACAGTCAGGTACAGGATGCAATCCAGGATCAGGGGTTCAGGTAATTAGACACAGCAGGAACAGGCCTGGATATACAGCCTCCAGGAACGGCAATCTGGGTAATCAGCCCCCAGCTTAGGTGGAAACACAAGACACAGTTCAGACATTCAGGTACCGGGTTAGGTCCAGGATCAGGGATTCAGGAAACAAGACACAGCAGGAACAGGCCTGGATATACAGCCTCCAGGAAAGGCGATCTGGGTAATCAGCCCCCAGCATAGGCGGAAACACAAGACACAGTTCAGACATTCAGGTACCGGGTTAGATCCAGGATCAGGGATTCAGGAAACAAGATACAACAGGAACAGGCCTGGATATGCAGCCTCCAGGAATGGCGATCTGGGTACTCAGCCCCAGGCAGAAACACAAGACAGGACAAGGGGAATCAGCTCTCCAGAGCTGATCAAACTCAGAGCAGGAGCTGAACACACAACCACATACGGCTAGGTTCAGGAATTCAATGTGGATTCAATGTGAAGCTCTGGCAATGCCCCTCAGGGCTGGGGAACTTTATATATGAGCTGCTTCACAGCAATAGGCTGGAGCAGTAATTCTAGTACACACCCAATCCTCATAAAAGCAGGACAGGTGTGGGCCGCGCCCCCTATGCAGAGCCAGACAACTCATCACAGAGGAACACCTGACCGTGGCTGCTGCCACACACGTAGTAAGTCATGCACAGTGCAGAGGACTTTGCAACCTACGGATGGTCTTCACAGCAGGCCAGGCCCCTGACAGTAGCTGCTGCCACACACGTAGTAAGTCATGCACCACTGCAGAGGACTTTGCAACCTACGGATGGTCTCTACAGCAAGTCAGGGACCGCACATGCGGGTGGTCATGCAACGCAGCGGAGACACTCACGCAAGTATGGCTACGCAGCAGAGCTGGGAACTGAGCAGCATCCATACAGGTAACAGACAACAGTATCCCAGCTGGTTAGGGGGAAAGGAGCAAAAGGGTTAAAGCAGAGACATGCTGAGTAACGCTGGAAGACAAAGTACAGACAATACCAGCGTTACAGTATCCCCCTCCTCAGGCCCCCTCTTCTGAAGACCCAAGTAAAAAAATTCCCCAGAAAATTCACTTGGGTTTGGCGGTAAGTCCCACAGTTCACAATATGGCAGCAGAGTTCATAGCTCGAAAAGTCCGAACCGCTGACCAAGCGGGGAATTGAGCCATCTAGTCCACTTACCATGTGGGGACCAAGCAGTCTAGTTCGTAGATCAGGTGGAGCTTGGAGAAAAGTCCTGCAGACCACACATGCTCAGCGGAGTCCATGGCCAGAGCTTTCTGTGACGCTTCCCACGACTGCGGGGCGTTGGGACATGGCATAGCTTGCCTAACTAGCCAATGCTCCCACGCCGCCAGTCCACGACGACGTGAGGCATGAGTCCCAGATGGTAAGAGAATGTGGACCCACTGGACCACGGAGGGAGACCCGGGCCTGCCCGGACTAGGGAAGGGCAGCGACCGGGATCCGTGGCAGCTGAGCATGTGGGCAAGATGGCGACCTGCAGGACTAGACAACACCGCACAACTTCAGGTATGAAGAACATAAAGTTTACTTAAAGAAACACAGTACAAAAATAGAACATAAGACTGGGCTCCCGATTCCGCACATCAGAGAAGGGTACACGACTCAGGATCACAGACGAGTGCAGGAGGACATCAGGGTAGATGCAGTCCAGGGTTATCTGGCACGGGCATACTTGGGCGGCCTCTCTCTCAGGCCTCAGGCGTAGCACAGGCTCAGCAGGAGAACATCAGACACGACCTCAGACAGACTTCAGACGATGGCGGGGTCATCACGGGTAGATGCAGTCCAGGATCATCTGGCACGGGCATACTAGTATGGCCTCACTCTCAGGCCTCAGGCGTAGCACAGGCTCAGCAGGAGAACATCAGACACCGACCCAGGACAGACGTCATCACAGGGTAGACCAAGGAGGAACCGGCAGGACATCGGAACATCAGGAACACGGACAGGACATCAGGAAGTCAGGGACTCAGGAACACGGACAGGACATCAGGAACACGGATTGGATCCCAGGAACACAGACAGGACATCAGGACACAGGAACACGGACTGGACATCAGGAACACGGATTGGATCCCAGGAACACAGACAGGACATCAGGAACACGGATTGGATCTCAGGGAGTCAGGAACACGGACAGGACATCAGGAACACGGATTGGATCCCAGGAACACGGACAGGACATCGACATCGGACTCCGGACATCTGACAACGATCGGCAGGCTCCGGACATCTGGCAACGATCGGCAGCCTCCGGACATCAGGCAGAGAGGATAGGATCCGGACATCTGGAAATGGTCGTCGGACATCGGACATCAGGCCATGGTCATCAGGCATAGGATCCGGACATCTGGCAGCGACCTGAAAAGGAACCCCAGCGGTCTGGTGCAAGCCCCGCCAGGCTCAACGGGAGCTGGCCGGGAATTGCACAGAAGCTGAGCACAGAGTAACAGAAACTCAGCACACACCGGACTCCTCCTTCCAAGATGAACTCAGGTTATACAGGTCCTTCTCAAAAAATTAGCATATAGTGCAAAATTTCATTATTTTCCATAATGTAATGATTACAATTAAACTTTCATATATTTTAGATTCATTACACACCAACTGAAATTTGTCAGGTCTTTTATTGTTTTATTACTGATGATTTTGGCATACAACTCCTGATAACCCAAAAAACCTGTCTCAAAAAATTAGCATATCAAGAAAAGGTTCTCTAAACGACCTATTACCCTAATCTTCTGAATCAACTAATTAACTCTAAACACATGCAAAAGCTTCCTGAGGCTTTTAAAAACTCCCTGCCTGGTTCATTACTCAAAACCCCCATCATGGGTAAGATTAGCGACCTTACTGATGTCAAGAAGGCCATCATTGACACCCTCAAGCAAGAGGGTAAGACCCAGAAAGAAATTTCTCAACAAATAGGCTGTTCCCAGAGTGCTGTATCAAGGCACCTCAATGGGAAGTCTGTTGGAAGGAAACAATGTGGCAGAAAACGCTGTACAACGAGAAGAGGTGACCGGACCCTGAGGAAGATTGTGGAGAAGGACCGATTCCAGACCTTGGGGGACCTGAGGAAGCAGTGGACTGAGTCTGGTGTAGAAACATCCAGAGCCACCGTGCACAGGCGTGTGCAGGAAATGGGCTACAGGTGCCGCATTCCCCAGGTAAAGCCACTTTTGGACCATAAACAGCGGCAGAAGCGCCTGACCTGGGCTACAGAGAAGCAGCACTGGACTGTTGCTAAGTGGTCCCAAGTACTTTTTTCTGATGAAAGCAAATTTTGCATGTCATTCAGAAATCAAGGTGCCAGAGTCTGGAGGAAGACTGGGGAGAAGGAAATGCCAAAATGCCTGAAGTCCAGTGTCAAGTACCCACAGTCAGTGATGGTGTGGGGTGCCATGTCAGCTGCTGGTGTTGGTCCACTGTGTTTCATCAAGGGCAGGGTCAATGCAGCTAGCTATCAGGAGATTTTGGAGCACTTCATGCTTCCATCGGCTGAAATGCTTTATGGAGATGAAGATTTCATTTTTCAGCACGACCTGGCACCTGCTCACAGTGCCAAAACCACTGGTAAATGGTTTACTGACCATGGTATTACTGTGCTCAATTGGCCTGCCAACTCTCCTGACCTGAACCCCATAGAGAATCTGTGGGATATTGTGAAGAGAAAGTTGAGAGACGCAAGACCCAACACTCTGGATGAGCTTAAGGCCGCTATCGAAGCATCCTGGGCCTCCATAACACCTCAGCAGTGTCACAGGCTGATTGCCTCCATGCCACGCCGCATTGAAGCAGTCATTTCTGCAAAAGGATTCCCGACCAAGTATTGAGTGCATAACTGAACTTTATTATTTGATGTTTTTTTTGTTTGTTTTTAAAAAACACTTTTATTTTATTGGACGGTTGAAATATGTTAATTTTTTGAGACAGGTTTTTTGGGTTATCAGGAGTTGTATGCCAAAATCATCAGTATTAAAACAATAAAAGACCTGACAAATTTCAGTTGGTGTGTAATGATTCTAAAATATATGAAAGTTTAATTGTAATCATTACATTATGGAAAATAATGAAATTTTGCACTATATGCTAATTTTTTGAGAAGGACCTGTATAGCAAGGATTCACAGTCACTGGCACAGGGTTCAGGACACAGCAGGATTTCAGGAACATAACACAGAGGACACAGTTCAGACAGTCAGGTACAGGATGCGATCCAGGATCAGGGGTTCAGGTAATTAGACACAGCAGGAACAGGCCTGGATATACAGCCTCCAGGAACGGCAATCTGGGTAATTAGCCCCCAGCATAGGTGGAAACACAAGACACAGTTCAGACATTCAGGTACCGGGTTAGGTCCAGGATCAGGGATTCAGGAAACAAGACACAGCAGGAACAGGCCTGGATATACAGCCTCCAGGAACGGCCATCTGGGTAATCAGCCCCCAGCATAGGCGGAAACACAAGACACAGTTCAGACATTCAGGTACCAGGTTAGATCCAGGATCAGGGATTCAGGAAACAAGATACAACAGGAACAGGCCTGGATATGCAGCCTCCAGGAACGGCGATCTGGGTACTCAGCCCCAGGCAGAAACACAAGACAGGACAAGGGGAATCAGCTCTCCAGAGCTGATCAAACTCAGAGCAGGAGCTGAACACATAACCACATACGGCTAGGTTCAGGAATTCAATGTGGATTCAATGTGAAGCTCTGGCAACGCCCCTCAGGGCTGGGGAACTTTATATATGAGCTGCTTCACAGCAATAGGCTGGAGCAGTAATTCTAGTACACACCCAATCCTCATAAAAGCAGGACAGGTGTGGGCCGCGCCCCCTATGCAGAGCCAGACAACTCATCACAGAGGAACACCTGACCGTGGCTGCTGCCACACACGTAGTAAGTCATGCACAGTGCAGAGGACTTTGCAACCTACGGATGGTCTTCACAGCAGGCCAGGCCCCTGACAGTAGCTGCTGCCACACACGTAGTAAGTCATGCACCACTGCAGAGGACTTTGCAACCTACGGATGGTCTCTACAGCAAGTCAGGGACCGCACATGCGGGTGGTCATGCAACGCAGCGGAGACACTCACGCAAGTATGGCTACGCAGCAGAGCTGGGAACTGAGCAGCATCCATACAGGTAACAGACAACAGTATCCCAGCTGGTTAGGGGGAAAGGAGCAAAAGGGTTAAAGCAGAGACATGCTGAGTAACGCTGGAAGACAAAGTACAGACAATACCAGCGTTACACTGCTCAAGGGCATCAATACATATTGTGAATCCTTGACTATGCTATGCGGTACCCAGAAGCAGTTCCCCTGAGAAACTCCTCTGCAAAAAGTATAGCCAATGTGTTGGTCACTGTCTTTTCCCAGACAGGGTTACCGAGGGAGATCCTGCCCTGTTATGATTAGGTAGCCGAGGAGGACAGTAGCCAAAATAGGCTAGGCAACCAGACACCCAGAGAGGTTGGTAACTAGCGGATTGCAGACCCCTAAACTGACAGCACAACTAGAAGCAGCCGTGGGACGTGCCTACGGTGCCCTAGACGCCTCGACACAGCCGGAGAGATAACTAAGCCTAAAGAGAGAAAGGGGAAAGCTAACTGCCCCGGAGTAGAGACCCCCCAAGGAATAGGTAGCCCCCAAACATATATTGGCGTTGAGACAAGATGAAATACAAACACAGGCAGAAAATAGAGCAAGCAAGTGCTGGGGCCCAAACTGTCTAGATAGAACAGGACAGGAAAGAATACTGTCTGCAATCCAGCAAAAACTCCAAGAAAAACTCCAACCCATCTGACATGCAAAAATACTAAGACCACACGATCTCTCGCCTGCTAGATCAGAACTCTGGTGTAACTGGTAGCCAATCAGCAGATACTAAAATAACAGGAAACTGAAAATACATAAACAGTGGCAAATGAGAAACGAGTCCAGCAGGACAAAGCAGGAAGCAAGCTGACTTCCAAAAGGAACCAGGAAGAAACAAATCACCGGCAAGGATCATGGGAAGGTTGCTCACTTATATCACCCCAGTCATCAACACCTGATTGCCAATCATCGCCCCCAGCTGATAGACCTCTGTTAGCCAAAGCAGTTTCATTATTATCAGCAGCCACCAGAGGGAGCCCAAACTCAGATGTCAGATCCAGAGCACTCACAACAGTAACCCCCCTTGAATGCCGTGCAAACAAACCACTTGCTGAAAAAACAAGGGCACCAATAGCGGAAGAGGATGGCAACTTCGGCAGTGGCACAAGATGGACCATCTGGAAAATCTATCACAGATCACCCAGATAACAGTCATTCTCTGAGAGACAGGGAGGTCGGAAATAAAATCCATAGAGATATGGGTCCATGGCCTCCTGGGCACAGGCAGTGGCATTAACAATCCACTAGAGCAAGAGCAGGGTTTGGACCGAGAACAAGTCCCACAGGACTGCACAACATTCCTGACATCCCGAGATAAAGTAGGCCACCAATAGGACCGACTCACCATATCTCTGGTACCAAAAATACCGGGATGACCAGCCAACGCGGAGCAATGAATTTCAGACATTACTTTCTTCCTCCATTGGTCTGGGACATACAATTTCCCCATAGGGCAACGTTCAGGTTTATCCCCCTGAAATTCCTCCAGGGCCAGTCTCAAATCAGGTGAGATAGCGGAAAGAACCACACCCTCCTTCAGAATGGCAGTAGGCTCAGTCACATCAAGAGAATCCGCAAAGAAACTCATCGCCTTAACATTCTTAGTGCCCAGAAGAAAGGAGACCACAAAATTAAAACGCGTGAAAAACAAGGCCCACCTGGCCTGTCTAGGATTTAATCGCTTGGCAGATTCGAGATAGATCAGGTTCTTGTGGTCAGTGAGGACCACAACTTGATGTTTGGCTCCCTCCAACCAATGTCTCCACTCTTCAAAAGCCCACTTCATAGCCAATAATTCCCGATTCCCCACATCATAATTACATTCAGCTGGGGAAAATTTTCGAGAGTAGAAGGCACAAGGGTTACTAGTAGAGGTTACAGGATCCCTTTGGGACAAAACGGCTCCTGCATCAATCTCAGAAGCATCTATCTCCACCTGAAATGGTAGAGAAACATCAGGTTGCCGTAGAACAGGAGCAGAAGTGAATCTCCGCTTAGGCCTCTTTCACACATCCGTTTTTTGCCGTCAGGCGAGATCCGGCGTAGCGCCGGAGCACCGGATCCGGCTAATATTATGTAAAAACGGATGAGACGGATCCGGTTTTCTGCCAGATCCGTTTAGCGGATCCGACCAAAAAAACGGATTCGTCTCATCCGTTTCATCCGTTTTTTTATCCGTTTTTCGACGGATTACGACGGATCCGGTTTTTAAAAATGCCCCTTGGGGGCTTCCAAACGTGATTGGCTACTGAAAACCTATATATACGCTGTTCCTACAGCCCAACTTTGACAGGTTGTAGAGGAGCAAGTGCAGGTTAGAGAGAAGAGAAAGTGGCTGGCGAAGATGGACGTTGTGATAGGAAACATTTTGAAGAATTTGGTGGATTTCACAGTGGAGGCGAATCGTTTGAAAGTGATTGTTCTGGAGAAGGAGAGAAAGAGACAGCAGCGCATCATGCGTCAGCGACGTCGACGCCGTTTGTGGATCCACCCCATCACAGCCCAGAGAATGACGTGTGGGGTGTATTCTACACTCTACTTGGACCTTAAAGGAAACCCTGAGAAATTTTTCTCATATGTTCGGATGAAAATGGACAACTTTGATTTATTGGTGGAGCGAATTGGAGACCTCACAAGAAGATCTGACACCTATTGCCGCTTCTCCATTTCACCGGCGGAGCGTCTGATGGTGACTCTTCGGTAAGTCATATTTATTTGATCTGCTTGCTTGAGAGCACACTTGTCCTGGAATGTTGTTGCTGGTAGTTTGTAATAAATCTTTTTATAGTATGTCCAATTGTTAAAGCTGAGTTCTGGTATGTAATGCTGAAAAATATTTAGAATTGAGAGTCCTCAGTGGTTGATACCTTTTAATGGCTAACTGAAAAGATGGTAACAAATTGCAAGCTTTCGAGACTACTCAGGTCTCTTCATCAGGCAAAGACTAAAACAGAATCTGAAGAATCACATATTTATACACAACACAGCACAGAAACAATGCAATATGTAAGACAAGTGACGTGAAGCAGAACGGTCATTATGGTAGATAGAGATGAACATAAATATTGGAACAGTTCATAGATAAGGAGTGTGAAAGTTTTATTGCCCTATGATTGGGGTCTGGTATTGTGTTGTTTTGCCCCAGAAGGTCTTAGGAGCAAATTCCTTAATTGATGTTGTTATGGAAATTTAATTAGGACAAATTTATCCTTTAGTGTTTGCTGCTTGCTGTTCCCAAATCTCTATTTAATGTCTTTTTGAGCGCTCAGAACGAAATGAGACTGTCCACAACGGAAGTGTCAGTATGGCAGTTCGTCAAGACTACTCATTTATTATTCATTCAAGGTTTTATACGTTTACAAAAAGGGGCTGGTTAGTCAATTAACATACAATTAAAAGCTGCTAGATTATTGGCTGTTCTAGTGTAAGTATGATAATTATGATAATTATGATAAAAGGCTGAAGTTGCAGATTTATTGTTTACTGCTCCTTGCCCCAGCAAGAATGCATGACTAGAAAAGTAAAACAATAGATATCTACTAAGACTCTATGTACTTGTTCCTTATGAAGGCCAGATTCATTTAAGACGACTGATTATAGCTGGCATAGAAATGTGTGAGCACAGGATTTTTAGCAAGTGAGATCTATCTAACTGTGAATGCATATATATGAATATACTTTGAATACATGGAATACATATATATTTCCATGACAGTCCCCCCTTAGATACCACTTGCCCTAAAAACCTGCTCCTGGCCCAAAGCGCTGCAACTCTTTTGTGCTGCCGGCGAGTTGAGACATGCCTAATACATTCCTCCCCCACCGAATACAGACTTTTCGCAAATGGGCGGTCAGGAGGACTGTCCCTGTCGGGGGTTTATGTGTTTGCAATCATAGTCTCTTTATTTAACTGCATGTTCAGAAAAAAAACGTGTGTATTCTTCATCAGGTAGGTCATCTGTCTGGTCAGTCAGAGCATCCACGACATCCTTCATGGCTTAGGTGTCTCTCCTGGTACGGGAGCTTCCTTGCAATGCGATATGTGGATCCAAGCAGGCTTTCCCTCTAGTTACACAGAGGTTGGTGTCATCTGGGGCTCTTGGACAGGACCATCAAATCTGGCAGTGAAGAGAAAAACTCGAGAATGGACATTAGTTTTTTGACCAATTCAATTACATAAGCAAACAAGATATCATTTTGCATATTCTGCTGCTGAGGGAAGAATGCACCTAACTTGGGACTAGACCCAAACAAAATTTCGTTATGGTGACAGCTTTTCTGGGTCTCTGGGAGTGTGCCTTACGCTAAACAGTGCAATTGGGAGTGTGTCATGCCATGGTTTGCGTGTCTCTTGGGCAATTTTTAGCATTCTATTCTTAAGTGTTCCGTTCAGTTTTTCTACCTTCCTGCTGCTCTGGGGGTGGTAAGGAGTGTGTAGACCTAAATCTGACCCTACTGCTAACCAGATCTCTTGTGTCAGATTTGCTGTGAATGCGGGTCCCTGATCACTCTCTATCACTTCTGGAACCCCGTATCTGCACACTATTTTCTGAAAGTAGCTTCTTTGCAGCAGTCTTTGCTGACTTGGAAGGCTTCTGTCCATCTTGAAAATACTTCTTTGACCACAATGGCGTATTTGAATCCTTCACTTGGCGATATCTGGATGTGGTCTATCTGGATCCTTTGAAGCTGGTAGAGTGGTCTTTCCAGATGAGGTGAGGGGGACTTTCTTCCATACGTCCAGGCTTGCATTTGCCGCAGGTCAGACAGCTGCTGGTGAATTTGGCTGTTAGGGTGGAGATCCCTGAAGCAAAACAGTAAGCACCAATCAGATCATTCATCTGTGTCTTTGATATGTGGGTGTGGGTCCATGTGCCCATTGGACCACCATAGGGTGCATACTTTGTGGTAGGCAGAGTTTGAAGTGTATTATTGATAGCCTTCCTTCTTCACGTGTTGCTTTTTTCGCATTCAGTTCTTCTTCTCCTTTTGGAGCTTGGTCTTGCAACTTCTTGAGCAGATCCCAGGACGTCTTTTTGTCAGGTTTCTTGTCTTCAGTCGTCATGTAGTAGCCGTCCGGCTCTACGACCTCTCCCACTTCTCCATGTTGTCTTCCTTTGGCCTCTTCTTTGGCTGCCATGTCCGCCATGTTATTGCCTCACGCCTCTTCTGTTCTCAGTTTTCCATGCACTTTGATTTTTCAAATTGCCACCATTTTGGAAGTTGGAGTACACCCAGCAGGTCCCTGAAGGCTCCATGATGCTTCACGGTTGTCCCGTTTGCTGTGATGAAGTCCCTTGTAGCCCAGATGGGCCCAAAGTCGTGTGCTATGCCATGCGAGTACCTGTAGTCGGTGTAGATGTTTGCAGTCTTGCCTTCTGCCATCTGGCAGGCCTTTGTCAGCGCTATCAGTTCTGCTTCCTGGGCTGACAGGCTAGGTGACAGACTTCTGGACCACAGGATTTCTTGATTGCTGGTCACTGCACTTCCTGTGTTGAAACTTCTTCATCATCTGCAAATCTGGAGCCATCCAAGTAGAGGATAAATTCTGTAAATTTTGTTCTGGAAAGTCCATATTGTATCCCCCCTTGGGAGTGGGAGTAGAGTGGCCGGGCTGAGGACTGTAGGTCTGGAGACGGTGACATTATGAGACAAAGGCGATAGAGGCGCCACAAAGATGTCTGGCGGTGGGGAGATTATTGTTGGTTGAGCTTGATTGAAGATTGCCAAGATGTCATGTGGCGTGAGAGTTTCCAGTGGCTGTCCAAGAGTGATGTCAGCAACCTTGTCCAGGAGGGTGTGTGCTGCAGATACTGCCATCAGGCAGGAGGGTGCTCCTCTTGCAACTGGATCCAAGTGGGCTGAGAGGCAGCCTAAAAGTCTCTGTTTTCCCCCGTGAATCCATATTAGGACTCCAGTAGCATGACCTTCTTTCTTCCATCAGGTAGACGGAAAGACTTCTCGTAGTCAGGTAGGCCTGGTATTGGCGCTGAGACTGTGGAGTTCTTCCAATCTCCTGAATGGGTTGAAGGCTGCGTCTGATAGAAGGAGTGGGGTTGCGTTGATGTAAGCGCACAGAGACTGCATTAGGACTGAGGCATCAGGGATCCAGGTTCTGCAATATGACACTAGACCAGGGAAGGCCTGCAGCATTCTTGGAGTTGTTGGGGGAGCCATCTTCTCCACAGTGGTCTTCCAGTCTTTTGACATATGTTTTGTCTGGTGGGCAATACAGTGTCCCAGGGATGTAACTTGCTTCTGACATCACTGGACTTTTTTCTTCCAGACCTTGCGTTGCTGTTCTTCCAGGTAGAGTAGGAGAGACAAGGAATAGACTGTGCAGGTGTCGATGTCAACCACACAAAAGAGAAGGTCATCCACATGTTGTAGAAGAGTGACTCTTGCATATTCTGCAATCCAGTTGACGAGGATGGAGGACATTGTCTTGGTGAAACTTGAAGGGCTTGTTTTGAGCACCTTGAGGCAACACTGTCCATATGCACTGCACTGGTGCGTGAAGGCAGACCTCCAGGTGGAGGGGAAACACTGAAGAAGGTTCTGGCCAGGCTGATCACCGTGAATACCGTTGCGGTGACTGGGACTTTTGAGAGCAGAGTGTGCGGGTTCAGCACTGTTGGGGTTTCAAATACTGTACCCTCTTTCACGGCCTCCAGGCCTTGCACCATTCTGAACTCAGTGGGGTTTACAGTCTTTTTCTTCACTGTGGAAAGCTGGGATTGATTCCGATGGGCGAGGCAGCCCAGTTTTGCCTTGTCCTTCACTATGCGGCAGGGGACTCCCATCTCCCGGCACAGAGCTGACGAGAAAACAAGCCGCCTACTAGGATCCACATCATGAGAGATGACGACCAGCTGGCTTTCTTGTTCTCCACCAAGGCAGTCACTGTGTTAGCACTTGCTCTGGTCACAGGGGGTCTTCTTGTTGGGACGTCTCCTTCACCGGCTGCTTTTTTCTCAGCATGGGCCATCAGTAGTTTAGCTGAGTGGCCTTTTGCCGGACTAGGGCCTGGGTGAATTGGCTGGCGTTGGAGCCGGATGAGGTATTGCCATTCCATGAAGCGAGTAGGGTCCTTCTTGAGTTGAATATCCTGGCCAATGTCAAAGTTCTCAGGCCGTCTTCTTAGGCGAGTTCACTTAGACCTTCAGTTGGTCAGAGACTTCTTGACTCTGGGTGATGGAGTGGCTTTTCTGGTACTATGTCCAGCACCTCCTGTGATAGGTCTGCAGTGTGGTTGTTCCTGTTTCTTCTTGGGTCAGGGGTGAAGAAAGTGTCATGGTCCCATCTTCCTGGAACACTCTGGTCGCTTTCAGCTTCTGCAGTAAGTCCACTCCCAATAGGTTGAGGGTGCAGGTCTTTGACACAACAAACTGGGACATGATGGAGTGTTCTGGCTGAGTCCACACGCTCAGGGGCTTCATAATCTGGAAATATCTGACTTGACCATCAATTCCCATGCAGGAAGCAGAAGATTCTGATAGATAAGTGAGGTTGCGGAGTTCCACAAGAAAAGATCTGACTACGCCATCCACTCTCAGGATATTGGTCCCACTGGTGGGGTTCCCTGTGGGCTTGGTGTGCTCCTGTCCTATGGACGGGGTTCTTCACTGCTTTCTGTGTTTCTTCTTCTTCTTTGCGAAGTCGGTGTTCTGCACCGGTTCCGGAAATGACCAAAATCGCCACAGTTGTAACACCGGACATCCCTTCTGTCCCGGCGGGACTCAATCCTTTTTGCTACTGCGAGCAGGGTATCCATTGCTATTGACGTGTACTCAGGCTTGGCTACTATCAGTGGTTTCCTGATTGGTTCTCTCAGTCCATGCACAAAAGCCTGTGCCAACATCCGTCTGTGTGTCTGATCATGGGTAATG
>JARQOD010000002.1:123082931-123167958 GCA_033576555.1 Oophaga sylvatica | reverse complement strand
CATTCTGAAGTTTAGTGTCCTTGTAACCCCTCGACTACACATCTTATTAAAGGATACATGAAAGCTTATTATTTTGTGATCACTATTACCCAAGTGACCCCCAACCCTTATATTTGATATACGGTCTGGCCTGTTGGATAATATTAGGTCTAGCAGTGCCCCCCCTCTTGTTGGGTCCTGAACTAGTTGTGAAAGGTAATTGTCTCTCATAGTTGCCAAAAACCTTTTACCTTTGCTGGAACTGCAGGTTTCTGTTCCCCAATGTTTTTCAGGGTAGTTGAAGTCCCCCATAATAATGACTTCTCCTTGAGTCGCTGCTTCATCTATTTGCTTTACGAGGATATTCTCTGTTGCTTCCGTTATTTTAGGAGACTTATAACAAACCCCTATCAGTAATTTATTATTTTTCCCCCCTCCCCTAATCTCCACCACAGAGACTCTACATCTTCATTAGATTCACAGATATCACGCAGGATGGGTTTTAAACCCCTTAACGACCAAGCCATTTTGTAGGTTAAAGACCGGGCCAATTTTACAATTCTGACCACTGTCTCTTTATGAGGTTATAACTCTGGAACGCTTTTACGGATCTTGGCGATTCTGAGACTGTTTTCTCGTGACATATTGTACTTCATGATAGTGGTAAAATTTCTTCAATATAACTTGCGTTTATTTATGAAAAAAAACGGAAAATATGGCAAAAATTTTGAAAATTTTGCAATTTTCAAACTTTTAATTTTTATGCCATTAAATCAGAGAGATATGTCACAAAAATTAGTTAATAAATAACATTTCCCACATGTCTACTTTACATCAGCACAATTTTGGAACAAAATTTTTTTTTTGTTAGGAAGTTATAAGTGTTAAAAGTTGACCAGCAATTTCTAATTTTTCCAACAAAATTTACAAAACCATTTTTTTTTAGAGGCCACCTCACATTTGAAGTGAATTTGAGGGGTCAATATGACAGAAAATACCCAAAAGTGACAGCATTCTAAAAACTGCACCCCTCAATGTGTTCAAAGCCACATTCAAGAAGTTTATTAACCCTTCAGGTACTTCACAAGAATTGAAGCAATGTGGAAGGAAAAAATGAACATTTAACTTTTTTTCCCAAAATTTTTCTTTCGACACAATTTTTTTAAATTTTGTCAAGGGTATCAGAAGAAAATGAACCACAATATTTGTTGTACAATTTCTCCAGAGTACACCGATACCCCATGTGTGGGGGTAAACCACTATTTGGGCGCATGGCAGAGCTCGGAAGGGAAGCAGCGCCATTTGCCTTTTTTGCTGGAATTGAGATTGGACGCCATGTCGCATTTGGAGAATCCCTGTGTGCCTAAACAGTGGAAACCCCCCACAAGTGACCCCATTTTGGAAACTGGACCCCCCAAGGAACTTATCTAAATGTGTTGTGAGAGCTTTTAACCCCCAAGGGCTTCACAGAAGGTTATAACGTAGAGCCGTAAAATTAAAAAATCATATTTTTTCCACAAAAATGATCTTTTCATCCCAATTTTTATTTTCCAAAGGATAAAAGGACCCCAAAAGTTATTGTGCAATTAGTCCTGAGTACGCTGATACCCCATATGTGGGGGTAAACCACTATTTGCGCGCATGGCAGAGCTCGGAAGGGAAGCAGCGCCATTTGACTTTTTTGGCTGGAATTGAGATTGGACGCCATGTCGCATTTGGAGAGTCCTGTGTGCCTAAACAGTGGAAACCCCCATAAGTGACCCCATTTGGAAACTGGACCCCCAAAGGAACTTATCTAAATGTGTTGTGAGAGCTTTTAACCCCCAAGGGCTTCACAGAAGGTTATAACGTAGAGACGTAAAATTAAAAAATCATATTTTTTCCACAAAAATGATCTTTTCATCCCAATTTTTATTTTCCAAAGGATAAAAGGACCCCAAAAGTTATTGTGCAATTATTCCTGAGTACGATGATACCCCATATGTGGGGGTAAACCACTATTTGGGCGCATGGCAAAGCTCGGAAGGGAAGCAGCGCTATTTGACTTTTTTGGCTGGAATTGAGATTGGACGCCTTGTCGTATTTGGAGAGCCCCTGTGTGCCTAAACAGTGGAAACCCCCCACAAGTGACCCCATTTTGGAAACTATACCCCCCAAGGAACTTATCTAGATGTGTGGTGAGAGCTTTGAACCCCAAGGGCTTCACAGAAGGTTATAATGTAGAGCAGTAAAATTAAAAAATCATATCTTTTCCACAAAAATGATCTTTCCACCCTCAATTGTTATTTTCCAAAGGGTAACAGGACCCCAAAAGTTATTGTGCAATTTGTCCTGAGTACGCTGATACCCCATATGTGGGGGTAAACCACTATTTTGACGCATGGCAGAGCTCGAAAGGGAAGGAACGCCTTTTTCAAATGCAGACTTTGATGGAATGGTCTGCGGGTGTCATGTCACGTTTGGAGAGCCCCTGATGTGCCTAAACAGTAGAAAACCCCCACAAGTGACTCCATTTTGGAAACTAGACCCCCCAAGGAACTTATCTAGATGTGTGGTGAGCACTTTGAACCCCCAAGTGCTTCACAGAAGTTTATAACGTAGAGCCGTGAAAATAAAAAAATCATATTTTTTTTCCACAAAAATAATCTTTTTGCCCCCAAATTTTTATTTTTATAAGGGTAACAGGAGAAATAGGACCCCAAAAGCTATTGTGCAATTTGTCCTGAGTACGCTGATATCCCATATGTGGGGGGGAACCACTATTTTGACGCATGGCAGAGATCGGAAGGGAAGGAGCACCGTTTTTAAATGCAGACTTTGATGGAATGGTCTGCGGGTGTCATGTCGCGCTTGGAGAGCCCCTGATGTGCCTAAACAGTAGAAACCCCCACAAATGACCCCATTTTGCAAACTAGACCCCCCAAGGAACTTATCTAGATGTGTGGTCAGCACTTTGAACCCCCAAGGGCTTCACAGAAGTTTATAACGTAGAGCCGTGAAAATAAAAAAATCATATTATTTTCCACAAAAATGACCTTTTTGCCCCCAAATTTTTATTTTTCTAAGGGTAACAGGAGAAATAGGACCCCAAAAGCTATTGTGCATTTTGTCCTGAGTAGGCTGATACCCCGTATGTGGGGGGAACCACTGTGATCGCCTTACTACGATCTTTGGGAGGCACAATGAACAAATCCAGAAAAGGTGAAGAATTGGTTTTCTTTTTTGCGCCGTTCCTCGTGCGGTATTAGTGATTAGGCGACTTTATTCCTCGGGTCGGTGCGATTACGGCGATACCAGATTTATACCCTTTTTTCATGTTTAGCTTCTGTCACACACTAAAAGATGCTTTTTTTGGAATAATTTTTTGTAAGAAATTTTTGCATCGCTGTATTTTGAGAGCTATAATTTTTCCATATTTCGTCCGACATAGTTATCTGTGGGCTCCAGCATTGCAATGCATTGTACCTATGGGGAAAGCTGCTGTGAGCATGGTCACAGCAGCATTCCGTAGCTAGATGAACCGGAGGTTGTCATGACAACCCCCGGGTCATCAAGGCAGAGATCGGGCCCTGCAAATACATTGCAGGGCGCCGATCTGAGGCAGAGGGAGCTCCCGACCCTCTGCCTCCCCCCCTGAGCGCTGCGATCGCGCTCGATCGCAGCAGTCAGGGGGTTAACAGCCAGGGGCGGTGGGGGCTCCACTCCTGGCTGTCAGTGCAGGAAGCCTGGCCACTGCAGCGCCGGCTCCTGCACTGATCGCGCTGGAGAAGCTGAAATTTCAGATTCTCCTGCGCGATCGCTGCTATGTTTGGTCAGTCAGATTGACTGACCAAGCACAGCTCTGTAGGTGCGGGGACCGACGGCAAAGGTCTCCGCACCGCTTGACGTGCCTGTCAGCTGTCTGTGACAGCTGTCGGCACTGATCTACCACTGCGTGTTTACACGCAGTGTTTAGATCAAAGGCATGACGTGCACAGTCCGTCCTGGTGCCGGAACTGACACCCGGCCATGACGGACTGTGCACGTCATTGGACATTAAGGGGTTAAGGATGATTTTACATATAAACACACACCCCCACTCACTTATTTTTACGGTCATTTCTAAACAGACTATAGCCCAGTAAATTAACTGCCCAGTCATGGCTCTCATCCAGCCAAGTCTCAGATATCCCCACCCTGTCATAATTATGTTCCAACAAAATTAATTCTAATTCCGCCATTTTGTTGGTGAGGCTTTTGGCATTAGTATACATGCACTTTATGTATCTCTCTGTACCTCTATTCTTAAATTATTAACTGTTCTAACCCCACCCCCCATGCCACCCCCACCCCCAATTTCATTATTTGTGCCCAGGTCTCTATCTGCACTGCCTTCCCCTCCTATAAAATGAATACCCTCCCCCCTAGTCCCTAGTTTAAAGACTCCTCCAACCTTCTAGCCATTTTCTCCCCCAGCACAGCTGCACCCTCCCCATTGAGGTGCAGCTCGTCCCTAGCATAGAATCTGTAGCCAACTGAGAAGTCGGCCCAGTTCTCCAGGAACCCAAACCCCTCCTTCCTACACCAATTCTTGAGCCACTTATTAACCTCCCTAATCTCCCGTTGCCTCTCTGGTGTGGCACGTGGTACAGGCAGTATTTCGGAAAATACCACGTTGGAGGTCCTTGCTTTAAGCTTGCAGCCTAATTCCCTGAAATTGTCTTTAAGGACCTTCCATCTACCTCTAACTTTGTCATTTGTGCCAATGTGCACCAAAATCATTAACTGGTGGAGGCCACTTATTATAGATGGCACATTTTATTAGTGGAATGCGTCTCCATGTGCCTCTACAAACATGTTGCTTCTGTCAAAGACTAGAGTAATATTTCTGACATGTATTTTAATATTTTTAATTATTTTTTTTGCAACTTCAAAACTTTTTAAAGTGTTTTATGCAGTTTTCTGACCCCTATGCTCTTAGTTTAAATTGTCAGTTTGTGCTGACAGACATGCTTTAGCAATATTGTTTTTTTTCATGATTGGATTGAAACAAGTAACTATCAGTGCAATGATCTGACTTCATAGCAACCATGATATCTAATTTCTGGCTCCTTTCATTTTCCAGGTCTTTGGGGTCTGGTGAACAATGCAGGCATTGGGATTCCAGGAGCCACCAATGAATGGCTGACTACAGATGACTTTTTGAAGGTTCTGAAAGTAAATCTATTGGGAGTTATTGATGTGACGCTCAAGATGTTGCCGATGATACGAAAAGCACAAGGACGTCTTGTGAATGTAGGCAGCGTGGCCGGCAGAATCAATATTAGTAGTGGAGGATATGGCATGTCAAAGAATGGAATAGAATCCTTTTCGGACAGTCTACGGTGTGTATCCTGTTAGGTCCCATCCTCTTTTGATGCAGACATTTCTGAAGCTGTAAATGGTGTACAATAATAAATTATATTGTGGTACCGTGTTAGCCAGAAAAATCGATGTGAATACTTTTCCGTCCAATTATGACAAGAGCATTCTTAAAGTGATACCTTTATTGGCTAACCAGAAAATTATATGTTCGCAAGCTTTCAGAGCTCAAAGGCTCCTTCTTCAGGCAAGATTACATTTGGAATAATAAGAAAGACACATTAGATGCTTATTATAGTAGGAAATTTGTTCAAGACCTGGGAGGTGTGATGCCTTCAAAAGATAAGCAAAGGAAATCCCTTTGCTTATCTTTTGAAGGCATCACACCTCCCAGGTCTTGAACAAATTTCCTACTATAGTAAGCATCTAATGTGTCTTTCTTATTATTCCAAATGTAATCTTGCCTGAAGAAGGAGCCTTTGAGCTCTGAAAGCTTGCGAACATATAATTTTCTGGTTAGCCAATAAAGGTATCACTTTAAGAATGCTCTTGTCATAATTGGACGGAAAAGTATTCACACTGAAGCTGTAAACAAATCTGATTCAATGGATTCCTCTAGGCAGCATTTGATTGCAATGCTAAAGGGAATATATTCATTAACTAGCTATGAACCCATTCTACGCCCGGGTGGCAAGCATTTTTATATGTATATGGTCTCCCATCCTGGTATGTGCTGCCTCCCCTTCTATCCTGGTATGCAAGGCACCCCTCATCACTATCCTGGTATGCATGGTCCCCTCACCCCCACCCAAATCTGGTATGCATGGCACTCCATTCCTCATCCTGGTATGCATGGTCCCCTCATCCCCCAATCCTGGTATGCATGGCACCCCTCATCACTATCCTGGTATGCATGGTCCCCTCACCCCCACCCAAATCTGGTATGCATGGCACTCCATTCCTTATCCTGGTATTCATGGTTCCCTCACCCCCTAATCCTGGTACGCATGGTCCCCTCACCCCCCAATCTTGGTATGCATGGTCCCCTGCCGCCCAATCCTGGAATGCATGGTCCCCTCACCCCCCAATTCTGGTATGAATGGTCCCCTCACCCCCAATTCTGGTATGCATGGTCCCCCCTCATCCCTATCGTAGGATGTATGGTACCCTTCACCCCCCAATCCTGGTATACATGGTCTCCTCATCCCCAATCCTGGTATACATGGCACCCCTTACCTCCCAATTCTGGTAGGCATGGTCCCCTCACCCCCCAATCCTGGTATGCATGGTACCCCTCTATCCTGGTATGCATGTTACCCCTCATCCCCCAATCCTGGTATGCATGGCCCCCTCACCCCCCAATCCTGGTATGCATGGTCCTCTCGCCCCCTCATCCCGGTATGCATGGTCCCCCCCACCCCCAATCCTGATATGCATGGTCCCCTCACCCCCCTATCCTGGTATGCATGGTTCTCTCACCCCCCTATCTTGGAATGCATGGTCCCTCAACCCCCAATCCTGGTATGTATGGTCTCCTCACCCCCCAATCCTGGTATGCATGGTTCCCTCATCCCCAATCCTGGAATGCATGGTCCCCTCACCCTCCAATCCTGGAATGCATGGTCCCCTCACCCCCTAATCCTGATGTGCATGGTCCCATCACCTCCCAATCCTGGTGTATATGGTCCCCTCACCCCCCAATCTTGGAATGCATGGTCCTCTCACCCCCCAATCCTGATGTGCATGGTCCCCCTCACCCCTCCAATCCTGATGTGCATGGTCCCCTCACCCCCCAATCCTGATATGCATGGTCCCCTCACCCCCCAATCCTGGTATGCATGGTCCCATCACCCCCCAATCCTGGTATGCATGGTCCCCTCACCCCCCAATCTTGGAATGCATGGTCCTCTCACCCCCCAATCCTGATGTGCATGGTCCCCTCTCCCCCCAATCCTGATGTGCATGGTCCCCCTCACCCCTCCAATCCTGATGTGCATGGTCCCCTCACCCCCCCAATCCTGATGTGCATGGTCCCCTCACCCCCCCAATCCTGATGTGCATGGTTCCCTCACCCCCCCAATCCTGATGTGCATGGTCCCCTCTCCCCCAATCCTGATGTGCATGGTTCCCCTCTCCCCCAATCCTGATGTGCATGGTTCCCCTCACCCCCAATCCTGATGTGCATGGTCCCCTCACCCCCCAATCCTGATGTGCATGGTCCCCTCACCCCCCAATCCTGGTATGCATGGTCCCATCACCCCCCAATCCTGGTATGCATGGTCCCCTCACCCCCCAATCTTGGAATGCATGATCCTCTCACCCCCCAATCCTGATGTGCATGGTCCCCTCTCCCCCCAATCCTGATGTGCATGGTCCCCCTCACCCCTCCAATCCTGATGTGCATGGTCCCCTCACCCCCCCCAATCCTGATGTGCATGGTCCCCTCACCACCCCAATCATGATGTGCATGGTCCCCTCACCCCCCAATCCTGATGTGCATGGTCCCCTCACCCCCAATCCTGATGTGCATGGTCCCCTCACCCCCAATCCTGGTATGCATGGTCCCATCACCCCCCAATCTTGGAATGCATGGTCCTCTCACTCCCCAATCCTTATGTGCATGGTCCCCTCATCCCCCAATCCTGATGTGCATGGTCCTCTCACCCTCCAATCCTGATGTGCATGGTTCCCTCACCCCCAATCCTGATATGCATGGTCCCCTCACCCCTCCAATCCTGATATGCATGGTCCCCTCACCCCCCCAATCCTGATGTGCATGGTCCCCTCAACCCTCCAATCCTGATATGCATGGTCCTATAACCCTCAATCCTGATGTGCATGGTCCCCTCACCCCCCAATCCTGGTATGCATGGTCTTCTCACCCCCTAATCCTGATATGCATGGTCCCCTCACCTCCAATCCTGATGTGCATGGTCCCCTCACCCCCCAATCCTGGTATGCATGGTCCCCTCATCCCCCTATCCTGATGTACATGGTCCCCTCACCCCCCAATCCTGATATGCATGGTCCTCTCACCCCCCTATCCTGCTATGCATGGTCCCCTCACCCCCAATCCTGATGTGCATGGTCCCCTCACCCCCTATCCTGATGTGCATGGTCTCCTCACCCCCAATTCTGATGTGCATGATCCCCTCTCCCCCCAATCCTGGTATGCATGGTCCTCTCACCCCCCAATCCTGATATGCATGGTCCCCTTGTAGAGCCCAGCTGCGCTTGGAATCTCATTTCCCAGAGGGATGCACCGAAGCTAATGACCACTAGAGGACCCAATATGCATACTCACATCTTCACCAATCCCTAGAGCCACCAGAGGGAGCCTTTTCAGAGTATATAAGGATGGTGAAGACACAGAGTTTTAGTCAGTCTCCTCAGAGTGAGCAGTGAGAAGTAGCTGCAGTAGCTTTTGAGTAGTAGTCTGGGGGCTGCAGCCTGCAGTGTCACCTCAGAAAGTTGAGAGGAGAGTTGTTAGTTCTCTTAGAGTGAAGCAAATAGAGAGTTAGCTCTTGGAGCGAGCACAGAGAACAGCAGTTGTTGAAAGAACCTGAAATCTGCAGCTCCAAACTTAGTTCACACGTGTGGAGGCTAGTACAAGTGGACAGCAAGCCACTCCAGCCTAGTCAGAATTGAGTTAACTGAGTGCAGTTCAGTGAGCAAGCAAGCGTGCCGACGCTTTGAGAGCGGTGAAGAAGGAGAGGAAGCAGTCTACCATCTGCTAGAGTGTGCTTATGTGAGGGTTGAGTAGGACGAAAGGCGAGTGGAAGAGAAGAAGAGAGTAACAGAGGTGGAAATAGCATTGATAGCTTACCTCTACTCTGAATAACCGGACACCAGGTCCGAGCTTGCTAGAATCTGCACGACTAGTAGGAGATACCGGAGACCCTGCGGGACTACAGGTCGCAGGGGCCCACGAGTGTTGATACGTAACCGGGGTCAGGAAGACGGAGTCTAGCAGGGCCCTGCAAACAGAGACACTGTTCTATCCAAGAGAAGGCCCTACCACAAAGTCAGCCGGGCGTGTAAAGTTGAAGACAGAGTTAGGCCTCGTTTCATACAGGTCAGAGACTCACATTATAGAAGTAAGGAGGCCCTACACCTACTCAGTGGGAAGAACTGGACGTGCATCCTTCACCCTGCCAGCACCCCGGGACGTGCCTGCAATTCCATCAGCAAAGGTCCAGAAAGAGACTTTTGTGTGTGTTCACATTATTGCTCCTACGGATGAACTCCCCTCCTCCATCCTGCACCCCTACACTCTGTTTACCCTGAAGGACCACAGCCTTGCCTGTGGAAGGCTTAACACCTTGCTGCCCAACACCAACCCTTCAGCGGATCTGCATAGCAGCGCTGGTCACCCTGACCAGGTACCACAGGTGGCGTCACGAACATCCTACAAATATTTTAATCCCCTGTAAATATCCCCCTTTTCAGTGAGCGCCCAGGGCCATGGACCGAGCTGTGTCGCCGTAACATCCCCCATAGAAGTGAACGGGCTCGGTGCCGAGTACCTCGCAGGCCCTGGCGGGTGACTCGCCCTCACCCCCCCAATCCTGATGTGCATGGTCACCTCACCCCCCTATCCTGATATGCATAGTCCCCTCACCGCTATTACACACATACACCCAAAAAAACAAACATTTATACTCACCTTTCATCCCTGTGCTCCAGCGCTATTATGTTCTGCTGGACGCCGGGGGAGGAGAGCGGCGCCTGAGTACGCGCATGCCCATACCGCACGGTCCTGCGTCATATTGCTGAAGACACTGTAAATGTGTCTTCAGCAAAATGGCGCCGGATAGCGCTCCTGGTCTCCTGCCCCAGGAGAAGAGAACGCTCCTCCCGGTCAGGTAAGTATGTGAGTATGGCGCTGAGGATCGCGGTATGCATCCAGTACGCATACTGCGATCTCTGGTGCCATACAGAGTACTCACCTCTGGATGCCTCACTCTGTCTGGAGCCAGACTGCGCAGGCGTGTCGCGCTTGCGCAGTCTATAAAGGCTTCAGACAAAGTAACGCTCCCAGCGTTATATTATAGATATGTGGGGTTGGATGTGTTTTAGGCCATAGATCACCATGACCATTCAGGGGCAATGTTACCAGCCACCCAGCACATAAAAAATCATTAAGTCTAGAAACATCCAAAAATAGTGTATTTTAAAAATAATATTAAATTATTGTATATTTCAATCTTTACATTGACAAGTGCAACTGGGATATGTATGAATTACAGTGAATAGCATATATTGCATTGACAGGGATGCACTGGGATTTTAATTCACAGCTAATAAAGAAAATTCATTCATAGACATTTATGGCATAAAACGACATTTCTGTGGAAAACCCACAGAAATACTTGTGGTGTCTAGGGCAGTCCAGGAAATAAGACTTTCCTGTGCAATACTAGATACATGTCTTCATATAGAACGGAGTCCTGCCCTGCCTTCCTCTCTGTCCATCATGAGTGGTGTGGGCAGCAAACATCGGGAGGCTCAGCTAAGGCCTCCTTCACATTTCCGGCGGGCGCCTGGCGGCGCCCCCGGCATTTTGCCGCAGCGCCGCATCTGAAAATCTGATGCGCCGCATGCGGCTTTTTTCGCATTGACATGCATTAGCGCCGGATGGCGCCGCATGTCAATGCGTTGCATGCGGTTTTGTCCGGATGCGGCGCAAATGTACATTGCGGCGTCCGGAAAAAAACGCTGCATGTAACGTTTTTTTTTTTGCCGGATGGTTTCTTATCTCTCCAAGCATCAGAAACCATCCGGCAAAAAAAACGCATTTTGGCCGCCGGAAGTGTGAAAGGTTTTCACATGCGGCGCTGCGGCAAAATGCCGGGGGCGCCGCCAGGCGCCCGCTGGAAATGTGAAAGAGGCCTAAGGGGGTGAATTACACAGGGATTGCATTGCTGGCAGTGTGTTTCTATAACTTTATAGCTGTCTTGTCTCAACCACCCATATTGTGGACATGTGAAGATTTGTGTATCATTTCCATTAATCACGCATCCTATATTAGCCCTATTGGTGCACATATCATTACCCCTTGAGGAAGCTGAGCATCTAACAATATGCATGGGGCATTTTATTTATTTTTTGTCCTGCCTCTTTACCATCTCCATCCTAATATTTTCTATTTCATCTCTTAGATTATTTAGTATTGCATGATCTTTTTTAGGCCTATGTTATTTGCATACATGCGGACTACTTTGTGTCTGGATTGCTTTTTACCAAATAGTTATAGGTTTGCCCTGGCACTTTCATGTACATTTGTGTGGTTGACTAGGGGGTGTTGCAGGTATTAAGTGGGTAGCCTTGTTTTAGACAAAGGCCTAGCAGGAGTGGGAGCACAGATTATTTGTTTGTGTGTCCCATGACCTTACTCATGTCTTTAGAGAGAATCTGACACCAGATCAAATGTGGACAGTTTTTGCTGTTATTTTAGCTGCTCCAAATTCGCCATACAGTTCCACAGATATGAAGCTTATTATTTAGTGCTAATTTTTCTCATCTTTCAAAGGGGGTGTTTCTTTAGGTTGCTCTATATAATTACCCTTTAAGCCACACCCCTTTGTAATGAGCATAACATTTAGCACAAAATAAAAAGATGCATATCTCTGGAAGTGGATGGTAGATTTAAAAAAAAATCAGAAAATAATACTCAATGGAGCAACAAAAGTAAAATAATAGCAAAAACTGCACACTTTCTACCAGGTCCTCTTTTAAAGTGTTGCCTTTTTTAAAGGGGTTCTTCAAGTCCACAGTCACTCTATTTGACTGCAGACTTGTGAATCCTCACATCGTTCAAACTGCGCACTGTCTTGATTCTTCGGTGCAGAAGCAGGGAGTGGGCGGGCACATGATTACAAGCATTTGATTTGCATACATGCAGTCATGTGCTGACCAGATATGTGTGGCCTTGCTCATTACAAGTGAATTTGCTGAGGCCGGATATTTCTAGTCTGCATGTGGCTCCCTGCTTCTTTATCAGAGAATGCTGTCAGCGTGCACACTGCGCGATGTAAGGATTTACAAGTCTGCAGTCACATGGAGTGACTGCAGGCTTGAAACCCATGCCTGGACATCCCTTTTAAGCATTTTTAATTATGTGTTTGGGGAAGCGTCTTTTGCAATTTTGTACATTATGTGTAATAAAGAATTAGAATCCACTTGAGGATGTGCACTAGTGTTTAAAATGTCCCACTTTGTTATTTGTACAACAAGGTAAGATAAAGACAACCATAAAGATCTGCAGTTAAGACAGATACTCTTTTAGTGATTGTAGCATATATAGCATAGTTACATTACTCCTCTTTTTCAGCCGTGAAATGCTTTCATTTGGAGTGAAAGTTTCTATAATTGAACCTGGCTTTTTTAAAACTGAATTGACAAATCCCGAGTTACATAAGCAAAGTATTAAACTTTTATGGGAACAAGCATCAGAAGAAGTCAAGAAAAGTTATGGAGCAGAGTATTTCAATAAATGTGAGTATGTTTGGCCTAGTACATGTTTCATAGCTTTACATCCCTATGATAATAATAATAATAATAATCTTTATATAGCGCCAACATATTCCGCAGCGCTTTACAGTGTAACAGTTTCAAAACGTAAGTCATAAGTAACAACGTTAACAATACAATAATTAAAGCAAAATAAGCCGACCCTGCTCGTGAGAGCTTACAATCTACAATGAGGTGGGGGAGATACAAAGTACAGGTGTGTATATACAATGGTGCTTTTACAATGATGGTCCAGCCATCTTGAGGGGGTGAGGGATGGAGATAGTGAATGGGCTACACATACACACTTAAGCATAGAACGATTTTGATTAGTGAATGTGATAGGCCACTCTGAACAAATGTGTTTTGAGGGAGCGCCTGAAACCATGCAAATTGTGGATAGTCCTAATTTCTTGGGGTAGAGCATTCCAGAGGATTGGCGCAGCGCGGGAGAAGTCTTGAAGTCGGGAGTGGGAGGTACGGATTAGTGCAGAGGTTAGTCGAAAGTCGTTTGCAGAGCGCAGCAGTCGGTTAGGCCGATAGATAGAAATGAGGGAGGAGATGTAGGGGGGTGCTGCACTGTGGAGAGCTTTGTGGGTGAGAACCAGTACTTTGAATTGGATCCTATAATTAATGGGCAGCCAGTGTAAGGACTGGCGAAGAGCGGACGCGTCTGAGTACCGATTAGCCAGATGGATGACCCTGGCTGCTGCATTAAGGATGGACTGGAGAGGGGATAGTCGAGTAATGGGGAGGCCAAGTAATAGAGCGTTGCAGCAGTCCAAGCGGGAGTGGATCAATGCTACAGTGAGGGTTTTTGTTGTTTCCATGGTGAGAAAAAGGCGGATTCTAGAGATGTTCTTTAGGTGTAGACGGCAAGAGCGGGCAAGAGATTGTATATGGGAGGTGAAGGAGAGATTGGTGTCAAACATAACACCCAGACAGTGAGCCTGCTGCCGGGGTGTTATTATGGTGCCGCCCACAGAGAGGGAAATGTCAGATTTAGGGAGGTTAGTAGACGGCGGGAGCAGAAGGAGTTCATTCTTGGAGAGGTTAAGTTTCAGATAGAGAGCGGACATGATGTTGGAGACTGCAGACAGACAGTCGGTGGCGTTCTGTAGAACAGCAGGGGTAAGGTCGGGGGATGACGTGTATAGTTGTGTGTCATCAGCATAAAGATGGTACTGAAAGCCAAATCTGCTGATGGTCTGTCCAATTGGGGCCGTGTAGAGAGAGAAGAGAAGGGGGCCAAGGACTGAGCCCTGGGGTACACCGACAGTGAGAGGAAGAGGAGATGATGTGGAGCCAGAGAACGAAACACTGAAGGAGCGGTCAGAAAGATAGGAAGAGAACCAGGAGAGAACAGTGTCCTTAATACCTAGTGACTGGAGCCTAGACAGTAGGAGACAGTGGTCAACAGTGTCGAAAGCTGCAGAAAGGTCGAGTAGAATGAGCAGAGAGTGGTCGCCGTTACGTTTTGCTGTCAGAAGGTCATTGGTCACTTTGATGAGTGCAGTTTCAGTCGAATGTAGGGGGCGGAAGCCGGACTGTGAAGGATCTAGGAGGGAGTGAGTGGAGAGGTAACGGGTAAGGCGGGAGTAGACTAGGCGCTCCAAAAGTTTAGAGATGAAGGGGAGATTGGAGACCGGTCTGTAGTTGTTTGTGCAGGAAGGGTCGAGAGCGGGTTTCTTTAGTAGCGGAGTAGTGATGGAGTGTTTGAAGGAGGATGGGAAAATGCCAGCGGAGAGTGAGAGATTAAAGATTGTAGTTAGGTGAGTTGTGACAACTGGAGAGAGAGACTGGAGGAGATGTGAGGGGATGGGGTCGGTAGTGCATGTAGTCAGACAAGAGGAAGAGAGGAGTCTGGAGACTTCTTCTTCTGTGATGGGATCAAATGTGGAAAGTGAGCCAGGGGAAATGCAGGGTGGGATGGGAGTCACAGCACTTGGTGGTTGAGAGCAGATTTCCTGACGGATAGTATCTATTTTTTCTATAAAGTGGGAGGCCAGGTCGTCAGCACAAATGTCTGTGATAGGGGCTTGTGCTTTTGGCCTGAGGAGGGAGTGAAAAGTGTCAAAAAGTTTCTTGGGGTTGTTGGCTAGTGAGGAGATCAGGGTGGTGAAGTAGGTCTGTTTGGCGAGGTGAAGGGCAGCATTATAAGTTCTTAACATGAATTTAAAGTGGATGAAGTCTTCTGATTTGCGGGTTTTTCTCCAGAGGCGTTCAGCACTCCTAGAGCATCGCTGAAGAAGTCGAGTTTGCAATGTGAGCCAGGGCTGTTTTACTGTGTGTTTGGAGGTTCTGAGGGTGAGCGGTGCTACTTGGTCAAGGGTGCTTCTAAGAATGTCATTGTAGTGATGAACAGCCAGATCAGGACAGGAAAAAGAGGAGATTGGGGACAGCGATGAGTGTAGGGAGTCTGAGAGTGTCTGAGGGTTAATGGCTTGTAGATTTCTGACTGTGTGGTAGGTAGGAGTGCACTGGGGTGGTGGAGGGTTTGTGAGGGTGAAGGAGAGAATGTTGTGGTCAGAGAGTGGAAGCGGTGAGTTATTTAGGTGGGAGATTGAACAGAGGCGGACAAAGACCAGGTCAAGGGTGTTGCCATCCTTGTGTGTCTCAGAGGTTGAAAGCTGTGAGAGGCCTAGAGAAGTGGTTAGTGATAGAAGCTGAGATGCAGATGTGGAAGTATGGCTGTTAATGGGGATGTTGAAGTCTCCAAGGATAAGGGTTGGTAGTTCTGAGGACATGAAGTGCGGCAGCCAGGCTGAGAAGTGGTCAAGGAACTGGGTGGGCGAGCCTGGGGGCCGATATATGACCGCTACTCTGAGGGAGAGGGGATGGAAGAGCCTGATGGTGTGGACCTCAAAAGAAGGGAATGAGAGTGATGGAATTGGGGGGATGACTTGGAAAGTGCATTGTGGGGACAGGAGTATGCCAACTCCACCACCATGTCTGTTTGTGGGTCTCGGGGAATGGGAGAACTGTAAACCACCATAGGAAATGGCAGCAGGGGAGACAGTGTCAGAATCCTGAATCCAGGTTTCAGTGAGTGCCAACAGATTAAGAGAGTGGTTCAGAAAGTAGTTGTGCAGGAAGGATAGCTTGTTGCATGCAGACCGTGGATTCCAGAGGGCACAATTGAAGGAAGGAGATGAGGGAGTGCAAGTAATATTAATAAGATTATTATGGTTTCGGTATGAGGTAGGGTTAGGATTGAGGTTGGGGGATGGTGGACCAGGGTTGGGGAGATGTCCCCTGAAATCAGTAGGAGTAGGAAGATAAAGAGCAAGTAGTTGTTGGAATTGTAAGTAGGTTTTTTCTGTGATGTGTTTGGGCAAGATGGGCTGAGGTTTTTCAGGAAGGTGAGTAGTGCATGGGAGCTGTACATGGGAGAGGGAAGTATGGAGGGGCTGATGTGTATGAGTCATGATGGAGGGGGGATGGGGCGGTGAATGTGGATGGCAAGGGAACACAGGAGGAAATAGATAAAGTACATAATGAAAAAGAAGGCAAAGTGTGGGGTACCTGATTCCAGCCCTGATTAACTGCCATGAATAACTGCCGTTTTCAAGATGCTTGTCTTCTGTGATGCTTTGCTTCTGGGATGCATGCGCCCCCACAATGCATGCGCCCCTTAGACTACTCCTAAATATATAGCCCTCACTACAGGGTCAGGAAAGTGGGATTGTGGGAGCTGTTTTGGGATAATTTGGCAGCTGGGGCCAGCACACCAGGGGGTGGTTAGATCATCAAAGGCACTAGCCCTGGCAACATCTATATGTTATAGCACCTTCCACCTGATAGCATCTACAGACGCCCCAGTCACAGGAATACACAGCAGTAAGTATTAAGCACAGTGCAAAAAATGAATTATACAAAAGCTTTACCAGGCACATTAAACTATGTTGCAAGATGGTACAGCAGTGGTTGGCAGCAATCAGAAGTATGGAGTGCATACCATTGCTATATATTTCCACATGCAAGACAGAAAGGGCTTGTGTCATTCAGCTGCTTGCTAACAATGAATGGAGTGCATACATGCAGAGAGGATCAATTCAGAGGATGAATGATTTGGTTACCATTGCTATATATTTCCACATGCAAGACAGAAAGGGCTTGTGTCATTCAGCTGCTTGCTAACAATGAATGGAGTGCATACATGCAGAGAGGATCAATTCAGAGAATGAATGATTTGGTTACCTGTGTGAAGAGAGTAGATGAATGTTAATTCCTTGCCATGAATAACTGCCGTTTTCAAGATGCTTGTCTTCTGTGATGCTTTGCTTCTGGGATGCATGCGCCCCCACAATGCATGATCTGCAAACTATTTGAGAACATGAGTTTTTTGTCTACTACCAAATGTTACTATGAAATACATAAAATGTTTTGATAAAGAGTTCCTATTCTCAAAGGACAGAATCCTATCAAGTCCTCGGCACTACATACAATGCAGCAGTTAAGGATGAGCGAGCCCAGTAGAGATCGAAGACCGTACCGGACACATAGTGTCCTGTTATGTTTAGGTAGCTGAGGAGGCAGGAGCAAAAAACGCATAGGCAGCCTAACACCAGAGAGGTTGGAAACTAATAGGTTGCAGACCCCTAAACTAACCGCACAACTAGAAGTAGCCGTGGGACGTTCCTACGGTGCCCTAGACGCCTCGTCACTGCCGGAGAGATAGCTATCCCTGAAGATGTAAAGAGGAAAGCTAACTGCCCCGGAGTAGACCCCAAAAGAATAGGAAGCCCCCAGACATATAATGACAGTTAGACAAGATGAATATACGAACACAGATAGAAAATAGATTGAGCAAACGATGGGGCCCAAAACTGGCTAGATAGGACAGCAAAGGAGAGAATACTGTCTGCAACCCAAAAAACCCTAGGAAAAACTCCAACACTTCTGAATCCAAAAATACTGAGACCACACGGTCTCGACCACCTATATCAGATCTCTGGTGTGGACACGTAGCAACCCAGCAGTAAAATATCACAAGAACTGAGCAAATGAACAAATACAAAAAACGAACGGAGACCAGCCAAAGCCCCCCCCAAAGGGGACCCAGCTGAAGACAAAAAGCAATGCAGCAAAAAGCAAGGAATTCAAACCACAGCAAAAAAAACCTGAAAGAGACTTATCTGAATGCAAGCAGGAGACAGCAGAAAAGCAAGCTGAATTCCAACCTAGACCAGGAAGAACAATTGATCACCGGCGAGGATCATGGGAGGTCAGCTCACTTATATCAGGCCAGTCAGTATCACCTGACAACCACTCATCAACTGCAGGTGTAGGACTCTTGGTGTTCAACATAGGTTCAATACCCTCAGCAACCACCAGAGGGAGCTTCAGCTCTGAAGTCGTCACCAATACGTTCACAACAGTATCCTGTACCGAACCCCGAACATGGACTATTTAATGTACATCCGGTTTCCTGTTTGGGTTCGTCAGACTAATAAGATTGTTGAAAGGCTGCAGAGCAGCCAATCAACAACCTTTTACACTGTGGGCACTTCCAGAACCATCACAGCCCACGCACCACGTAACCTGACACATATAAAGGCCACATTACGAGTACCTCCGCAGTTAATAATAATAATAATCTTTATTTATATAGCGCCAACATATTCTGCAGCGCTTTACAGTTTAACAGTTTCAAAACACAAGTCATAGGTAACAACGTTAACAATACAGTAATTAAAGCAAAATAAGCCGACCCTGCTCGTGAGAGCTTACAATCTACAATGAGGTGGGGGAGATACAAAGTACAGGTGTGTATATACAATGGTGCATTTACAATGATGGTCCAGCCATCTTGAGGGACTGAGGGATGGATGGAGATAGTGAATGGGCTACACATACACTGTTGTGAATGGACTTGAAATGAGTTCTGAGCAGAGGCTCCCTCTGGTGGTTACAAGCGGTACTGGACTGTCCAGTGAAGATTGTGAGGAGTGGGAATCAGGTGTTACTGACTGGTCTTATATAAGGGAGTCGCCTTCCCATCAGGGTTGCCGGTGATCAATTGTTCTGGTCTCAATCCTTGAGTCCTGTTTCCTTTGTAGCCTGCTGTGTCGTGTCTGCATCTCCTGCTAACAGATAAGACATTTTCTTCTTTTTGTTTTTGTGCTTGATTTTTGCATTTTGTCCTGCACTTCTGTCGGGGCCTTCAGGGTCCCCTCCGGGGGCTTTTGCCTCTCAGTTTAGTTCAGCCACTGATGTTTGTACTTTTGCTTTTTCCAGTTTTTTCAGTGGCTGCTGTTTTGATTTTGTTACACCAGAGAACTAATTTAGGTGGTAGAGGTCGTGTGATCTCAGGTGATTTTGAAATTAGTAGAGTTGGTGCTTTTCAGGGTTTTTTGGGATTGCAGTAAGTGCCCTTCCTATCCTTTTCTATTTAGGTAGTTTGGGCCCCAATGTTTGCTCATACTATTTTCTGTCTGTGTCAGTATTTCATCTTGTCTAACCGCCATTACATGTTTGGGGGCTTTCTATGTTCTTTGGGGATCTGCTCCGGGGCAGATAGCTTTCCTCTTTCTATCTTTAGGTGTAGTTAGTTTCTCAGGCTGTGACGAGGCGTCTATGACCAACGTAGGAACGCTCCACGGCTGCCTCTAGTTGTGGTGGTTAGTCAGGGTACTGCAATCTCATAGATTCCAACTTCTCTGGTGTATTGCCTTTTTTACCTGCACTCCTCAGCTACCGAAACATAACAGTATCACCGGCCTAAAAATTGAAAATTGTATGGTACTCACAGAAGGGAAAAAATATTGTGAAAGAAAAAAGGTTGTCAGAGTTGTCAGAGATATTTTTCTGTTTGTTGCATTTTTTTCCCTCTGTATCTCTGGGTGCTGGGGAGGATTTTTTTTTCTCTCAATGGAGTTTGCACAGTTGTCTGGCCGTGTGGATCAGCTTGCCACTGAGGTTCGGAGTATTGCTGCCTATCTTGCTAGGTTGCCTGTTGTGGAACCTAGGATTCCCATGCCAGATTTGTTTTTAGGGGATCGAGCTAAGTTTCAGAATTTCAAAATTAATTGTAAATTGTTTTTTGCCTTAAAATCTAAGTCCTCAGGGAACGCAGCGCAGCAGGTTCAAATTGTCATCTCTCTCCTGCGCGGCGATCCTCAGGATTGGGCTTTTTCCCTGACACCTGGGGATCCTGTTTTGAGTGATGTTGATGCATTTTTTCAGGCTTTGGGGTTATTGTACGATGAGCCTAATGTCACTGATCAAGCTGAAAAAGCCTTGTTAGCATTAAATCAGGGTCTTGATGACGCTAAGTTATACTGTCAGAGATTCCGTAGGTGGGCAGTCCTGACCAAGTGGAATGACGACGCTTTGGCGGCCCTTTTTCGGAAGGGTCTGTCAGATAATGTAAAGGATGTTATGGTGGGATTCTCTGTCCCCTCTGGTCTCAATGATTCTATGTCATTAGCGATTCAAATTGACAGACGTTTGCGTGAGCGGAGAAGTATCCGTGGAATGGTGTTGCCTTGTGAACCTGCTTCTGAACCCATGCAGTGTGATAGAGTGGTGTCTGGGGCACAGCGTCATGAGTTTCGAAAGCGCAATGGGTTATGTTTCTACTGTGGTGATGCCTCTCATGCTATTTCAGTCTGCCCTAAGCGGGGAAGACGTTTTGCACGCTCAGTTGTCTTGGGTAGTGTTCAGACTAAGTTTTTATTAACTGTCACTCTGATATGCTCTCTGTCCTCATTTTCTGCTCAGGCTTTCGTTGATTCTGGAGCAGCTTTTAATCTGATGGATTATGATTTTGCTAAACGTTGTGGGTTTCCCTTGATACCCTACAGAAGTCTATTCCCCTACTGGGGATCGATTCTACCCCTTTGGCTGAGAATAAACCTCAGTTCTCTACTCAGGTGATAATGAGGGTTGAACCTGATCATCAGGAGTGCTGTAAATTTTTGGTTCTGTATAATCTGCATGATATTATCGTACTGGGCTTCCCTTGGTTGCAGTCTCATAATCCTGTTTTGGATTGGAAATCTGTGTCTGTAACCAGTTGGGGCTGCCAATGTGTTAATACCAATACTCCTGTTTTTTCTGCCTCCCCCCAGGCTCAGGATGTTCCTGACTTTTTGATTGATTTTTTTGATGTGTTTAGCGAAAGTAAATCTGCATCCTTGCCTCCCCATAGGAGCTATGACTGCGCTATTGAATTCGTGCCTGGTAGTAAATTCCCTAAAGGTCGCCTTTTTAACTTGTCTGTACCTGAACATGACGCTATGCGGTCTTATATCAAGGAATCATTGGAGAAGGGTCATATCAGACCATCCTCTTCACCCTTAGGTGCCGGTTTTTTCTTTGTGGCCAAAAAGGATGGTTCATTAAGGCCGTGTATTGATTATCGTCTTTTGAACAATATTACTGTAAAATATCAATACCCGTTACCTTTGATTTCTGACCTGTTTTCCAGGGTGAAAAACGCTACTTGGTTTACCAAGCTTGACCTCAGGGGGGCATATAACCTTATTCGCATTAAGCACGGGGATGAATGGAAGACGGCATTCAATACCCCTGAGGGGCATTTTGAGTACCTTGTAATGCCATTTGGGCTCACTAATGCTCCTTCTGTCTTCCAGTCCTTCATGAATGACATTTTCAGGGATTTTGTGGATAAATTTCTGATTGTTTATTTGGATGATATCTTGATTTTTTCTAATGACTGGGACTCTCATGTGAAACATGTTCGAACTGTATTCCAGATTTTGAGAGAGAATGCTCTGTATGTGAAGGGATCAAAGTGTCTTTTTGGCGTACAGAGGATCTCACTTCTGGGATTCATTTTGTCCCCATCTGTTATTGAAATGGACCCGGTCAAGGTTCAGGCCATCTGTGATTGGGTCCAACCTACTTCATTAAAGGCTCTTCAAAGATTTTTGGGTTTTGCCAATTTTTATCGTAAATTTATTGGTAATTTCTCGGTTATTGTTAAACCATTGACTGATTTGACCAGAAAGGGTTCTGATGTGGTGAATTGGCCTCCTGAGGCAGTCTCTACATTTCAGGAACTTAAGCAGAGATTCACTTCTGCTCCTGTTCTACGGCAGCCTGATGTTTCTCTGCCATTTCAGGTGGAGGTTGATGCCTCTGAAATTGGGGCAGGTGCCGTTTTGTCCCAAAAAGATCCAGAGACCTCTAAAAGTAACCCTTGTGCCATTTTCTCTCGAAAATTTTCTCCTACTGAACGTAATTATGACGTGGGTAATCGGGAGTTACTGGCCATGAAGTGGGCTTTTGAAGAGTGGAGACATTGGCTGGAGGGAGCCAAACATCAGGTGGTGGTCCTTACGGACCATAAGAATTTGGTTTATCTGGAATCTGCCAAGCGACTCAATCCTAGACAGGCCAGGTGGGCCTTGTTTTTCACACGTTTTAATTTTGTGGTTTCCTTTCTTCCTGGCACTAAGAATGTTAAGGCGGATGCCCTCTCGAGGAGTTTCCTTGTGGACTCTCCTGAGTTATCTGATCCTTCTGTTATTTTGAAAGAGGGTGTAGTTCTTTCCGCCATCTCACCCAATTTGAGACTTGCTCTGGAGGGGTGTCAGGAGGATAGGCCCGAGCGCTGCCCTGTTGGAAAATTGTTTGTCCCGGACCAGTGGAAAAAGAGTGTGATGTCTGAGATTCATTGTTCCGCGTTGGCTGGGCATCCCGGAATTTTTGGTACCAGAGACTTGGTTAGTCGGTCCTTTTGGTGGCCTACCTTGTCTCGTGATGTCAGGGAATTTGTGCAGTCCTGCGGGACTTGCTCTCGCTCCAAGCCTTGCTCTCGCTCTAGTGGTTTGTTGATGCCATTGCCTGTGCCCAAGAGACCATGGACCCATATCTCTATGGATTTCATTTCCGACCTCCCTGTTTCTCAGATAATGACCGTCATCTGGGTGATTTGTGATAGGTTTTCCAAGATGATACATCTTGTGCCATTACCTAAGTTGCCTTCCTCCTCTGAATTGGTGCCTTTGTTCCTTCAGCACGTGGTTCGTTTACACGGCATTCCTGAGAACATTGTGTCTGACAGAGGAGTCCAGTTTGTTTCCAGATTTTGGAGGACCTTTTGTTCTAAACTTGGTGTTCAATTGTCTTTCTCCTCGGCGTTTCATCCTCAGACCAATGGTCAAACTGAGAGAACAAACCAGACATTGGAGACTTATCTAAGATGCTTTGTGTCTGCTGATCAGGATGACTGGGTCTCTTTTTTGCCTTTGGCTGAGTTTGCTCTTAATAATAGGGCTAGCTCTGCCACTTTGATGTCTCCATTTTTCTGTAATTCTGGGTTTCACCCTCGATTTTCTTCAGGACAGACGGAGGCTTCTGTCTGTCCAGGTGTTGACTCTGTTGTGGAGCGTATGCAACAGATTTGGGACCAGGTAGTGGAGAGGTTGTCCCTCTCTCAGGAGAGGGCCCAACGGTTTGCTAACCGGCATAGGACTGATGGTCCTCGGTTTAAAGTGGGGGACTTGGTCTGGTTGTCCTCAAGAAATATTCCTATGAGAGTTGCATCTCCTAAATTTAAGCCTAGGTTCATTGGACCTTATAAGATCATGGAGATTCTTAATCCTGTTTCTTTTCGTTTGCTTCTTCCAGGGACATTTAAGATCCATAACGTGTTCCACAAGTCCTTGTTGAAGAGGTTTGTTGAGCCAGTGGTTCCTACTGCTTTGCCTCCTGACCCTGTTCTGGTTGAGGGCAATATGGAGTTTGTGGTTGAGAAAATATTGAATTCTCGTTTTTCTAGACGGAAACTCCAGTATTTGGTTAAGTGGAGAGGTTATGGTCAGGAAGACAATTCTTGGGTGTTTGCTTCGGACATCCATGCTAGGAGACTCATCCGTGCGTATCATAGAACTCATCCTGACCGACCTGGTTGCTCAAGTGAGGGTTCGGTGACCCCTCCTCAAGGGGGGGTACTGTTGTGAATGGACTTGAAATGAGTTCTGAGCAGAGGCTCCCTCTGGTGGTTACAAGCGGTACTGGACTGTCCAGTGAAGATTGTGAGGAGTGGGAATCAGGTGTTACTGACTGGTCTTATATAAGGGAGTCGCCTTCCCATCAGGGTTGCCGGTGATCAATTGTTCTGGTCTCAATCCTTGAGTCCTGTTTCCTTTGTAGCCTGCTGTTTCGTGTCTGCATCTCCTGCTAACAGATAAGACATTTTCTTCTTTTTGTTTTGTGCTTGATTTTTGCATTTTGTCCTGCACTTCTGTGGGGGCCTTCAGGGTCCCTCCGGGGGCTTTTGCCTCAGTTTAGTTCAGCCACTGATGTTTGTACTTTTGCTTTTTCCAGTTTTTTCAGTGGCTGCTGTTTTGATTTTGTTACACCAGAGAACTAATTTAGGTGGTAGAGGTCGTGTGATCTCAGGTGATTTTGAAATTAGTAGAGTTGGTGCTTTTCAGGGTTTTTTGGGATTGCAGTAAGTGCCCTTCCTATCCTTTTCTATTTAGGTAGTTTGGGCCCCAATGTTTGCTCATACTATTTTCTGTCTGTGTCAGTATTTCATCTTGTCTAACCGCCATTACATGTTTGGGGGCTTTCTATGTTCTTTGGGGATCTGCTCCGGGGCAGATAGCTTTCCTCTTTCTATCTTTAGGTGTAGTTAGTTTCTCAGGCTGTGACGAGGCGCCTATGACCAACGTAGGAACGCTCCACGGCTGCCTCTAGTTGTGGTGGTTAGTCAGGGTACTGCAATCTCATAGATTCCAACTTCTCTGGTGTATTGCCTTTTTTACCTGCACTCCTCAGCTACCGAAACATAACATACACACTTAAACATAGAACGACTTTGGTTAGTGAATGTGATAGGCCACTCTGAACAAATGCGTTTTGAGGGAGCTCCTGAAACCATGCAAATTGTGGATAGTCCTAATTTCTTGGGGTAGAGCATTCCAGAGGATTGGCGCAGCGCGGGAGAAGTCTTGGAGTCGGGAGTGGGAGGTACGGATTAGTGCAGAGGTTAGTCGAAAGTCGTTTGCAGAGCGCAGCAGTCGGTTAGGCCGATAGATAGAAATGAGGGAGGAGATGTAGGGGGGTGCTGCACTGTGGAGAGCTTTGTGGGTGAGAACCAGTACTTTGAATTGGATCCTATAATGAATGGGCAGCCAGTGTAAGGACTGGCGAAGAGCGGACGCGTCCGAGTACCGATTAGCCAGATGGATGACCCTGGCTGCTGCATTAAGGATGGACTGGAGAGGGGATAGTCGAGTAATGGGGAGGCCAAGTAATAGAGCGTTGCAGTAGTCCAGGCGGGAGAGGATCAATGCTACAGTGAGGGTTTTTGTTGTTTCCATGGTGAGAAAAGGGCGGATTCTAGAGATGTTCTTTAGGTGTAGACGGCAAGAGCGGGCAAGAGATTGTATATGGGAGGTGAAGGAGAGATTGGTGTCAAACATAACACCCATAAGTAATGTAAGATTCACCGCACACAAAGACTGTTAGTCATGCAAAAAAGGGGGTTTGTTTATTTAAAGAATATCCAATCCAAGGATATCCAACATAACACCCTGACAGCAAGCCTGCTGCCGGGGTGTTATTATGGTTGTAAGGAAAAGGTTGTCGCCATTTTGTATAGGGCCTGTACCAGCCTCCATTTTGTCAGTTCACACAGCCACAGACTTTTAGCTACACAGGGCCTATTAGCATATTCAGTACGGCCAGCTTTGATGTCCACTATGAATCAATAGGCCTTTACATGCTAATTGGTTTAGGCCAGGGTCTGAATAAGATGGTCAGTCGTATGGTAAATAGCTCAAGCTCAAGCCATTGTTTCCTGCTCCATATGAATTGCAGGCCAGTTAATATGCGTGCTTCAAAGCAAATGGGGAAGGGCCTAGCAGGTTTAAAAGCTGTAGCCAAGAAGAGGCTGGTCTCTCATTCCATTTTCACACACAGAAGCACCAGGGACAGACTTGCCAAATGGAGCTGCAGCACATGCATTGGGGGCTGTCCAGCAACTGAAGACTTTCACCTGGGGAACGCAGAGCTCCATGCCTCCCCATGACCATACAACCCGGTAATATTGATCTATAGCTTATACCTTTAAGCCTTGTACATTATTGTTGTATTCTTACTCTGACTGCAAATCCATTGTAATTACGTTGTATAGCTTTACTGTATATTTCTGTAATTATCTAGTATGCCCTTAAGGCAAATTAAACCATAAAATTAATCTTGGGCTGATGCTTTTACTCTGATCACGAATCTTAGAATACCCAGTGGGTAACAGGACACCTTCCCCGGCGGCCATTTGCTCTAGGTGCAGTTCTCTTACTGACCTGAGAGACAAAGGGGGGCGCCGGAGAGCTTTACCTGTGGAGTTACGTCCATTGGTGACGTGAGAGGAAAGGGGTCGTCCGTCACATTTGGTAGCGGCGGTGGTATCAGAAGCTGTGATACCCGGGCTACCGTGTGGCGGCCGGCTTAGTTCCTTACAAATTGGTGGCAGCGGTGGGATAAGAGTAATAGTGTGCGTGGGACCCCTACTCCCAGACACTAGAGACTACCAGCAGTACTTTCACTGCTGGGGTCTTAAGTTCAGCCCAGCACTAGACGGTCAGAGTGTAAATATAACAAGTTGTGTGCAAGGTCAGGGTTGCAGCTGTGTTTCAGTAACCAAAGGTTCCCAAGATGGCGGAAGGCACCAGGAGTAGGGAAAAGGGGGAGGCCAATGCTGTGGCCTATGAGGGGTTCGATACCGATGAAGGGGAGCTCAGCCAGGGCTCCCCAAGGAGCCCGATCCCCGTGCTCAGTCTCACAGTGGACTGTCCACCCCCTGCCCGTCCCAGCCTGTCCAGATCGGAGGCCATTTTCCAAGCGGCTATGGCACAGCTCGAGGCTGGTAATGACGCCGCCTATGACAGACTCCTGGTGGCGGCAGAGAAAGCAGCAGAGCGTGAGCGAGCAGAACGCCGTGAAGCTGCGGAGCGTGAGCAAGCAGAACGCCGTGAAGCTGCGGAGCGTGAGCAAGCAGCTGCGGAGCGTGAGCAAGCAGCGGCAGAGAGAGCAGCGGAGCGGGAGCATGCAGCGGCAGAGAGAGCAGCGGAGCGGGAGCATACAGAACGCCGTGAAGCTGCGGAGCACCGGCACCAACTGGAGATGGCTCAGCACGGGCCCCCACTGGACGCACCAGGCCCACTGGAGACAAGGGCTTCCAAGGTCCGGGCGGAGGACTTTCCCTTGCTTGAAAAGGATGGAGACCTGGATTCCTTTTTGCTGGCTTTTGAGAGGACATGCCTCCAACATCATCTGGCCCCGGATCAGTGGGCAAGGTACCTGACCCCCCGTTTGAGGGGTAAGTCCCTGGAAGTTTTGGGGGACTTACCTGCCGGGGAGGAGCAGGACTACAACAGCATCAAGCGGGCCCTGATCCAGCACTACAACCTCACCCCGGAGTCGTACCGTAGGAAGTTCAGGAGCCTGCAGCGGGGTTCAAAGGACACCTGGACCGACCACATGCGGGCCCTGCTGAGAGCTGCGGAGCACTGGACCTCGGGTCTAGAGCTCACTACCCGCCAGGAGGTCCAGGAACTGTTTGTCGTGGAGCAATTTTTGTGGAACTGCCCAGAGGACCTCCAGCAGTTCCTCCGTGACCGGAAACCAAAGGGGGCTTCTGCTACAGCTGCCCTGGCAGACGAGTATGCCAACAACAGGGCGCCAGAGCCAAAGAAGCCTGCCAGCAGCACCTGGAGAGGGGGTAAGCCCAATCCTGCCCCAGCCCCATATCCAGCCCCCAGAGTGCAAGGGGTGTACCCCCCTGCTGCCCTCTCCAGGCCAGGAACAGAACCCAGACGTTGCCATAATTGCAATCAGCCAGGACACTTTAAGGCTGCATGTCCCCAGCGCCAGAAGGCCCCATCCCTGTCCCAGAAACCGTCCACTGTTTTGTGTGTGGGAGGGGATGGTGGGAGGTCCCTAGACAATTACCAACCCGTCACCATCGGCCGCTCAGCGGTCATGGGACTGCGGGACACAGGCGCTGAACGAACCCTGGTACGCCCTGAGGTGGTGTCCCCTCAAGACTTGGTACCTGGGAAAACCCTTTCCGTCTCCGGAATTGGAGGCGTTGAACCGGCGCTGCCCGTTGCCAAGGTGTATTTGGATTGGGGTGCCGGGAGGGGGATGCGGGAGGTGGGAGTAATGCCGAATATTCCTGCAAATGTGTTGCTTGGGACCGATTTGGGGCGGCTAGTGTCCCAGTATGTGGCCACTGATCCCCCAAGTCCGGCTCCCCAAGAATGTCATGACTCTACTGTGAATGCTAATGTTAATGTATTGAATGTGCCTCCAACAGTGGAGGAGGGAGTGAAACCTGATGGTAAGCCATGCACTGACACTACACACACAGGGCTCACAGTGAGGACAGGTGAGGAGGCTGTATGGGAGAGCTCAGAGGTGGAGGGAGGGGCTGCTATGGGCAGTGTAGGGCCCCTAAGTGAATCCAGCCTGCTGAGTCTAGGGCCCCTGCAGGAAGAGGAACAGGCAATGGAGGGAGGGGGCGTCCCGGGAGAAGAGCCACCAGGTAGGACCCCAGGTCAAGAGTTCCCCACATCCGGGATGTCAGGAAGTCAGGGAAGTCTGCCTGACCCGGCGACTTGGTCAGAGGAGGAGGGAAAGCAGGCGCTACCCGTGGTCTCAGCGGTCGTGGCCGCTGTTACCAGGAGTGGGAGCGCTGAAGCCCAAGGAGCCTCGCGGAGGTCCGACGGTTTCCCCCTCTCTGACCAAGTGGCTGCCGAGTCAGACAGTAGCCAGGAGACGGATCCCGGGGAACTGACAGAGGACAGGGCAGTTTCATCAATTCTTGCCATATCTAGTCAGGGATTTCAGGCAGCGTTGGAAGCTGACCCTAGCCTGAAGACTCTCAAGGAACAGGCGGCACAGCCTCCCCTGGAGTCCGACCGCGAGCGAGTGGTTTGGGACCAGGGACGGCTGTACCGGGTAACGGTCCAGCAGGGTTCACCGGAGGCGTGGCCCAGGGACCGACAGTTAGTGGTGCCCCATCCGTTCAGGGCGGAATTGTTGCGGATCGCACACGAGATTCCAATGGCCGGACACCTAGGGATCACTAAAACCAGGGCCAGGCTAGCTCAGCATTTCTACTGGCCTGGAATGAGGACCGAGGTGATAGCCTACTGCCGTTCGTGTGACACCTGTCAGAGGGTGGGGAAGGCGGGGCCGCGCCCCAAAGCCCCACTGTTAACTCTGCCCATCATCGAAGAGCCTTTCTCGAGGGTGGCTGTGGATCTCATTGGACCCCTGTCCACTCCCAGCCGCTCCGGGAAATGCTTCATACTAACGGTAGTGGACTATGCCACCCGGTACCCGGAGGCGGTAGCTTTGTCGTCCATTCGGGCCGACAAAGTGGCCACTGCCTTACTGGAGATTTTCTCCAGAGTGGGGTTTCCCAAGGAAATGCTCACCGACCGAGGGACCCAGTTCATGTCGCAGCTGATGGAGTCTCTCTGTAAGCAGGTACAGGTGCAACATCTGGTGGCCAGCCCGTATCACCCACAGACCAATGGCTTGTGTGAGCGGTTCAATGGCACCTTAAAGCAGATGCTGAAGATGTTGGTCGACTCCCATGGGAGAGACTGGGAGCGGTATCTCCCACACCTGCTGTTTGCCTACCGGGAGGTCCCACAGGCCTCAACGGGGTTCTCCCCCTTTGAGCTCCTGTACGGGCGACGTGTACGGGGGCCCCTTGCTCTGGTGAAGGAAGCATGGGAAGGGGATTTAGCCACCCCTGGAGTGTCGGTCATTGAGTATGTCGTGCGCTTCCGGGACCGAATGATGGCCTTGACGCGGCTGGTGCATGACAATATGGCCCAAGCTCAGGCTGACCAGAAGCGATGGTACGACCAGAATGCTTGTGAGCGGACCTACCAGGTGGGTCAAAAGGTGTGGGTACTGGTCCCCGTACCACAAAACAAGCTTCAGGCAGCCTGGGAGGGTCCATACCTCGTGCACGAGCAGCTCAACGCCGTCACCTACATGGTCACCCTGGACCACGCCCGTGGAAGGAGGAAGGCCTTCCATGTGAACATGATGAAGGCCCATCACGAGCGGGAGGCTTATGCTCGCCCAGTGTGCAACCTTCCAGAGGAAGGAGAGGACAGAGAGTCAGAAATCCTCGTGGATCTGCCACCCTAGCCAAAGAGAGGGTGCGGTAGGGCGCATGGGGAACACAGGAATGTGATGCCCCCTAGCGCCCTCAAAAGCAGGGAGGTGTAAGGAAAAGGTTGTCACCATTTTGTATAGGGCCTGTACCAGCCTCCATTTTGTCAGTTCACACAGCCACAGACTTTTAGCTACACAGGGCCTATTAGCATATTCAGTACGGCCAGCTTTGATGTCCACTATGAATCAATAGGCCTTTACATGCTAATTGGTTTAGGCCAGGGTCTGAATAAGATGGTCAGTCGTATGGTAAATAGCTCAAGCTCAAGCCATTGTTTCCTGCTCCATATGAATTGCAGGCCAGTTAATATGCGTGCTTCAAAGCAAATGGGGAAGGGCCTAGCAGGTTTAAAAGCTGTAGCCAAGAAGAGGCTGGTCTCTCATTCCATTTTCACACACAGAAGCACCAGGGACAGACTTGCCAAATGGAGCTGCAGCACATGCATTGGGGGCTGTCCAGCAACTGAAGACTTTCACCTGGGGAACGCAGAGCTCCATGCCTCCCCATGACCATACAACCCAGTAATATTGATCTATAGCTTATACCTTTAAGCCTTGTACATTATTGTTGTATTCTTACTCTGACTGCAAATCCATTGTAATTACGTTGTATAGCTTTACTGTATATTTCTGTAATTATCTAGTGCGCCCTTAAGGCAAATTAAACCATAAAATTAATCTTGGGCTGATGCTTTTACTCTGATCACGAATCTTAGAATACCCAGTGGGTAACAGGACACCTTCCCCGGCGGCCATTTGCTCTAGGTGCAGTTCTCTTACTGACCTGAGAGACAAAGGGGGGCGCCGGAGAGCTTTACCTGTGGAGTTACGTCCCATTGGTGACGTGGGAAGAAAGGGATCGTCCGTCACATTTGGTTGCGGGGGTGGTATCAGAAGCTGTGATACCAGGGCTACCGTGTGGCGGCCGGCTGAGTTCCTTACAATGGTGCCGCCCACGGAGAGGGATATGTCAAATTTAGGGAGGTTAGTAGACGGCGGGAGCAGAAGGAGTTCAGTCTTGGAGAGGTTAAGTTTCAGATAGAGAGTGGACATGATGTTGGAGACTGCGGACAGACAGTCGGTGGTGTTCTGTAGAACAGCGGGGGTAAGGTCGGGGGATGACGTGTATAGTTGTGTGTCATCGGCATAAAGATGATACTGAAAGCCAAATCTGCTGATGGTCTGTCCAATTGGGGCCGTGTAGAGAGAGAAGAGAAGGGGGCCAAGGACTGAGCCCTGGGGTACACCGACAGTGAGAGGAAGAGGAGATGACGTGGAGCCAGAGAACAAAACACTGAAGGAGCGGTCAGAAAGATAGGAGGAGAACCAGGAGAGAACAGTGTCCTTAATACCTAGTGACTGGAGCCTAGACAGTAGGAGACAGTACTCAACAGTGTTGAAAGCTGCAGAAAGGTCGAGTAGAATGCAGTTATACTTTTATTACTTTAGGGATGCATCTGGAGTGAGGGACAAAATCTAACTGCACACTCTGCAAAAAAGCGGTACTTTGCAACCTCGCCTGTGAGAGTACTGTGCAAAAAGCCACTGTGTGTCTTCTGCAACCTAGCTTGTGGGACTACTGTGCCAAAAGCCACTGTGTTTACTCTAAAACCCTTCTGTGAGGGGTACTGTGCCCCATTGTCTGGGGGCAAAATTTCTAATCAGCTTCTGTAGGGTTACCCTGCCCCATGGTCTGAAAGTGTCACATGTACTCCTAAATTCATTTAAAATGGACTGGAAATGTTTCTTCTTGGTAAGGACCCTAGAAACATGTATGCAGTCCATAATACTCACAGTCCTCATTTTGTACACCCCCACCTGCAGTCCAGCAGAAAAAAGGACAACTGAAAAAAACCTAACAATTAAAATTAAATATTCTCAGCTGTTACAGTATCCCTTAGCCTTGAAGGTATTGCTTTTAATACCTCCTGTACTCAACCACATGCAGGTCCACAAGGGTGTTAACGTTAATCTTCAGAAGAAGAAAAATAATCTTAACGTCCAACTATCGGATGTTATCTTGAGACCCACCTGGTCGTCTCCAGCCATTTTCAAGGCAAAAAGGGCATTATGGAAGTCAACTGTTCCCCTCATCTACAATGATGACTTTGCCTAAGAACTATGGAGCCTTTTAAACGTTTTTAAACTTCTCTGGAGTCTTCCCAATCCTCTGTGCCAACTGTAAATGGTGACCTTCTCCCTTTTTCAACTTTTCCTCCCTGCTGTGGGGTTGTCCGGAATTGGTTTACACACACACAGGCTACAGCTCCCTGATCCAATTTCTTGGTGGTATTTGCAGACTGAGATCTATCCTCTGGTGGCCGCAAGTCGCTGCGCTTGACTTGCTTCGGGTCTGGATAGACATAGACTCCCACTGCATGATAGATTTCACGAAGTCGCCTGGCTCTTCTGCGGATCTTCTCCTTTTCCCACTCTTTTCTCCATTTTTCCATATCTTTTGCTGTGCATGGCAATTTTCTCCTCCGGCATAATGCTGATCAGCGACTCGCTTATCTGCACCTCCGGAAACCATAACTGTCAATTTCACTGCCACATGCTCGCACTGCTGCTTTTCATTCACCTCACTGCACATTGTCCACAGTATCAGATTTTGCGTGGTCTTTTTCTCTTCAGCCCACCCTTCCAGGGGCCGGCCTCCTGACGTGCTAACCGCGTCACTCGTCACTCCCTGCGACTCTACCTTTAGCCATGCCTCTTTCACTCGTCGTTTCTAACTCAGTGGTCCATACTTCATTTTGAACTACACTCTCTTCCGGAACACGACTGCTATTCTGGGCCGAGCCCTGGCTTCAGTACATCCCCTCTTCTGGGTCAAACCTCCAATAGGCTGAGCACCTTTTCGCACCCTCAGGTACTGTTCACTCTCACGATGGGCTGGACTTCTCCACCTCCGACCACAGTTTGTCGCCATACTTTAAAGAATAATTTTTTCAAGGTAAACACTTCAGGCCCCAGAGACCCCTAGGCAACAGCATTGGGGACGTGTATAAAGGCAAAGGGGCTGTAGCTGCCACTAGCAAGCCTTGTGATGTAACACCAGCTCGATCCAAGATCATACTACCAGCTTTTTATTGGTGGCTGCTGTAATGTATGCTACTGAAGCTGAAATTTGGGAGCTGTGGGGGAAATGTGAAAATATGCTCTGTGGGTGAAATTTTTACTCAGCTTCTGTGGGATACTGTGCCCCATTGTCAGGGGGTGAAATTTTTAATAAGCTTCTGTAGGGATACTGTGCCTCCTGCTCTGTGGGTGAAATTTGTAAGCTGCTTCTGTGAGGGTACTCTACCCCATGCTTTGTGGGTGAAATTTTTAACTGGACTGCTGGTAGCAAGCCTCACAGCATACCACCAGCTCAATCCAAGATCATTGTGAGGGACGAGGGAGACTCCATTTTGGATTTATTAATTCAGGCCCAATATATTGTCCAAAGATCTTCCTTTGCTCCTGAAGTGGCCCCACCCTTGGGAGAAGTACACAAATCCCCAAAAGAACAGAACTTTTCCCAAATGGCCAGAGAATTAGAGGCCACATGTTAATTAAGGTGAGGGGGGCAGAGCTAGGACTCCTGGTGTCTTTTGTGCAAGGCAGCCAACATCAAAGGAACCTCCAGACACTTGGGCACCGACATTCAGAGATGAATTACGAGAATAACGTGAATCTTAGGGGTAAGTCCAATATACCATCAGAACCCTGGGAGCCTTCCACACGTATCCCTGCATCTCATATTTCTCAAGCTGTCTTGGATACTGAGATATCAAGACTGGCTCTCCAGAACTACTTAGCCGACCCAAGTTTGGACTCTCTGTATCGGTCTAGCCCCAACTAACCCGTTGAGGCGTCAGTCGTCCCGTTTGGACCTCCCCCTAGGAAGTTTCGACCCATCCTAGATATTAGGAATTATTTCAGCTTGGATGTCAAGGGAGAAGAATTCAGTCCAACCCAGAGGGGCGGTAGCTTCACACATTTAGCCATAATCTTTGTTCTTCTGTGGAAGCCACCTCACATCACATGTGGAGACGGACAAGAAACTAAGGAGGTGCTTGTGGATACGAGAGCTTCCCCTCATCCACAAGTGATAAGAAACGGTAACGTGACACATTCAGCTAACTGCTATCCCCAACCTGTACCCTACTTTTATCTGTACTTCTGGCTGTAACCACTGTATATTACTTTGTATATATTTGTAGCATCTAATGCGCCTTTCGGCAATTAAAATATCAATTAATTTTGGGCTGCTCTTTTATCTCGAAACCCGATTTCCGTGAGTTTCGCTTTTTCTTATACGCTACCTGGGGCTGGTTTCTTATATAAGCTTGTTAACGGAACAGGCTTATATCTAACGAGGAAGTGGTGGCAGCATACCATTCTGGTGTTACTGTGGGATCCCGGCAGTGACGGACCGGAGGTTTATATACATATTTCCGGCCTGGGACTGATGATATATATACTGCCCTCACTGCAGAGTGCTCTGATAACAAGTACGTGACAGGGCAGCCTCTCCGGCGACTACTTATCCTAGGTGCAGTTCCCTGACTGACCTAAGGGTAATGGGGCGTCAGAGAGCTATGACTGTGTAAGCTCGGTCACAGATTGGTGACGGATGGGGAATATCCGAATCCCCCCGCTCTCCTCTCTCGTGTGTGTTTTCATTACAATCATACTACCATCTTTTTATCGGTGGCTGTTGTAATAAAAGCTACTGGAGCTGAAATTTTGTAGCTGTGGGGAAAATGTGAAAACATGCTCTGTGGATGAATTTTTTAATCAGCTTCTGTTGTGGCACTGTGCCCCATGCTAAGTAGAGTCAATTTTGAATCGGCTTCTGTGGGAGGACTGTGCTCTATGCTTTGTGGGTGAAATTTTTGATCAGTTTCCGTGGGGTACAGTGCCCCACGGTCGGGGGGTGAAATTTGTAATCAGTTTTTATGTGGTTACTCTGCTCCATGGTAATGTTGTGAACAAAATCTTGTGTGTACTGTGCAATTTTTGCGTTCTGCGTAATTTTGTAGGCTCAAGTACCGCTGTACTAATGGTGAGGGGCAGAACAAGTAGAGGCGGTTTGAGATTAGTTGGCTGAGAGTACCCCCAGTTCCTTAGCTTTGTGTTACACCGGGTCCCCTCTTAATCATGGCCTCAGTTCCAACAAACAAGAAAATAGAAATGGAGAACAATTCCATAATACTTAGCTGAAGTATTCAGGAGTGGTTGCCTGCTTTGAATGATATTTTGTTTAAGGTAAAAACTTCGGGCCCCCAGGGACCCTTAGGCAATAGCATTGGGGACAAGCTTACGTATTTTGGCCAAAATATCAACTAATACCCGACTATTTTTGTATTTTTTGCACTATATTTTTCAGGGTGCAGCCAAGCCCAAGCACGTTTGGTCTCGCATGAGGGGTGTTCAGACTGGTACACATTGAGAGTGTGCTGGCCAGCCCGCCTAGCCGAATAGTAGGGGCGTGACTAATAGGCTGTGAACCAGACACTATGCAGTATCCTTGTGTGAACGGCACCCTATGCGGGCCTCTATTGTGCAATTATATACCGGGCAGTCACCCCCTCCTTGAATGGGTATGTGGAGAGTGGCTGTTTGATCTGGTATTTTGCACCTGTGCTGCTAACATCTTGCTTTATGGGCTGGCTGCATCCTGTAGTGCATTTGTTCTAAGATCTGGGCAGGTAAGTGTTGCTGCTAGTGTTGAGCATTCCGATACTGCAAATATCGGGTATCGGCCGATATTCGCTGTATCGGAATTCCGATTCCGGTATCCGATATTTTTGTCATATCGGATACCGGAATCGGAATGTTCCTGTCACGGTCAGTGTCCGTCGGTCGGGTCTGTCAGGAGTCAGCGGCACTTACCCGGCAGAAGATCTCAGGTGGTCTCGTCCTGGACTGCTTGATGGAGGCCATCATCTTCTCCCTGGCGGTCACGTGCAGTTTCTCACGATAACTGCAGTGACTGCCGGGTAATCGATGTAGCAGAGCTGGATCGTCGTGGGACCCTCGTTACTATGGACTGCGCCGGACAGGTGGTATACTGTTGGTTTGTTTTTTTTCTTTTTTTACAGGAGATCGATGGCGTCGCAGGAATGAGAGTGTAATAAAAGAAATGAAAACTGTGTTGTCTCTTTTATTTCATTAAAATACTTTTTTCTTGCTGTGTCTTTTTTTTAAACCTTTAAAAACTTTGGGATTAATAATGGATCGGTGTCTTATTGACACCTCTCCATTATTAACCGGGCTTATTGTCACCGTGCAATCAACGGTGACATTAACTCCTTATTACCCCGCTTGCCACCGCTACAGGGCAAGTGGGAAGAGCCGGGTAAAGTACCACAATTGGCACATCTTTTGATGCCCCAAATGTGAGGCTGCTGTAGCCTGGTATTATCAGGCTGTTGAGGGCCAAAATCCATGGGCCTTGACAGTCTTTTAATACCAGGCCGCAGCAGTCTGCATTTTACTTGGCTGGTTAACAAAAATAGGGGGGATCCCCACGCCACTTTTTTTTCGAGGGGATCCCCTATTTTTGTTAACCAGCCAAGCTAAGCAGACTGCTGTGGCCTGGTATTATCAGGCTTGCAAGGTCCATGGATATTGGATCCTTAACAGCCTGAAAAACCAGGCCTCAGTAGTCTGCTTCATCTGGCTGCTTAACAAAAATAGGGGGAACCCCACGCCATTTTTTTTCGAGGGGATCCCCTATTTTTGTTAACCAGCCAAGCTAAGCAGACTGCTGTGGCCGGGTATTATCAGGCTTGCAAGGTCCATGGATATTGGATCCTTACCAGCCTGGAAAACCAGGCCTCAGCAGTCTGCTTCATCTGGCTGGTTAACAAAAATAGGGGGACCCCACGCCAATTTTTTTCGAGGGGATCCCCTATTTTTGTTAACCAGCCAAGATAAGCAGACTGCTGTGGCCTGTTATTATCAGGCTGGCAAGATTCATGGATCTTGGCTCCTTAACAGCCTGAAAATCCAGGCCTCAGCAGTCTGCTTCATCTGGCTGGTTAACAAAAATAGGGGGGACCCCACGCCAATTTTTTTCGAGGGGATCCCCTATTTTTGTTAACCAGCCAAGATAAGCAGACTGCTGTGGCCTGGTATTATCAGGCTGGCAAGCAGGGTCGGACTGAGCCACCGAGACACCGGAGAAACCTCCGGTGGGCCCCGCCCCCAGCTCCTGCGTGGTGGGCCCTGATTTGAAAGGATAGGTCGCGGGGCAGAGGGGGCGGTGGCCCCGCGCTCTGAGAGGGCCCACCCGGAGCTACGCTACAGTAACTGTATCGGCGTGCACAGCACGCCGATACAGTTACATTCTGCGGCAGAGCAGGGAGAATCGCTCTCCCTGCTCTGCCGCCCGGCCGCTATGGGGCCTGAACAGGCGGTGGGGGGGCCCAGTGCCAGCAGTGGGCCCCCCACCTGTCATCGGAGGGTCAGCTGTATCGCCATCCAGCCGATACAGCTGACCGCATAGAGAGAGAGGGAGCGAGCACTCCTCTCCCATAATCCCCCTCTCAGCGTCTGACAGCGGGCGCGATGACGTCACCTGCCGGCGCCCGCTGTCAAGACGCTGAGAGGGAGAACAGTGAGCAGCACAGGAGCCGGGAGGTGAGTATTGTTTTTTTTTTTTAATGGGGGTGCATTATACTACAGAGGCTGTATATGGGGGGTGCATTATACTACAGAGGCTGTATATGGGGCTGCATTATACTACAGAGGCTGTATATGGGGCTGCATTATGCTACAGAGGCTCTATATGGGGGGTGCATTATACTACAGAGGCTGTATATGGGGCTGCATTATACTACAGAGGCTGTATATGGGGCTGCATTATACTACAGAGGCTGTATATGGGGGCTGCATTATACTACAGAGGCTCCGTATGGGGGTGCATTATACTACAGAGACTCCCTATTGGGATGCATTATACTACAGAGGCTGCCTATGGGGGTGCATTATAATATAGAGGCTGCCTATGGTGGTGCATTATATTATAGACTCTGCCTATGGGGGTTTATTATAATATAGAGGCTGCCTATGGGGGTGTATTATACTATATTGAGGACTATCTGGTGTATTATGCTGTATGGATGCTATCTAGGGGCCATCATACAGTGTTGGACCCATTAAATAGTTTGGGGACATTAAGGGGTCAGTATATATCCAGTGAGGGGCATTATTCTGTGTATAGGGGAGATGTACAGGGGAAGACCTGGGACATTATTAAATGTAAAGTGGACACTTATTGTTATAGGGTAACTCGGGTTACTGTGACTGTCAAAGGGGCACACAGGGCATTATTACAGTCTAGGGGACAAGATGTGGGCACTTTTCTAGGGCACTTGCACCCGGCATTACTATATTCTAGAGGGGTGCTTTAGAATTTAGAGGTCACACAGAACCACACAGCAGGTGCAGTAATAGGGACACATACGGCAGCAGCAGCTCAGTATTGGGGTATCAGGTGCAGTAATAGGGACACATACGGTAGCAGCGGCTCAGTATTGGGGTATCAGGTGCAGAAATAGGGACACATATGGCAGCAGCGGCTCACTATTGGGGTATCAGGTGCAGTAATAGGGACACATATGGCAGCAGCGGCTCAGTATTGGGGTATCAGCAGGATGAGGAGTTTGTGCAGGTTGAGAATAGTCCAATTGGTGACCGTGACAGTGCTGAAAATATGAGAAGTGAAACGTGTCTTTGTTGTAATCTCTGCAGTCGAGTCCTGGCTGGAGAAGTCGTCATGTCGGTCTGGGCCAGATGGAAAAGACATGAAAAGTGAACAATTCCATTAGAAAGAACATCAGCGGTAAGTCATTATCTATACCTGTGCTGTAATCTATTATATGTTCTGTAGGACTGGTATTATTTACCACACACCATATGGCGGTGATATCAATATTGGTCTTTTTATATATAGATTATTTTTGGCAACAGCGCGGTCATTTGCTGAGGTTCTCTGGTTAGGGGCCCACTCAGAAGTTTCGCCCCCACTAAACCAAAACCCTAGCTACGCCTCTGGCTCTCTCTCTAGTCTTTCTTTCTCTCTCTAGTCTCTCGCTTTCTGTTCTTTCTTTCTCTGTTCTTTCTTTCTCTGTTCTTTCTTTCTCGCTCTCTGTTCTTTTTTCTCTCTGTTCTTTTTTTCTCTCTCTCTTTCTTTCTCTCTCTCTTTCTGTTTGTTCTTTCTCTCTCTCTCCTTTCTTTCTCTCTCGCTGCTTTTTCTTTCTTTTCCTCAGTACCAACCACTGTGCCCATAATGCCAGCCACTGTGCCCTCATTACCAGTCAGTGTGATCAGAAGTGCTAAATGGGTACGGTTGGGGCGAGGATATGGGTGTGATTAGTTGTGAAATGGGTGTGGTCGGGGCGTGGCCTAAAATTTGCGGCGGCGCGCATAGCGCGCCGCAGCCTTTAACCCTCTTTCCTGTCTTCAAAAGTTGGGAGGTATGCTGTATGACCTCCCTACAACTTCTGGGCATGCTCCTGATGAGCGCGACGGATGGTCTCCTGAGGGATCTCCTCCCACACCTGGACTAAAGCATCCAACAACTCCTGGACAGTCTGTGGTGCAACGTGGCATGGCCTAAAATTTGCTGCAGCAGGCACAGCGTGCCACAGCCTTTGTCCCTCTTTCCCTTCTTCAAAGGTTGGGAAGTATGATGGTGGGCCCCAAGAATAATTTTTCTCTGGTGGGCCCAAGGTACTCCAGTCTGACGCTGCTGGCAAGGTCCATGGATATTGGCTCCTTAACAGCCTTAAATACCATGCCTCAGCAGTCTGCTTCATCAGGCTGGTTAACAAAAATAGGGGGGACCCCACGCCATTTTTTTTTTCGAAGGGAACCCCTATTTTTGTTAATCAGTTCCCTCTGACGTCACTGATGGTGTCCCTGGCTGACCTGAAGTGAAAGTGGAAAGCAATCAATTAAGCTTTCCACTTCCTCTCCTGTCAGCCAGGAGAGGAGCTCATTCATTCGGGGGTTTACTGTGAGGCTGCAGCATTAGCTGCGGTCCATGCAGTAAACATTAACCCTTTCTGATGGATTACACCGTGGGACCTGACTGTGCATGGGATAGGTAAGAATAATTTTGCTTTTTTATTTTATTTTTATTACAGGAAATGGTTTTTGCAGTAAAATAAAAGATGGTCAAAAACATGTGTCTTTATTTCATTAAAATGATTTTTTATTAAAGTGTGTGTGTTTTATTTTTATTTCATGCAATAGGATTAATAATTGATAGTTGTCTAATTGACAGCTCTCAATTATTAACCTGGCTTAAGGTCACCTTTCAATAGCAAGGTGGCTTTAACCCCTTATTAACCCATTCGCCACCGCTACAGGGCAATGGGAATAAAGTGCCAGAAAGGGCGAATCTAATTATAGATTTGTCTTTTCTGGGGTGTCTGGGGCAGATGTTAGTAGCCAGGGGGGGGCAAAAATAATGGTCCCTCTCTGGGCTATTATTATCTGCCCCCACTAGCTGGTTTTGTCTGTCTGGTTGAGAAAATAGGGCGGGAGCCCACGCATTTTTTTTCAACAATTTTACACCTCATATATATATATACTGTAAGACGGCGGTGTTCACACCGTGCAGTAACTGAGGCAGTGACCCAGCAAGTCCAAAGTAAACAGCTTTAATTCAGCAACTCACGGGTAAAACAGGAAAAGTCCTCCGGTACGCAGCCGGGTTAACATCAGTACATAAACACTGGTTGCCGGGGACAACGGCCGCGCCGGGCCGAACAGAGCCTGACTGGTGCAGAGCCGTCCCAGGCCTGGGTTCAGCTACACACAGTCCTGTGGAGCTTTCCTGCTATGCTCCTTGCAGGATCCCAACATAGAACCACACTACTCCTTAGTGCAGGAGTTTTAAAGACCTGTGGCAAAAGCCACTGGAAAACCCGGGTTGGAGGGAGGAGGCCGCCCCACTTCCTCCTGTGACCTCCTCCAAGAAATGAAGGCCCTGCCGGATTTTACTTAGTCTGCCTTAGCCAGGTAGTCTGACCAGGTCATTGCTCACCTTCATTCCTGCATTGCAGCCGCAGCTGTGTGTGTGACTGCAATGCACTCCAATGGCTTTAATAGGTCTCTGTACACATTCTAGGGGAAATATAACGTCCCTCGTAAACAATCCCGGTCACTGCCTCACATATTCCCCCCCTCTGTTCAAACTTGTGGGGTTGAACATTTGCCACCATACAGGGTGCCCGGGACAGGGCATCCGCGTTTGCTTGCAACTTCCCAGGGCGATGTTCTACAGAGAAACTGAAATTTTGCAGTGACAGGAACCACCTGGTGACTCGCGCATTCCTCTCTTTTGCATTCCTCATCCATACCAAGGGTGAGTGGTCCGTCACCAAGCGGAACTGACACCCGAGTAAATAATAACGTAGTGATTCCAAGGCCCACTTAATAGCCAAACACTCCTTCTCTACTACGCTATAGTTTTTCTCTGCCGGGACAAGTTTTCTACTCAAGTAGGTGACGGGTGCTCTTCACCATTCACTTTTTGTGACAACACCGCCCGTAGTCCTACCTCCGAGGCATCTGTCTGTACAATGAAGGTTTCATTGAAGTTGGGGCTGATGAGGACCGGCTGTCCACACAGGGCCAACTTCATGGACTGAAAGGCTTCTTCTGCCTGAGGGTTCCACCGAACCATTACCGTTTTCTTTCCTTTCAAGAGATCGGTTAGGGCCGCGGTTCGCCCGGCAAAATTAGGTATAAACCGGCGGTAATACCCAAGGATGCCAAGGAACGCCCTCACCTGTTTTGTACTCGATGGTTTAGGCCAGTTTTTTATGGCCTCAATTTTACTGATTTGGGGCTTGATAGCTCCTCGGCCTATCACATACCCCAAATATCGAGCTTCCTCCAGCCCTATCGCACATTTTTTTGGGTTTGCCGTTAACCCCGCGGCTCTGAGAGAATCCAGCACCGCTTGTACGTGTGTTAGATGCGTTTGCCAGTCGGTTCTGAATATGATGATATCATCTAGATACGCGGACGCGTATTCCTGATGAGGCTTGAGCACTATGTCCATCAATCTCTGAAATGTAGCCGGGGCCCCATGTAACCCAAAAGGTAAGACCACATAGTGAAATAGACCCTCCGGAGTTCCGAAGGCGGTCTTTTCCTTCGCTGAATCTGTGAGAGGTACCTGCCAATAACCCTTGGTGAGATCGAGCGTGGTAAAGTACTGGGCCTGCCCCAGTCTCTCAATCAGCTCGTCCACCCGGGGCATTGGATAAAGGTCGAACTTTGACACTTCATTCAATTTTCGGAAATCATTACAGAAGCGTAATGATCCGTCTGGCTTTGGAATCAGTACAATGGGGCTAGCCCACTCACTCCGTGACTCCTCTATGACACCTAACTGAAGCATTTGTTTTACCTCAGCCGAAATGGCTTGCCTCCGGGCTTCGGGCACCCGGTACGGTCTTATTCGCACCCTTACCCCAGGTTCGGTGACGATGTCATGTTGGATAACCGTAGTCCTACCTGGTAGCTCTGAGAACACATCGGTATTGTTTTGCACCAGGGAGCGAGCCTCCCGTCGCTGCTGTTTAGTGAGGGCATCACTTATCCTGACATCCCCTTGGATGCTTCCCTGGCTGAAGGTATAGAACTCTCTGGTGATAGGCCCGGGTTGATGTCTATAACTAAACACTCTTGATCTTTCCAAGGCTTTAGCAGGTTTATATGGTAAATCTGCTCAGGTTTCCTCCTTCCGGGCTGATACACCCGGTAATTTACCTCCCCCACCTTTTCCCGAATCTCATATGGCCCTTGCCACTTGGCCATGAGCTTACTCTCGGCTGTGGGTACCAGTACTAATACCCGATCGCCTTTGTTAAAAGACCTGACTCTGACTCTTTTATTATAGGTGCGCCTCTGGGTTGCCTGGGCATCTAACAGATGTTCTTTCACGATGGGCATGACCGCCGTGATCCGGTCCTGCATACTAGCCACATGTTCAATTATACTCTTATGTGGAGTCGGCTCTTGTTCCCATGTCTCTTTGGCTACGTCCAACAGACCCCTAGGGTGTCTGCCGTACAATAACTCAAAGGGAGAGAACCCGGTGGAAGCCTGGGGTACCTCACGGATAGCGAACATCAAATAGGGTAGCAACATGTCCCAATCCCTTCCATCCTTAGAAATCACCTTTCTTAACATGGACTTGAGGGTTCTATTGAACCGTTCTACTAACCCGTCGGTTTGAGGGTGGTACACCGAGGTGCGCAATTGTTTAATTTTTAGCAGTTTGCACAGTTCTCTTGTCACCTTGGACATAAAGGGGGTCCCCTGATCCGTCAGGATCTCCTTAGGTAGTCCCAGGCGACAGAACATGGCAAACAGTTCTCGGGCAATAAGTTTTGCCGAGGTGTGGCGTAGTGGTATAGCCTCCGGGTATCGGGTGGCATAGTTGACGACCACCAGTATGTGTTGGTGGCCACGGGCGGATTTTACAAAGGGCCCTACCAAATCCATTGCAATCCATTCAAAGGTACCTCTATTATTGGCAGGGGTACCAATGGACTACGGAAACTTGCAGTGGGTGAGGTCAACTGACATTCGGGGCAGGATTCGCAGTACCTTTTGACGTCCGCGTAAACTCCCGGCCAAAAGAACCGCTGCAAGATACTGTAAGGTTCTATGTATATATTCCTGAAACTCAGTTTGTTCGTCAGCCATTTTACTTTCTGTCTTGCTGCAGCTATCTTGCCCTCAGTCAAAATGGAGTTTCCAGCTTGCATGTTCCCCCCCTGATTCTCTCCTTTGCTTCTTAAGCAGCCACAGCTGAGCAATCAGTGCTTCAGAATCTAGCCTGCAGTGAACCTGTGACTTGACTCCTGTAAGCCTTGGACCTTGTACTCCAGCTATTCCTACTGAGGAACTCTGAAGCACTTGTGGACTCTGAACCCTGCTCTTTGAAAGACCCACGTTTGCATGGACTTACGGTAACAGAGAAGAAGATCCTGAATCTGTATTGGAGAGTGATTGCTGAGCTTGGATTACTCTGGCCTGCTGTGTCTCCTGTTTCTATGTCTGCAAACTGTGTGACTATTTCTGCCAACTTGTATGAAGTAATACAGGACTTTTCTATATCAAACCTGTGACTGCTGTGTTTTCATCGCACCCAAGCACAAGACGCTATATGAACTGTACTACATACATTACAAGATTCTGAAGCCAAAATGTTAGTGTCTGCTGGGTCTGGAAGGCTGTGTCTGCTGTACTGTGGATATCAGACGTCCGGTTGTACTTTCTGTGATGACAGTGGTTGTGACTTCTCACAACCATTCCAGATGTCTGGTTGAAACTTTCTGTGATGATAGTGGTTGTGACTCCTCACAACCATTCCAGGTGAGCAGTTCCCTTAATTTTTTTTTCTCTCTGCAGTGTTGCCACAGGTGAACACTATTGTTTTTTTTTCTCTCCTCTTCTTCCAGTAATCCTGTCTTAAAAGATCTGGAAAATGGAGGCCCGCATAAAGGAACTTTGCGGAGTGACTGATAATATCCTTGCAGATTTGCAGAATATAAAGACCCGTTTTACAAATCTACAGGACCTCAATAATCACAATTTGCAAGTGGTTGGACAGACTACCCAGGATTTGCGAGCCAGGATTGAGGTTCTAGAGGGGCGAGTCCAGGCTCCTGCCGTAGCCCCGAGTGCTGGGATTCCCAAGTTGCCCCCTTTTCGTTTTGGCGGTGAACGTGAGAAATTCAGGGGATTTATTAATCAATGCAATCTTTTTTTTTTCTGCACATGCTTCACAATTTCCCACTGAACGATCTAAGGTGCTTACTATAATTATGTTGCTTACCAACAAGGCTTTAATGTGGGCAAACCCTCTGATTGAGACTGAGGATGATTGTTTGAATCACCTTGATGATTTTATTTCAGCCATGGGGCAGGTGTTTGATGACCCCAATCGAGGTGCAACAGCTGAAGCAGCCATGTTAGCTTTGCGCCAAGGTAAGCACTCGGTAGCTGAATATGCCTTGGATTTCAGGAGATGGGCCTTGATACCACCTGGGACAGTTCCGCCAAAAAATCTATTTTTCGAAAGGGGTTATCTCCACTGATTAAGGATGAACTTGCTCATGCCGACCCTCCCACTGCGTTAGGTGACTTTATTAACTACTGCATCCGTATTGATACTCGTCTGACTGAATGCAGGCAAGAGAGATGGTTCGAAAGCAATCGTACTAACCTTTTCCTACCTTCCTCTCCAGCTAAGGAACCTTTGAGTAGGATTACACGGGAACCTGAACCTGAACCCATGCAGGTAGACTCTTTACAACGACGGGTTAGTGATGCACGCAAGGAACATCGTTTTAAGGAGAATCTATGTTTCTATTGTGGTAAGTCAGGGCACTTCATTATAAACTGCCCCAGCCGTTCTCGTAAGACTACTGCAGCACTCATTCATTGTGAGTGTTGCGAGAGGGGATCTGTCAGGTCCGAGCCTCAGGCTCCAGAGAGATCTGCAGCAACAGATCTTGATTTCTCGGACTTAAACTCCGTTACCTCTGAGGACGTTGACTGTGTAAACGCTGCCATTTTTCAAGTTTCCTCAGCGGTGTCCCAGCTGAGTTGTAAGAAAAACAATTCTCATTGCTTTCTTTCCATCAAACTCTGGGTTGACTCAGCTTGGGTGTCTAGCTCTGCTATGATCGACTCAGGGGCAAGTGGAAATTTTATGGATGTCTCCTTTGCTCTGAAACAGGGAATACGTTCAGTGAAGAAGGCTACCCAGTACAGATGGAAACTGTGGATGGCTCCCTGCTGACTCTGGACCAGTGGATCAGGAAACAGAGCCTTTGAGGGTTCTTATGGGTAAAGATCATCAAGAGAAACTGTCCTTTATGCTTATCTCTTCTCCCCACTTTCCCATTATTCTAGGGCTACCATGGCTGCAGGCTCAGAATCCTACCATTAACTGGGAGACCAAGGAATTACACTTTCCAGAGAAACAGATGAGTCCAAAAGTTTCAGCTTGCTCTGTTCCTAAAGGAATCATGTCAGTCCCTGAACTACCAGCTGTATACCAGGACTATGTGGATTTATGTGACAAGAAGAACGCTGACCAGCTTCCTCCTCACCGTCCATATGATTGTCCAATTGAATTATTGCCTGGAGCAGAGATACCTTTTGGTAAGATCTACCCCCTGGCGGGGCCCGAGCTAAAGGCTTTAAAGGATTACATAGATGAAAATCTAGCCAAGGGCTTCATACGCCCCTCTTCATCTCCTGCAGGTGCACCCATCTTCTTTGTAAAGAAGAAAGATGGATCTCTGAGACCATGCGTAGACTATAGGGAACTCAATAAGGTTACTATTAGAAACCGTTATCCATTGCCTTTAATCCCTGAGTTATTGGAGAGAGTGCGACATGCCAAAATTTTTTCTAAACTAGATCTTCGTGGGGCCTATAACTTAGTCCGTATTAGACCTGGGGATGAATGGAAGACTGCATTCAGGTCACGCTATGGACACTTTGAATATCTAGTTATGCCTTTTGGTCTGAGTACCGCCCCAGCCACTTTCCAACACTTGGTGAATGACATCTTCAGGGATCTCCTAGATACATTCGTGGTAATTTATTTGGATGATATTCTAATTTTTTCTAACTCCACAGAGGAACATCATGGACATGTGAGAATGGTCTTGGAACGTCTAAGACAAAATCATCTTTACATCAAACTTGAAAAGTGTGAATTCCATAGGACCGAAATTCAATTTCTGGGGTATGTACTGTCTACACAAGGAATTAGTATGGATGGAAGCAAAACCCAAGCCATCAAGGATTGGCCAAGTCCTAGAAATGTGAAGGAGGTACAGCGCTTCATCGGGTTTGCCAACTTCTATAGATGTTTCATTAGAAATTTCTCTGAGGTAGTGTCACCTATCACTCAACTTACCCGGAAAGAGTCTAGGTTTTCCTGGACTCCCCAAGCCCAGGAAGCATTTTCCGTCTAAAAGATAAATTTACCACTGCACCTATCCTAGTACATCCCAACCCCGAGCTTGCCTTCATAATAGAGGTGGATGCTTCAGACTGTGCCGTTGGAGCTATACTCTCTCAGAGAACAGGTGAGAAGAATGTCTTGCATCCCTGTGCCTTCTTTTCCAGCAGTTGTCTTCGGCTGAGAGGAACTACGATGTGGGCAATAGAGAGTTGTTGGCCATTATTGCCGCCTTCAAAGAATGGAGACACCTTCTTCAGGGTGCTGCACAGCAAATAGTCGTCCTGACAGACCATCGTAACCTTGAGTTTATCAGGTCGGCTAAGTGCCTGACTCCTCGCCAGGCTCGCTGGAATCTTTTCTTAAACCAATTTAATTTTATCATCTCTTATAGACCAGGATCGCGCAATGGAAAGGCTGATGCACTCTCTAGGATTTACTCAGCAGAGACACGTCCAATTACTCCTCCTAAGACTATTCTTCCTGACTCTAGATTCCTAGGAGTAATTCATAATCAAGACCTACTTAAGGACATCAAGGAAGCATACCATGCGGATTCCTTTTTGGCACAACCCCCAAGGGACGTAAGTCTTGTCTTTAAGAATGGTGTGTGGATTCAGGGACAACGTCTGTATATTCCTGAAACAGTCAGATTAAGAGTATTGCAACTCATTCACGATTCCAAGATAGCTGGGCATAGAGGAATTCTAAAGACACAGGAATTTCTTTCTCGTTTCTTTTGGTGGCCCACTTGCAGGAAGGATGTTTTGAATTATGTCACTTCATGTGAGGTCTGTGCAAGATGCAAAACACCTCGCTCCTCACCAACTGGTCTGTTACAGCCTCTTCCCAACCCGTCCCGCCCGTGGGGATCCATTTCTATGGACTTCATTGTGGAGTTACCAACCTCTCAGGGGAAGAACACCATTCTAGTGGTGGTTGACCGTCTAACAAAGGCAGCTCATTTTATCCCTTGTGTCGGCTTACCCACTGCAAAACAGACATCAGATTTGATGATTAAAGATGTGTTTCGCTTACATGGAGTACCGGATGAGGTTATTTCGGATCGAGGGGTGCAATTCACTTCTAGGTTTTGGCAAAATTTCTGTGCAGCATTGGACATTAAAGTAAACCTTTCTTCTGCTTTTCATCCCCAGACTAATGGACAGACCGAACGAACCAATCAAACCCTGGAGCAGTATCTCCGCTGCTTTATCTGCCACCTACAGGATGATTGGGTGGATCTACTTCCATTAGCTGAGTTCTCGTATAACAACTCTCAGAGTGCCTCCACTAAACAGTCTCCTTTTTACTCTAATCTAGGTTATCATCCTAACATTCTACCACGATTTCCCATAGAAACGCCTTTACCAGCAGTGGCTGAAAGAATCACATCTTTACAGAAGAATATGGATCTTCTAAAGGAAAATCTGGAATCGGCTCAAGAAAGGTACAAGAAAGCAGCAGATAAATTTCGTAAACCTGCACCAGCTTTCAAGGTAGGAGACTTGGTCTGGCTGTCAACCAGAAATCTTAAGTTAAGGATTCCATCGTCTAAGTTGGGACATAAGTACATTGGACCCTATAAAATCAGTAAAATTATAATTGCCGTTGCTTGTCGTCTTCAACTGCCCAGAACTATGAGAATCCACCCTGTCTTTCATGTATCCCTACTAAAGGCTGCGACACCCAATACGTTTCCTGGACGTTCCTCTCCTTGCCCTGACCCAGTGCTAGTCGATGGTCAGGAAGAATTTGTGGTGGAAAGGATTTTAGATTCCAGGTTGTATAGAAATCAGTTACAATATCTGATTAAATGGCAGGGCTACCCAGTGGAGGACAACTCATGGGAACCGGTCAATAACGTTAATGCTCCTCGCTTGCTCCGTCAGTTTCATCAGAGGTACCCACACAAGCCTGGTCTGAGGTCATCCGGAGGTTGTCCTTAAGGGGGGAGTAATGTAAGGTTCTATGTATATATTCCTGAAACTCAGTTTGTTCGTCAGCCATTTTACTTTCTGTCTTGCTGCAGCTATCTTGCCCTCAGTCAAAATGGAGTTTCCAGCTTGCATGTTCCCGCCCTGATTCTCTCCTTTGCTTCTTAAGCAGCCACAGCTGAGCAATCAGTGCTTCAGAATCTAGCCTGCAGTGAACCTGTGACTTGACTCCTGTAAGCCTTGGACCTTGTACTCCAGCTATTCCTACTGAGGAACTCTGAAGCACTTGTGGACTCTGAACCCTGCTCTTTGAAAGACCCACGTTTGCATGGACTTACGGTAACAGAGAAGAAGATCCTGAATCTGTATTGGAGAGTGATTGCTGAGCTTGGATTACTCTGGCCTGCTGTGTCTCCTGTTTCTATGTCTGCAAACTGTGTGACAATTTCTGCCAACTTGTATGAAGTAATACAGGACTTTTCTATATCAAACCTGTGACTCCTGTGTTTTCATCGCACCCAAGCACAAGACGCTATATGAACTGTACTACATACATTACAGATACGTTCTAGGGTTTTTTTTTCCCCTAAGTGGCCCCCCAGCAAGTGTGAGTGTGCCAAATCTAGAATCACCCTACGATACGACTGAGGTGCTACCAACTGTTCCACAACCTCGCCCCTGATTTTATCTACCCTATAAAGCAACTCACCACTGACTACCATGCGTGGAAATACCGTATCTGCATTGGGCTGTTGGGCTACGCCGTTTACCTCTAGCACCCTTTCCCGCGCCTGAGTCAGGGTGGGATCTTGTAGCTGAGCTGTCCCAAACGTGGCCCTAGACACTTCCAGCTCGGGAATCGATGCGGTATCCTCCACTTCTCCTGCCAGCACCTCTAAGGGAAACCTATCGGGGTCACACTCTATCCCTATATGGGACACCCCTACGGCAGGTTCGTCGGGTACAGCATCTGTAATACATCTTACCAGGGGAGAATGGATTTTGTTTTTCCACAGAGTCCAGAACAGGGGCAAGTCTCTTCCCAACACAGTCCCATAGGGAAGATTTTTTACCACTCCCACCACATGTTTTATGTCTCCACATGGCGTGGACAAAACTACCTCCGTAGTTGGATAGTCTCTCAGGTCCCCATGGATACATACAACCCCGACCTGCTGTCCGCTGGGGTTGTCTCCTGCCACCAGTGACCCATGTACCAGAGTCACGAGGCTCCCTGAGTCCAGGAGAGCCTCCGTAGGGTACCCATTAACCAGTACCTGGCATAGTTGGAGTTCACTGTCCTGGGGGTCGAGGGTTGCTGTGCAGACGGTCTGGGCATACATTGAGACCCGGCGGCTATATCCGCAGTCCATGGGTTCCGTAGTCAGGGGACAATTAGCCATCACATGTCCCGGTCCCTGACACCTCCAGCACCTAAGGGTGGAGGTACTGTTAGGTCTTATGACCATTTGGGAGGGAATCGGTCTCCTGCCACTCTCACTCCGGGGTTCCCCTTCAGCACTGGCACGGTGCTGACTGTCCCCAGCAGAGGGACGCGACCCCTTTCCCGATTCCTGGGTTGGCAGGGATCGGCGTGACAACCGAGAGGGGGCAGAGTCTCGAATGAAGTCCTGAGTGGCCGAGTAACGCTCGATCAAACTGACTACCTGGTCGAGCGTGCCGGGGTCGCCTTGCCCCACCCAACGTTGTATAGCAACCGGCAGAGTCCTTACCAGCCGGTCAGTCACCACCCTCTCCACCATCTGGGCTGGAGACAAAGTCTCTGGCTGGAGCCACTTCTTTACCAGCTGCAGGAGGTCATAAGCCTGAGACCGAGCGGGTCGGGTCTCCACATAGGCCCATGAAAATACACGCTGAGCCCTCACGTAGGTATTAACCCCTAGTCGGGCAAGGATCTCACCTTTGAGCCTCTGGTAGTCCTGGGCGTCCTCCCGACTGAGATCGAAGTAGGCCTTTTGTGCATCACTGACCAGAAACGGAGCTACTACTTCTGCCCACTGGCCAGTTGGTAGGTTTTCCCGCTCCGCTGTGCGTTCATAAACTGTCAGGAAAGCTTCCACGTCATCCTCTGGTCCCATCTTCCTCAACGCTGAGCGAACCCGGTCTCGGGCCTCGCGCCGTTCTGGGGCTGGTGCCGTCGAGGTCTCCCGCAGTGCAGAAATCTGTTGCAGCAGCAGTTCGTTTGTTTTTTGTTGCTGCTGGTACAATAGCTGCTGTTGCTGCTGAGACTGCAGCTGCTGCTGTTGTGAAATTACCAGCTGCTTTAACAGCTCTTCCATTTTGTCCACGGTTTGAGGCTGAAACGTGGCCGGCCGGATTGTGGTCATGACGCTGCCGGTGGGTATGCCTCAGTCACACTGCCCGCATTCTCCAACCAATTGTAAGACGGCGGTGTTCACACCGTGCAGTAACTGAGGCAGTGACCCAGCAAGTCCAAAGTAAACAGCTTTAATTCAGCAACTCACGGGTTAAAACAGGAAAAGTCCTCCGGTACGCAGCCGGGTTAACATCAGTACATAAACACTGGTTGCCGGGGACAACGGCCGCGCCGGGCCGAACAGAGCCTGACTGGTGCAGAGCCGTCCCAGGCCTGGGTTCAGCTACACACAGTCCTGTGGAGCTTTCCTGCTATGCTCCTTGCAGGATCCCAACATAGAACCACACTACTCCTTAGTGCAGGAGTTTTAAAGACCTGTGGCAAAAGCCACTGGAAAACCGGGTTGGAGGGAGGAGGCCGCCCCACTTCCTCCTGTGACCTCCTCCAAGAAATGAAGGCCCTGCCGGATTTTACTTAGTCTGCCTTAGCCAGATAGTCTGACCAGGTCATTGCTCACCTTCATTCCTGCATTGCAACCGCAGCTGTGTGTGTGACTGCAATGCACTCCAATGGCTTTAATAGGTCTCTGTACACATTCTGGGGGAAATATAACGTCCCTCGTAAACGATCCCGGTCACTGACTCACAATACATGTCTTTGAATTTGTGACACATATATATATATATATATTTATATTTATAGTTCATACACTTCTACATAGTATAATAGCCGCTAATTCAATTGCCAGCTTTTGTGAAAATGCAGAACCCGACATGAAATGACACATGGTTTACATAGAGTTAACTATGTAATTTCAAGTTGTTTGATATATTGTTTTCACTAACAATTACATGAGTGTATGTGTGCAAAATTTCACACCTGTAGGGGTTAATTAAAGGTGTAAATTCGTAGCAAAAAAGTCCGTTTTTTACAACGAATTTACACCTATAATTAACCCCTACAGGTGTGAAATTTTGCACACATACACTCATGTAATTGTTTGTGAAAATCAGATATCAAACTACATGAAAAGACATGGTTAACTCTATGTAAACCATGTGTCATTTCATGTCGGGTGCTTCTGCATTTTCACAAAAGCCGGCATTACCCGGCAATTGAATCAGAGGCTATTTTACTATGTAGAAGTGTATAAACTATAAATATATGTATATATATATGTCACAATGACATGTATATATATATATGTATTCTATGTGTGTATATTTAGTGTTTAAAAGGAAAGAAAGGGGTTTTTTTTAGTTACGATATTTCTGTCCCATAGACTTGCATTGGATTTCCGGTATTGGAATCGGGTATCGCCGATACTTTTGGGGTATCGGCGATACCCATTCCAATCCGATACTTCTTGATATCGGAAATTATAGCTCAACCCTAGTTGCTGCCTTTTGTTTGCTGTATAAATTGAATTTTTGGAGACCTTGAGTCTCCTTTAGTGGCTTTGCTGAATAGTTTAGCATTGGGGAGGCGTCCCTAGGCTGGGCCTGCTGGTAACAAGCCTTGCAGCGGACAGCAAGCTTTGTCAAAAATCAAACTATGAGCTTTTTTTCTGCGGCTGCTCTACTGTACGCTACTAAAAGTAAATTTTTGGCTCTGTGGGGGAACTGTGAAAATGTGATGCTAGTCACTAGTCACGGACAGATCTATAGGGAGAGAAGTCATGCTTTCCAAAGTCAGTACCAAGAGAGCACATAGAATACCAAGGGGAAACGGTCCAGAATCAAAAGCCAGGAGATAGCGGATCAAGCAAAAGGACAAGACAAAGGGATAGTTAGAATACGGTCCAAAGGGTCAGGCAGTGGTATATTAGAACTCAGTACAGCAGAAATAGGCAGACACTCACCAGGAAGCACAACCTATGTCTGACATAGATCGAGGCAGAAGCTCAGTTAAGTTGCTGGGTAATCTTTAGAACAGAGTAGAACTAGAGAAAGTCCTGCACTTCCCAGTCACAGATTGGACTGCTGAGCCGTCAATCATAGCACTGACAACTAAGTGAGCCGACCGCCAGGGCCATGGGGAACTTGGACCCGAGCCCGTCGACTTCTATTGGGGATGTCATGGCGGCCACGACTCAGTCCGTGGCCCTGGGCGCTCACCAAAAAGGAGATATTTACAGGGGATTAGTGTTCGTATGATTATTCGTGATGCCACCTGTAGTACCTGGTCAGGGTGACCAGCACTGCTGTGCAGCTGTGAACACTTTCGGTAAACAGATCGATTCTTTGTCTGCACGTACTTGACCCCGTAATGCTGCCTTCCGGTAGAGATGCTGGTGGAATATCGCAATGGCCCATGAAGTGACCACCGCTGTCGGCTTTACTAGCAAAGCCTGAAGCTTTCCCGCTAGTCTAGGGCCCGTGCCCCGCGTTGGCCTGGTCCTTCTAATCCTAGAAAGGGCTACAGCTTCAATCACTGCCTCTGCTGTTGTGAATGTTTTGGAAATGAATTCTGAGCAGAAGCTCCCTCTGGTGGTTACAAACAGTACTGAACCATTCAATGAGGATTGGCAATCAGGAGTCACAGACTGGCTTGATATAAGGAAGGTTCCCTCCCATCATGGTTGCCGGTGATCAATTGTTCTTGTCTCAACTGTGGTTCCTGGTTAACTTGGAAGCTTGCTGAGTCTTGCCTCTTCTTCTGCTTTCAGATAAGATATTTTCTATTTTTGCTTTTGTGCTTCCTTTTGCATATTTCTCTGCATTTCTGTGAGGTTAGCCAGGTCCCCCCCAGGGGGCTTGGGCTCCTCTCAGTTCCGCTGGAGCCACTGTTATTTGTTCATTTGCCTTTTCCAGTTTTTTCAGTGGCTGCGGCTTAGTTTTGTTACACCAGAGAACTGATTTAGGTGGTAGAGGTCATGTGATCTCAGGTGTTTTTGCAATCAGTAGCGTTGGCATTTTTTAGGGTTTTTTTGGATTGCAGTGAGTATCCTTTCTATCCTTTTCTGTCTAGGCAGATTGGGCCCCAGCGTTTGCTCATACTATTTTCTGTCTGTGTCTGTATTTCCTCTTGTCTAACCGCCATTACATGTTTGGGGGCTTCCTATGTTCTTTGGGATCTGCTCCAGGGCAGATAGCTTTCCTCTTTCTATCTTTAGGTGTAGTTAATCTCTCAGGCTGTGAAGAGGCGTCTAGGACCAATGTAGGAATGCTCCACGGCTGCCTTTAGTTGTGGTGGTTAGTCAGGGTACTGCAATCCAATAGATTCCAACCTCTCTGGTGTATTGCCGTTTTTGCCTGCTCTCCTTAGCTACCAAAACATAACAGTATCACCGGCCAAACTGAAAATTGTATGGTACTCACAGAAGGGAAAAATAGTGTGGAAAGAAAAAAGTTGTCAGAGTTGTCAGAGATTTTTTTTTTTTTTTCTGTTTCTTGCATTTTTTCCCTCTTATTCTCTGGGTGCTGAGGAGGATTTTTTTTTCTCAATGGAGCTTGCACAGTTGTCTGGCCGTGTGGATCAGCTTGCCACTGAGGTTCGGAGTATTGCTGTCTATCTTGCTGGGTTGCCGGTTGTCGAACCTAGGATTCCCATGCCAGATTTGTTTTTGGGAGATCGGGCTAAATTTCTGAATTTCAAAAATAACTATAAGTTGTTTTTTGCCTTAAAACCTAAGTCCTCAGGGAACGCAGCACAGCAGGTTCAAATTTTCATCTCTCTCCTGCGCGGCGATCCTCAGGATTGGGCTTTTTCCCTGACACCTGAGGACCCTGTTTTGAGTGATGTTGATGCATTTTTTCTGGCTCTGGGGTTATTGTACGATGAGCCTAATGTCACTGATCAAGCTGAAAGAACCTTGTTGGCATTAAATCAGGGGCTTGAGGACGCTGAGTTGTACTGTCAGAAATTCCGAAAATGGGCAGTCCTAACCAAATGGAATGATGATGCTTTGGCAGCCCTTTTTCGGAAGGGGCTGTCAGAGAATGTAAAAGATGTTATGGTGGGTTTCCCTGCTCCCTCTGGTCTCAATGATTCTATGTCATTAGCAATTCAAATTGACAGACGTTTGCGTGAGCGCAGAAGTATGCGTGGAATAGTGTTGCCTTGTGAGCCAGCTTCTGAACCCATGCAGTGTGATAGAGTGGCTTCTGGGGCACAGCGTCATGAGTTTCGAAAACGCAATGGGTTAGGTTTCTATTGTGGTGACGCCTCTCATGCTATTTCTGTCTGCCCTAAGCGGGGAAGACGTTTTGCACGCTCAGTTGTCTTGGGTAGTGTTCAGACTAAATTTCTGTTGACTGCTACCCTGATTTGCTCCCTGTCCACATTTTCTGCTCAGGCTTTTGTTGATTCGGGAGCAGCTATTAACCTGATAAATTTTTATTTTGCCAAACGTTGTGGGTTTCCCTTGATACCCCTAAGGAAGTCTATTCCCCTACTGGGGATTGATTCTACCCCTTTGGCTGAGAATAAACCCCAGTTTTCTACTCAGGTGATAATGAGGGTTGAACCTGATCATCAGGAGAGTTGCAAATTTTTGGTACTGTATAATCTGCATGACATTATTGTACTAGGTTTCCCTTGGTTACAGTCTCATAATCCTGTTTTGGATTGGAAATCTGTGTCTGTAACCAGTTGGGGAAGCCAATGTGTTAATGCCGACACTCCTGTTTTTTCTGCCTCTCCCCAGTCTCAGGATGTTCCTGACTTTTTGACTGATTTTTCTGAAGTGTTTAGCGAAAGTAAATCTGCATCCTTGCCCCCCCATAGGAGCTATGACTGCGCTATTGAATTAGTGCCTGGTAGTAAATTCCCTAAAGGTCGCCTTTTTAACTTGTCTGTACCTGAACATGACGCTATGCGGTCTTATATCAAGGAGTCATTGGAGAAGGGTCATATCAGACCATCCTCTTCACCCTTGGGTGCCGGTTTTTTCTTTGTGGCCCAAAAAGATGGTTCATTAAGGCCGTGTATTGATTATCGTCTCTTGAACAAGATCACTGTGAAATATCAATATCCGTTACCCTTGATTTCTGACCTGTTTTCCAGGGTGAAAAGTGCTACTTAGTTTACCAAGCTTGACCTCAGGGGGGCGTATAACCTTATACGCATTAAGCACGGGGATGAATGGAAGACGGCGTTTAATACCCCAGAGGGGCATTTTGAGCACCTAGTGATGTCCTTTGGGCTCACTAATGCTCCTTCCATCTTCCAGTCCTTCATGAATGACATTTTCAGGGATTTTGTGGATAAATTTCTGATTGTTTATTTGGATGATATCTTGATTTTTTCCAATGACTGGGACTCTCATGTGAAACATGTTCGGACCGTGTTCCAGATTTTGAGAGAAAATGCTCTGTATGTGAAGGGATCAAAGAGTCTTTTTGGCGTACAGAGGATCTCATTTCTGGGATTCATTTTGTCTTCATCTGTTATTGAAATGGACCCGGTCAAGGTTCAGGCCATCTGTGATTGGGTCCAACCTACTTCATTAAAGGCTCTTCAGAGATTCTTGGGTTTTGCCAATTTTTATCATAAATTTATTGGTAATTTCTCTCTTATTGTTAAACCATTGACTGATTTGACCAAAAAGGGTTATGATGTGGTGAATTGGCCTCCTGAGGCAGTCTCTGCGTTTCAGGAACTTAAGCAGAGATTCACTTCTGCTCCTGTTCTACGGCAGCCTGATGTTTCTCTGCCATTTCAGGTGGAGGTTGATGCCTGTGAAATTGGGGCTGGTGCCGTTTTGTCCCAAAGAGATCCTGAGACCTCTAAAAGTAACCCTTGTGTCTTTTTCTCTCGAAAAATTTCTCCAACTGAACGTAATTATGACGTGGGTAATCGGGAGTTATTGGCCATGAAGTGGGCTTTTGAAGAGTGGAGACATTGGCTGGAGGGAGCCAAATATCCAGTGGTGGTCCTCACGGACCATAAGAATCTGGTTTATCTGGAATCAGCCAAGCGAATTAATCCTAGACAGGCCAGGTGGGCCTTGTTTTTCACACGTTTTAATTTTGTGTTTTCCTTTCTTCCTGGCACTAAGAATGTTAAGGCGGATGCCCTCTCGAGGAGTTTCCTTGCGGACTCTCCTAAGTTATCTGATCCTGCTGTTATTTTGAAAGAGGGTGTAGTTCTTTCCGCCATCTCGCCCAATTTGAGACTGGCTCTGGAAGGGTGTCAGGAGGATAAACCCGAGCTCTGCCCTATTGGGAAATTGTTTGTCCCAGACCGGTGGAAAAAGAGTGTGATGTCTGAGATTCATTGTTCTGCGTTGGCCGGTCATCCCGGAATTTTTGGTACCAGAGACTTGGACCGACTTGGTCCTTTTGGTGGCCTACTTTGTCTCGTGACGTCAGGGAATTTGTGCAGTCCTGTGGGACTTGCTCTCGCTCCAAGCCTTGCTCTCGCTCTAGTGGTTTGTTGATGCCATTGCCTGTGCCTAAGAGACCATGGACCCATGTCTCTATGGATTTTATTTCCGACCTCCCTGTTTCTCAGAGAATGACCGTTATCTGGGTGATTTGTAATAGGTTTTCCAAGATGATACATCTTGTGCCATTACCTAAGTTGCCTTCCTCCTCCGAATTGGTGCCTTTGTTTCTTCAGCACGTGGTTCGGTTACACGGCATTCCTGAGAACATTGTGTCTGACAGAGGAGTCCAGTTTGTTTCCAGATTTTGGAGGACTTTTTGTTCTAAACTTGGTGTTCAATTGTCTTTCTCCTCTGCTTTTCATCCTCAGACCAATGGACAAACTGAGAGAACAAACCAGACATTGGAGACTTATCTGAGATGCTTTGTGTCTGCTGATCAAGTCTCTTTTTTGCCTTTGGCTGAGTTTGCTCTTAATAATAGGGCTAGCTCTGCCACTTTGATGTCTCCATTTTTCTGCAATTTTGGGTTTCACCCTCGATTTTCTTCGGGACAGACGGAGGCTTCTGTCTGTCAGGGTGTTGACTCTGTTGTGGAGCGTATGCAGCAGATTTGGGACCAGGTAGTGGAGAGGTTGTCCCTCTCTCAGGAGAAGGCCCAGCGGTTTGCCAACCGGCATAGGACTGATGGTCCTCGGTTTAAAGTGGGGGACTTGGTCTGGTTGTCCTCAAGAAATATCCCTATGAGAGTTGCATCTCCTAAGTTTAAGCCTAGGTTCATTGGACCTTATAAGATCATGGAGATTCTTAATCCTGTTTCCTTTCGTCTACTTCTTCCAGGTACATTTAAGATCCATAACGTGTTCCACAAGTCCTTATTGAAGAGGTTTGTCAAGCCAGTGGTTCCTATGGCTGTGCCTCCTGACCCTATTTTGGTTGAAGGCAATCTGGAGTATGTGGTTGAGAAAATATTGGATTCTCGTTTTTCTAGACGGAAGCTCCAGTATTTGGTTAAGTGGAGAGGTTATGGTCAGGAGGACAATTCTTGGGTGTTTGCTTCGGACATCCATGCTAGGAGACTGATCCGTGCATATCACCGAGCTCATCCTGACCGACCTGGTTGCACAAATGAGGGTTCGGTGACCCCTCCTCAAGGGGGGGGTACTGTTGTGAATGTTTTGGAAATGAATTCTGAGCAGAAGCTCCCTCTTGTGGTTACAAACAGTACTGAACCATTCAATGAGGATTGGCAATCAGGAGTCACAGACTGGCTTGATATAAGGAGGTTCCCTCCCATCATGGTTGCCGGTGATCAATTGTTCTTGTCTCAACTGTGGTTCCTGGTTCACTTGGGAGGTTGCTGAGTCTTTCCTCTTCTTCTGCTTTCAGATAAGATATTTTCTGTTTTTGTTTTTGTGCTTCCTTTTGCATATTTCTCTGCATTTCTGTGAGGTTAGCCAGGTCCCCCCCCAGGGGCTTGGGCTCCTCTCAGTTCCGCTGGAGCAACTGTTATTTGTTCATTTGCCTTTTCCAGTTTTTTCAGCGGCTGCTGCTTACTTTTGTTACACCAGAGAACTGATTTAGGTGGTAGAGGTCGTGTGATCTCAGGTGTTTTTGCAATCAGTAGCGTTGGCATTTTTTAGGGTTTTTTTGGATTGCAGTGAGTATCCTTTCTATCCTTTTCTGTCTAGGCAGATTGGGCCCCAGTGTTTGCTCATACTATTTTCTGTCTGTGTTTGTATTTCCTCTTGTCTAACCACCATTACATGTTTGGGGGCTTCCTATGTTCTTTGGGGATCTGCTCCAGGGCAGATAGCTTTCCTCTTTCTATCTTTAGGTGTAGTTAATCTCTCAGGCTGTGAAGAGGCGTCTAGGACCAACGTAGGAACGCTCCACGGCTGCCTTTAGTTGTGGTGGTTAGTCAGGGTACTGCAATCCAATAGATTCCAACCTCTCTGGTGTATTGCCGTTTTTGCCTGCTCTCCTCAGCTACCAAAACATAACACTCTGCCCAGGACCCTCTCGCTCCTTCAGCAGATGCTTCCTGAGATGTACTCATGCGAAGCCACAGTCCAAGACTGGCTGCTCTCTAATCTAACATGCAGCCTAATTGCTGCCTAAGCTCCACCCACCCAGCTATACACCCTTTCCTAACCAGGCTGAGTCAGACCATCCTCCCGTAGGATCCGTCCGTATGCTCAGCTGGCATGGTGTGTTGGATGCGGTGTTGGAGTCAAAGGGGTGCTTCCTCCTTACCTGAGAGTCAGGTGTCACACCTCTGGGTGAGATGCAACAACTCTGTGGCGACTGGACCCTCAGGGGCATCACATCCCCCCCCCCTGTTAAACACAGCATGTCCGCAGGCTGAAATAGAGCAAAACAGGTGTTAAGAAACATGCAAATTTTTATAATGCATTTCAACAGGTAGCAAAACAGTTTAAAACACAACATCCCTTAATGGGAGTCACTTTAGGATTGAACGTTGCATAAATTACATTTTACTATAAATACTCAAGTAAACTCTTTCTCAAATAAAATGCAATAAAAACGGTTACATTAAAGTTCACTTAAGCTTGTACTTGTGGAGGACCCGCTCCAAACCTCCCACGTTGGTCTTAGGTGGGCTGCAAGACATTACTGACTTCTCTCTGACTTTTCTCTTTGGCCACATCAAACGGGTTTTAGCTTCAGAGGTAGTATGTAAAACCAAGAAGAAGCACCTAAATAGGTGCCAAACTACTTACAAAGACCGTTTTGGGACTAGCAAAGTTCATAGCCTCACAGTTTATGAATTGGAACAAAATACTCTATTAACTATTAACTACCCATCCGGGTAAATGTAAAACACAATTATTTACACATCAACAACCCTATCCGGGTTTTGCAGGTTATTCACTGAGCAGGTGGTGTGGCACCGGGTGTCACCTGGTACTCCTCAGGGAGTTCCCAAACATCAGGTACACCGGGTGCTACCAGGAGGTGGTGTCGCTTGTGCTACGGGTCGATTTGCGTATTGCGGGGGTCGGTGAAGTATCAGTTACCCTGTCTGTTCTACGTACTAGTGAGTTATAAAGTCGCTTTAACCTCCCTACGGGGCTGGCAAGTATACCATTGGCTGGGCTGTCTTGCTCCGTTTCTGCCTGGGATCATTCTTCCTGGGATTCTTCTGGAACAGGCTCTACTGCGGCAACAGGCTCTTCTGCAGCACTTACAGATTCAACTTGATGTAGAGGTTCTTCTGGCTGTAGAGGTTCTTCTTGCTGTTGAAAGAATTGGAGTACTGGGATTATAACTGCTTCTCCCAGGGGCCAATCTGCCGGAAAGTCTCCCAACTCAGTATGTATGACCGCTCCATCATGTTCCTGTTCGTGACGCCAAAAATGAGCCGCCCGCCAGGGCCGTGGGGTACTCGGACCCGAGCCCATCAACTTCTATGGGGGATGTCACTGCGCCCACGACTCGGTCTGTGGCCCTGGGCGCTCACCAAAAAGGGGATATTTACAGGGGATTAGTGTTCGTATGATATTCGTGACACCACCTGTAGTACCTGGTCAGGGTGACCAGCGCTGCTGTGCAGGTCCTCTGGAAGGGATGTTGTTGTGCAGCTAGATGATAAGCCTCCTACAGGTGAGGCTGTGTTTTTCCAGGGCAGGTAGATGTGATAGTACAGGAATGGTGTTTGCTATGTAGCAGAGGGGAGGGTGCGACGCTGGAATAACTCTAGGAGACAGTCCAAATGCAGTTTCAGGGTTTTTACTCACAGTCTGTTGGTACAATACAGATTCCCGCTTAGCACTGTGTCCTCCAGGTGTGGGGTCCAGCAACCCTTAGTTAGTTTGGTCGCACTCCCAAAGACTCCCTTTCAGTAATGTTCCTTTCCGGCCTTCTATATTTCTCCCCGTGCTATTACTCCTTACTTCCTTGCACCTTCACCCAGTCAGAGCTCTCAGACGAAGGGAACTGTGAGCCCTTTCGGTAAACAGATTAATCCTTTGTCTGCACATACTTGACCCCGTAATGCTGCCTTACGGTAGAGATGCTGGTGGAATATCGCAATGGCCCATGAAGTGACCACCGCTGTCGGCTTTACTAGCAGAGCCTGAAGCTTTCCCACTAGTCTAGGGCCCGTGACCCACGTTGGCCTGGTCCTTCTAATCCTAGAATGGGCTACAGCTTCAATCACTGCCTCTGCCCAGGACCCCCTCGCTCCTTCAGCAGATGCTTCCTGAGATGTACTCATGCGAAGCCACAGTCCAAGACTGGCTACTCTCTAATCTAACATGCAGCCTAAGTGCTGCCTAAGCTCCACCCAACCAGCTATTCCCCACTTTCCTAACCAGGCTGAGTCAGACCATCCTCCCGTAAGGTTCGTCCGTATGTTCAGCTGGCATGGTGTGTTGGATGCGGTGTTGGAGTCAAAGGGGTGCTTCCTCCTTACCTGAGAGTCAGGTGTCATACCTCTGGGTGAGATGCAACAACTCTGTGGCGACTGGACCCTCAGGGGCACCACATAAGCATAATCCAGATTCCATAGATCAGCAAAACAGTCACTCACTGAGTGGAGGAATTGTGACAGAAAACATGCTCTGTGGGTGAAATTTGTAATCAGCTTCTGTGTGGGTACTCTGCCCCATGCTCTGTGAGTGAAATTAGTAAGCTGCTTTTGTGGAGGTACTGTGCCCCATGTATTGCATTCATTCACATTGCTGCAGTTTGTGTTTGTTGCAGTAGTTTTGTGTTGGATTCCTTTGTTCCTTAGGGAACTGCTACTCTAGCAATCCTAAGAGCTGCTAAGGACATTCAGCAAATGCCACCATTGAGTGATGGCACCATTACGTTATCTTAGGATGCCAACCTCCGCTGTCAGGCAGAGACAGATCAGGGTCAGAGAAGGATTTTTCCTATTCTGAACATGGACCTGTCAGATTCAGCAATTTGTCTTCCTGGTTTGTATGGTACCCGTGTGAATGTGCTTTGGCAGTCATACCAGGTTTCTTTGATACGCTGCACTCTTCCATGATTCCTTAGGAGGCACATGATGCACTCAATGGCATTTTAGGGAGCCAGGTCCAAGTTTCCTTCTCAAGTTCCTCTTTCAGGGTTTATCCAGGTTGCACTGAAGCTGCTAGGGCCTGCAATACTGGATACTATAGTCTGTATGAGATCTGGGTGGGGTTTGTGCAGTTTTTTCATAGTTAGATCCATTATCCCTGTGTTTACTACCACGTTTGCATTACATTATCACCAGCCCATTCCATTTTTGTGTGTGATGAGACATTTTTATGGATGTTATGGACGTCTTGCACATGCAGCTGCAGTTTCTATCCTTGGAGGTGGCAGGTATCAAACAACAACAGCAACTGACACTCCCCACTGTTGCTGGGGGTTCAGCCCTTCCAAAATTTCCTCCTGAACCTAAGGTAAAACTTATGGACTGCTTTGACTTGGACCAAAGTAAATTCTCAATTTTTTGCCTTTGGTCTGTTTCATCTAGAGGAGAAAGTCAATAAGTGGGTAATGTTAAGTCCTTTCTCCATACTCCGTCATCCTCAGGCTTCCTGCTGTGATAGTTAATTTTGATCCGGCAAACGGACAGCAATTGACAACTCTCCCCTCTCTCAAAGTCATGTTACGTCTAACATGGAGAAAATATGCATGATATTGGGAGAATTACACACAGAATTCATTTAATTAATTGTCTTTCCTTATTTACCTGCTAAACTGGTTTTAGGTATGCCCTGGTTGGTAAAACAAAATCCTACCATTGATTGGAAGACTTGTCAGATTAGGTCTTGGGGACGTTTTTGATCGTCTATTTGTCTATCGAAGTCCTTCGCGTCTGTGAGATCTCAATTTCCATGGTTTGTTCAGGAGTTTGAGGATACGTTTTCTGAGACCGAGTGTGAAGTTCTTCCTCCTGTAGTGCAGGGGTATCCACACTGCAGTGGTATCCACAGTGTGCAGTGACGTGGCAGTAACCCAACAAAGTTCAAAGTAAAGTCTCTTTAATGCTCAGCATACTCACAAAACAGAAAGTAAATACAATCCTCCAGGTCACAGCCGGGAAACAAGACAGTCCACCTCCAGATCACAGCCAGGAACAAGACAGTCCACCTCCAGATCGCAGCCGGGAACAAGACAGTTCACCTCCAGATCGCAGCCGGATCGCACCTCCGAGACCTTAGAGTGATCTAATAACCATATATATGTATATAAGGGGACAATACAAATATCTCTCCGAGGATCTGTTTATACCAAGGAAGGTGACGGTCACAAGGGGGCATTCTCTGCGTCTGGAGGAGAGGAGGTTTTTCAACAAACATAAAAGAGGATTCTTTACTGTTAGGGCAGTGAGACTCTAGAATTCCTTGCCTGAGGAGGTGGTGATGGCGAACTCAGTCGAGGGGTTCAAGAGAGGCCTGGATGTCTTCCTGGAGTGTAACAATATTGTATCTTACAGTTATTAGGTTCATTAGAAGGATGTAGATCTGGGGATTTATTATTATGGAATATAGCCTGAACTGGATGGACAAATGTCTTTTTCTGGCCTTGCTAACTATGTTACTATGTTACTATGACCGGTTGCCATGGGCGACTACTCCGAAATGTACGCTGAGGGGTGCCAGGCCGTTTGGCTTCACTTGGCCCTGTGTTGCCGCACACAGGTGAAGTTTTGCAGAGACTTCTGCTGTGCAAACTTGCAAGACCAAATTGACACACCCAACACTCTCCTGCAGGGGTTTTTACAAGGTACCTGCGGCAGTAAGCCACATGGAAAAACCGGTCGGAAGAAAAGGACTGCCCCACTTCCATCCTGTAGTCCATTTCAAAAATAAAAGCCCCATGGCAGGTTTTCCTAAATCTGCCTTTGACAAATAGCTTGCCCAAGATCAACACTTACTTTTATTTTGCATTGCAATCACAGCTATACCTGTGACTGCAATGCACTCTCGCGGCCTCAGTACGCTTCTGTGAGCATCCTGGAGGACACATAGTGACCCTCGCATATAAAACCAGTCTCTGCCTCACACTCCTCATAGACCATATGATTCCATGGGGCCAAAATGCCTAAGTCTCGCATGTTTGACCTCTCTCTTCACAAAAGAGATGCATTGAAAGAGAATATCTGAAAGAGTCTGGCCAAGTAGCATATACAGTGGGTACGGAAAGTATTCAGACCCCTTTAAATTCTTCACTCTTTGTTTAATTGCAGCCATTTCATGAATTCAAAAAAGTTTTTTTTTTTCATTACTGTACATTCTGCACCCCATCTTGACTGAAAAAAAACAGAAACGTAGAAATTTTTGCAAATTTATTAAAAAAGAAAAACTGAAATATCACATGGTCATAAGTATTCAGACCCTTTGCTCAGTATTGAGCAGAAGCACCCTTTTGAGCTAGTACAGCCATAAGTCTTCTTGGGAATGATGCAACAAGTTTTTCACACCTGGATTTGCGGATCCTCTGCTGTTCTTCCTTGCAGATCCTCTCTTGTTCCGTCAGTGATGTACCCACTGTACATCCATCCACATCTCTAGTCGCTGTGGGGTTTTTCTTTGTCAAGAAAAAAGATGGAGCTTTGCGTCCTTGCATGGATTTTAGGACGATTAATAAGATCCACAATTCTTATCCTTTGCCTCTTATACCTGACCTTTTTAGTCAACTAGCGTGTGCCTAATGTTTTTCTAAGCTTGATCTGAGGGGAGCATATAACCTTATACTTGTTTCGCAGGGTAATGAGCGGAATATTGTCTTCAGTACACCAGAGGGTCACTTTGAGAATTAGGTGCAGGGAACACAATACCAATAGGGAAATAATAACTTAGCTTTCTCTGCTGCAAAGCACCGCATAGCAGAATAACAACAGCAACTGGACTCCAAACACCAGATGTGGCTGACACCAGAGAGCTGCTCCTGCTAGGCTGGTTTCCAGAAAGGACCTGTATCACCAACAGTCATCTGAGGCATCAGGTGACTTTTTAAAGGAAGGTGGGAGTGGTCACCACCCATATGAGCTGACCCAGCACATTGCAGTAACACCAGATTGCCAGTGGGGGAAAAACTGACATGGTCCAAAAGGAAAAAAAATTTAAACGGAGTGGAACCAGAGCTGCCAGAAATCCAAAAATGGATCGTGACAGTACCCCCCTTCAATGAGGGGCCTGTGGACCATCAACATCGGAACTCACCAGAAAACGACGTACAGTGAGGATGTCACAACCCACCAGAGTTCACCTCTGCCATCACCTGAACGTAGCCCGATGGAGATGACAATAACGTAGGCTCTCTAGTCACCACAAATCTCCAGAGCGCCGCAACCTGTGGAATGAGTTGTGTACGTGCATTACTGGGGTAACTCCAACTGGAAAGTCCCTGGGCCAAGAATGGCTGACACCGGATACGGCCCGATCACCCTAGAACTCCAGGTCCCAGTAGCACACTTCCACTTGATGTTTTTGGTGGACACCCACACGTACTTGTTCACACACAGGTCTGGACCTTAACGTTTATTTCCACATATACGTTTGCCATAAGATGGTGAACTCTTTGGGGAATCGGCAACAGAGTCCCCCTCCATCACCACACTCATACCCCCACTATGCACAGAGGGAACCACCACCATCCCCTGACCGCTCCTCCTAAGAGGACTCTGACACTCAGGGTTAACTTGTGAGGGTCGAGTCTTACCCTTACTCCCTGGCAGCACCTCTGCTGCCCCCACAGGAGAAGAAGGGGTAGGTTACAGAAAGATGGCTGATATCATAGCTCCCTGGCAGCAGTCCTTACACGACTGGTCCCAGCTGACTACTTCCCTGGATTGCCAATCTATGACTAGGTTGTGTGTTTTTTAACCAAGGGAGGCCTAAAACAATGGGACTGGCATACCCTCCAAGACATCTTCATGATGAGTCCCTAAACGCAGGTGTATACCATCTATGACTTGAGTCACACTCCCCTAGCTGAATGGTACCGAGTCAATGGCCTGAGCACTTAGAGGTCTCGCTAGCATCCTACCCATCAGGCCATGGGTTTGAACAAAGCGAGCATACACCAAATTAACTCCCGCTCCACTGTCCACGAGACCGGTATAGTCTCAGTTATCCCGCCAACCACCACTTCAGCAGGTAAGGTACACTGAGAAGAAAAAATGGAGGATATATACACACCCTGGTCGCCTCCCTCCGCACGACCAGGGGACGCGTCTTTTGAGATGATGATGGTACTTTGGCGCGAGGTGTTCAGACATTGATAAAATGACCAATCTGCACACCATAAAAACATGCCCCATGCCACGGCGAACTGCAGGCAACCCCGTTTGAGATGCAACTCCTCCCACCTGCATGGGTTCGTCTATCTGCACCAGTGTGTCCTCCGCCTTAGCAAGGACAACAGGGGGCAGATTTGGTGTATGCTAGAGTTGAGCGAAACAGGTCGGTCAGATTCATAAGTTGCCGACTTTCGCCAAAGTCAGGTTTCACCGAGCGAAACCCGACCATAGCGTGAAATCGGTCATGCGTTCGGCAAAACGAGCGCCAAAGTCGGTTTTCCCATAATGCTTGCAGGCGCCTTTTTTCAGCCAATGAGCAAGGACGTACACTGTGGGCCACGAGATGACATGGGCAGCGTCCACCACCATCTTAGAGAAGGGCATTTCAGTGATTGGCTTGCTTTGTGTGGTGTCATAGTGTCTATAAAGCCCTGACCGCCGACCTCCATTTTACTTCTGCCGATCTTAACAGTAGGGAAAGGTTGCTTGCTGTTTATCAGTAGTGAGAGCGTTAGGGCTGGAAAGAGAAGTTCTTATGCGCTTGTGCTGTACAGTTAGTGTGCAGTGACAGGGGAGGATTTTCTTGTGTGCAACAGCGCTGGTTATTAGGCTGCCTGTTAGCTGTTTTGCTGTGTGTACAATGCTGTGCAGACTGTTTTTTACACAGCACTAATACTTTCATTCTTTTTTTCTGCACAGTTACCGAGCATTCATTTTTTCCCACACCGTATAGAGCTGTACGCTCCTCACACTCTACAGTGTACCGGCTGGTATCACAGACAAATACATGCTGAATATCTGTGTGTGACTCCAGAAATATATACGGAGATTTACAATTTCCCCTACACTGTATACAGCTATACGCTTCTGATACAGTACCGTTTTTCTTCTTTTTATATTCTGGTCTAATCCATACTGAGTGTCTGTGTGTGACTCCGGAAATATATACGGAGATTTAAAATTTCCCCTACACTGTATACAGCTGTACGCTTCTGATACAGTACCGTTTTTCTGCTTTTTGTATTCTGGTCAAATCCATACTGAATGAGCGTCTGTGTGTGACTCCTGAAATATATAAGGGGATTTAAAATTTCCCCTACACTGTATACAGCTGTACGCTTCTGTTACACTACCATTTTTCTACCTTTTGTATTACGGTCAAATCCATACTGAGAGAGCGTCTGTGTGTGACTCCGGAAATATATACGGACATTTAAATTTTCCCTACACTGTATACAGCTGTACGCTTCTGATACAGTACCGTTTTTCAGCTTTTTGTATTCTGGTCAAACCCATACTGAGTGAGCGTCTGTGTGTGACTCCGGAAATATATACGGAGATTTACAATTTCCCCTACACTGTACACAGCTGTACGCTTCTGATACAGTACAGTTTTTCTGCTTTTTATATTCTGGTCTAATCCATACTGAGTGAGCGTCTGTGTGTGACTCCTGAAATATATATGGAGATTTAAAATTTCCCCTACACTGTATACACCTCTACGCTTCTGATACAGTACCGTTTTTCTGCTTTTTATATTCTGGTCTAATCCATACTGAGCTTGTGAGCGTCTGTGTATGACTCTGGAAATATATACGGAGATTTACAATTTCCCCTACACTGTGTACAGCTGTACGCTTCTGATACAGTATTGTTTTTCAGCTTTTTGTATTCTGGTCAAATCCATATTGAGTGAGCGTCTGTGTGTGACTCCTGAAATATATACGGAGATTTAAAATTTCCCCTACACTGTATACAGCTGTACGCTTCTGATACAGTACTGTTTTTCTGCCTTTTGTATTCTGGTCAAATACATACTGAGTGAGCGTCTGTGTGTGACTCCGGAAATATATACGGAGATTTACAATTTCCCCTACACTGTATACAGCTGTACGCTTCTGATACAGTACAGTTTTTCTGCTTTTTATATTCTGGTCTAATCCATACTGAGTGAGCGTCTGTGTGTGACTCCGGAAATATAAAAGGAGATTTACAATTTCCTCTACACTGTATACAGCTGTACGCTTCTGATACAGTACCGTTTTTCTGCTTTTTATATTCTAGTCTAATCCATACTGAGTGAGCGTCTGTGTGTGACTCCTGAAATATATACGGAGATTTAAAATTTCCCCTACACTGTATACAGCTGTACGCTTCTGATACAGTACTGTTTTTCTGCCTTTTGTATTCTGGTCAAATCCATACTGAGTGAGCGTCTGTGTGTGACTCCGGAAATATATACGGAGATTTACAATTTCCCCTACACTGTGTACAGCTGTACGCTTCTGTTACACTACCATTTTTCTACCTTTTGTATTACGGTCAAATCCATACTGAGAGAGCGTCTGTGTGTGACTCCGGAAATATATACGGACATTTAAATTTTCCCTACACTATATACAGCTGTACGCTTCTGATACAGTACCGTTTTTCAGATTTTTGTATTCTGGTCAAACCCATACTGAGTGAGCGTCTGTGTGTGACTCCGGAAATATATACGGAGATTTACAATTTCCCCTACACTGTACACAGCTGTACGCTTCTGATACAGTACAGTTTTTCTGCTTTTTATATTCTGGTCTAATCCATACTGAGTGAGCGTCTGTGTGTGACTCCTGAAATATATATGGAGATTTAAAATTTCCCCTACACTGTATACACCTCTACGCTTCTGATACAGTACCGTTTTTCTGCTTTTTATATTCTGGTCTAATCCATACTGAGCTTGTGAGCGTCTGTGTATGACTCCGGAAATATATACGGAGATTTACAATTTCCCCTACACTGTGTACAGCTGTACGCTTCTGATACAGTATTGTTTTTCAGCTTTTTGTATTCTGGTCAAATCCATATTGAGTGTGCGTCTGTGTGTGACTCCTGAAATATATACGGAGATTTAAAATTTCCCCTACACTGTATACAGCTGTACGCTTCTGATACAGTACTGTTTTTCTGCCTTTTGTATTCTGGTCAAATCCATACTGAGTGAGCGTCTGTGTGTGACTCCGGAAATATATACGGAGATTTACAATTTCCCCTACACTGTATACAGCTGTACGCTTCTGATACAGTACAGTTTTTCTGCTTTTTATATTCTGGTCTAATCCATACTGAGTGAGCGTCTGTGTGTGACTCCGGAAATATAAAAGGAGATTTACAATTTCCTCTACACTGTATACAGCTGTACGCTTCTGATACAGTACCGTTTTTCTGCTTTTTATATTCTAGTCTAATCCATACTGAGTGAGTGTCTGTGTGTGACTCCGGAATTATATACGGAGATTGTTGTGAATGGGTTTGAGATGAGTTCTGAGCAGAGGCTCCTCTGGTGGTTACTAGCGGTGCTAGTCTGTCCAGTGAAGATTGTGAGGACTGGGAATCAGGTGTTACTGACTGGTCTTATATAAGGGAGTCACCTTCCCATCAGGGTTGCCGGTGATCAATTGTTCTGGTCTGAATCCTTTATTCCAGTTTCCCTTGTAGCCTGCTGTGTCGTGTCTGCATCTCCTGCTAACAGATAAGACATTTTCTTCTTTTGTGTTTGTGCTATATTTTTGCATTTTGTCCTGCACTTCTGTGGGGGCCTTCAGGGTCCCCTCTGGGGGCTTCTGCCCTCTCAGTTTTGTTCAGCCACTGATGTTTGTACTTTTGCTTTTTCCAGTTTTTTCAGTGGCTGCTGTTTTGATTTTGTTACACCAGAGAACTAATTTAGGTGGAAGAGGTCGTGTGATCTCAGGTGTTTTTGAAATTAGTAGAGTTGGTGCTTTTCAGGGTTTTCTGGGATTGCAGTAAGTACCCTTCCTATCCTTTTCTATTTAGTTAGTTTGGGCCCCAGCGTTTGCTCATACTATTTTCTTTCTGTGTCAGTATTTCATCTTGTCTAACCGCCATTACATGTTTGGGGGCTTTCTATTATCTTTGGGGTTCTGCTCCGGGGCAGATAGCTTTCCTATATCTATCTTTAGGTGTAGTTAGTTTCTCAGGCTGTGACGAGGCGTCTAGGACCAACGTAGGAACGCTCCACGGCTGCCTCTAGTTGTGGTGGTTAGTCAGGGAACTGCAATCTCATAGATTCCAACTGCTCTGGTGTATTGCCTTTTTTACCTGCACTCCTCAGCTACCGAAACATAACAGTATCACCGGCCTAAAAATTGAAAATTGTATGGTACTCACAGAAGGGAAAAAATATTGTCAGAGTTGTCAGAGATATTTTTCTGTTTGTTGCATTTTTTTTTTCTCCCTCTGTATCTCTGGGTGCTGGGGAGGATCTTTTCTCTCAATGGAGTTTGCACAGTTGTCTGGCCGTGTGGATCAGCTTGCCACTGAGGTTCGGAGTATTGCTATCTATCTTGCTGGGTTGCCTGTTGTGGAACCTAGGATTCCCATGCCAGATTTGTTTTTAGGGGATCGAGCTAAGTTTCAGAATTTCAAAAATAATTGTAAATTGTTTTTTGCCTTAAAATCTAAGTCCTCAGGGAACGCAGCGCAGCAGGTTCAAATTATCATCTCTCTCCTGCGCGGCGATCCTCAGGATTGGGCTTTTTCCCTGATACCTGGGGATCCTGTTTTGAGTGATGTTGATGCATTTTTTCAGGCCTTGGGGTTATTGTACGATGAGCCTAATGTCACTGATCAAGCTGAGAAAGCCTTGTTTGCATTAAATCAGGGGCTTGATGACGCTGAGTTATACTGTCAGAGATTCCGTAGGTGGGCAGTCCTGACCAAATGGAATGACGACGCTTTGGCAGCCCTTTTCCGGAAGGGTCTGTCAGATAATGTAAAGGATGTTACGGTGGGATTCCCTGTCCCCTCTGGTCTCAATGATTCTATGTCATTAGCGATTCAAATTGACAGACGTTTGCGTGAGCGGAGAAGTATGCGTGGAATGGTATTGCCTTGTGAACCAGCTTCTGAACCCATGCAGTGTGATAGAGTGGTGTCTGGGCACAGCGTCATGAGTTTCGAAAGCGCAATGGGTTATGTTTCTACTGTGGTGATGCCTCTCATGCTATTTCAGTCTGCCCTAAGTGGGGAAGACGTTTTGCACGCTCAGTTGTCTTGGGTAGTGTTCAGACTAAGTTTTTATTAACTGTCTCTCTGATATGCTCTCTGTCCTCATTTTCTGCTCAGGCTTTCGTTGATTCTGGAGCAGCTATTAACCTGATGGATTATGATTTTGCTAAACGTTGTGGATTTCCCTTGATACACCTACAGAAGTCTATTCCCTACTGGGGATCGATTCTACCCCTTTGGCTGAGAATAAACCCCAGTTTTCTACTCAGGTGATAATGAGGGTTGAACCTGATCACCAGGAGTGCTGCAAATTTTTGGTTCTGTATAATCTGCATGACATTATCGTGCTGGGTTTTCCTTGGTTACAGTCTCATAATCCTGTTTTGGATTGGAAATCTGTGTCTGTAACCAGTTGGGGCTGCCAATGTGTTAATACCAACACTCCTGTTTTTTCTGCCTCCCCCCAGGCTCAGGATGTTCCTGACTTTTTGATTGATTTTTCTGATGTGTTTAGCGAAAGTAAATCTGCATCCTTGCCTCCCCATAGGAGCTATGACTGCGCTATTGAATTAGTGCCGGGTAGTAAATTCCCTAAAGGTCGCCTTTTTAACTTGTCTGTACCTGAACATGACGCTATGCGGTCTTATATCAAGGAATCATTGGAGAAGGGTCATATCAGACCATCCTCTTCACCCTTAGGTGCCGGTTTTTTCTTTGTGGCAAAAAAGGATGGTTCATTAAGGCCGTGTATTGATTATCGTCTCTTGAACAATATTACTAATATTAATGGCTAACAAAATATAGTTTAAGATATTAGAGGGCGAGCTTTCGAGACTGCTTACGTCTCTTCATCAGGCTGGTATAGCAAAATATTTGAAGAAACCAAATTATATACAGTGAAAAGCAAAGGCATGGTGTGATACATGGACATTTAACCCCTTAATGTCCACTGACGTGCAGAGTCCGTCATGGCAAGGTGCCAGTTCCGGCACCAGGACGGACTCTGCACGTCATGCCTTTGATCTACCACTGCGTGTAAACACGCAGTGGTAGATCAGTGCCGACAGCTGTCACAGACAGCTGACAGGCACGGCAAGCGTTGCGGGGACCTTTGCCGTCGGTCCCCGCACCCACAGCGCTGTGCTTGGTCAGTCAATCTGACTGACCAAACACAGCAGCGATTGCGCAGGAGAAGCTGAAATTTCAGCTTCCCCAGCGCGATCAGTGCAGGAGCCGGCGCTGCAGTGGCCAGGCTTCCTGCACTGACAGCCAGGAGCGGAGCCCCCACCGCCCCTGGCTGTTAACCCCCTGACTGCTGCGATCCAGCGCGATCGCAGAGCTCAGGGGGGGAGGCAGAGGGTCGGGAGCTCCCTCTGCCTCAGATCAGCGTCCCAGCGATGTAATCGCAGGGCCCGATCTCTGCCTTGATGACCCGGGGGTTGTCATGACAACCTCTGGGTCATTTAGCTACAGGAAGCTGCTGTGATCATGTCACAGCAGCTTCCACTATAGTTGCAATGCTGTAAGGTTCTGTGTACATGTTCCTGAAACTCAGTTTGTTCGTCAGCCATTTTACTTTCTGTCTTGCTGCAGCTATCTTGCCCTCAGTCAAAATGGAGTTTCCAGCTTGCATGTTCCCGCCCTGATTCTCTCCTTTTGCTTCTTAAGCAGCCACAGCTGAGCAATCAGTGCTTCAGAATCTAGCCTGCAGTGAACCTGTGACCTGACTCCTAAAGCCTTGGACCTTGTACTCCAGCTATTCCTACTGAGGAACTCTGAAGCACTTGTGGACTCTGAACCTGCTCTTTGAAAGACCCACGTTTACATGGACTTACGGTAACAGAGAAGAAGATCCTGAACCTGTTGTGGAGAGTGATTGCTGAGCTTAGATTACTCTGGCCTGCTGTGTCTCCTGCTTCTGTGTCTGCAAACTGTGTGACTATTTTTGCCAACTTGTATGAAGTAATACAAGACTTTCTATATCAAACCTGTGTCTCATGTATTTTCATCGCACCCAAGCACAAGACGCTATATGAACTGTACTACATACATTACAAGATTCTGAAGCCAAAACGTTAGTGTCTGCTAGGTCTGGAAAGGCTGTGTCTGCTGTAACTGTGGATATCGGATGTCCGGTTGTACTTTCTGTGATGACAGTGGTTGTGACTTCTCACAACCATTCCAGGTGAGCAATTCCCTTAAGTGTTTTTTTTCTGCAGTGTTACCACAGGTAAACACTATTGTTTTTTTTTTTTTTTTTCTTTTCTCTTTTTTTGTCTGCTGTAACTGTGGATATCAGATGTCCGGGTGAACTTTCTGTGATGATAGTGGTTGTGACTTCTCACAACCATTCCAGGTGAGCAGTTCCCTTAATTTTTTTTCTCTCTGCAGTGTTACCACAGGTAAACACTATTGTTTTTTTTTTTTCTCCTCTCCTCTTCTTCCAGTACTCCTGTCTTAAAAGATCTGGAAAATGGAGGCCCGCATAAAGGAACTTTGCGGAGTGACTGATAATATCCTTGCAGATTTGCAGAATATAAAGACCCGTTTTTCAAGCCTACAGGACCTCACTAATCACAATTTGCAAGTGTTTGGACAGACTGCCCAGGATTTGCGAGCCAGGATTGAGGTTCTAGAAGAGCGAGTCCAGGCTCCTGCCGTAGCCCGAGTTCTGGGATTCCCAAGTTGCCCCCTTTTCGTTTTGGCGGTGAACGTGAGAAATTCAGGGGATTTATTAATCAATGCAATCTTTTTTTTCTACACATGCTTCACAATTTCCCACTGAACGATCTAAGGTGCTTACTATAATTATGTTGCTTACCAACAAGGCTTTGATGTGGGCAAACCCTCTGATTGAGACTGAGGATGATTGTTTGAATCACCTTGATGCTTTTATTTCAGCCATGGGGCAGGTGTTTGATGACCCCAATCGAGGTGCAACAGCTGAAGCAGCCATGTTAGCTTTGCGCCAAGGTAAGCACTCGGTAGCTGAATATGCCTTGGATTTCAGGAGATGGGCCCTTGATACCACCTGGGACAGTTCCGCCAAAAAATCTATTTTTCGAAAGGGGTTATCTCCACTGATTAAGGATGAACTTGCTCGTGCCGATCCTCCCACTGCGTTAGGTGACTTTATTAACTACTGCATCCGTATTGATACTCGTCTGACTGAACGCAGGCAAGAGAGATGGTTCGAAAGCAATCGCACTAACCTTTTCCTACCTTCCTCTCCAGCTAAGGAACCTTTGAGTAGGATTACACGGGAACCTGAACCTGAACCCATGCAGGTAGACTCTTTACAACGACGGGTTAGTGATGCACGCAAGGAACATCGTTTTAAGGAGAATCTATGTTTCTATTGTGGTAAGTCAGGGCACTTCATTATAAACTGCCCCAGCCGTTCTCGTAAGACTACTGCAGCACTCATTCATTGTGAGTGTTGCGAGAGGGGATCTGTCAGGTCCGAGCCTCAGGCTCCAGAGAGATCTGCAGCAACAGATCTTGATTTCTCGGACTTAAACTCCGTTACCTCTGAGGACGTTGACTGTGTAAACGCTGCCATTTTTCAAGTTTCCTCAGCGGTGTCCCAGCTGAGTTGTAAGAAAAACAATTCTCATTGCTTTCTTTCCATCAAACTCTGGGTTGACTCAGCTTGGGTGTCTAGCTCTGCTATGATCGACTCAGGGGCAAGTGGAAATTTTATGGATGTCTCCTTTGCTCTGAAACAGGGGATACGTTCAGTGAAGAAGGCTACTCCAGTACAGATGGAAACTGTGGATGGCTCCCTGCTGACCTCTGGACCAGTGGATCAGGAAACAGAGCCTTTGAGGGTTCTTATGGGTAAAGATCATCAAGAGAAACTGTCCTTTATGCTTATCTCTTCTCCCCACTTTCCCATTATTCTAGGGCTACCATGGCTGCAGGCTCAGAATCCTACCATTAACTGGGAGACCAAGGAATTACACTTTCCAGAGAAACAGATGAGTCCAAAAGTTTCAGCTTGCTCTGTTCCTAAAGGAACCATGTCAGTCCCTGAACTGCCAGCTGTATACCAGGACTATGTGGATTTATGTGACAAGAAGAACGCTGACCAGCTTCCTCCTCACCGTCCATATGATTGTCCAATTGAATTATTGCCTGGAGCAGAGATACCTTTTGGTAAGATCTACCCCTGGCGGGGCCCGAGCTAAAGGCTTTAAAGGATTACATAGACGAAAATCTAGCCAAGGGCTTCATACGCCCCTCTTCATCTCCTGCAGGTGCACCCATCTTCTTTGTAAAGAAGAAAGATGGATCTCTGAGACCATGCGTAGACTATAGGGAACTCAATAAGGTTACTATTAGAAACCGTTATCCATTGCCTTTAATCCCTGAGTTATTGGAGAGAGTGCGACATGCCAAAATTTTCTCTAAACTAGATCTTCGTGGGGCCTATAACTTAGTCCGTATTAGACCTGGGGATGAATGGAAGACTGCATTCAGGTCACGCTATGGACACTTTGAATATCTAGTTATGCCTTTTGGTCTGAGTACCGCCCCAGCCACTTTCCAACACTTGGTGAATGACATCTTCAGGGATCTCCTAGATACATTCGTGGTAATTTATTTGGATGATATTCTAATTTTTTCTAACTCCACAGAGGAACATCATGGACATGTGAGAATGGTCTTGGAACGTCTAAGACAAAATCATCTTTACATCAAACTTGAAAAGTGTGAATTCCATAGGACCGAAATTCAATTTCTGGGGTATGTACTGTCTACACAAGGAATTAGTATGGATGGAAGCAAAACCCAAGCCATCAAGGATTGGCCAAGTCCTAGAAATGTGAAGGAGGTACAGCGCTTCATCGGGTTTGCCAACTTCTATAGACGTTTCATTAGAAATTTCTCTGAGGTAGTGTCACCTATCACCCAACTTACCCGGAAAGAGTCTAGGTTCTCCTGGACTCCCCAAGCCCAGGAAGCATTTTCCCGTCTAAAAGATAAATTTACCACTGCACCTATCCTAGTACATCCCAACCCCGAGCTTGCCTTCATAATAGAGGTGGATGCTTCAGACTGTGCCGTTGGAGCTATACTCTCTCAGAGAACAGGTGAGAAGAATGTCTTGCATCCCTGTGCCTTCTTTTCCAGCAGTTGTCTTCGGCTGAGAGGAACTACGATGTGGGCAATAGAGAGTTGTTGGCCATTATTGCCGCCTTCAAAGAATGGAGACACCTTCTTCAGGGAGCTGCACAGCAAATAGTCGTCCTGACAGACCATCGTAACCTTGAGTTTATCAGGTCGGCTAAGTGCCTGACTCCTCGCCAGGCTCGCTGGAATCTTTTCTTAAACCAATTTAATTTTATCATTTCTTATAGACCAGGATCGCGCAATGGAAAGGCTGATGCACTCTCTAGGATTTACTCAGCAGAGACACGTCCAATTACTCCTCCTAAGACTATTCTTCCTGACTCTAGATTCCTAGGAGTAATTCATAATCAAGACCTACTTAAGGACATCAAGGAAGCATACCATGCGGATTCCTTTTTGGCACAACCCCCAAGGGACGTAAGTCTTGTCTTTAAGAATGGTGTGTGGATTCAGGGACAACGCCTGTATATTCCTGAAACAGTCAGATTGAGAGTATTGCAGCTCATTCACGATTCCAAGATAGCTGGGCATAGAGGAATTCTAAAGACACAGGAATTTCTCTCTCGTTTCTTTTGGTGGCCCACTTGCAGGAAGGATGTTTTAAACTATGTCACTTCATGTGAAGTCTGTGCAAGATGCAAAACACCTCGCTCCTCACCAACTGGTCTGTTACAGCCTCTTCCCACCCCGTCCCGCCCGTGGGGATCCATTTCTATGGACTTCATTGTGGAGTTACCAACCTCTCAAGGGAAGAACACCATTCTAGTGGTGGTTGACCGTATAACAAAGGCAGCTCATTTTATCCCTTGTGTCGGCTTACCCACTGCAAAACAGACATCAGATTTGATGATTAAAGATGTGTTTCGCTTACATGGAGTACCGGATGAGGTTATTTCGGATCGAGGGGTGCAATTCACTTCTAGGTTTTGGCAAAATTTCTGTGCAGCATTGGACATTAAAGTAAACCTTTCTTCTGCTTTTCATCCCCAGACTAATGGACAGACCGAACGAACCAATCAAACCCTAGAGCAGTATCTCCGCTGCTTTATCTGCCACCTACAGGATGATTGGGTGGATCTACTTCCATTAGCTGAGTTCTCGTATAACAACTCTCAGAGTGCCTCCACTAAGCAGTCTCCTTTTTACTCTAATCTAGGTTATCATCCTAACATTCTACCACGATTTCCCATAGAAACGCCTTTACCAGCAGTGGCTGAAAGAATCACGTCTTTACAGAAGAATATGGATCTTCTAAAGGAGAATCTGGAATGGGCTCAGGAAAGGTACAAGAAAGCAGCAGATAAATTTCGTAAACCTTCACCAGCTTTCAAGGTAGGAGACTTGGTCTGGCTGTCAACCAGAAATCTTAAGTTAAGGATTCCATCGTCTAAGTTGGGACATAAGTACATTGGACCCTATAAAATCAGTAAAATTATAAGTGCCGTTGCTTGTCGTCTTCAACTGCCCAGAACTATGAGAATTCACCCTGTCTTTCATGTATCCCTACTAAAGGCTGCGACACCCAATACGTTTCCTGGACGTTCTTCTCCTTGCCCTGACCCAGTGCTAGTCGATGGTCAGGAAGAATTTGTGGTGGAAAGGATTTTAGATTCCAGGTTGTATAGAAATCAGTTACAATATCTGATTAAATGGCAGGGCTACCCAGTGGAGGACAACTCATGGGAACCGGTCAATAACGTTAATGCTCCTCGCTTGCTCCGTCAGTTTCATCAGAGGTACCCACACAAGCCTGGCCTGAGGTCATCCGGAGGCTGTCCCTAAGGGGGGAGTAATGTAAGGTTCTGTGTACATGTTCCTGAAACTCAGTTTGTTCGTCAGCCATTTTACTTTCTGTCTTGCTGCAGCTATCTTGCCCTCAGTCAAAATGGAGTTTCCAGCTTGGATGTTCCCGCCCTGATTCTCTCCTTTTGCTTCTTAAGCAGCCACAGCTGAGCAATCAGTGCTTCAGAATCTAGCCTGCAGTGAACCTGTGACCTGACTCCTAAAGCCTTGGACCTTGTACTCCAGCTATTCCTACTGAGGAACTCTGAAGCACTTGTGGACTCTGAACCCTGCTCTTTGAAAGACCCACGTTTGCATGGACTTACGGTAACAGAGAAGAAGATCCTGAACCTGTTGTGGAGAGTGATTGCTGAGCTTAGATTACTCTGGCCTGCTGTGTCTCCTGCTTCTGTGTCTGCAAACTGTGTGACTATTTTTGCCAACTTGTATGAAGTAATACAAGACTTTCTATATCAAACCTGTGTCTCATGTATTTTCATCGCACCCAAGCACAAGACGCTATATGAACTGTACTACATACATTACAAATGCATTGCAATGCCAGAGCATTGCAATGCATTGTAACTGCAATCAAAAGTAAAAAAAGTGAAAGTCCATAAAGGGACAAGTTGAAGAAAATCATTTTTTTAAAAAAATTGTAAAAAAAATATTAAAAAATAATTTTAAAAAAATCCCCTAAAAAATACACATTTTTATGTAATAAAAAAATAAAAAACAAAAAAATACACATGTTAGGTATCGCCACGTCCGTAAAAATCCCATCTATAAAAGCATAACCCTAGTTAACCCCTTCAGTGAAAGCCGTAAAATAAAAACACAAAAAAGTAGTAAATTATACTTTTTCCAAGCAGTATCATTATACCGCTTGGAAAAAGTGCAATAACACGCGATCAAAAAGTCAGATATAAATAATCATGGTACTGCTGAAAACGTCATCTTGTCCCGCAAAAAACAAGCCGCTATATAGCATCATCAGCGAGAAAATAAAAAAGTTATAGCTCGCGGAATAAACTGATGCAAAAATAATTATTTTTTCTATAAAATTCTTTATTGTGTAAAAAACGCCAAAACATAAAAAAAATATATAAATGAGGTATCGCCATAATCATAGTGACCCGAAGAATAAAGCTGCTTTATCAATTTTACCACACGCGGAACGGGGGAAAAAAAATTAAAAAAAAAACAATTCCTGAATTGCTGTTTTTTGTTCATTCTGCTTCCACAAAAATCGGAATAGGAAGCGATCAAAAAACGTTATGTGCCCGAATATGGTACCAATAAATACGTCAGCTCGTCCCACAAAAAATAAGCCCACAGATAACTCTGTCGGCCGAAATATGGAAAAATTATAGCTCTCAAAATACGGCGATGCAAAAAATTCTTACAAAAAATTATTCCAAAAAAAAGCATCTTTTAGAGTGTGACAGAAGTTAAACATGAAAAAAGGGTGTAAATCTGGTATCGCTGTAATCGCACCGATCCGAAGAATAAAGTCGCCAAATCACTAATACCGCACGAGGAACGGCGTAAAAAAGAAAACCAATTCTTCACCTTTGGTAGATTTGTTCATTGTGCCTCCCAAAGATCGCAGTAAGGCGATCACAGTGGTTCCCCCCGCATATGGGGTATCAGCGTACTCAGAACAAAATGCACAATAGCTTTTGGGGTCCTATTTCTCCTGTTACCCTTATAAAAATAAAAATTTGGGGGCAAAAAGGTCATTTTTGTGGAAAAAAATATGATTTTTTTTATTTTCACGGCTCTACGTTATAAACTTCTGTGAAGCCCTTGGGGGTTCAAAGTGCTGACCACACATCTAGATAAGTTCCTTGGGGGGTCTAGTTTGCAAAATGGGGTCATTTGTGGGGGGTTTCTACTGTTTAGGCACATCAGGGGCTCTCCAAGTGCGACATGACACCCGCAGACCATTCCATCAAAGTCTGCATTTAAAAACAGTGCTCCTTCCCTTCCGATCTCTGCCATGCGTCAAAATAGTGGTTCCCCCACATATGGGATATCAGCGTACTCAGGACAAATTGCACAATAGCTTTTGGGGTCCTATTTCTCCTGTTACCATTATAAAAATAAAAATTTGGGGCAAAAAGATTATTTTTGTGGAAAAAAATATGATTTTTTTATTTTCACGGCTCTACGTTATAAACTTCTGTGAAGCACTTGGGGGTTCAAATTGCTCACCACACATCTAGATAAGTTCCTTGGGGGGTCTAGTTTCCAAAATGGAGTCACTTGTGGGGGGTTTCTACTGTTTAGGCACATCAGGGGCTATCCAAACGTGACATGACACCCACAGACCATTCCATCAAAGTCTGCATTTGAAAAAGGCGCTACTTCCCTTTCGAGCTCTGCCATGCGTCAAAATAGTGGTTTCCCCCCACATATGGGGTATCAGCGTACTCAGGACAAATTGCACAATAACTTTTGGGGTCCCTTTGGAAAATAACAATTGGGGGTGGAAAGATCATTTTTGTGGAAAAGATATGATTTTTTAATTTTACTGCTCTACGTTATAACCTTCTGTGAAGCCTTGGGGGTTCAAAGCTCTCACCACACATCTAGATAAGTTCCTTGGGGGGTCTAGTTTCCAAAATGGGGTCACTTGTGGGGGTTTCCACTGTTTAGGCACACAGGGACTCTCCAAATACGACATGGCATCCAATCTCAATTCCAGCCAAAAAAGTCAAATGGCGCTGCTTCCCTTCCGAGCTCTGCCATGCGCCCAAATAGTGGTTTACCCCCACCTATGGGGTATCAGCGTACTCAGGACTAATTGCACAATAAATTTTGGGGTCCTTTTACCCTTTGGAAAATAAAAATTGGGATGAAAAGATCATTTTTGTGGAAAAAATATGATTTTTTAATTTACGGCTCTACGTTATAACCTTCTGTGAAGCGCTTGGGGGTTAAAAGCTCTCACAACACATTTAGATAAGTTCCTTGGGGGGTCTAGTTTCCAAAATGGGGTCACTTGTGGGGGGTTTCCACTGTTTAGGCACACAGGGACTCTCCAAATGCGACATGGCGTCCAATCTCAATTCCAGCCAAAAAAGTCAAATGGCGCTGCTTCCCTTCCGAGCTCTGCCATGCGCCCAAATAGTGGTTTACCCCCACATATGGGGTACCAGCGTACTCAGGACTAATTGCCCAATAACTTTTGGGGTCCTTTTATCCTTTGGAAAATAATAATTGGGATGAAAAGATCATTTTTGTGGAAAAAAATATGATTTTTTAATTTTACGGCTCTACGTTATAACCTTCTGTGAAGCCCTTGGGGGTTAAAAGCTCTCACAACACATTTAGATGAGTTCCTTGAGGGGTCCAGTTTCCAAAATGGGGTCACTTGTGGGGGGTTTCCACTGTTTAGGCACACAGGGACTCTCCAAATGCGACATTGCGTCCAATCTCAATTCCAGCCAAAAAAGTCAAATGGCGCTGCTTCCCTTCCGAGCTCTGCCATGCGCCCAAATAGTGGTTTACCCCCACACATGGTATATCGGTGTACTCTGGAGAAATTGTACAACAAATATTGTGGTTCATTTTCTCCTGATACCCTTGACAAAATTTAAAAAAATTGTGTCGAAAGAAAAATTTTGGGAAAAAAAGTTAAATGTTCATTTTTTCCTTCCACATTGCTTCAATTCTTGTGAAGTACCTAAAGGGTTAATAAACTTCTTGAATGTGGCTTTGAACACGTTGAGGGGTGCAGTTTTTAGAATGGTGTCACTTTTGGGTATTTTCTGTCATATTGACCCCTCAAATTCACTTCAAATGTGAGGTGGTCCCTAAAAAAAATGGTTTTGTAAATTTTGTTGGAAAAATGAGAAATTGCTGGTCAACTTTTAACACTTATAACTTCGTAACAAAAAAAAATTTTGGTTCCAAAATTGTGCTGATGTAAAGTAGACATGTGGGAAATGTTATTTATTAACTAATTTTTGTGACATATCTCTCTGATTTAATGGCATAAAAATTAAAAGTTTGAAAATTGCTAAATTTTCAAAATTTTTGCCATATTTTCCATTTTTTTCATAAAAAAACGCAAGTTATATTGAAGAAATTTTACCACTATCATGAAGTACAATATGTCACGAGAAAACAGTCTCAGAATCGCCAAGATCCGTAGAAGCGTTCCAGAGTTATAACCTCATAAAGAGACAGTGGTCAGAATTGTAAAAATTGGCCTGGTCTTTAACCTACAAAATGGCTTGGTCATTAAGGGGTTAAATAAACAAACACTGAAATAAACAAACACTGAGCTTAAAGAGAGAATCCTTAATTAGGTAAGATTAGATAAGTGGTGTGAAAGTTTCATGGACCCCATATGCATGTGAGATCAAAGGACTGATGGTGTCTCCATTGTTTTTGGAGGAAGTTGCTCAGATTTGGTAATGGGACATGAAACCTCCTGACAAATTGAGTCCTGTGTGAATAGAATCAAAGATGTTAATGAATTTGCTTTCCCAAACTCTGCGATGGTTTTGCGATTGGAAATTGCCTCTTAGAATGAAAATTTTCATATTGTCTATGTTGTGTCCTGGACCACAGAAATGTTTAGCCACTGGTAGATGGGTTTTTTTGTCTGTAATCGTATGACGATGAGACCTCATCCTTGCTCTCAGTCTCTGTCCTGTTTCTCCAACATAGAGGCCACCCACAGGACATATATTGCATAGAATTAAATATACCACATTAGAGGAGGAACATGTGAATGTCCCGGGGATCTTATAGTTTTGCTGTGTGTTGGGGATTTGGATCTTGTCGCTGGTTTCTATATGACTGCAAGTTTTGCATCTTCTCCCATTGCAAGGATATGTCCCTCTTGGTGAATCTGAGGGCATTGAACTTCGGATCATGATGTTTCTTAAATTTGGAGGTTGCCTGTAACACAGCAAGGGGGGGTCTTTGAATAATATTTTTAACTGGTCGTCCTTGTGTAGTATATGGTGAAGTTTTTTAGCCGTTTTTCTCAGTATTTCAAGCTGTGGGTTGTAGGTCACTACCAGAGGTACACGGTGATTTTCCTCTCTTTTCCTGTATTGAAGTAGTTGACTTCTAGGGATCCTTGTGGCCCTAGTGATCTGGTCCTCAATGGAGGTGGGATGGTAACCTTGAATTAAAAATGACATTTTAAGTTGTGTTAGGTGTTTATCCTGTCCTTAGGACTGGAACAGATACGGTTGTATCTGAGGGCCTGGCTGTAGACAATGGACTTTTTAATGTGTTTAGGATGGAAGCTGTCCCATCTGAGGTATGTGGGACGGTCAATTGGTTTCCGATACACTGATGTTTGGAACAAACCATTTTGGATTTTTATGGTGGTGTCTAAGAAGTTGATTTTTGTTTTTGAGTGGTCCAATGTCAAGTTTATGGTAGGATGAAATTTGTTGAATTTGTCATGGAAATCTAGAAGTTCTTGTTCAGACTCAGTCCAGACTATTAAGATGTCATCAATGTAACGGAAATAGGCAAATGGTTTGATGGAGCAGGATGTTAAGAAGTCATTTTCCAGTTTAGCCATGAAGAGGTTGGCATACTGGGGTGCCATTTTACTTCCCATAACGGTGCCGGTGCGTTGTAGATATAGCTCCTCACCGAAAGAGAAAAAGTTGTGTGTGAGGATGAATCTGGTGAGTGTTATTACAGACTCGGACGGGATCCCATTGGCCTCAAGAAACATTCGGCAGGCAGTTAGTCCATCTTCGTGTGGGATGTTAGAATATAAGGATTCATCGTGGCTAAGATGGTGCTGTCGGGGAGGGAACCTATCGTGGATAGCTTATTTAGCAGGTCTGTAGTGTCCTGTATATAGCTGGCTGTCTTCCTTACCAGCGGCTTAAGGATGTTTTTTACCCACCCTGAGATTTCTTCAGTGAGTGTTCCCACCCCTGAGATGATTGGCCTCCCTGGGTTGCCTGGCTTATGAATCTTGGGAAGCATATAGAAAGTTCCCATCCTTGGATTCTCAGGTATTAAGTCCAGAAGGTTTATGGAGTCTGTACACAGACATTTGATGACTTTTTTCAACTCCCTCAAATATTTTGGATTATGTGGGTGGCCTCCATGTTGGAGAAACAGGACAGAGACTGAGAGCAAGGATGAGGTCTCATCGTCATACGATTACAGACAAAAAAAACCATCTACCAGTGGCTAAACATTTCTGTGG